>CM057845.1:64642172-64654289 GCA_030068395.1 Apalone spinifera
TCTCTGCTAATCTAGGATGTCTGTGCGATGTGGTTGAAGCTAGTATTATAAAGTCTGGAGGAGAACCTAGCAGATGCGTTCTGTTCCCCTAAACAAAGTTTTGCCTAATGGATCCCTGATGTACACAGGTACATTGACTACATGTAGGGCCAGTCCAAATTACTTAATCCTCATTGAGCTTTAGAGGAAAGAGCAAGTGTTTGTATGGCCCACAAGTTGAAGATTCTAAGAACGTCTCTGTTGGTTTTATTTTGCTATGAATCAAAAAATGCTGTTGTGGAGTCTTTTATGTATATTAAGGCATGTCAGAATTTTGTTCCCAGGCTGAAATGAATGTCGATAGTGAGTTTTCCGTAGGCACATTATATAGAAAAATTAACTTTTTTTTTCCTCATGATTTTTCTTCTCTGGTGTTAAATTTAGTTTTAATAGAAATTTTACAAATATTTTTTAATTTTTCTATATACTAGAAAGCTAAATCTTGTATGAAACCATGAAGAATATAGAACAAATCCAATATTATAGATTTAATCTTGGTATTTAAAAGCAATGTTGTAATACAAGTGGTTGGATGTACAGTTTATTTTTTAATACAGGGGAATTGAGTTTAGGAGTGCTTCTTTGCATTTATTGCAGAGAGCCCTGCCCTCTCTTACTGATATTAAAACACTCTTCCACCCCACAATTGACTCAGAATTACCCTCCAAATGGCCAGAATTTTTTCACATTCCCCAACATCAAGTGATCTAACACCACCTCCCTCAAACTACTGAAATCCTACCTCCTACCGTAGCATCTTAACTCTTCAACCTTAGCATGTGATGCCACCCAAACTACCTGTCAACTTTTCTTGCTGTCTTTTTAAGATCAAATGTTGAGTAACTAGGGTAGGCCCTCAGCCCTGGGAGAAATGTGTTTGAGGGGGAAGTATGTTTGCACCTTCCTAAGTAGCATCCTTTGGCATACAGCGGGCTGGAGAGCTGTGAATCTTCTGGCTCTGGGCTCTCCCGTCTCTGTCATTACTGCATGCTCTTATGAATCCTGCTTCTCCTACATGTACTGTGAAACTACATTAATTTGCTGGCACATGACCTCCTGTGGCCACATAGGCAAAGGTGACCTCCTGATTCTTCATGACAAATACCCTGCCTTGAACTCATTCCCAGATTTTGAAACCATTCAAATCCCTCCTAGCTCTGCTGATCCCTTTCCCCATCCTTACCAGTGACATGGCCCTTCTTGCTCACTATGCTATTTAAGAATCGGTTTACATTTTTTTTTTTTTGCCTCTCATTTTACAGTTTTTGGACATGACTACATTATAATTAAAAATTATTACCATATGTCTTGTGCAAAATCCAGCACTTACATATTTTGTCACTGGGCACGGGATCAAGTGGAGTCAAATAATTAATGCAATCTCTATGAGTTATGTGACAGGATTTGGTCAGGAAAAGAACTGCTGTGTCTCTTGATTCCTTGTAAACTCTGACACTTAAGAATAATGTGTGAGTGTGGCTGATACCATTAGAGTTGGCAAGATAACTTTATTATTCTTGGTTATATTCACTGAATAGCACCTAAGAAATTCCTCAGAAGCTCTTCTTTTTTTTCACTGGGAGCTGTTCTTATTTTGACAACTAGCCTGAGAGGAGAGAATTGTCTTTTTGTCTCTGTTACTCTTCTAAAACAACTGAGGTGTTTGATCATCAAATTAGCAAAATCACTGGGATATTGTTATGGCAATACATGTTTTAAGTAATTTTAGATGTTTTCATTTTTATGTTTTCATTTTTAAAAATTGACATATTTCTTTCTAAGTGCAGCCCATGAAAGCTTATGGCCCAATACATGTTAGCCTTTAAGATGCCTCAGGACTCCTTGTTGTTTTTTTGCTGAAGCAAACTAACATGGCTACTCCTCTGATACTTTTTAAGAATAATCCTCATGAGTAAATCTAAATGTTATTTTTCAGAGGACTAAGCTAAAATTGTTGTTTATTATAAATGAATTTTGTAATAAAGCTAAGTGGAAAATGCAGAAAAACTCAAAGCTCTAGGGTTTATTTGTTTTAAAGCTTGATTTGGGTAAATTCAGTTTTAGTTTCTCTTGTTGTTTGTACAAAAACCAAAGACTACATTTTCATGGAAAATTCAGGGTATTCTGCAAGGGATCTGGGTCAAAGTTTTAAAAGCTGGATATCTCTAGTTAGACTTTTCTATCCAAATAAAGGCACCTAGATTAGTAATCTAATTTTCAAAAACGTGCACCTACCAACTGCTATTGAACTCAGCATTCTTGGAAATCAGGATTCTGAGTTGTGTACCTAAATATGGATTTCAAAGGTTAACTTTAGACATTCTTTTTCCACCCCTCCCCAAAGAAAACACCCAAAACCTTGGTCCTGGATTCAAACTGTGATTATCATCCAAATAAAATGAATTTGCTTACTGGGTATATTAAAAAAAATCTATGAAAGTACAGCAAGCTCTGATTTAGAAACGCTAAGGCCTGATCTTGCAATCTTTTAAACTATGTTAGTAAATTTACTTAGAAGAGTTAAATCTCATTAAAAGCAATAGAGTTACTCTGGTGAATAAAGTTGTTCACATGCAGCTGTTTGCAGGATTGGCGCTCTGGGGAGCTCTGAAGATAATCAAACGAGTTTTAGGAAACAAGGTGTAACAGGGAAAGACTGCATACCTGTTGATGAAACTGTCCATCTAAGTTTTATATCCTCCCCATTGTCATAGAACCTGATTGCCTTGCAATGTAAAATCAATAGCAATCGCAAAATTCCTATTGGCCTTGATGGAGTCTCTGGCATTTCTCCCTTTTCAGGTTCAATTGCAAATTTGTATCTCTCTAGCAAGATAAGTTACCAATGGTTCCCCCCTTTTTTTTAATTAAAGGAAGTAATTTTAAATCAGAAAGAAAATTCCACATTAATATAAACCCCAGTTTTCCAATTTACATGATAGTTTAGTGGTTTTTTTCTGGTCTTGTTTTGTTATTTTACATTTAGCTGAGTAATAGAAATTAAATCTAGGAAATCCTAATATGAATTATGTGTGTATACATTTTTCCCAATGTTTTTCTAGTTCCAGAAGATCCACCCCAGAATTTAGCCAAAGGCAACATTACTGGAAAGTCCTTCTCAGTGTCTTGGGAACCACCAACCATTGTAACTGGAAAGTTTAGTTACAGAGTTGAGTTATATGGACCATCTGGTAAGTCTCAGTCAAACTTAGATTTCCTCTATCATTGTTAGGATACAATTTCTAATGGTAACTGTAGCACTATTATTCTAAAAATGGATACTTTAAAACAAATTTATGAAATTAGGCTTCGTAGTAATTCTTTGATAATTTCTTAGTGAAAAAGATGCTTGTCTGGGGGGTTGCTGTCTACTACGATGCCTCCTCATGCTTGTGTCTAGTGAATAAGCTCTCATCCAGTTTGATATCCCCTTCCTCATACCCTGGCCCCTCTTTGGTTGCCAGGACTTACAGTGCTCCCTCTTCATGACTCAACCTCCAGCCAGGTTATGCATGCTACAATCCTTTCTTTCCAAGGTACCAAAGACCCCCTGGACTATCCTCTCACTGCTCCAGTCAGCCTTACAGTCCAGGACAAGGTCTTTTGCCACTTTCCCAGCAGCTGGTGGGGTAACCTGGGCCTACCAACTACTCTAGGTTCCAATCCAAGGACTCTATGGCTGTGTCTACACTACAAAGAAAAGTCAGAAAAAGATACACAAATTTGTGTATCTTTTTCCACTTTTCTTCCAAAAAAGGCTTTTCCCAACATTTAGCCCATTTATGCGGGGCCAAATGTTGGAAAAAAACCCTCTTTCAGAACATCCTGTCTTTCTCGTACAACGAGGTTTTCAGGGATGCAGAAAAAACACGTCTGCTTTTCTGAATTTTTTTTCGGAAAAGCAGACGCATTTCTTGGATGTGGCACAGCTCTGTAGTCTAGATGTACCCTATGTCTAGTAACTATGACCTGTTTGCTCCCAGATCATGATGCTATTTCCCTAGGCTCCTGCTTGCTTTACTCACTGCTTGTCCCCTGGGTTTATTGGCCTAAACTCCCTCCTCTCAGGGGGTAACTGTAGACTGCTTCCCTCTTTGACTTCTTGCCAGGCTCTGTAACCTCATACACCATATTTTTCTCCTGGGAAGTGATTGCAGCCTGCTTCCTCTGCAGCCCCCTTGTGTTCTCACCTAGCTTATATACAAACTCAGCTCAGCTTCATCATCAGTTAGCCTTTCTACTCCTGGCTCTCCCCCACTGTTGCATGTAATTATCCTAACAAACTGCTCTACCTTGTGTGGGAAGGACACTCCATCATCATTCTCATGATCAATATATGTACATAGCTCATACTAGTACATATATATGTACATAGATCATACATTATACTAGTAATACCTGAAAACAGGAAGAGACACAGTCTTATCTATTTCACTATTTAAAGAGCTTTATATATTACATTGTCAATTAAATCAGGCCATGCAGGAGAACAAAACACAGACAAATGTATGGATTTTAAGGAACTATTAACTTTAATGGGTTGTGAGATGAAGTGATTGAAGTGATCGGAGGCTCCCACCCTCGCTGCAAAATAACAGTTATTTATTTGCATCCAGGGTGGTGGCTAATTACCTGTATGTCCCAAAACCAATATTTAGGGTTTCCTCTTCCTCTAAATACTACTACTCTCTAGTATTTCGCCCTCCTCGACCCCTCTTGTTCTCCCACTCATGAGGAGAAATGAGGGTGCACATGGGTACCTCTGTTTGTGAAGAATAAGGTTTGCCTTTTTTCCTCCAGACTAATAGGGTCCATAAACTAGCCCTCAGCTCTTTCTCATGTGTACTTCTAGGAGTAGGCTCCCTGGAGCCTCTTACTCTGGCCACCTGTCTCAAGCTGTCAGAAAACTACGAACTCCAAATATTAAAATAGCATTTTTTAATCCTCTCTTTACTTCTTGTTAACTTAAAATTGCACTTCCAGAACACAGAAAAACCCCACAAAAGCACCTGTCCATCCTGGCCCCAGAGGAAAAATTTCTTCCCGAACTCTACAACTGCCACTTGATCAAACCCACAAAGGGCAAATATTGTGCCCATCTGTAAAAAGGGAAATAAGAACAACCCAGGTAACTACAGACCATTCAGTTTAACTTCTGTGCCAGGGAACATAATGGAGCAAGTAAATAAGGAATCTATCTGCAAACATCTGGAAGATAATAAGGTGACAGGTAACATCCAGCATGGATTTGTAAAGAATAAATCATGTCAAACCAATCAGGTAACGTTCTTTGATAGGATAGCAAGCCTTGTGGATAAGGGAGAGGTGGTGGAGGAGACTTTAGTATGGCATTTGACACAGTCTCACATGACCTTCTTATCAATAAACCCCTTCTTTCTGTACTCTTTTATCCAGTCTCCTTGTTAATGGGCCAATTAGCTCATTAGTTATCCCACCCCAATGGAACTTCTCTTCTTAATCAGCCCTTCCTCCCCTGGAACCTAACTGAATAAACAGCGACCAGTATTCTGTCACAGACCTGCCTTCCATGATGGATTGATATACAGCAAAAGGGAAGGGCACATGAGATCCTCTTCCTCCCCTACATCCTAGCCAAAGGGTAGCACAGGGCGGGAAATATCTCCTCTCTTGTCCCTGCTTCCCACACAAGCATTATCACCACCTATATTCTGCTCAGGGATGAGGAAGGTTCCAGGACAGTTAAGCTTGCTTTTCCTTCCCCAAGACCTCAAGGGCTGACTTTCCCTTCCTAGTTTGATCACCACTGAAATGGAGATTGAGATGAAAGGGGTATTAGTACAGAGTTTTTATATTTGTTAAGCATCATTATGTGCCTTTTCCTCATACATACATGAGGCATAATAGATATTTATTATCCATCACTCCACACATATCTATAATCTGAACCTGGTTTTATATTTTTGCTGATTTTTTTTTTAGTTATGGTAGTTGTAGGGCTTCATGGCTGTTCCCCCATCGGTCTTTAAGAGAGTCTATGCCCTCTCACTACAGTGTGCCTGGAAATTAGCAGTCTCAGGGCTCTGGACACCTGGGCAGGGCGGAGAAATAAGCAGTCAAATGTATTCTGGCTTTCGGGACAAGGTCTAGCCATAAGCGGTCTATAATCCAATGCTTCCTGACTAGGGCAGACTGCAAACAAACACCAACCATTTGGCCTATGGTGGGTAAGCTGCCAACCCAGAGGTGTGAGGTCAGCATCAGTGAATGGGGAAACCTGGGCTCACCCTGCTTCACCTGGTCCCAGCCTAGAACCCTCAGAGTGTGAAAGACTCCATCCATCACTGGGTCAGCATGCATCCTACTGGAACATGCTGACTTGGACTATGGAAACACAATCTGGCTAATGGACTAATGTCTGGTGTCCGTGGACTATGTCCTGCTCCTCCTCAAGGGTATACCTCCATGTTCTGGGATTTCTCCATCTCAAGGTACATGGACAGTGGCAGTCCCAGTGGCTTCTCCAGGTATTGGTCAGTCTGTAGTCCTGGTACCTCCAGTGGATCCTTGATACTATACAACTCTGTCATGGGGAAGAGAAATTTATTTCCTTCTCCAGTTCTTGCACACCTGAGCTCCATGGCCTGCCTTTTAAATTTCCTGTACCCGCCATCTGCTTCCAGAGAGGGGCATAGCTGCATGGCTTTGCCCACCAAAGGGAGGTTCATGGCTTCTCTGCATCAGTCTTGGAAGGAGGGCACACCCTCTTATTTCAGTGGTTTAAATAGTTATATTAGGAAATAATTAGTGTGACATATAAATTTTAAGACTAATTTTTAGAGGTCTCACTAGTGAAGACTGTTGGAGAGATTAATTGTAAAAAAGAAATTAAAAGGAAAGAAACATTTTCTATTCAAACTGGTTGAGAGGGTCCCTTCAAATTACAATGATATATTAATATTTTACCGGGGACATGCAATAGCAATTCTAATAACTCTAAAGTTATCACAAACTGATGGTACCTTCATTATTGTTAATAACTTCATTATTGTTTTGGTCCTCTGACTTACATTGTCAGGGAAAATAACTATATTTAAAATGAAGAAACATTCATAACTGTTTTTATTAAACTGAAACTGCTTTCTCTTTTCATTGTAGGTTATATTCTGGATAACAGCACAAGAGAGCTCAAGTTTATATTTGATAATCTAACACCATTCACAAGATATGATGTGTATGTTGGTGCTGAGACAAGTGCTGGGATCGGGCCTAAAACTAATGTAACAATTTTCACTCCTCCAGAAGGTAGGTAGAGCTATAGAAATAAAACAGACAAAGCTATTGTCCTGCTCCATATGATGACTGATTTTAATTCTCCCTTCAAAGCCATTTGAGTAAACTGAGTATGAAAAATAAGTGAGTTTCTAGTTTACTTCCTCATCTGGGTAGTATATTACATGCCAAAAAATAGAATACACAGAAATGTATCTGATTGCATGTCTGCAATCACAAAAAATAAACACACCCTGTCAAATGATCACATTTATATGAGTTCAGAAACCTTCAAAGATTGTGGAAATAATATTTTTTGAATGAAAAAAGGCGTTAACTGAATTACTCATTCCAGAAGTAAAGACCAACTCCTGTTATTTGGCCAGTAGATGGCAGCAAATAGTCTGGTAAAAGCATATTTCTATAATTATATCAAATTTGATCACTCCACATGTACAATTAATTATCTTTTTAGTGATATTGTCATATAGAGCTCTTTTTCAAAAGATATAGTTATGTGAGTAGCATGTGCTAACCTTAAAAGGAAGAATGTGGTCTATGTGCATCAAAATTACACTACGTTCAACAAAATACATTGTTTGTCTGTAAGAAGGTGATTAATACACGTTAGTTAAAAGCATAAAGCATACATGTGTTACAGGAAATCCAAGATTACTTTTTTTATTTGTTATAGTATATAAGAGGTCTGAAAATAGAACAGATGAAATGCTGCTCATGATAATACAGGAGACAACTAGCCAAACTCAGCAGGTGTGAAAGGGCATATGTGCATTCTCCCTGTCACCTTCCTTTTCCATCCATCTTTCTCTGTTCAGCCCCGTTCAATTTTTTTTACTCATTAAAACGAAAACTAACAGACTTTTGTAAATTCATTCCCTTAAATACAGCCTTCAGTGGTAGGGATGTAATAGTATAGTCAATTAACCTATTAACCCAGGAGTTCTCAAACTTGTGATATCACGACCCCACTCTCAGTTGCTCACGACCCCCCCCTCCACTGCTGCAACCATCCTCTCAGTTGCTCGCAACCCCCCTCTAAGTTGTTTGTGACCCCCCTCTAAGTTGCTCGCGACCCCCTCGGGGGGTTGGGACCCACAGTTTGAGAAACGCTGTATTAACCAATAAGCAAAATTGATGCTTATCAGTTAATGCTATAGACTACACACATTCCCCATTCCCCCTTGCCAGTAAATTTTTTAGCAAGCTAGCTAGCAACTTCCTCTGGGTTCAGGACTGACCCCTGATGTGGCTCTGCTTTTAAAGTGTATTAGGAGCCAGGCAGGCAGGCAGCTCAGCTCAGTTCTGGCTCGCACCAGGTCTAAGAGCTCAGACCCCATGCTGGACAAGGGCTGTTGCCTCTGTATAAGAGGCAACAACGCAGGATGACAGGCAGCCGGTCCACGAGGGGAGCTGGTTTTTAAACTGGCTCCCCTCATGGACCAGCTCCTGGCTGGCACCCCACACAGTTACCGCTGATACAGAGGCAGCAGCGCAGAGTGGCAGGGGGCTCCTCAGAAGTGGGGCCGGAGCGCACTGGCTGCCAGCCCTACCCCCAGGGACCATTGAATAGTCAAGTAACTGATAAGAATTCATGAGGTCAATTGACTATTCAATTAACCAATATTTATCATCCCTAGTCAGTGGTAACCCTACTTTTCCTAATGCTCTGACATTTTCAGATCTGCCTCCTGAGGTTAATTCCCCTCTTCTAAATCCAATTCTAGCTGCCTTTCTCAATTATAAAATTATATGGATTGGATGAGTCATTTAATGGATTAGTTAGTCTAGAGTTGTGCAAACTGTGACCTGTGAATTACTAGTGTAGACATAAAACTTTTGCTAGTGTTCTAAGGGGTTTCATATAGTTACATGTTGCTGATTCTCCTCATTATCAGTGGAGAGAATCAGAATAGGTTGTATGATTGGGGTAGTGGGGGACTAGCAATGAAAAGCAGAGATAGATAGTTGAATTAATTTTTCTAATTAAAAAAAGGACAAAACCTTTATCACATTAAATACAGCTAAACTCATGAATAATCTACAGTAAGAAATTTCTGTAGATGCCACAGAAATGTTACATGACTGTGAATGGGAGGGGAGATAACTCATACCACAATTTCTCTATTAAGATGCAATTAACACTTATTACAAGGTTTGACAACATGTACTCTTGTCCTCTGGTTTAGCCACTGGTCCACATTGACTAATGTTGGAGTTGATCTTGATCCTGTTTTATTACCTCCATGAGTCTCAAATCCTTCTTCAAAATTGAAGTTCAAAACATTTGTTGGGAAGTAGTGTCTACAGGTACCAGCCCTGATCAAGTCTCCATTGTGCTAGTTATTGTACAAATACATAGTAAGAGACAATCCCTATCCCAGAGAGCTTTCAGTCTTGGATCCCAATTCACCTGCTTCATGCTTAGCTTTATGCACTGTAAGGAATCCTATTGATTTAATTGTGATTACTAGGTAAGCCTTGGGTAGTTCTGGACCTAAATACACAATACTGACAAATGGTAGGAAAACGGAAAGAAGAAGTGAAGTGACTTGCCCAAGTTCATATAGGAGGTCAGTGGCAGCGCTGGAATAGAATCCAAGTTTCCTGACTTCCAGACCAGTGTTTTCCTTCTGGACTGCACTCCCACTCTGACCCATATTATTTTCTCTTATTTATTTGCTAAATTTCTTTTACTTAGTTGCTCCTGGGAAAACTAGCAGGTGATGTTCTAACTTCTTATCACCAAGAAGAACTGAGTGTTATACCCCTCCAATTTGAATACTGATTTATTTTGGTGTTCATATTCATGCTAGGCAACACAAGTATTCTCAAGTGCATTATAATATGACAGATTAATAATTTTGATACCAAACCTATAAACCACCATTTATGTGAGTAATCCCATTTGTAGTGAAAAGACTACTTATGTAAATCAGGATTAGCAGGCCTTTTATCTGTTACTTTAGGATGAATGATTTTGTGCTTCAACTTCCACAAGAGCCATTCTGTGGAATTGTCCCGGTGTATGTGTAACCCACACGCCTAACATGGTTCACTGTACCATAGAGTGGCACTTAGACCACTTGCAGAAAGATATGATCAAGTGAGCTCTACAGCCTGAGATGAGAGTCAGCTGGTTTTAAAGCTCAAGCTGTAGAGGCTCCTACATTAAGTTCCAGAGGTTCCAGGTTCAAATCTGCCTGGTGGTGGTTACATATGCACACCCCATCCTTTGGAGGGAGAGTACCCAGCAGCGTGGATGCCACTTGGTCAGTTGCCAAATCATCAGCAATCTCCTTTCATCTATAGAAACCCACCTTTGGTTTCAGTGGCTAAAGTTAATAGGGTGACCCTTAGATCAGGACAGTACTGCCTAACAGCCAGAATCAATAAGGAGTAGCCCTTGGTTCAGGGCAGCACAGCTTAATGGCTAGAATCAATGAGGGTGATGGACCTGGGTGACCCTACCCTACTAGTCCTGACCTAGGGCCCTGTGAGTAGCAGAGCATTCTACCACTTGCTCAGTGGGGACTCTGACCGAAACACGCCAAGCTCACCTAGGTGGGAGATACCACTCCGACAGCCTCCGTGAGTCACTTCCTACCAGCGCAGGTGCAGGTCTCTTCCAAAAAAGGAGGGCTTTCCTAAATTTGGCTCCACGTAGATGGGCCAAATGTTAGAAAAGCCTCTTTCAAAAAAAGAATCGGAAAAGGTGTGCAAACTGCGGTTTGCAATTTGCGTACCTTTTTCCAAAAAAACCCCAACAGTGTAGACATAGGCTCTGACTGGTATGTCTCTGGCGCTCCTGCTAGAGGTCCTTCTCCTCTGGTAGTCAGCTGAGACTGAGCTGTGCTACTGCCTTTTATGTTGCCCCAGCATTTGAAGCATGCCCCAGTCTGGGTAAAGAGGCGAGACTTCCTCCTCCCACAGAGTTTTAATTCCACTTGATTCAGTGCAGGGTATGTTAAAACACAGATGTGTGATGGTTGTTATTTTGCATGAAAAAAGTCCTTGTGTTTAAGGCCAGAAGGGACCACCAGATCATCTAGTCTGACCTCCTGTGTATTATAGGCCACCAACACCACTCAGCATCCACACACTAAGCCCAATGACCAAAATTAGATTGAAGTATTACAATCCAGAGGAGACTAGACTGTTATGTGTCACAGCAAAGAGTACAAGAGATTGAGGTACACCGCTGCCCAAGGCACTTGCAAGGGTGATTAAGTGATATATAAGTACAATGTAAGACTACTGTATTATTAATACTAAAAAGCAAAATGTAATAAAACTCATAATATGTGACACACAGAACATGGGACTATCAATAATTATAATTTTCTAAATACTTTTTCCATTTCATTCATATATATCTATATATTTGCTTTAAGTTTGTACAAACTGGTGTAGATCAGCATAGATCCCCTGACTTCCAGTGCAAATGAGTTCAGTTGAAATTGAGCTGTACTGATTTACACCAGATGAAGACATTGCCTGTTCATACCATCTTATTAAAATCATATAATTATCTGCATGTTTTTAAATCATGATTTAACCAGTGGGACAAAATTTATTTGAAGTGGCTTGTTGATCATGGGCAGATGAGAGTTTTGCAGGGCCCAGGGCAACAAAATTTCACAGGGCCCCCCTTTGGAGAAAAAATAGAAAAAAGTCATCCCCCCTATGCCCACTCCTCCAGTAGCCCCACTCTGATCATGTTAGCTACCCTTCCTTATCCCCTCTCCTAACACTTCCCTCTACACACCTGCCCTACCTCTCTCCTCTGGTGCTGGTCCCTCCCCTGCA
>CM057845.1:64654389-64675162 GCA_030068395.1 Apalone spinifera
CTCAGCACAAGCCCCTTCCTCTGCCATCCACCTTCTGCTTTCCAGTTTGCAGGGCGGCCACGGCCCAGGCTCCAGACCACGTGCCGAACCGAGCAGTGCAATGCTGGGCCACGCGATTTTAAAGGCCTGGGCCGTGACGTCATGCCACACCCGGGCATCTCCCCTCTCAGCTGTTGCGCAGCATTTCAGCACGCCGCGCATGCGCTCCCTCGGCCCCACATGGCCTGTACTGGCCAGTACCGGGGAATTTAAAGTGCAGGGCGGCGGCGCCCCGTCACAATCCCCCTCCTCCTCTAGCAGCTGCTAGCCAGCCCTTCGGCGGACAGCCCACCGGGGAATTCCCAGTATCCCACCTGGCCAGTCCGCCCCTGGTGCTGGCGCAGGGCCAAGTCAAGCACGGGGCCCGGGGCAGCTGCCCCACTCGCCCTGCCATATATCCACCGCTGTTGTTGATTGCACTGGAACAACTCAGTTCATAAACGCTTAAAAGCTGATTCGATGCTTAGATTGCCTTTAATCTGTATGCTGAAAAAGTTTACAGTAATGTTTAGAAATGGATAGTGTTTAATGAAATTCAGTATTGGAAATAACATTTAACTTAAGGAGTTTTTGTTTGTTTTAGTTCCAAGTGCAGTATCTGATTTACAACTAGCTGAAGTAAAAGCCACTCTCATAAGAATTGTTTGGAGAAAACCACAACAACCAAATGGAATCATTACCCAATACAGGGTTAAAGTGTTAGCTCAGGATACAGGAGTAACTGTGGAAAATACAGTTCTCACAGGGAAAGCTAAGGTATTTTGTTTTTATTTGGCTATTCTGTTTTGTTTGTCTTACTCAATATTCAATTACAGAATTAATATTACTATTGATTAGTGTTCATGTCTTTCTCACTGTCTCTTATTTTTTGCTCCATTCTTAACTGAGAGTTAAAGATTCTATTTTCAGCTCACTGCAATGTCACTTAAGAGTAAATCTACACAACAATAAAAGGCATATGGCACTGCCGTGGCTGGCTCAGGTCAGTTGACTTGAGTTCATGAGGCTTAGGCTGTGGCATGGGCATTTGGTGAAGGCAGGACTGGGGGAGGCAAACTCCCCACCTCACTTCCAGCCCCACCCCTTCTGCTAGGCCCCACTCCTTCTCCACACCCGGGGGGGGGGTGGTGTGCCACGTGCATCATCCCCCTTTCCAGCCATGGGGAGGGGAATGGGCTCGCACTTGCCACAGCTTCCCCAGCCCTGGTGGAAGGTGCATCATGCTGTGTGGCCTGGCTGAGCCCAGCACACCCTCTCAAGCACCAGGGAAATGGGGAGGCTGGTCCTGGCAGTGCAGTATGCCCTGCCTCCTCCCTCCCCCGGTGCTCCAGGGCTGGAGAGGTTGGGCTGGGCCAGGCCATGTGGAGCACCAGAAAGAGAGGAGGCAGGGTATGCTGTGCCGCCCAGCCTGCAGCCCCAGAGTAATGGGGGAAGGAGGAGGATGCACCACATGGCCAGGTCACTGGGAGGGCAGGCACTCATTGTGTCAGCAACATTCTGTCCCCAGACCACCTACAGTAGGCACTCTGGGGGCAGAGTGTGAGCAGGGCTGTGCCTGGCAGTTTGGGAAGGCAGAGCCTTCCCTCGCCTTACATACCCAACACCCATGGGCTGTGGGTCTAAAAATTGCAATTTAGATATTTGGGCTTGAGCTAGAACACAGGCTGTGAAACCATGTGACTGGGAGCCCGGGTTCTGGCCCAAGCCTGAATGTCTTCTCTGCAATTTTTAGTCACACAGCCCAAGCTCCGCCAGCTTGAATCAATTGACCCAGACTCTGACACCCCTGCATCTTGTTTTTTTTTTATTGCAGTGTAGATGGAAGTTTGAAAACTTCCATGCATATGTCACTAAAATGGTTTTAACTTTACAACTGAGCAAATGTAGCAAGGCATGGGAGACAAAGATTCCCTTTTTGCAAATAAAGAATTAAAGGCACTTTGCCACAATATATCTGGCACCAGCAAATATGATGTGGACTTTTCCATGTTGATTTGAAAAAGTATCTGTATTACTAGGAGCAATTTTCTTAACATCTACTGGTCTAGAGTCTTCCATTTGTACTCAAGTTGAAGCCCTACTCCAAAATAAATGAACCATTTACATAGTAAAGTATAATTGAACATGAATAAGAGTGACACAATCTAATTCTTTGTGTATATCAATATAGGCCCAAACAAAGGTTTTTTATGATTTGTCACAGAAAGTGGCACTTTTCAAAAACATTTCCTTTTAACAGTGATTCTTAAATCTTTTTTTTTTCTTTTTTTTTCAGTGCATTAGAACCTTCTTAATCTGGCAACCCTGGAAAACAGGATATGCTGGATTAAAGAATTTGCTGGGACAGGGAGGGCTCTGGGGCTCTGGGAGTGAGAGGGATGGGGGTGCGGTGCTTGCCTTGCACCCCACTTCTGGGGTCACATGTGGCTCCACACTCCCTGCCACTCCCAGGTCTCATCCCCTTTCCCCTCCCCCTATAGAGTGGCAGGAAAAGCCTTAGGGAAGCATATTGCTGCACCTGTTGTTGGGATAGGGGGAGCAATAGCACGCAGAGCTGCTTCCTTCTCCAGCTGCCAGGGTCTGCACCATAGGTGTTACAGGATTAGGGACATCCGGGGTACCGGGTTCATATGTATTTAGGAATACTGATTTTCAAGAAAAAGTATATATTTCAAAATAAACATGTAACTCAAATAATTATTTGTCTTTGTTTGTTTGTTTGTTTGTTTGTTTGTTTGATTATTTATGATAATGTCCTGTTGAGATGAGACTGGGATCCCATTGTGCTAGGCAATATAGAAATATGTAATAAGAGATCTTGTTTTGGGATCTTAGGGTGTGTCTATACTGCACCATTATTTTGGAATAACTAGTGTTATTCTGAAATAACAATGCGAGCGTCTACACAGCAATTCCAGTATTTCGAAATAATATCAAAATAATAGGTGGCTTATTCTGACTTCTGTAAACCTCATTCCATGAGGAATAACTCCTCTTCTGAAATAGCTATTTTGAAATAGCTGCAGTGTGGATGCTCCACTGCTGCTATTTCAAAATAGCTCCTCACCAGGGCCATTCTAAGTTATTTCTTCCCAGTGCTTCCTGGGGCTCTAAACTCAGATAGTGCATCCACATTAGGGAAGCCTGCCTCTGACTAGTTTTGAAGCTTCCCTGTAATGTGGACACACTATCGCACTATTTTGAAATAAGTGATTTTAGAATATATCTTCCAGAATAGCTTATTCCAAAATAAGTATGCAGTGTGGATGTACCCTTAAGCACAAAGGAAGTTTTATCAATTCCAGACAGATTGGAAATTGAGGCCCAGAAAAATTAAGTAGATCTGGTCAAAATTTCCTTCTTTTTTTAGTGAAACTTTTATTTGAATTTTTTATCTTAATTTTAAAATTTGAAAAAAA
Source organism: Apalone spinifera (assembly GCA_030068395.1). Lineage (NCBI taxonomy): Eukaryota > Metazoa > Chordata > Testudines > Trionychidae > Apalone > Apalone spinifera. Next base: position 64,657,848 of record CM057845.1, read on the forward strand.
GCTAGATTTTTATTTAAAAAAATTGAGGGTAGTGTTCAATCAGCAACAGAGATAGTCAAAACGTGATTTTATTTTTTAAATATATTGACATAATTTTCAATAACTTTCAAGAAAAAGTTAGAGATTTTTACTAGCTTTTCACTCATCTTTGTTATTAAATGACTGATACAAAGTATGTGGAGAGATCCTAAAATTGAATCTAGATCTTCTTGATATTACTTAGTACCCAGTCCTGTGATTCAATTAATCTCCCTACCCTCTTCCTCATTTCTTATCCTTCTGCAGTTCTGTTTCTCCTTTTCATACATGCTCAGGAGGCAGAACATTAAGAATACAGGACAGACAATCTCACTCCTCTCAGTTTTAGTGTCACAGTGGCTCTGTACAATTCTGGGTTGTAGTATGCTCAATGCAGATGAAATCTGTGCAGAATTAGCTGCCAAACATGAACAAGCTTTTATTAAGCAGGGAGATATTGAAAAGGCTTTTCACTTGATCAGATTGGGGTGAATTTTCCTAGATATAGCAAAAGGCACATTCCTAATACCAGAGTGACATCCCTGCTATGTTTCTAGACCTTGTTTAATGAAATGGTTGTAAGAATACTGTTAAATGAGCAAAACAACATGTTTTCCCTTATTTTTCTTTCAGAATGTACTACACTGTTTTAGCTGAAATTTGAAAAAATCAGCCAGAGTCACATACCCAGCATTGTAGATTTCAGATTAAATAGTGAAAGTTTATCAAAGTTATGAACAATTGAAAGTAAGGTTTTATAATGGGAAGTGACATGCAACCTTAACTATAGTTGATACCAGCTGCACCTATAAAGTATATCAATTTAATTTCTCTCTTTTTCTCTCTCTCTCCACATACATACATACATACATATATACATTATATGTAATATGTATATATACGTATGTGTGTATCAATATTATGAGAAAAGTGAGTTTAATGGTAAGTGTCACGTTTGGTTTGTGATTTTTTGGTATTTTTAAACTTTAGCATTTGATGGATTCTACGGATTCAGACATATTAAATGAAAATAACAAATCTACTGTCACTTGGGATAGACCAGAAACAGTCACTGGATTATATGAAGGCTCAGCTGAGATGTTTCCTACAATACAAACAGACTCTTCGATGACATTTACTAGTCTATCTAATGATAACTTTCCCACCATCAATGGAGCATCAGAACTACATTCCGGTAAATTTTAAGATATTTTTGTACCTACCTCCTTGTTCAAAAGGTCCCTGTCACTGTCTCAAATATGATCTTTAGCACAGAGTTCAACCAAATTATTAATGGGTCATTTCCTGGAGTTAATTTTTTTTACTACCAAATAACCTGCAGAAGCAACTGTGAATGCCACACAGGCAGGAACTGGCCCTTTATCACCCAGCTGACCTTCTTCCAAGTGAAAGTAGCATACTAGAGCCATCAGCCAAGCTGCATAGACAATCAGTTATTACAGTTGCCAAAGCAGGTGTGATTGCAGGGGATTAACTTATCTCCAAGCCCTTCACAGACCTTGATTTCCCTAAGCCTTTTGACTAATAGCTTTTCAAATGTCACTGAAGGTAAATAGGTCAAAAAGTTACAACTCTGCTCGATGGGGTGGCAAACAGGTGGAGATGGCCCCCCATGTCATGGTGATGTCATTAGTGTATACACTTGTTCTGTGTTATCAATGGAACGTTGTTTCTTTACTAAGTATGGATATTTATGACCCATTAAATAAGACTTAGTTGACAGATACTGGCTTAAAATACCTCTTCAAATTTTTACAATGAGCGCTTTAAACAGCAGAGGACCAAATTCTGATTTTATTCATGCTCCATTAAAGTCCTTGTATCTGGTTTGCAGTGTTTTTGTAGCTTTGTTGTCACAAGATATCATAAAGACAAGGTAGATGAGGTAATATCTTTTATTGGACCAGCATCTGTTGGCGAGAGAGACAAGCTTTCAAGCTTACATAGACCCCTTCTTCAGGTCTGAATCTGGTGTAATACAATATCCAAGTTTAAGTAACTTATTTTATCTTGAAAATATTTGTCAATTAGATGCAGACAGATTTTCAAAAGTGGCAACTGATTTTGGGTGCTTCCATTTTTGGATACTAAACTTGAGAACCCTTGGCCTAATTTTTGAGATATGCTGTGTCCACCCTTTTACGTGTATGTCCAGAATGCTGTAGTGTAATGACATCTCCTCTATGATACATTGATTTTGACTAGAACAGAGAACTGGGTACTGAGTTTAGCCTATCCTCATTATATCCTGAATTTTTTTCTGATTCAACCTGACCTTCTAGCTTTGTTCTGTAGTATTGACCCAAATTACTCCCTCCTTCCAAAACACCCGTATGAAAAGAGTTCCTTGAGGAGACACAGGAGTAGATGCTCTTCAGATGAGGAAATTCCTTACTTTCTGTGGGAAAGCAAGCAAAGCCCATCCCCTAATTTAGTGGATTCCTCTGGGACCTAAAAGGCTGGGGCCATCTATACAAATGTCTTGTGCTTCCATACCAATTTTACCAAACTCCTTCAGTCCATAGATCTCAAGATCCACAGATCATACGGGAGACAATCTGCATTCCCTGTCCTCTGCTATCCTGCCAGCTGTTTAGCTTAGCCCACTGAGGGCATGTCTACACAGCAGGGCAAAAGTCAAATTAAGCTATGCAACTTGAGCGACATCAGTTGCGTAGCTTAAATCGAAATAGTTTAATTTGGCTTTTGGTGCTGTTTACACAGCAGGAAGTCAAAGGAAGAACACTCTTCCTTTGACTTCCCATACTCCTAGTAATATGAGGGTTAGAGGAGTCAAAGTAGTAAGTCCTCCAACTCGTCATTATTTAGAAATAATGGCTTTCAGTGTAGATATGCTCTTTGTTATTTCAGAATAAGGTCAAACAAAATACAGGACTATGTAGCACTTTAAAGACTAACAAGATGGTTTATTAGATGATGAGCTTTTGTTTCAGCTACACCAGACTAACACAGCTATATTTCTATCTCTAGAATAAGGTCAGTTATTCTAAAATAATGCTGCTGTGTAGACATAGCCTGAGTGTCCATCCCATCCCAAAGCCTGGACTTTGACTGTGTGGATTCTAAGGAGTAGGGGTGAATATGGAAATATGGAGAGAGCCATGCACAAAGTGTCCCCTGTATGTGTATATTAGAAGCCATGATGTTTCCTATTATTTATATATTTCTAGTTGCCATAAAAGTGAGGTGAATATGCCTATGATAAAATATATGTGCAAAAACATTTCAGCTTAGAGTGTGCAAAAATACTATAATTTTACAAATGGATTGCTTTTTCCTTTAAATCACAGATAACCAGTATGTTATCATTTCAGATGAACAACTGTCATATACAATAAAAGGGCTTGTACCTTTCTCAAAGTATATAATCAAAGTATCTGCTTTCACCATTATTGGAGAAGGGCCTCCAGCTGTTCTCACCATTAGCACACTTGAACAAGGTATCAATTTATAACTTTGAAATCTACTATATATTTGAGAGAGTTTGTTCATCTTTCTATGTGTCTGTCTATCCATCTGAGACCATTTGTTCAAGAACTCCTCCTAAATGGTAAGAGCTAGGACCACTAAATTTGATATGCAGCTTCCTGTAATCATAACTTAAAATAAGCTAAGGGTTAGGTTGCCAGAACAATGGAATGTTCCTGGAATGTGATTGATTCATAAAATGGAAAGGGAGGGGTCTGTTAGGAGGGAGTTATACTGTAGAACAGGGCTACTCAACACGCAGCATATGGGCGGCATGTGGCCCGTGGCCTGTTTGTTTGCAGCATACGGCGTGGTTTGGGTTATGTGGGGCTCAACATGTGGCCCATATATGGGATCCTTTGAACATGGCCTTCCCTGGGAACAAGCTCCACAATGGCAAGGCATCTCCCAGTTAGGATGAGCATTGAAAGATGCAAGCGGATGGGCTGGCTGCAACAGACGGGTACAGGGTCTTGTTTCTAGACTCCGGGGAATAGGTGTCGGGAGCACCAGGAAAGTGCTTTGTATTCATGCCCGTCAGTGTGAAAGAAGCTATTTGCATATATTTGCATGTATATACAAGCACACTTAAGTTGCAGCCCTCAGCATGGTCTCATTGTATCATTGTAATCTCTGGGGCTTCCAAGGTTGAGTAGCTCTGCTGTAGAATAATGATAGTGGGGCATAAGGGGCCAGAGAAGGGAACCAGTCAGCTATAACCGCATTGGTCCAGCAGAGAGCAGGGGTGCAGAAAGGAACAGCTATCTAATATAAATTGCAGAGAGTTTGTCTGTTTGTGTGGGTGTTTGTCTGTGTGTCTGTCCCCCAGTCAGGGGATATGCACCCCTCCCCTGACAGATGCAGTGGCTATGGACAGGTGTTTCTCACCTGCACCCAAGCTTTTGTGGTGAGAGAGGGATGAGGGGTTATCCTCTCTCTATGGGGCAGCCAAGCAATTCTGGGTAAATCTTCTACCAATGTCATATATCAGATTACTCCTTCCACCTCAGTTATTGCCATGATTTAGTCTTTCCTTCACTCACATTAATTCTTTTTTGTTTTTGTTTAAGTTCCAAGCTCAGTGCAAAATATTTATTATAAAAATATTAGCTCATCATCTGTTTTGCTGTATTGGGATCCTCCAGCAAATCCCAATGGAAAAATTACTCATTATACAATTTATGCAATGGAACTGGACACAAAGAGAGCATTTCACATGACAACAGCAAACAATAGCTTCCTTATAACAGGTATGGGATAGCGTTAGCGTGACAGGGAAGACTAGATGACCATTTGAAGTGCCTTCCAGCCTTACATTTCTCTGATTTATAAAAATAGTTCCACCTATGTTATGCACAATTGATCAAACTGACTATTTAGAGCTGTAAGTAGTCCAGATCATTCTCTCCTTATCTTCATGTGGAAGGATGGCATTTCTGCAGCATTGTCCCTTTACAGAAACTGGGAAAAGGACAATAAGTCTGGGGGGAGAAAACCTATTGTACCCACCTCCGCATCCATGGAAGTTACCTGAAAAAGATAATGAACACTATGTCCAAGAGACCAGCATGGCTAGAGAACTCCTTGGCAATATTGTTCTAATGGAATTACTCTGCCTATAAATTGAGGGAAATTATGGGGCACAGAGGTGGTGCAGGGGCAGAGAGGGCCTCTGCATTCATGGTCCAAGCTTCTTGTGGTCCAGAGTAATGTTTCCTCTAATTTTTTCCATCCATGTGCACAGTAAATTTTGTTATGTGTTCTGAGGCATGTGCAAATGTGCACCACCAGTAGAAATACATGCTGCTGGAGATGGCGGTGAGCGCTCTGCTAATCAGCTGGGTGGCACCTGAATCTCTGTTGGGTGGCTGCCCAAGCACTCCGCTTACAGGGAACACTGATTCAGAGGACTCTGCCAATAATGGAGGGTAGTTTTTCGATAGAGAGCAAAACCCACCATCTTGGCTCCTTTGGGATGGTAGTCATTAATTTCTTCAAGGGATTTCTAATGGGAATTTTCTTGGAACGTCCCCCCTTTGGATTTTCACATGTGAAGGAGTTAGTTTGGCTCAGTGTTTCTGTTCTGTTAGTTCTTTTTATGACTTCCACATTTTACACAGCATGTTAGACATTTTTTTTCTACTTTAAAAATAACTTTTTGTATATTAATAGTAGAAAAGGCATCCCACTGTGGGTTTTCAGACACTTGTTTGTACTAACAAAGTATTAAAATACACACGTAAACACATACACACTTGTGTGTGCATGTGCGTGCACTTGATTTCTAATGGATCAACTGTTAAAGCCATGTACAGAGATTGAGTTAGTCAATTTCTCTTGAAGTCAATGGGAGTGATATGTTTGGGACTCTGACTAAAATTTTATTTTCAAATATCTCAAAGTGGCTTTATGGGCTCTTAGTTGGTTTGGAATTTTACATAAATTATTATGTAACTATGAAAACTATTTGAACATTGCCCATTTTTATACTTAATATATGAACTAAAAGAAAAGAGGAAGTTTAAAAAGAATCACAATCTAGGATTTTTTTTCTTGCTCTTATTAGGTCTGAAAAAGTACACAAATTATAAAATGAGAGTAGCTGCTTCCACCACTGTGGGAGAAAGTGCACTGTCTGAAGAGAATGATATTTTTGTGAAAACACCTGAAGATGGTAAGTCTTGTGTTTACAGTGATAGGTATGCATTGAGTGCATGCACAAATAAATGATAAAACCTACAGTGAGATATATTTCCAAAATTTGGAATCTTCCCAAATCCACTCACACTAGGATTCTCCTAATGCCAAGTGTTGCTCCCTCAGCCACTTTTCCAGGCTTGGGAGTAAAGAAATAAACTCAGCATAATATGAAGATCAGCAAATTTGGGCTCTGATGCACCAATAAGGGAAGCTGCTCCAGAACCTTCGCTGACAATGTCCTATCTCTGCCTCCTTTCTAATTAAACCAAGGGCTATTAGCTTGGAAGAGCTGTAGTTTCTTTTTATGATTATGATGTGGAAGATAGTGGCTTCTGAGGTATTCAGAACCTAAACCAATAAAGAATTTGTATCTTAAAACCAGCATTTTAAATTGCACCCAGAAACAATTTGGAAACCATCTCAGATCATGGAATATAAGTGAATATTCTGTCTAGAAGTGGAGCTGCTGAACAAGTGAGCAGCAGAATTCTGAATAAGCAGCATTTTCTGAGTTGAACTATGGCATAGACCTTTGTGGAATGCAATATACTGGGCTTTATTATCTTTTGAGGCTTATCAGTAATTTTAACATAAGATATAATACTGCAGCGACCAACCCACTGCTATATGTCACGTCAAGATTTTGTAGCTCTAAGTGGAACAGTCCCTTTCTCCTCAGCAAGTTCCACACAACAGTTACTGCTGCTCCTAGAAGTATTAGCTCCATTCTGGGATAGTAACCCTTTGACAAATGGTTGGATTGTATGGACACAGGGGTCAATGGCAGCCTAGTTTCTTAGGCTATGTCTACACAGCAGAACTATTTTGGGATACTTCCGGTATCCCTAAATAGCTATTCCACATCTTAAGAGCAAGCCCATTATATTGAAATATAATGGGCTCGCTATTCCAACATCCCTGCAAATCTCATTGCACGAGGGATAAGGGACATTTTGGAATAGCACCTTATTTAAAAATGTGGCGCTCAGTAGACAGTGCCAAATTTCATAATAAGCTATTTCAAAATAACATTGAAATAAGCTATGCAATTTGCACAGAGCAGAAACCAGCCAATAGGAGCTGTTGTGGGAACAACGGATAACTAAGAAGAACCACGCCCTCTCTCCTCCACTCAGTTATTCACTAAAGCACATGGCCAGGCAAGCAGGCAGGTTCCTGAAATTTCTCCAGTGGGATTGTGCTGGGGATGGGGCTGAAGCTTCCCCCGTCCCCTCCATTTTTGAAACAGAAAGGAAGCTTGGCAGCCATGTTTCTGCACGGCGCATGGGGATGCGAGGCAAGCAGGGGAACCTATCTGAGGCTCCCCGCTGCCTCCGTGGCCAGATCCGGCCCCTGGGCTGTATTTTGCCTAGGCCTGGATTGAATCCTAGGGGACACTAGCAGTAGTTGTTACTGATCCCTACACCAAAAGCAGAAGGAATAGAGAGAGATTTGGTCCTGTGAAAGGGCCAGCCACAATTTGGCCACTAAGGGTATGTCTGTATTGCAGTTAGACATCCAGGTCTGGTCTGTTCCAGCTGACTCTGGCTTCTGAGGCTCGGACTAAGAGGCTATTTGATTTCAGTGTAGATTGCCAGGCTTGGACTGAAGCATAAAATACGAGATTTTTTTTCCATCTCCCAGAGTCCTAGAGTTTGGGCACTGGCCTGCACCCAAACATCTACCCCACAGTTAAACAGCCTCGTAGCCCAAGTCCCCTGAACCTGAATCAGCTGGCACAAGCCAGTGCAGTTTTCAGTTGCAGTGAAGACATGCCCTAAGAGATAGGTTTGGTGGTACTGAACAGGGTATTCAAACCCTGTCAATCAAATTAACCCCAGATGTAATTCATGAAGTCAGTGTTGTTAACCAGGAAGGAATGTCGTCCAGTGAGTCCTGCCATCCTGATATGGAATGGAAGGGACTTCACCATATGAAACTAAAAGAATCTAACCACTAGCTAGCAGACACACTAATGTTGAAGGGGCTCGTGTGGGATTCAGAAACAAAGCCCTGAAAAGGTGAAGAAATACTTTGTGACTAATTTCCATTTAGTTTACCTACTACTGCTGGTGTTTGATGACCATGAAGATCTTTGTGTAAATCTTGTGTGCCATTGTGTGAAGGTCACACAGAATGCAAGTCTAGCTCTATGGTAACCTAGTGGCTACACTTGCTTGCAGTGTCTGGACTCTAGCTGTTGACCAAGATGTAGTCAAAGGACTCTATATAAGTGGGCATAAATGAGCCTGCACTAAAGCACAAAATCAGTAGTTGATGTAAACATCTCTTCTGTAGAAGAGCTGTTCACATGGTCACTGATAATAGGTGCAATATATAAAACTTAATAAGATATAATAAACTGTTATGTTTTATTGCCTGAGCACCAGAATAATGATGACAATAAAGAATATTATCACATTTATACCTACCTTTTCTTCCTTATTTCATGTTCTTATTATTAGTGGTGGGCTTTGAAGTTTAGTTCATATAAATGTTCAGATGTCTCAAAGCTTATCTTGAAACTTCTTAGCCTTAAGGTCTCACAGACATTTCCAGTGCTTCCTTATGAGTTTCCGATTCCAGCAGCTCCAGCTGTAATAGGTCACTCTGGATCACAAAACTGCCAGTATGAATGTTCCAATATGCAGTCACTCCCAGCTCTTGAGTTCTCTGGCATGGAAAAATAATTAAAGCAACAGCAAAGTATTCTCAGTTCTGAGAGAAATGTGGATTGGTGAAGATCAATAAGCTATATACTTAACCTACTTAACCTATGTAGACTATCATGAGGAAATGGGAATTAAAAGGCAATTTCCTATTCTCCGGTGCTACAGTATAGCTCACTGAGGCCAGTGGAGTTAAACTACGGTAAAACTGATGAAAATGAGAGAAGAATCAGACCTAATGTCTATGATCCTGAACCTGTGATTAGATCTATGAGGGCAGAGCATTGCAACCATATGAAATCCTACTGAAGTTTGTGGGACTCCATACAGGCACATATGTATATTGATGCAGAATCATTGCCCAAGCTACAACATTGCAATAGAGATGGTGACACACACAGGAGACTGGTTGGAGGAAGGAGGGCAGTGAGGTGGATCATATTATTGCTCTATTCAGTAACGCACATGTCTTGGAATTTTTCATGGTTTAAATACATTATTTACTGTTCTTGTTTCTCTTTGTGGCAAAATATGTTTTGAGGAGAGGAAGGAAGGAAGGTAAGAAGGAAGGAAGGAAGGAACAAACTGGTCTGGCTTACAAAGGAGGTTCTAGGCACAGATGGCTGCATAGGAGAAGGCTCAGAAGCCTGTGTAGAAGTCAAAGGGTATGACTGCAGAAGGTGGCGATGTTTAAAAAGAGGAGACTAGAGGGAGATGCAGGAGCTAAGTTGTGAACAGGTCTTTGAAGGTAAGGATAAAGAGTTTGAATTTTATGTAAAAGGCAAGAGGAAGCCAATGAGAGGATTTGACAAAGAGTTGGACGTAGGCAAAAAGCATGATTTTTGCAGCTGCATTTTTGGTGGATTGGCAAGTGAGGTGAGAGGCAGTCTAAAGAGGCTGCAGTAGTTGGGTGCAAGATGATCAAGATTTGCACAACAGTTTTACTGATGGGAAAAGAAGTATTTCTGAACTATACAAGGATGAAAAACTGGTAGGACTTAGTGATTAATGATTTGGAGGGGGAGACTATATCTTCACCTTTAGCTCTGGATCTCACTGTAGCTGCCTGTAGAAATGTCTAAATATTAGGAATGTAGACATTTATGAAAACATTTCACTACTATATGATGGGTTAAAAATCCAAAGATCTTTTATTTTGTGTTCTCTACATTACAGAACCAAGCTCACCACCCCAAAATGTAGAGGTATTCAATGTAACTGCAACAGGAATATACTTGAGATGGTCACCGCCAGAACAATCTAATGGGATCATAACTCATTATGAAGTTCTGTACAATTATGCCAATGACTTATTTATTCAAAATACCTCAACTACAAGTATTTTTTTAAGTGACATGAAACCATATACTCTCTACAACATTTCTTTAAGAGCTTTCACTAAACGTGGCCATGGAAATCAGTCATCATTTCCACTCTCTGTCAGAACTTCTGAAACTGGTGAGTATATTAAAAATAATATAACTTGCCCACATTTGATAACCTGTGGTGACATTTTATGCTAGTTCATTTTACTGCAATGCACATGTTTATGCCAAATGCTTCCCTCTTTCACCTGAGCAAAGACTGAGTAGAGAGTGGGAAAGGGAGTAGAGGGTATTAAGAGCAGAGGTGTACAATGGGAGCCAGACCAGTTATGTATTGTAGAGCCGCATACAATCCCTGCCTTTTACAGATTCTTCTGCCATGCAGGAAAAAAAATATTTGTATAGAAAAGGAGGAATTTTAAAAGGCCAGGGTTGTTGCTGAGGACAGAGAGATTGAATTTGATGTGGGAGGAGAAAAGAAACAAGTGGAAAAACAAATCAAAGACAGATGGTGGTGACAAGAATGAGACAGCAGGAGAGGAAGTAGAAGTTATTGAAATACTTTGGAAAAAGGGGAGGTAAAAAGAAATTGCAGAGGGTTCCAGTAGTCAAGATGAAAGTTGCCTACGGCAGGAAAAATGGTATTTTAGTAGAGAGTATCGATAAGAAAGGGTGAATTTTCGAGATACTGTACTAATAAGGATATAGTGAGAGATTAGATATTAGAGAACTGGGGTGGAGGCGGATTGAAATGAGAAGGAATGAGACACATCAAGCCTGGGAGACAGGCAGGATAAAGAAAATACCAATAGAGATGAAGAAGAGATGCAGAAGAAGGATTAGGAGATTAGATGTCAGAGAGTAGCTGTTGGAGAAGCAGCTAAAAATATATGAAATGATGGCTGTCAAGAGGGAAGTTGGGGGTAGAGCTGAGAAAAATCTGGTTTGTTCTGAACTCAAACCATTTTTTGTATATTTTTGTAAGATCAGAAAACAAAACTTTTTTTTGTTCAAATTGACCAAAATGTTCCCAGTAAGTTTGCAATACTTATTTTTTTTCAGTTTGTTTTAAGTGAACCAAACCATTTCAGTCAACCCAAAATAATTTTGTTTTAGTTTTATGTTTTATGTTTTGATTTGATTGTTTACAAGTGTTTAAAACTCTTATTTTGGTGCTTTATTTTTAAAGTGACCATATTTGAATTTGAAGTACCAATTCAAAACAAAAAAAAAATCAAAACAATGAAACTTTTAGGCTACATCTACACTGCAGGCTTCTTGCTCAAGAAGTGTTTTGCACAAGAGTTCTTGCACAAAAGGTCTTGTGCAAGAGTGTGTCCATACTGCCATGTGCTTTTGCGCAAGAGATGTGCTTTTAAGCAAGAGCATCCATGGCAGTGTGGACTCTCTCTTGCGCAAGAAAGCTCTGATGGCCGTTTTAGCCATAGAAAGCTCTGTTGCCCATCCATACTGCTTTCTTGTGCAAGAGCTCATATATGTGTATATGTGTATCTTGCGCAAGAGGGCTTATTCCTTATGGGGAGAGGAATAACTCTTGCACAAGAAGCCCTCTTTTCTGACACTTTACTATAAATGTACTTGCGCAAGAACACACGTGCAGTGTAGGCACTCTGCAAGTTTTTGCGCAAGAACAGCTGTTCTTGCACAAAAAGGCTGCAGTGTAGACGTAGCCTTAATGTTTTCAGTGTTTTCCTCATTTGTTTTTTGTCTGAAATAATTTGTCAAATTAGTGAATCATTTCAGAGCACAAAAATGCATTTTTAAACAAAATAGTCCCTAACCATCGATTGATTTTTATTTATTTATTTATTTATTTATTTAGCCCAGTTCTAGTCGGGGTATATAAGATGTGTGATTTTGAATAATTGGTGTGTAGATGAATGAGTGGGAATAGATAAGATCACAGTGAAAGGGAGACATGGAGGAAATGACTGAATAGATCTCTTAGAGTTACATAGGGACAGAAGAGGATATGAGGAGTCAATAAATAAGATGATAAAAACCTTGATAAGGGCCATTACAATGGAATGGAGAGGACAAAAGGCAAATTGGAATGTATCATCTGAAGGAGGGGAAATCAAGGCAATGAACTTAAACAGGATGCTCTGGGATTCTGGAAATAAATGGGAGAAGGGAAATCAAATGATAGCAAGTGCAAGAGAAGAAAGGTAAATTGTGGTGACATCTTTTATCAAGATAGGGAAAAAAGAAACAGAGATGTGAAGGTAGTGAGAACTACAAGCACCCCACAGCTCTGGAAAGCAGACCACTTTGATAAGCTGTCCCTATATGTGTATTTTGGAGTCAAACTTTATACGTTCATATTTGAAAAATTTGGCTTAATAGTGTCCATTTGGGAACAGAAAGATGGCAGTGTGATATCCTGAAAGTAAAACTACTTGGTGCTTACTTAGCTGAAAGTTAGCTCATATTATCTGTTATTTGTTTATAAAAGTCACTACGGACCTAAATACCAAGGCCCTAATCAGGGGTGGGGAACCTAAGGCCCGGGGGCTGTATACGGCTCCCAGCTTGCCTGGATCTGGCCCCTGAGGCGGAGACATTTTGGCACCTGAGGCGGGGAGCTCAAATGACACCTCCATTCTCCCTCGCTTGGGCCAAAACTTTGAAAGGTCTCTTGTGCCCTCCTTCCTCCAGAACAGCATTCTACCAGCTCTGTACATCTAGAGCAGAGAGAATACATATGCACCAGCAGCAGACACAATTTTCTACACTCTGGGTCCTAGTGGCACTCCCCACAGTCTGGCACCTGAGGCAGCCACCTCAGTTTGCCTCATGTAGGGCCGGCCCTGCCTGAGGCTCGGGGGGTCCCCCCCTCCCAGCACTGGGGAACCTACGCTGGTGCTCCAGAACCCACCCCACCACCACCATCTCTCTGCGTGGGTGGAACACACAAAATCTTTTAGCCTAGGCTAAAAGGAGGAGGAGAATGTGGAGAGCCACCTTACGGAGGGTTTGGTTGGTTTTTATTTTATTTATTTATTTATGCTTCCCACTTGTGTGCAGCCCCTGACTGATTTTTCTATGGGTCAGTGGCCCCTGTCCCAAAAAAGGTTCCCCTGTTAATAATGACAAAAATCAGTGATTAATAATTGCCTATCTTCTGGCTGGTCATTCCCTCCCTTGCTAGGTACCACCATTTTACCTTACAGGGAATATGTTCAAAAGAGTATTGTGCACTTATGAACAGGCCTGAAAAACTTATTCTTGAAGTGTATTATTAGTAGGTATATTAAAAATGTTGGAAACCTTCACCCATTCTTTAACTAAATACATTTATTTCAGGTTCAAATCACTCCTGATAACTTGCTCAAATGCCTTAGGTCCTCCTTTCTTCCTCTCTTGGGGATGCAGTGGATAGTAGATTTGAATCAGAACTAGGTGGGACACAGAAGGGAAGCTGCAACAACACTCATTACGAACTCTTCAGTGATGAGTTATATCACAGGGAAGTCAGGCATTATTATATTGAAAGTATGGAGGGAACTGGGACATGCATCTGAAAGATCCTTATTAAAATTCCACCACCAGAGTAGGAGGATGCTTAAGATGATTTCACAGTCTCTGATGGAATTCAGCCTCTCTTTGGATACTGCTAAATCCTCCTAGATGGAGGTGACTTATCTCTGGTACTCATACAAATATAGAGAGAGAGCGAATGTTTTGCATTGTGAATACAATGGGTTGCTTCAAATGGTAGGCATTTTCAAATCATTTCTATGGAGGATACTTAGAACTCCTTTAAAAGCCTTTCTGACCCCCTTTACCTTGTCAAACTTCACAAACTGAAAGATGTGCTGTGAAAAGCAAAGTTATATTTATATTTTGTTTCAGAAAATGATCATTCAGTGTTAACATGTGCTGGTGCCTCCCTCCCTGGTTCAGGGATGTGGGAAAACATGTTTTCTGTAAATGGATCAGAAAAGGCAAATGGAAGAAATCTTAGTGGAAACCCTTTGTTAAAATATTGGCAGCACATCAATGAAGAGTGTCTTAAGAGACAGCCAAGTGTATGGTGATGGCTAGTGAGGTGAAGTGGAAGCTTAGCATCACAGACTAGGAGAAAATGAGTGAGAAGGTCTTTAGATTGTTTGTCAGGAGCATTCCACCTGTTAAAGGCTGAACATAAAAAAATCTCAGAATCCAGGTAGTTTTATTACATATAATAGATACATCTCATGTCTTTTTGAACTTGCAGCTCAACTTGCAAAAATATTAATTTCTTGCTTTTAATAAAAAAAGATGAAATATTTACTTTGTTTGTAATGGCTTAACTAATGAACAAAACTTTGACTAGACTCTTTTTTAACTCTTAATTTTCTTCTTTCAGTTCCTGATAGTGCACCAGAAAACCTAACTTACAGGAACATCTCATCTACAGAAATAGAGTTATCATTTTTTCCACCATCTGTTCCCAATGGGATTATATGGAAGTATACTGTGTACCTCAGCAGGATTAATGGAACTGATCTGAGAATCATAAATACTACTTTTCTGACAATAAGTATTACAGGTGAGTGTATAGCAATTTGAAAGTTGATAGTGTCCTGGTTGGTTGATATTGTATAATTCATGCTGACACATTCCAGTCAGCAGGAAATATTTAATGTTGGTTAGAAATGTAATGTTTACAACCTTGAGTTAAATATGCCAATGTCATTAGATGCCACTTTTCAAGAAGATAGGCACCACTGACACTAAATTTATTGCTTATTTGAATACTAAGAGTTGGATTCTGCAAACACTCTGATATTTAGTTTCACTGACTTCAGTGGGACTACTCAAATGTTTGTTGTTTGATGATGTTTATGTTATTGGACAAGACATTTTTATGCCATGGGATACGGAAAAAATCATTAATTATTTTTCTAACACTTTAACACATTTTTGGCACATCTAATACCAACCTTGAGGCCAGTGGGAATTGTGAGATGTACACAGCACTTTTGCCCGCTTAAAAATATTAATTGAAACCCCCCTCAGAATTAATAAAATAGCTCACTGCATTCTTCTTTCTGTAGGTTTAAAGAAATATACCAAATATATCATTGAGGTGTCTGCAAGTACCAGCAAGGGTGAAGGGGTTCGTAGTGCAATTCTAAACATACTGACTGACGAAGATGGTAAGTCAGAAAATAAATACAATTTATCATTGTCCACTTCTAGTAGGCAAGTCTTGAACTTTGTTTCAGAGATCTTTAGACATTTGATGTATCTAGCATTTTTATAAAGGCACATTCCATTTAGATATAATGGATTTTTATTTTTAATACCTCTATCAGTATAAATTATGTCAAATCACAAAAGTTTTGTATTTGGAAATCAACACTACTATTCTTTTAAAATGTTAGTCCCACAAAAATATCAGTGCCTTCCATTTTTAAGAACTCTTAATTTACTGTTACTATTTTAGCTTATTACAGAAAGGCAGGGAGTAAGTCAGATGGAGGTTCTCTCTGGATGGGTGGCAAAGTAGGTGAAGAGAGGTCGCACAAACAGCTTTAACCATTCCTTTTGCCCCCCAGAATGTCGGCCTACAACAGTTCTAGTTCTAGTGCGTAGAGTCTTTGGTTCTTCTAAACAGATGATTGATTGTTATAGTTATTAGTATTGTGCTAGTGCCCAAGGGACTTACTCAGTGGCACAAGACTCTCCAAATTGAGCATGAAGAGGTGGGTCACAGATAAAGCCTTGGCATTACCCTCCATACTTGCTAGCAGAGCTGCCATACATTATCAGAGTATATGTAGGTGGTACTCCCCACCAGGTTGCTTTCCTGGCTGCTAGCCCCCACTACCTCCGTCAGCACTGGCCAGGGCTGCATTCCCCTCCAACAGCCCCAGCTGGGGCTGTACTCCCCACCCAGTCCAGCCCTGGCTGTGCTTCTGAACTTGACCAGCCGGTGATCTCTGGTCTAGCAATATACAGACCTTGGATGTTGCCAGGCCAGCAAGTTCCAGATTTTAGAGGTTCAACCTGTACTTCACTTTATTTAAAGATATCACAGTGTCTGTGCTCCCTCTCTTCCCCAGAGAGGCATTATGTTTGCATTAGACACAGTTCCTATGGGGGGTTCCTGCTATGATGGTGGGGCTCTGCAAAACTTCCAGAGTAGCCAGACGCTTTCATCTACAATCTGTACAGTATTTCTATCATGCATCAAAACCAGTTTAATTATTTAAAATCATGCCATTTTTAAAAAATGTTTTTCTTTAGATCAAACATTCATTCTGTATGTTACTAAGAAGGTTTGTTTTTAACCTGAATAAGGAACTTATATGAGTTAAAGACAAATAATAGCTTTAGAATCAAGACAGGCCAGAGAGACGGACAGTCGGTATTTGATAGACCTTTTACTGTAGTTCAGCTGAGAATAATGTAACAAGTAAACACTCAATACAGCTGTCACCATCCATTATCAGTATATAAAGGCATTCACTGAATTCATTAAGCCTTTGTTCAGGCAAAATTAAGATAATAAAGAGTTCTTCCAAAATGTATAGCGAGTAAGATGTTTTAAACATTTATGCTGTCCTTTGTGGTTGAGAAAGACAATGCAATTAAAGGAAGAGCAACAAAATATTTATAACTTGCCACATGTGTCTTACTCAAAAGTACACACTGTTCAGAGCATCAGCCCAAATGCTTCACAGATTTGCTAATAGCTATGCTTATATTCTCAATTTCCATGCATGAACCACAGCCATGATCTGAATTTTTAGTACATGATGCTGTTTGGTTTAATTTGAAAAACAAAAGTAATGTTAACATTACTACATAGTGAAATACCTTTATCTGATTAACAATTTTATTTCCTCAATAGTACTCTAATAAAAGTAGCAATATTACTAAACAGACATATGGATACATTTTCATCATAGAAACATTTGTATGAACCTTATTTTTTATTGAACGAAATCAAGTGTACACACACACACACACACACACATATCATTAGAATGTTTCTGTCTGCGTGTCTGTCTGTTTAAGAACTCATCTTAAACAACAAATGGTCTGGTAGCACTTTATAGACTAACAAAACATGTAGATG
>CM057845.1:64677314-64693189 GCA_030068395.1 Apalone spinifera
AAAAAGAGGACTCCTGTCATTTTAAATCCCACTTAAAAATTATTTTCATCCTCCTTTTCTAAACATTGCTTGTTCTAAAGATATGTTATTTCTTACTTTTTTTAAACCTTGCATATAGTGCCTTTACTGGGTTTTGACATGTTGACTTGTTTATTTTGATTGTTGATTACAAGTATTTATTTTATTTATGCTATGGCTTTCTGTTGCTTTTACCCAATCTATAGGGGCAAATAGCTACAAAAATACATACCACACAATATATATTATGTATGTGAAATGATATTGTCTTACAGCTGAGGAGATATCCTACAACTAAATATGTACTTATTATTATTAAAGCTGATCTGAAAGTTTCTCTTAGTGGTAGTTAACTTTTATCTTTTTTCATAGTTATGAACTATTTTACTATAGTCATAAGAAGAACACAAGTAATACCCACTTTCAGAGGGTATAAAATGGCTTTCCACCATTCCTTCCACTGTACTGGCTAATGTCATCTGCATCTGTGGAGAAATTTGAACTGTGGATGAAGTTATAGTACAAAATTATCTCCCTCATATTAAATAATATGGTTTTGGTGGATACTGTGTTTAAAGACCTAAAAAATTCAAAATCAAGGAACTTTCTCTTCATTTAAGTCCTTCTTGAAGATGTATTATACAGTAGCTGGGATTCCCTTAGAATGTGTCATTAATCATCATTTTTCAATAACTTGTTACTTGAACCTTCTAGATCTGCAGATGCAAAAATTAAGTAACCACATAACTTCATTGATGTGTAACCCTTGTTCCTCCTTTCTGTGTCTGATCCTCACGTAGCTCTCAAATCAGATTGGCATTAGCTCTTTGAGGTAGGACCTTAGGGGCATGTCTACACTAGAAAATTATTTCAAAATAACTTATTTTTTGAAATAATAACTCCAGAAATAAAAAAATCAAAAGAATACGTCCACATAATGGGGAAGCCTTGAAATTAGTCTGAGGCAGACTTCATTAATGTGGACACACAACCTCGACTTAGAGCCCCAGGAATCAGTGGGGAGTCATTACTTTGAATGATTCTGGGAAGTAGTTATTTTGAAATAACGGCAGTAGTACGGAGTACTCCTATTTCGAAATAAGTGTTAATCCTCATGGAAAGCAGGAGTTGTTATCTCAAAATAACCAGCCCCTTATTTCAAAATAACGGGCTTGGTAGTATGGATGTGCCACTTGTTATTTCGAAGTAAGGGGAGTTATTTCAAAATAGCTCTGTAGTATAGACCAGGGGTTAGGTGAAAACTCCCACTGACTTCAGTGGAGCCAGGATTTCACCCTTTGTC
Source organism: Apalone spinifera (assembly GCA_030068395.1). Taxonomy (NCBI): domain Eukaryota; kingdom Metazoa; phylum Chordata; order Testudines; family Trionychidae; genus Apalone; species Apalone spinifera. The sequence continues at coordinate 64,678,636 of CM057845.1, forward strand.
TTTTAAATTATTTAGAACACTTTGAGGTGTTTTAAAATCATCACAATTAATTACTAGGGATAGTATGGCAAACAAGCTCTTAAACCACAATTTTTCTTAAGGGCAACATTTTCTGGTGGACATAACTAATACTAGAGCTTCCTAATAACATGTAAGAAGGCAAAGATAGTGAATGCAGGCCATTTGACAATGTGGAAGCAAACTTATCTAAAGTTTTCTATTTTAGCTGTAGAAAAATTATCATTTTTTTCACAAAATGAAGCTAGGAATCCACACAAAAAAGCTGAAATGCGAGCCAGAAGTTTTAAAAAATCATTATTTTTAATGGTGATCTTGCAAGAATTACAATATTAATAAATTACAGGAATTTAAGAAAATATTGGTCTCAGTTGTGTTAGCTTTCCAGAGTTAATGAACTTCTATAGTTTTGGTAAAGCCTTGTTTCTTACTTGATTTGTGAGAAGTGCCTTTTAATATCTCAATTTCTTTGATAATATCTTTGAATAATATAATGGATTTACAGTAGATGAAAGTTCCATTTATATTGTATGAGTTCCTGAATATGAGTTAACATTGTTTTTGTTGTATTTTTAATAAAATTTATTATACTATGCCATAGTTTCGTCATAAATATATGTAATTTTTTTTCTTTAGGAATAAAATGTCAAAAAGAAGTGTTAATGTAACAGAAACATCATTGATGTTAACAGACCTAGAAAATAACAATGAATACAAAGTTTATGTAACAACAAGTACTAGATTTGGGGATGGAAACATAAAAAGTAGCATTATAAGCTTTAGAACTTCTGAAGGTGGTAAGTTTATGTATAATAATAAATCATGCAAATAATCTATAGTTGCATCCATAAATCTGTGTCAACCTTATTTTAAATGTATAAAATGACTTAGCTGAAAACTTGTACTTGATTGACCAAAGAGACATTCAAACTCTATAATAACTTTCCAATGGCAGTCTAATGACCCTTCATCAAACAGAGCACTGCATATCTTTGCAAGACATTTATATTTAAAAGTCTTTTCATTTTACTCTATGAAATGAAGTAAAAAGAGGTGAGTTTGATGTTATTGCTCTTAGTTCTATCACGCTATGCCGTAAGGTCCTGAGAGGGAAAGCCCTGTCAATTTGAGTGTCTCTCACAAACACAGGTGTAAAGTGGTTATTCTCTGAAAGCAGTTTTATACACATGGCATTGTGGGATTCCAAGCTGATTGTATCCCAATGAATTTCATATACTTCACAAGTGAAAGGTCTTTTTAAATGAAGGTGACACTGCACACCCAGTTTTGAATTTCAAGCTACTTCCTGTCTGGCTCTGATGTCACCAAGAATAAGAATTCTGCCATAGAAACTTAAGTTCCCATCCTTCAATTAACTGTGTGCATATTCAAAGCCACATCTTCGTCAATGAGGTTTCCACAGAGATACACCTCTGTGGAAACCTCATTGACGAAGATATGGCTCTGAATACACACTTGGGTTGTCTGCACAAAGTCATTTGTAGAATCAGTACCCATAGGAATGGTGATGTGAGCTAGAATAGAATCCATTTTACAGTTCCTTCACTGTGTAGATTAACTGGCTATGCTGAAAGAAGGAGAGGAGACATTCAATGTGAGTTTAATCTGCAATTTTATTATTAGATGTTTGGGACTACCTGGCAGATAACATGTACAATTCAGGAAACCCTCCCTTTTCTTCTGTCATAATTAACTGGGGGCAGGGGGGGGGGGGAAGGGAGAGAGGGAAATGCCTTTACAAGCTCCTTTTCCACCCCGATCCCTCCAGTAGTTCCATTGTCAGGACCTTACAATTCCCAGGGGAGGAGGCCTCAATCAACTGCCCCCCTATTCCACCCAGATCCTTCCAGCAACTCCATTGCCAGGATTTTACCAACCACCCCCTCATAGGAGGAGTAAGGTGGACTGTAATGAAGGGAAATTGGCTCCCTCCCATACCAATCATAGGAGTTCCCAACTATACCCTGCTCACTCTGTTACTGAGCACCTCTCCATTGTCTTTTCTCCAAGACATTTATCTATTAGGCTTCGTCTTCACTGCAAGTTCTTCCGGCAGAAAATATGCTAATGGGGGACTCATTAGCATAAGTCATGATCTCTTTAGCATATTTTCTGTCATTTCTTTTTGCGCAAGGGGTTTTTGCGCAAAAAGAAACAGTGTGGATGGTTGGGGTTTTTTTGCACAAAAAACCCATTTTGCACAAGATCATTATGCCTGTCCCGGAGCGGCATAAGGATCTTGTGCAAAACAGTAGTTTTGCGCAAACCCTTCCCCCCCATCCACACTGCTTCTTTTTGCGCAAAAACCCTTTGTGCAAAAAGAAACAGAAGAAAATATGCTAATGTCCCAACCGGCCTTCCATCCAAGAAAAACAGAAAATACCAGACTGTGTTTTCTGTTAGTTTTTTTTTTACGGGACAGAATATGCAATTACTGGACTGTCTGGGTGAAAACCGGACACCTGGCAACCCATTTCCAGCATGCTGGCCTCATTTTCAGCAATTGTATGTTTCCCAGCCCCCCAACCATGAAAAACCACTGTCCCAGCAAGATAGCCAAACAACCCTCCAACTTAAGATAGAGGGTGGTGATTCAGCAGTGCTAATAATAGTAAAAATTGTGAAAAACTTAAGTTAATGAAACCAGCATATAGGATTTTGTGTACACATGAAACACACTTGTTAAGAAGATTCCTGACTTGTATATGTAACACACACACTTAACATGATTCACTGTCCCATGCAGTGGCACCTAGACCACAGCAACAGATAAGCCCAAGAGACCCCCTACAGCATGGGCTGAGAGCCAGCTGGTTTTTAACTCAAAGGGTAGAGGCTCCTAAACTAAGTTCCAGAAGTCCTAACTTCAAATCCGCCCAGTGGCAGTTATACGTGCATAATGCTTTGTGCACATGCATCAACTGGGATTTATATTTGCAAAAGCCAGTAAGTAATATGCTTACAAATATCAAATTGTACAGGTGCACTAAGTGCATAAGCTTGGATTTGCGCATGCAAAATTATGCATTTATTTGAAAAATGAATGCCTTTGAAAATCAGGGCTTTCAGGATGTATTGGTAGCCATTAGTTCAACTGTACATTTCTCAGCTCTTCCAGAAACAGAATCTGTATGATAGTCAATAATTAAAAAAATAAATTTGATTTAATATAAGATTGTTTTTAAGTCAATAAAATCTGAATCTTGCATAATAAAAAGCCAAGAAGTTCATAAAAAGCCAAGAAGTTCATATTGTAAGCTAAATTTTAATATTATTCTAGCACCAAGTGATCCACCAAAAGATGTCATGTATAGAAACCTCACTGCATCATCAATAATGGTTTTCTGGTCCCCTCCTCAAAGGCCTAATGGAGTTATACAATATTATTCAGTTTATTACAAAAATAATTCGGGAATTTTTATGCAGGTAAGTTTATTTTTATATTATTTTGGAGATTTTTAGTACAGAGAAATGCATTTACTTTTCTTTGACTCTTTAATGTATCATAAAAGATCAAACCAGCTACCTGTATACAGAAAAATTCATATTCTTCTTTCACTCCATCCTCATCACCAGTTAATTTTGATTTTTATCTTACTAGTAAAGGGAAAAATGCATTCCTCAACTTGAAATTATGTGTGCAGTATCCTGCAATTCAAAAATTCCTGTGCATCTTAAAGAGCATTTTTGTTATTGAGCATGAGGAGATTAATACCTACACCATATTTGTGAAAAAGAAGAAATGTAAGATGTGAATACAAGCAAAATGCAATACATGAAATCTTATGTGTGTGACATAATTTTGTAGTTAGCACTTATTAGATTTAGGGGTTTATTTGCCTTAAGATATTTGTTTACACAACACGCCGCAAATACAGACTCTGCTTCTGCAATCGGTGCTGGCCAAACTTTGCAGTCATGCATAACCCCATTGAAATTGGTGTGGTTTTGCCTTAGTGTCTGGTTCTGCCCTCATAGATCTGATTGCAGAATGGGAGTCAGAAAGAAGGATGTCTCAAGGAATCCCCAAGGAATTCAGAATGTAATAATTAGCAAGTTAGTGAGCTAGAAGTACTTTGGTCACACAAGCTGATAGGAGTAAAATTAGACCTAAAAATTGGGTTTGAGTTCATGGGTGCATGCCTATCTGTAATATGATTTTAACCATACATATCAAATCATCCCCTCTGCTCCTCTTATCTGCTGGTCCTTTGAGGAGGCCAGGGTATTTTTAAGTGTCCTGTTCTCAGAATAGAGTGAGCGGGGCAATGGCAGAGAAACCCAGACTTCAGATTGGTATTTAATCTCAGTTACAGACGTCATTTAACCTTCTCATCTTTAAGAAGTTTGTTTTTAAATGTGTTTTAGGCTCAGAAACTTTTTCTTGGCACATCTGCATGCCCACATTTCCTTTTTCCACATTGTGGTTTACTGTTTGCTCAGTGTATGCTTCTAACTGATCATAATTTCTAATGTGGTTCATTAAAGTGCAACATTCTTGCAACCATTTTTCTGAATTTATTTTGTCCTGTGATAATAAGTCCTGGTCCAGATTCTATATGTTTCTTTTTATTTTTGTTCAAACAGTTTTAATGAGTTTTTACATAAAGATTCAGAAATAAAACACAATGAAAATGTCATTCCACCATATAATTTCTACATCTTACTATGATAGGTGCTTTGATGGTTGCTTCATATATTCTTTGCATGGCACCATTTGTATAGCTCTCAGAAGATACCCATGTGCTAGAAAAATACATCTCTCTATATATACTTTATTCTACAAAACATCTCTTCTGTTTGGTTGAAAACAAGTATTCTCCTCTACAAAACATGACCAATGTTCCATCACTGCCTCCAGCTTTTTAGCTCTACTTTGGCTAACAATACTTGTTCAAAATTTGTAATGCCATTATTAATTATACAGATTTAGAAGCAAGCCACAATAAAGACAAAGATTGTGAATTCTTCTTATTTTCTAAAGATACTTTTTGTTTAAATGATTCAAAAGCTACGCCATATGGTTTAAAAGCCCAGCTAACTTAGGCTTTATATCTAGGGAGAGCCATGAAAATCAACTCCTTGCCTTCACAATTACCTACCTTTACCAACTAGGAAACATTTCATTTGTGTTAATTTCCCATGTTCTTCGAAATTAACTGTTAATGCCTATCCTGTTTTCCCAAATTCTGTATTTCCTTAATCAGAGCTTTCTTAGGGCAAACCTCAAAACAGGTATTTTTTTTAACCTACAGAATATAACCTATTCCTGCACACCATTGTCACATATGCACAGACCTTACTTGAGATTTGTAGGGAAGATTAGAGAGTTGATTATTTGGAATATGCATCAAATTTAAATGACCCTTTTTCTGTAAATATCTGCTGGAGTGAGGAGATCTTTGGTCTCTTAGTTTCCTACCACAGAAATGGAGCTCAGCTGCTGGTTCCTTTTCACCCTAAGCTACCGCTACACTACAAGTTTTGCTGGAAAAGGCAATGCAAATGAAGTGCGGATTAGCATTTTCTCGCACTTTGCATGCTCTCTTCAGATCTGTTTTTGCGCAAAAACAAGCAGTGTGGACATTTTCTTTTTGTGCAAAAACCCTTTTTTGTGCAAGATCCTTATGCCTCATCTTGCGTAGAAAATGGGTTTTGCGCAAAAAGGAAATGTTCACACTGCTTGTTTTTGCACAAAAACCCCTTGCGCAAAAACAGATCTGAAGAGAGTATGCAAATGAAGTGTGAGAAAATGTTAATCTGCACTTCATTTGCATTGCCTCTTGCAGAAAAACTTGTAGTGTAGACGTAGTCCCAGTGATCACTTTATACCTGCAAAGAAAAGGACTAGAAACCCAGGGCTGGAGTGTCAGATGGCATAAAAGAACAAAGCACCATTGATGGCAGTAAAACTATGTCAGGCTATGTCTAGACTGCAGGCTTCTTTTGGAAGAAGCTTTTCTGGAAGAGAACTTCTGAAAAAACTTCTTCTGAAAGAGCATGTCCACACTACGAAAGCACATTGAAAAAGCGATCTGCTTTTATCACAGATAGCGTCCACACTGAATGGATGCCATCTCACATGTAAGCTGTGATTACTATGAGTGGAATGGCCACCAGGGCACCTGTGCTTTTTCCTTTTTCCTCTTCTTCTGAAAAAACTCCTTCTTCCCCATCTACACACGCCTTTTTCTGAAAGAGCTCTTTTGGGAAAAAGGCTTCTTCTTCGCAGAAAGAGGTTTACCGGTGTTGCAAAAACCCCTCAGTTCTTTTTTTTTTTCTTTTTTTTTCAAAAGAACGCAATTGTAGTGTGGATGTAAGTGAAGTTCTTTCAGAAAAAATGCCATTTTTCCGAAGAAACTGTAGTGTAGACATACCCTCAGTATGCACCAGAAGAGGATCTATCCCATGATTCTGTCTTAATGAAAGTTGAGTTTCTCTTTTATTTGTGTAACTCCTCTCAAAGCTGGGAGTCCTGTGGCTGTCAGCTTCATCATGCCCAAAGCTCATCTCTACCCTAATGTATTTGTTATTTACAGATAATTGTGTGTAACATTGTTCTAGATGAGTTTAAATCTTTTCCTATTAAGGTGAATGACCAAACTAAACACCTTTTTCATATTTATTTTAGTCATTTAATATTTTTGAGTAACTTAAATGCATTTAATGGACATTTTAAAAGGTATACTATTCGCTTTATTTTGTAAACTACAGTATTTTAAAAATGATTTCATTAGAGATTCCTTTAAATAGTATATCATGCATTTTTAAAATTCCTTAATAACAATTATCAAGATATTTCTGCTTCTCTCTGACATTTATAAGGGTCTTTTGGGTGGGTCGGACAGCAGCAACAACAAACATGCTGAGGTTCACTCCTCTGCTCTCCCCCTCTTCTCTGTCTTTCCAGGAACTCTCCTGCCTCCTCTCTCTTGGTATCACTTCCAGCTTTGCTGCTGCTGCTTTTCTGCAGGCCCTGGGGGAAGAGTATCCATGAAACAGTGACCCTCATTATCCACACTGGCCCCCAGATCCAATAAAGCACTTAAATACGTGCTTACCAATAAGCATATGAATGGTCCTATTTGAAATAATGATCTGCTGTTAAATACTCACATTTCAGAAATAGAAGAAAATAAAAGAATGTTTTTCACTTTCATAATGGGGGGGGTTCACTATTAACAAGAGTAGGCACAAAACTTTCAAGTGAATATGTCATTTAAATGGCTTCATCCCAGATATTTCTTTCCATATAATTTCAATATTAGTGCTACCTTTTTATTTTCTCTGAGACTGCCCCTTGATGCTCCACTCAGTTCCCGACCTTAAATGAAGGAGGGTGTGGAGTATCCGTGTTGGTATCATTGTTTCTTTCCATTCTTTCTCTTTCTCAGAATATGTATTATGGCTTCCTATGGCTTATCAGCTGCTTATTGTTCACTACTCATACAGACGTATACAGAAAGTAAAACTTGAGTCTTGCCCTGAATCCAACCTGCATCCATGCACAAAGATTACTAGCCCCAATTAAGGGTGCTTTAAAATCAAGCCATAGCGGGGTGTGGGTTGACATTTGAATGCTGCCAGAGCTTGAACTAGTAATACAGTGGAAACTTGGATCCTGGGAGCCCCTAAACACAATCCCAAAATTTCCATCCCAGGTAATTTGTTCTATCAATCCACACCAGCCTTCAGGCCAGGGGTGATCTCTACCCAGCATTAATATCCCATGTCAACATACAGAATCCCTGATCTCCTCACCTGTAGTGTTTGTTCTAGCTTTGCTATCAAATCCCTGAAGCCACTGTACCACTGGACAAAAGACCAGAACTAAAAGTCTGGTGGGACCCCAACAAGCAGTTCAATTAAACTGGGTATTCTCCAGTGCTACAAGTGTGTAGCCCATCTACACCCTGGACAGATTAAGGGCCCTTGGAGAAGTTCATGGGTGACTGAGAATGGAGGACCGTTAGGATGACCCGGAGCCTGGACTATATCCTGCTACAGTGATCTGAGATGAGATGGAGGCTGACATGCACCATTGGGTTCCACAGCCCACTCTGACCTCACCCAGGACTCTGGAGAGGAGATGAAGAAGCAGATCAGAGAGAAATGGGACAGAGAGGAAATGGCAGAAGAACCCAGGGTTGTCTCAGCCAGGTGAGGACTCAGTTCACCATTGGTTGGAAAAATTATGTGAGGGTCCTATCATTGTCTGAGTGGGGCCAGTCTGTAACAAGGATATTGTGAGATGGAGGACAGACAAATGTAATTTATCTTCTGGGTATGGAAACCACCATTTCCACTTCTCCTTCCCAGCCTCCATGATTCCCCTGGGCATCCAGCACTTCAGCTAATACTGCATTTCTTGATAAGCCTGGGAAACTACCATTACTCCCACCCTACCCTGGGACACCTGTTAATAGTGCTTCTACCCTTTTTGCTGGGTGTGATAACTATCATTATGCCTCATCCCGACCTCAGTGTCCAATTCCTGCTCTCTGCATCTACATGGGATCTAAGCTGGATTCCAAGCAGGGAAATTAACAGAGATTTATTGTAAAACACACTGCTGTAGTGCACAAAGTAGGCATTATTAATACAAGCATAAACATGCCTATGAAGGCAGGACTGACACTAAGTGCAAGCAATTGCTGGGACTTATAGTAGTTTGTATTCTCTTGCACTGAAACTAGAACTCCAGCATTTAAAGAGGGCATACCATACTATTGTCCCAAGAGATGCAAAGCATTTACACTGTTGGTATGTTCAGGAAACCTGGAATTTAGCAAAGGAGAGAGTTTTGGTTATGGAGGGGAGCAGAGGCCTTGAGATAAAGGTTTCAGCTTATACCTTGTTGTGACACATACAATTACAGAGATTTTCTCCCTCTTCCCCTGACTCCCAGAAAGGAGGTTTACTTACTATTTGTCTGCTTTACAGGCCCATCTACCCAAGTACATATCACCTGCCCATGCCAGAAGGTCACTGACCGTCAGCACCAGTCTGTTAAGCCAGAAAGCAGAAGGAAGAAGACAAGGGACAGACTGCTGATGGAGATGCATAGGAACATTGGCAGAAGGTGTCACTGCATTTTGTAGCTTTAAAGAAGGAAATGCTAGTGCAGGAATGTCAGTTCCAGGCTGCATCTGAGAGAATGCTGAAGAAAGTGCATCATCCATGACCATGCTGTGGAAAAGCAAGACACCCACAAACAGCATGAGGAGAGTCAGAAGCAAATGGTCATGTCTGAATGATTTCTGGTTATTATGGATGACAGGTTCCAGGACACGTACCAGCCCAGCCTCATCCTGCAGCCATAAACTCTCCTCCATTTAATATAACAAACTGACCTCAGAGCAGGGGGATTAGCCAGTTCATGTAGGGAAATGCCCACAGTCAGGCTTACCTTCACCACTGCAGCCCCATGCACTGACAACCATATGCACTCTCCATACATGTGATGTAGCACAATGCTTCTTGTGTGCATGACACTTGCTTAATGAAGCAGGACTCCTACTGTGATTTATTTTGAATTAAATCTTTTTATTGTTGAATCCTTTGTGTCTGTAAATGCTTTGGCCGCACTAGAGAAGGAGGGGAACTTAAAACACAATTTAATCCCATCATCACAATATATGCACTTTCAGAGAAATCTTTCCTATGTAGGATCACTGGTACAGAACATACCAGTTGGCTCTGCTGCTCCAACGCAGCCAGGGAAGCTAGGAGCTGGGTGGAGTTGGGGGAAGGATTGGGCCTTTGGAGCTGCTATCTTGGGCCAGCTGCCTCTGTAAACCAGACATAGGGACTAACAGAGCTGGTGGAGAACAAGCCATGGATTCCACCCATTGTTCAAGAATTGGATCAAGCACTTTTCCAACAGAATGCAGACCGTACATGGAGAAGTAGGGTACTATAATCAGTTGCTGGATGAACACCATTTCCACACATATGAGGAGGTGAGACAAAATTGTTTTCTCAAAATATATCTTGGAAGTTTGGAAGAGGGGGCTCAAACAGTGCAGTGTTAAGAACCAAAGGATATGGCCCCAGAAGGCAAGCTGCTTGGCTTGAGTTAGCTCTGCCACAATGTGCACACAGTAACTTGAGGATGGCTGAAATAGCGTTTGTCAGGTGACCTGGAGCTAAGATAACTCAAGCGGAATATTTCAGATATTAACTGGAACTAACAATGCATTGAAGACAAATCCAGAGCAAGAAAGAATGGAAAGAAACAATATTAGCAAAGCAGTGCTGCAATCTTATTCTTAAGATTAGAAACTTGGTGATATTTGTGTATCATTCATTATGACATTGGATTGCTTGAAATTCATCCGGGGGCAAGAAGAATTTTGTTTTCATTAGGTTTGTGTTTTGCTTATGCTTAACTACTCTTAATAATGTATTATTATCATTCCAAAATTTTTGGGGATATCGATGAGGGAGGAGAACAAAAGAAGTCTTTTTCTCGGCTGTAGCTTCAGTTTGCCAAGAAGCTTTCTGTAAATACTTTGGCCACACTAAGCAGTTTGTTGTCATATGCAGCCTGAATGAATTGTAAAATTTCCTATAATGATGTATCCCAAGTGTACAATTAGTGCAAGTTTTCATTATTTTTCAAATTTCATCCCAGTAGCTCTTAGTGTCACCTTAACCCCTCATTATCTGTGCATGCTTTATTAATATTCTGCCTCTTGTCTGCCAGACTAAATGGTCTCCCAAATAGATAGATAAGGTGGATGAGGTGATCTCTTTAATTGGATTAACATCTTCTGGTAAGAGAGACAAACTTTTGACCCACACAGAGTGTGTGGCTTGAAAGTTTATCTCTCTCATTAGTAGAAATTAGTCTAATAAAAGAGATCGTCTCACCACCTTATTTATCCAGGGACTGACACAGCTACAACTACACTCCCTTAAAATAGGCTTTCAGTGAACCACAAAATAGTGTTTTGATAAAGCTTTTAGGTAGGTTCACTGTAGCATTCTATGTCAAAATGCAAAACTGTTGAGAAAATATAATGGTAAATATATAATGCTTAGCATGGGGGTTATAGCTGGTTGACACTTATTCATTTCAGAAATTAAAACTCTATTCAATACTTTGAAATTTTACTTTTAATAGTCAGGGAAATAATCCCTGCTTTTTCTCTGATCCCGTGCACCAAAAACACAGTTCACAAGTGATTAATTTTCTTCCTACTTCTAGACATCTGAACATTTAAGTATATTGGCCTTGAATCTCTATTAGCCAGCATCTTATATAATCATTTACGTTCTATGGGAGGTTCCTACTAGTGTTGACTTTGATCAGATACATCAAGGAAAAGTCATTATCTTGCATCTACACTAGGGAAAAGATTTTGGTTAGGTCTGGTTTGGTAACTCTGACCAGCCGTGGACCTCTTTTCCTAATATAGATAAACCAGGGCTCGGGGTTCATTGGGGTCTGGCACTTTTTATTTAAGAACCTCACTATTTAGCAGAAGTGAAACTGTCATTTAAAAAAAATTATCAAATTTACTAGGAACCAAGTTTACAGTTCCATTTGTGCTGCACCTGTTCAGCATTCCAGAAGAGGACTTTGGTTTCCAGTGCTGTCAATGTAGGATGTTTAATGAATTCTGTAATAACTTTGGGTTAAATTTAAGTCTCTGGGTACGTCTACACTAGCCCCCTAGTTTGAACTAGGGAGGCTAATGAGGGAGACCAAAATTGCAAATGAAGTGCGGGATTTAAATATCCCGCGCTTCATTAGCATGTTCCCGGCCGGGTTTAATTAACAGTTAAATCCTTTAGTTCGAATTAACAGTTAACCCTCATAAAATGAGGGTTAACTGTTAATTCGAACTAAGGGGTTTATCTGGGAATCGCGCTTCTCTGCCACGTGTAGACGCAGGCAGTTATTCCGGGCTAGTCAATTTCCAAAATGGCGACCGGCCGGGAACATGCTAATGAAGCATGGGATATTTAAATCCTCTGCTTCATTTTCAATTTCGGTCACCCGCATTAGCCTCCCTAGTTCGAACTAGGGGGCTAGTGTAGACGTACCCTCTGATATTCACATGCAAAGCCTACTGAAGTCAGTAGGAGTCTGACCCTTTGTTATTCACAGAAGTAAAATAATTTCATCAGCATGAAAATTATTAAATTAGTTCAAAGGGTAAATTTAATTTATGTGTAATCTGATATATAGGTAATAGATAGCAAGGTTATTTGTTGAAAAAATTACAGGATTCATAGCAGTAATCACAACGAAGCTGGTGAAGAATAACAGTGACTCCTTTAGAGATATACGGTATTGCCATTTTTTGACATTTGTTTTATCCTCAAATTTACACATACCCAAAAAAGCCCCTCATTTTAGTAAGCTAGCTAGTTCTGTAAAAATATTGCTAAACAACAAAGAAACTTTTTATACTTCTTTTTCCTTTATGTAACACATTAACAAGCAAGTAAACTCTGGTTTTAAGAAACTGTTGAGTGTTTGTAGGGCCAAATATTGGAACTAAGAAGCAGCATAAGGGTATATCTACACAGCAACATTATTTTGAAATAATTCGTTATTTCAAAATAACTTAGTCTCTGTCTACACAGCAGCCAGTTAATTTGAAATAGTGTCAAAATACTGTCAAGCTGGAGGACTTCTTACTCCAACTCTTGTAACCCTCATTTTATGAGGAGTAAGGGAAGTTGGAGGAAGAGTGCGCTATTTTGAAATAAGTGATGTGTAGATAGCTCCCAGTTTCAAATTAAGTTATTTCGAAATAAGCTACGCAATTGATGTAGCTCAATTTGTGTAGCTTATTTCAAGTTAAGCCCTGCTGTGGAGACACACCCTAAATGGCTGGACTCTGCACTTTACAGGAGCTTGGGATACACCACAGCTGACTAAAATGTAAAGACAGTGTTAGTCCTGACCACAGGTGCACATGCTCACCTCTAGAGAGAAGAGTGGCTGGTAGATATGCATAGTCACAGATCCATTGTATTGGGACCTGTTTCCAAACCCTGCATACTGGGCTGGAGTACAGGAAGTCACTGCAGAGTTGTATGACCATCCACATGGGTGTATGCTTCCTAAATAGGGTCCCTAATTCCTGGGCCACAGCAGAATTGCCCTGGTTGTGCTGGATCATCTTCTTTTGCAGTCACTGAGGATGAGACTGAGCTTATTTTAACTGAGTAGCTCTTATATAAAAAAAATAGTTTTTCTCTTCTGTTTCCAAATTGATGGTTTTATAAACAAAGTAATATATGGTTTCCCTCTTGTGGGTGATATAAAATCCCATTATTGTAAGAGAGAAAATCACACAGAGCTAGCCGTGTTAAAGTCTCGGAGGGGTAGCCATGTTAGTTGGTAACTTTAAATTTAAAAACAATGAGTAGTCCTGTGGCACCTTAGGGACTAACCAAAATATATAGAATCATGAGGTTTTTGTCAGTAAAACTCACTTCATCAGATGAATTGGAGTGGAATTGTAAGAGTCACTGTCAGTTTGAATAAAGTCTTAGACATTAATAGAGGAAAGTAAGGACTCTAGTCCTGGTGGGAGGTATATTTTTGTCTGTAATTTGTAGTTGATACAGTTTCTGGGTTTATTTCTAGATATGCATAAATACATTTAGTCTACAGAATATTTTTTCTAAAAAAAGAAAGTAAGCAAAGCCAAGTTACAAGGAAAATCAGCCATATAAATGGGTAATGCCTACAAGAAAACAAGATAGAAAAGATGCAGTTATTTATTTGACTACATTAAACAAGCATCAGCATAGCTGATTTGAGCCATTAGAGAATTGAAGTATTTATGATTATTAAATAGTCTGTGGGGATGTATAGAGAAAATGAAGGCAATGAAAAAATATCAATTTGTCTGTAAATTATTAAAAATGATATATTTCTCCTTTCTTTTTCTTAGAATTTCACCAGCCAGGACATTGACAGTGGTATTGACAATAAATCTCTGTCCACAGTATTAGACAATTTGGCAAAATGCAGCTACTATACTGTGTGGTTAACTGCAGACACTGCCTTGGGAAATGGAAACAAAACCAGTGAGATAATACATGTGTATACAGATCAAGATAGTATGTAAATGTCTCTATTTTTCATTTTCAAATATTCTTCCCAAGTTTTTCATTATTAAATTGAACTTTTAAAATTATTGCATTTTCTGAGATGAAAATACAAAATATAAGCATGCAGTGAATGTCATCATATATATAGTAGTCCAATGTCTGTGAGTCTGTAATGCTGAAATGCTGGCTGTTTCCTCTGGGTGGCGCTGTTGCTGAAATGCTGGCTGTTCCCTGTGGGTGGCCCATGCTGTATGGGGAGTGCGGGGCCCAAATGGCCACTTGTGCTGCTTGCTCCCCCGTGGCAGCCCTGCTGAGCGGTGCAGAAGTCAGCTGAGTGCCATGGCGGGAGGGGAAGAGGGGCGAAGCAGTGACCATTTGAGCCATTTGGGCTCTGCGGTCCCCCGAGTGAGAGGCAGAAGGGGGAGGAGAAGAG
>CM057845.1:64693289-64740591 GCA_030068395.1 Apalone spinifera
TATGCTCCAATACATCTGTTAGTCTATAAGGTGCTACAGGACTCCTTGTCGCATTTTAACTCTGTCACTATGATTTTCTTTACCTTAACTATGAGGTAATCAATATCAGCATAAAACCCTACAGTTCAGGCTCTCCTTGGCCCATTTAGTTTTTATGACAATTTGATAGTAAGCTTAATTATCAAGCAACTAATCTTTACACCTTCTTAAAGGACATTGTCTCTTCATTGGCCAAGTCTCTTTTTTGTAGTGTAGCATCAAAATCAATTCCCCCCCCCCCCCCGGGGGCACAAAATAAATAAATTAATTAATTAATCTTAGAAAATCTATCTCAAACTAGCATAAAGATTTTCTCCCATTTATAATTAACAATAAGTAAAATAATTATGTAAATAAACATTTAAGATGCTTTGTTTTTTATATCAAAACACAGATGATCAAAAATAAAAATGTTTTATTTAGTCCTGAAAATAATGTAATAAAATATTGAATATATAATGTTAGAGATAGTTTATCTATTAGCAACAATTTCAGTTTTTATTTCTGTTATTTATATCAAATTAACAGATCTCTTTATTTTTCCTTATTATACCACAGTTCCAGATGGCCCTGTTGAAAGTCTGACCTATCAAAACATTTCTTCAACTGCTATAAATGTAAGCTGGCTTCCACCATCACAGCCAAATGGAATAGTCTTTTTTCTTGTTTCACTGAGCTTAATGGATTCTCAAACAGACAGTGAGATGTTGTCTTTCATTACTTACAATACAAGCGTGTTTTTTGATAAGCTGAAGAAGTACACTGATTATATTCTGAAAATAACTCCAGCAACAGTAAAGGGATCTTCTAAAATGCACACTGTGAAACTGCACATCAAAACTGAAGAAGATGGTAGGTTTTGGATTTTTTTTAATCTCTAAAGAAATTTATTAAAAGCAAATAGGTTTCTAAAATATTCTTGATCATTACATTGGTTTCTTACAAAATAATGTTAGTACTCTACTTGTCAATTCTTTCTTGTCAAATTAAGTAATAGAGCAACTCACAATATAATTGTCATCACACATATTTCTTTTAGTGCTTCACTACGACCACAAAGTAGAAGTTAGCATTGAAAAGAGAACAAAATGAACTGATATTTAAAGATTTTCACACCATAATTCACCTTTATGGGATATCAACATAGGCCTTTTGGTTTATTTTTTGTTGGTTTGTTTGTTTTCTCATTTCTTGATATAGTCCCTGAATCTTCACCTGTAATCAGAACTTATAAGAATCTTTCATCTACCTCAGTTATGTTTTCCTGGGATCCTCCTCTCCAACCCAATGGTATCATAATAAGTTATGATTTAAAGTTATATGGACCAGAAAGGAATGATTCTTGCTCTACCTCCAATAATTTTATCATTCTAGAAGATCTGTTACCATTTACACTGTACAGTTTTTTTGCTGCTGCAAGAACTATAAGAGGACTTGGTCCTTATGCTACACTTAACTTTTACACGGATGAGTCAGGTAAGTGATAAATTAAATCACATCATGCTGTCTGTAAATAAATTTATGAAATAACCCCAAAACTGGTGCAGAGATGTAGGGCTTCAATGTAACTGACCAGGGTTTTGATGGAGCCCCTAAAATTCTTGGGGAATGGGACCAGACACACCACTGCTTCTGTAGAAGGCAACATCTGGTGGATGAGTTTAAAGCAGTGTTTCTCAAAGTGGTCTGCAAAACCACTTTCAGAAACATGTTAACTGGCTGCGCTGGTTTATTTACTTACCAGTGCCGCAGCCACAAAGCCTCACAACTTCCATTGCCTCCGGTTCACCATCTGTAACCAAGAGGAGCCACAGAAAGTGGTGTGGGCCGGGCCGTCACTTCCTGCAGGCTCCCCTTGGCTACAAATGGCGAACCAGAGCCAATGGGAGCGGCAAAGCTCTGTTGCTATGGCGCCAGTAAGTAAACAAACTGGCAGGGCCAGTTAGCATGTTTCTCAAAGTGGTTTTGCAGACCCCTTTGAGAAACACTGGTTTAAAGGAAATTCTTCAGGGGGAACTTTTCTGGGATTTTGTCTTCCATTCACACTCTGCCTGTAGGTCTTACTGTAGGGGAGGATATAGTCTGACCCAAGACTATTTAAGTCTCACTACTATGGGACCATTTTAGTTCATTTCTCAAATTACATAAGAAAATAATTTTGAAGTGCCTGGAAGGGTGGCATTTAATGGATCATAGGATCCTCTTTTTAAAATTCTGCTACCAAACTGAAAGGAAGCATTGGAATCCTATGCTCCTATGTCTGTATAATTCAATAAGTACATCTACTCTTTTTTGTCAAATATTTTCACGCTTCATTAGTTATGAAAATACGTTTCTCTTTAAATAACAAGCAACATGAATAGATTATCCCATTTCTCACCCTTACTTTCTACAACAACATGCATCTTTGGTAAGCAGAGTTTATAATAGGCAAATGGAGCAAGAGGGAAGGATTGCTGGGAGCTCTTTGTTAAAATTGCAACAGCACAATATTGGTTCAGTTAAGCTCAGACATGAATACATAATGAATTCATAATGATCTTTTGCTCTTACAAGTGTTCACATTTGCCTAAAATTAACATGGTAATTTTGGACTAATGAGTATTTTCTCCCACAGTGCCATTAGCACCTCCTCAAAATTTGACTATTTTCAACTATACTGCCTACTCTGTGTGGCTAAAATGGAGGCCAAGTCCTCAGCCAAATGGTATTATTAAGAGCTATAGTTTTAAGATTCATGAAAACAAGACTCAAACCATTTTTTATCAGGTACGTTTATAATAGTAGTGTATTAAGTACAAGTTGTACCTCTCTGGTCTGGCACCCTTGGGACCGGAGTCCCGAACAAGGAAATTTGCCAGACCGGGAGAGGAGAGACGTCCAGGCTCTCCCAGGGCTCCCCTCCTGGCTGCTTCCCCAGGAGAACCTGGAGGCCTGACCTCCTCTGGCCCACCTGCCTGGCTCTGTTGCCCCCATCTCACTTCTGTGGCTCTGCTCCCTGCCCCCAGCTCCACATGGGGCAGCAGCTGCTCCTGGGGTTCCCCAGCCCCACACACAGTGTCAGCTGCTTCTGGGGTTCCCCACCACCAGCCCATTCACAGTGGCAGCTGCTCCTGGGGCTCCCTGTCCCCAAGTCATTGGCCCTGCAGGCTGCTGCCCACCAGACCTGCTCCACTCCCACCTCTCTCAACCTCTGTGTCCAAGGCAATCTGGCCTAGCAACATCCGTGGTCCTACCGGATGTTGCCAGACCAGAGGGTCCCAGATGAGAGAGGCTCAACCTGTACTTGAAAAAAATTCTGACTCATGTCTCAAAACCAAAAATATGTAAGGTATTTTATATGCCTAGGTGTGTCCTGTATTAATAAAAATTGTATGAACTCATAACTAAGATGAAGTGGTTTATTTTTTTCAAAATACTCCACACAAGACAGTGATAAAAGATATTATGGAGATGCACATGTGTATTGTGGGCTAAAGCATATCCTTAAGACACAGTCTGCAGTGAAGGTTTGTGTGGAGCTTCACGCTCCTTCTCCCTCAGCCATATAATATTTGTGGGGGGCACTCAGCACACAAGGAAAAGGCACCTATTGATATTTATTGATTTATATGGCAGTAATCAGCCCCAAACTGAGATCCAGGGTCCATTGTACTAGACCCTGTCCACATATGTAATAGAAAAGAGAGTTCCTGCCCCAAGGAGTTTTCAGTTTGCTAGTACAACCCGTTAAGGAGTCCCCAGGATCCTGGGGGTTGGCAAGGGATATCATGTGGTCTTGGTAGAGAGGGACCCAGCATCTTCTATTTCTGTGTACAAGGAATTCAGTTTTGCTTGCCATTATGCGGGCAGTGAGAAAGCTTCTCTGTTGTACATCTGAGAATGGGACAAGCAGAATCTGACCTTACAAGTTTGCATCATAGTAGGCAGAGTTAAATCTGATACAGACCAGCAGTGGCAGTCTGCCGACTTGTGTCTGCCACACACAAAGCTTCCTTCTCATTGTAATAAGCAGAGTAGCATATGCAAGAAAGACTGTTTGGAGTGCAGCAGTGGGGACAAGATCCAGTTGATACAGAGGGAGATTGCATCTAACCTGTACAATTAAATATTGTTTTGAAAAAATCTGGATCTGTTTTCATGGTAGAATGTGCAGTGCTCCCTCTGATTTTACAGTCCTCAGAAGAGATGGCTGTGTGTGCTGCAGGAACAGCTGTTACTACTGCCTGTACTCTTGCCTCTCCCTCCCTGTATGCCTCTACATCACCCAAAATAATCTCATGTCTCAGATAGATATCACCCCTGTATTTCTCTCCAATTGCTGGACAAAGATTGGAGGGTAGGGAGGGACATTGTGCCATAAACAAGTGATAATGAAAACTTTAGCCAAAGTGAGACTTGAAGCTGGGACCAATCTGTTACATGGGAACCCTTCCCTTCCGCAGAACTGTGCCTGAAGAGGTGCTATAGTGATGGAGGCAGTGTAGATGGGGAGGAGGCAGACAGTTTGTGGGCTGACTGTGATAGCAGCGCTCAAGACTGGCATAGGGTGCCTAGGTAGAGTTAATTGCTGGCGTGGAACTACTGTAATTATAATCACTTCCTTTAACAAACCTTTAGAAGTTGCCATGAGGGAGAAAGAGCTGGAAAGGAAGGGAATGGGAAAGCAGTATTTTCAATCAATCAATCAATTAAATAATAATTAATAATATGGCTTGGCTCACTGACCAATATGAATAGGAACTAACCCTCAAAAACAAGCAGAGGAGCAGATAAATGTAATTGTTTTTTGTTAATTTGCTATATTTCTATCATTTTCTATAATCTCCAGCCTCTCTCTCTCCTTGTTTTGTTCTGATATTTTGTTTCTGATATTTCTTGATTTGGGGGAGGGCTCTATAAAGAACTTACCCTCTTTGTACCCAAAAGATGAAAAGTTCTGCCTTGTGCACATCTGCAGTAGCATGATAAAGGATTTAACCCTACTCCCCCTTAGGTGAGACTTTGGACTATTTTGTGTGATATGAAGACGTGCAGGATGCAAGAGATAAGGCTTACAGTAGTAAAATCCCAGTTAACTTCAGCAGGGACAAGATGAGGTTCAGAGTATTAGCAAATGTGTATTTTGTGCTAATAATTGTTTTCTTTTTCTAAGAACATTTCAGGTTCACACAGTGATGCAAACCTTGTTGGATTAGAGCCATTCAGCACCTATTTGATCAGAGTTTCTGCTTTTACAAGAGTTGGAAATGGCAATCAGTTCAGTAATATTGTCCAATTCACAACAAAAGAATCAGGTTAGGAACAGTTTCAAAGTTTTATTTATGAACTGCAGCATTGTCTTTGCAGATTTCCTTTTGTAACTGAAAAGCGTTCTTCTCTTACTCTCCAAATTTATATCATTGTCACAACATTCTATCACATTTCTATTGTACTACTAGGTGAGGGCTTCAGTTTTCAAGTTCGCTGTTGGAAGTCTGGAATTAGAAATGTCCTGGATTGAAGGAATAAGCATGTATGCACCTATAAATCTTTTTGTAGCACACAGATAATAGGAAAAATAGATAAATACCAGACTTTAGAGACCAAAGTTATATTTTGGATCCCTAATATCACAGGCAGCTGAACAAGGATGGAAAATGAATCAGAAGCTATTTTTCTAACATACAGAAATGTTTAACATTTTCTGATACCTTATTTATGGGGAAAAGGTGGTCACTAATTAAACCTCTTCCTTTGTAATATCTCAATCTTTCTGACAACTGGGAAGGACTATGCAATACAATTGATTACATTATTTAACAATTTACTAGCTGCATTTTGTGCTTGACACCTATCCTTTGAAGTTACAGAAGCTAGTAAACTGTCCCTTTCCCTCTCTAAACAGGATCCTTCTGCTAATGACACATCTGAATGACTCTTCATAGACAGACTAGTCTGGTTCATCCTATCACTTTTCAGTGTTGAAAATTACATATTTAAAACTGCTTTTTAAATTAAATTTAGATGGGAGGAGGGAAGAGAAGACATTTTCAATGCAGCGTGGGCATGTTAAAGTATTTGAGACATGTCATTAAGCCTTTACCATGGAGTCACTGGAGAAAGAGGAAGGGAACAGAGGCAGGATTTAGTCTGCTAGATAGTGTTTGCTTTAAATGACTAGTAGCTAGTTAATATATTTTTGACTAGTAACACTTTAAAGTGTAAAATGCCTATCTTGTCGTTTAAAAGTGATAAAATAATAACATGAAAAACTGAACATTCTTTAAATCCATATGGCCAGATCTCAGTGTGCAGCCAAAGTACACTACTCAACTCAGAACTTATGCCCAGCCACCACACTGATTTAGTTAATCCTTGATGTCCTCTGTGGATGAGATTTAAGATTTCTGCTCTCATTTAGGAATGAGGATGCAACTGACTTTAACGATGAGTCCATTTGACTTGCTTACTTGTTAATACACCACAAAGTAGCTTTTTGTCACTGCCTTAATGTCCTTTAAATATGTGGGCCAGTCAGCCCAGTGTCAAGGTTGCTTTTTATAGCTGGTGTAAGCTCTTTTGGGATGCTGGTTGTATGCTTCCACAACATCTATATGCGCCTTTAAATCCTCTTCAAACTCCCAGGTAGCTGAGTGTGATACTAGGCTATATGATAGGTTGTCTGCTACTAGCAATTTTTTCTCAGAGACATATTTAGCAATTTAGATTAAATTGCATTAACCTAAGAAACAGGTGTTGCCACTTCAATTGTGCTTCATAAAGGTCTTTTCCACTGATGAGGATTATAAGCAGTTTATGATCTGTTAACAGTCCACAAAGATATCTGTAAAAATTCTCACATGCCTATATGCTTGCCAGGTACTCACTTTTCAATCTATGCATACCTTTATTCTGCTTCTGTGACTGCAAAAGCAAAACTCAGCTGGCTTCCACTGAATTCCATATTGTTGCAACAATTTACTGCCTAGGGTGGCCATAGCTTTTTGCATCTTCACTGCCCATTGTAGAGTTGTGCACATTATACTACTTGAGAATTGGAACTTCAAAGATCATTTTGTTTACCTCTTTGAAGGCAGTTTCTTGGTATGGCCCCCATAGCCAAGAAATGCTGGACTTTATCAGCAAGGTTCCCTTTAAACTGTGGTTTGGTTAATTTATTCACTCAGCTATTCCTCCTTCTTCCAGCATGTTCCCAAGTCATGGTGGTTTTCAGTATCAGGATTGGAGGCAAGCAAATACAAATATACTCCATTTTACAAGTGATATCTTATGTGTAGAGTCCCACAGAGTCCTTTAAAAACAGGGACTGATCAACACATTCCCTGAATCTTTCCCTGGCTGGTATTGTAAACTACACTGAGGGTTTGAGGTAGCATAGTACTTGTCCCAGAACTGAAGAACCACAAATAGCTCTTTTGCATCTCCCTCATACAGATGCACTCAGCACTAACTGGGCAAAGGATTCAGCCTTGTGCATTTATTTAAAATATAAAGTGATCTCCTTTCTTCTAAAGATGTTGCTTTTAAAGGGAG
Source organism: Apalone spinifera (assembly GCA_030068395.1). Taxonomy (NCBI): domain Eukaryota; kingdom Metazoa; phylum Chordata; order Testudines; family Trionychidae; genus Apalone; species Apalone spinifera. The sequence goes on from CM057845.1 coordinate 64,700,865, forward strand.
CACTCTTCAAACTTAGGAGGGAAATATATGTCTTTTTAAAAATTTCCTCAATACCTCTGGGAATTAGTGTGTTTCCCTCTATTTCTGGGATATTGCTGCTAGCTACTTCTCTACTTGGACATGGTTTCAGTAGAGAGAGAGGAAAATAAAATCTGTTCCTGTTGATCTTTTCTCTTAATTAGCACATCCCACAATCTGACTTTCCCTGGGAAAATTTAACCAGTTGTTCCATACCTTGGAACCAGTTGTTTGTTTTCATCTTAAATATAATACTCTTTTTACCTATGACATTTGGTGGGCTGTCCAGATAGCTTTATGAGAATTCATCTTGTGGGGAAAGCTTAAGGGTGGGACCAATAAGATAATTTTTGCCTGCAAGTGACAGTTTTGAAGACTCCCTCAAAACTCCTGAGCAGGACTCAGTGCAAGGATTGCCAGCAATAGAGTACAGTAAATGAGAAGGAAAGCAAAAGGGTAAGTAATTTTTTGCTTTGCATTACTAGATATGTTCTACTGTGCTGCTGATTAGAGAAAATGGGGAGAAATGTGGGTATAAGTGGGAGAGAGAATGGAAAAGGAAAATTAGAGCATATGGCTGGAGGAGATTTAATGTGTTATCACTCTTTCCATGTCAAGCACTGCTTCAGTCATGTTCATAAATACTGGAAATAAAGCTTTTATAAAGTACATCTCTTCATTTGAAACACTTTATTCTAGTGCTCTCATTACAGCATTAGTTTGTCTGGAACTAAAATGCCTGACCCTCATTATAAACATTATGCCTACATCACCGTGTAATCTATAATTCAATTACCCTTTTGAATTGTTTGGAAATTTTAACCTTTGCTGCATCTGTATCTTTTAAGCTCCAGATGTTGTCCAGAATGTTAAGTGTACTGCAACAAGTTGGCAGTCAATTCTAGTGCACTGGGACCCACCTTCTAAGTCAAATGGAGTGATTACACATTACCTCATAATATTTGAAAGGAATTCTACAAATATTTCTGCTCATGATAAAGTGCATACTTTCAGAGATCTGCTATCAAATATTTCTTACCAATTTAAAATAAAAGCTGCAACATCTGCTGGTGAAGGAAAAGAACAGACATGCAATGCCAGTACATTTCCAGAAAAAGGTAACCATTTTTGGAGTGAAAAAGGTAACCGTTTTGGAGTAGTTTAAATGATAATTGAATATTTCAACCAGTGTTGCTGTTTGTATATTTACTACAGCATCCCAATCCTTTCCCTATAATCACAGTTTAATTCTAATATCAGATTATAAGAAATGGGGCCAGCTCTCCAACCCATCTTGAAATGTCATTGATTATGATGCCCTTAGATAGAGTTCATCTTGGAATGGCCAATGTAGAAAGTCAGTGGGACTTGGAAATACAAATGAAGAGTTATGGTCTTACCATGTTAAATTTGAGTTCTTAATTTATTCATATTGTATCACCCATTCCTAATTTGCATTGGCTCAAAAACAACCCAAAAACTGAAAATTGTATGTTCAATCTATTTAACAGTTCCTTGCAAACAATTAATATATTTGGATACATTGGGATTGCTACAGAAATTATTCCCAATCACAATGAGCTAGTAGGTAAATGATCTAGTGAATAAGGTTATCTAATTCATTAAGAAAATATAGATTTAGAGAATATACAGGTTCAATCCATGTTCCCCTGAAGTCAAAAGAAATGTTCCCATTATCTTCAACTGGATGATAATCTTTAAGAGATAAGGGCTGCAGTACTAGGCCCTAGGACTACAAAATATGGATTGTGGCTCTGAAAGAACTGTAGTTCAGTCTTGTGTTGTTTAACATTTGTTTAAAATTTTAGCACTTAGTTATATTTGCAACAAACTGGCAATTAGTAGGACAATATCTTCTTAACTGTGTGTTCACATGAATTGTTTTCTGATGAGTGGCTACTAGGAATCGGAGATTCATGGTAGGGAATGGAAACAGTTTTATAGCTGTTGTCAACTTCTTATTTATGGCGGTCTAAGATTAGTTACAGAATACATAGCCAGCACTGAGTCACTGACAATGCATTTATTTTTGACATAAAGTGAAATCAAATTTGGTTCAGTATCTCATTGCATAGTGTCTGACCTTTACATTCCTTGCAAAGATTGTTTGATTTTTTTTTTACATAAGCTTGTTCATATCTCTGGGTATAGCTAAACATGGATCATGAAGATTAAATTTATGAGGAGATTAGTGTTTGGTGTGTAAACCAGTCTGCTGGCATGGTAAAATACTTGTACCAGGGTAGAGTACATTATGGTCCATAAAAAAGTCTAGAAATTTTCTGATAATTACATTACTTTGTGTTTAAATATTTAATATAGGTTATGAAAGATAATATAGCAAGATTTTAGGATTAAATAACTATTTTTTGGATAGCATCCAAGGATACATACATATTCTAATATGAATTCATTACATTTGGGTGAATTCTCAGAAGACAACTGCCTTAAATTGGTAAGAGAATGTTCTCTAAAGATTTCTCTGTTTTAAACTGTCCATGTTTACCTAGTTCTAGCGTCTATGATAAATTTAATAGTCATTTTCAAATACAAATTTAGCTTATTAAAGTACCATTGCTAGTTCTAAAACATTGAACAATTAAAAATACAAACTGCTATTATGTTTCATTAGTAAATTATGTATTTTAATCAATCACTGTTTTTCGGCTCTGAAACTTTTACTTACACACACAGACACACACACACACAATTAAACATATCATTTTCAGCATGAAGAAAAGATATCAAGTTAGTTTGCCAGACTCTATTTTCAGTCTTATGGAGCCAGGTGTAGTTTTCATTATTGTATCTTTGTATTATTCAATATTTATATTGTAATAGCAACAAGGGTCCTCAACCAGGTCAGGATCTCATTGTTCTAGGTACTGTTCATACATAGAAAGTAAATGATAGTCCTTGCCCCAGAGAGATGGATTCATAGATTCAAAGGCCAAAAGGAATATTGTGAGTCTGACATCGATCCTGATCAAGATAATGGAACACCTGATATGTGACTTAATAAAGAATTAAATGAGGTTCATACAATATCTATCAACATGGGTTTATGGAAAAAATATCCTGTTAAAAAAAAAGAAGATTACCAATGCTGGAAAAAACCCTCTGTTCTTTTGATTTTCTTTTGAAAGAACGTGATTTCAGTGTGGACTTCATTGAAGTTTTCTCTGAAAAACTCTGCAGTGTAGACATACCCCCAGTATTCTAAGACTTATTGAAAGTCAGTATTAATGGTCCAGTGAGCACCTCAGCCAGCTCCTTTAGAACACATGGATGTAAATTATCTGGACCTATTGATTAAAAACGTCTAACAAATAGTTGCTGTTTAATACCCTCCTGGAAAAAATGTGGTATGTGATATGGCAAGCGGGTGTAGAGAACCCACATGTGATTCTGTGTCCCTTGCTGACCCTTTAATCAAGAGCAGAATATCCCCCATAATGAAGAAAATACATAACCACTGAGTGCTGCCAATCTGGTAGCTCCCATGATTTATTTAAAATATAGAGCATGCAAATAATTGTACAGTGAGATCATGCCACAATGATTTGTGAAAGCTTCCTTCTTCTTTGAGTGATTGTTCATGTGCATTCCATGTAGGTGTGTGTGCGCAGCGTGCACAAGTCGTCGGGGTTTTTCCCTCAGCAGTACCCGTTGGGCCAGCAGGGAGCCCCCTGGAGTGGCGCCGGTATACCGACTGATATATGCCCCTGCTGGCCCTCCGCCCACTCAGTTCCTTCTTACCGCCATGATGGTCGTTGGAACAACCCTCAGCTCCTGCTAAAGCAATCACTGCTTAAGTAGTTCTTTGTTGCCTGTTATCAGTTAATCACCGTTAAGTACTTGTAAATTGAGTTAGAGACTGTTGGTTCTGTTGTTCGTTTGCCACTGTGGCGTGCCGTGTGCCTGCGGTGGGGCATGCCTGCACCGCAAGGGTTCAAGCCCTGCAAAAAGTGTCACCGGCCTATGCCCTGAGGCGATCCGCATTTGTCCTGCCTAAAGTTCCTGGGAGAGGCCCACCTTTCAGAGGCCTTCAAAATTCGCAAAGCTTTTAAGCCTTTGCTTATGAAGCGTGAGAGAGCATTGCGTCTCAAGATTATCCTTATGGAAGAAACCTTAAGACTGGCACCGGCGTCAGACTCGGCACCAGTCTCCCAGAGCGCATAGAAGAAAAAGAGTGCCCAAGAGGAGTAGATCCTGTCTGAGGTGCGTGCCCTCTGTGCGCTGTTCAGTGGGACACATGGCACCATCAAACACCGAACCTGGGCCATCTTGGTCAGGTGGATGTTTATCCCCACATAGGGAACCCAGCCCTCCTGAGGACTTTCCAGAACCCTCCACCCCAGAGGCCTTCGAGGCAGCCAGCCTCCTGATTGAGTCATCCCCCTCACCTCCTCCAACACAGACCCCTACCAGAGGCCATGGTAATGGCTGGCACCGGCCTAAATCAAGGACGCGTCAGGAAGCAGTGCCGGACACCAGGAAACATCTGGCGCAGCCCACACCCTTGGCACCACCCCCAGTACCGACTATGGCACTGCCTTCAGAGCTGTCCCCAGCACCTGATGCTGCACAAGACATGGCACTGGGCCTGGCACCGGCATGGTACCACCGTGCGGCACCGTCCACGGCACCCAGCTCCATGGTGCCTGCCTCTGCACAGGCCCCGAGCCCAGCCACGCCACCCCCTCCTTCCCAGCACCACAGCAAACCTGAATCGATGGCCAGATGTGCCTCGGCACCAACAATTTCATTGGAACCCCGCGATGGCTCTACCCTGGTCAGCTTCCGAGTACTCGACCGACTCAGAGGCAGAGTCAACCTGGTCGTCAAGGGGCTCCAGATCCCACTCTCGGCACCGATCACTCTCACGGCACTGCAGCTCCTCGTCCCACCACAATCAACAACAGTGGGCACAACCAGTCCCTGTGATGATGCTGCACCAAACGTGGCCCCCACAGCCTCCGGGCCAGTGGCCGTTCTGGACCCCCTGGGCCTATCACCAGAGCCAGGGTGATCCTTCCAGACCAGGCTCAGTCATCTTGGGTTCTCGAGCCCCTCCGTAGCGATCTCCCTGGTCCGATTCCCCACCCTGGGGCAGTTGCTACCTCCTGGCCAGGCCTTCCTGAGACCATCGGGAAGCGGAGCCCCTCCAAGCCAGCCACCACCGCCTTCGGTGTCGGTGTCTTTGCAAGCTCCATTGTGGACAGAGGCACCCATGGGGGTGGCCCAGAAGGGGTCATCGTCATCCTCCCTGGACAAGCCTTAGGGGACACCCTTCCATCGATGCCCTCTATGGACACCAGGGCACACCAGGATCTCCTCTGCAGACTGGCCCAGAGCCTGGGGTCCAGGCCGAGAAGGTGTGCAAGGATTTGGACCCCACGGTCGATATCCTCCAGTCCGATGCCCCTCCAGAGTGGCCCTACCGATCAATAAATTGGTGACTAAGATCACTAAGGCCCTCTGGCAAACCCTGGCCTCCATACCCCCAATGGACAAATGGACCGAGAGGAGATACTTTGTGCCTCAGCAGGACAATGAGTACCCGTTCTCCCACCCCCCTCCGGAATCGCTGATGGTACAAGCGGTCAACCAGAGGGAGAGATGGGCAACCAGCTGCCAGTCCCAAAAACAGGGAGGCCAAAAAGGTGGACCTTTTGGGCAGGCAGGTCTATGCGTCCAGGAGCATTCAGCTCCACATTGCCATCCAGCAGGTCCTTTTGTCGCGGTACGCGTACAACACCTGGGCTTTCATGGACAAATTCACAGACCTGCTCCCAAGGGACTCCCATCCGGAGTTCAAGGCCCTCCATGAGGAAGGTAGAGTAATCTCCAGAGCAGCACTCCAAGCAGCCCTCGATGTGGCCAATGCCACTGCCTGCGCCATGGCCACGGGAGTAGTTCTGTGCCGCAGCTCCTGGTTACAGGGATCTGGAGTGCCCCCAGAGCTCCAGAATATGATTCAGGATCTCCCCTTTGAGGAGCCCTCACTGTTCTCGGAACACACAGACCAGCGGCTCCATGGCCTCAAGGACACACGTACTACATTGAAATCCCTGGGTATGCACACGCTGGCCACTCAGAGGCGCTCGTTCTTGGGTAGAATGCCCCCAGACCACCTCCACAAGCTCCGTGTCCTGACTTTTCCTGCCACAGAAGCAAGAGTGGCAATGGCAGGAACAATAGTCGCTGGCCCTGACCTGCCCCAGACCAGAGCCAGGGACCTCCTAACAAACCCTTGAGTCCTCACCAGGGATTTTGCCGGGACACCCGAGGGCAACTTACTAGTCTCCCTGTTTCCCTTTCAGGATTGCTTATCCCCTTTTCTCCAGGCCTGGCATTCCATTACGTCAGACCGATGGATGCTGAAAATAGCGGAGGGGGGATATGCCATCCTGTTCCATTCAGTTCCCCCTTCCCACCTCCCAACCCCGTCCCTTTTCAGGGACCCCTCTCACAAGCCTCTCCTATGGGAGGAGGTTCTCCATCTCCTCACTCTGAGAGCCATAGAGCCGGTTCCTGCTGGTTTTCTGGGATGGGGTTTCTACTCCCGCTATTTCCTGGTGCTGAAAGCCAAGGGAGGTTTTCGCCCCATACTGGACCTCAGAGACCTCAATTCCTTCATTGCAAAAGCAAAATTCAAGATGGGAACCCTGGCATCTATAATCCCCTCGCTAATCCCCGGAGACTGGTACGCTACCCTCGAGCTAAAGGATGCCTACTTCCACATCTTGATCACCCCTCACCATCGGAGGTTCCTCCGCTTTACTGTGGGCATGGTAAATTCACGGCCCTCCCTTTTGGTGTCTCTACGGCCCCTCATGTCTTTACCAAATGTATGGCAGTTGTGGCCGCCGCTCTAAGGAGAAGGGGCATTCAGGTGTTTCCCTACTTCGATGACTAGCTCCTGAGGGGACAATCTGAGAACCAGGTGCGCACTCACATCACTGTGGTCTGGAACCTCTTCGAGGCACTGGGACTTCTCCTGAATGTGGACAAATTGACTCTAACCCCGACCCCGGTAATAGAGTTCTTGGGCGCCAACCTGGACTCCACTTTGGCAAAGGCCTCCCTCCCCAGGTTCCACTTTTTGGCAATAGAATCTGCCGGTCGGGGACTCCAAAATTTTCCGGTGACCATGGCCAGGACATGTATGTATCTCCTGGGCCTAAAGGCCGCATGCACGTACGTCATGCAACACTCCAGACTTCGCATGCGCCCCCTACAAATGTGGCTGGCACGAGTCCACAATCCAGCTTTCCATCTGTGGGACAGGGTAGTGATGGTCCCCGACACTGTCCTTCACTTGTTGAACTGGTGGACTCATCAAGGGGAGGTCTGTGCGGGGGTCCCTTTCTCTAGACTGGTACCAAACATCTGACTCGTCACAGACACATCGGACACCGGTTGGGGAGCACACCTGGGAGACATGCAGACGCACGGTATGTGGTCCAGGGATGACCTCTCCCTGCATATCAATGTCAGGGAGCTCCGAGCAGTCAGACTGGCCTGTGCAGCTTTCCTTCCCCATCTCGGGGGCAGGTCAGTCCTTATCTTGTCAGACAATACGACAGCAGGCTCTGCACACCTTGGATGTCAGGAGGGCTTTAGCCTTCTGTAAATTGCCACAACTTTTCATGGCCATTGCGGAACATGCAAGAGGTCAACCGGTCTCCACGCAGAGGATTTCTTCTTGGATCACTGGTGCATTAGGGAGTGCTACGTTCTGGCAGGGATTCAGGTCCCCCCCTCACAGTGCACTCTACGAGAGCCATGGCCTCCTCCACAGCCTTTGCAGCGCAGGTCCTGATCCTGGACATCTGCAGGGCTGTCACTTGGTCTTTGTCCTCACCTTCACCAACCATTATGCACTGTCACATCAGGCCAGAAAGGACACTGCCATGGACAGGGCGGTCCTCCGTTCTGCGGTAGTTTGAAACGCCAACCCTCCTCCTCAGGTTCTGCTTTGGAGTCACCTACACACAGTGATTGCACATGAGCAATCACTTGAAGAAGAAAGAACAGTTACTTACCTCGTAACTGTCGTTCTTTGAGATGTGTTGCTCATGTCCATTCCAAATCCCACCCACCTTCCCTTTTTGGAGTATTCTGGTAAGAAGGAACTGAGTGGGTGGAGGGCCAGCAGGGATATATATCGGCGCCACTCCAGGGGGCTCCCCGCTGGCCCAACGGGTACTGCTGAGAGAAAAATCTCCGACGACGCATGCATGCTGCGTGCACACACCTACGTGGAATGGACATGAGCAACACATCTCAAAGAACAACAGTTACGAGGTAAGTAACCGTTCTTTCTGTTGCAGAACTTCACTTGGTTCCTGTACTTACTTGTGCTCAGTATTTATTTATGTATTTATTTATTTAGCAGACTCATCCGTCATCAGGTGCGCCTAACTACAAGACATAGTGAGTTCTAAGTTTCTTGTTCCCCTAACAAACCTGATGAACTCCTTTGCTGCTACAGCTTTAGATTTTCTCTTCATTATGGAAGATCAAAATACATTTAATTGATTCTTTTCCTTTAAGCAGGCAAATCAAAATCAATGAAAGAATTTACAGTGCCAATTACCTATTAGGGAATGCCAATATTTCTACTTACTAAGAAATTCCATAGCACAAGTCAAATAAAGTAGCTTTATCTTTAAAACACAAATACATACATACAACCATCAAGGCTGCATTAATAGAGTGAAAAAATGGTGAGTTAATTTAGAAAAAGTTTGCAGGTGCATGTATTACTTATTTAAAAGTGAGCATCCAATCCATTGAAAATAAACGAGCGTTAGGCTTTTCAAGTACTCAGAACCCACAGTTGGGACCAGATTTTCCTAAGCCCTGGCCTACACTAGGGCATTATTTCGAAATAACCCCCTTAGGGTCAAATTTATAAGTGGAGTGTCCACGTTACCAAGCCCGTTATTTCAAAATGACAGGCTGCTTATTTTGAAATCTGTACTCCTACTTTCCTCAGGGAACAACACTCATTTTGACATAGCTATTCTGAAATAGCATTAGTGTGGACGCTCCGGTGCCACTATTTCAAAATAACTACTCCCCAGCTCTGTTCCCTCTAAGCTGTACGGCAGCACAGCTTCAGAGGTGGTGAATCAGCACTGCCCAGTCAGTTAGCTCCGAGCAAGGAACCCTGAGCCTCTGACTGGGTAGAGCTGATTAATCACCTGTGAAGCTGTGCTGCAAGGCAGCTTAAAGGGAACATTGCTCCCCAGAGTGATTGGAACTAGTTATTTCCCAGTGCTTCCTGGGGCTCTAAGTTGAGGTAGCGTGTGCACGTTAATGGAGCCTGTCTCAGACTAATTTCAAGGCTTCCCCGTAGTGGGGACACGCTATTTTGATTTTGTAAAATCGGGAGTTAAGCTGAATTTAGTTTTTGAAATAATTTCCTAGTGTAGATGTGCCCGAAGAGTTCATCTCTTACTTAGGCATCTAAACAAGGGACCAGATTTTCAAAAGAGTTTAGCACTCAGAATCTGACCCCAGTCATAGGGGGTTAAACTATTTTAAAAATCTGATCCATAATATCTGATTAGCAATCAAACCATTGGAAAAATAAATGCTAACATTTGTTACATTTTTATGTCAGCAAATTAGCATCCCATCCTAAAAAGAAAGAAATATCCATTTAGGGCCAGATTGTGATGCCTTATTCATGCTGAATAGAACTTTCTACCAGGAATAATCAAAATAACGTCAGTAGAATAATCTCTAGACTAAAATACTATTCAGTGTAAACAGAAGTATCATAATTTGACCCTTAAGAAGTCTCTGTTAAATATAATCATATGAATTAAAAGTCCTCCAAATATTTAATTTTAAAATTTCCTTTTTTGTTATAGTACAGTATATATCTGTTCCAAGTTCTTCACTTCACTTCTTTTGATGCTCTTAATACCACACAGTAGATTTATAGGTTGCCATTATTCTTTTAATGCAAACTCCCTGCTAAAGGCAGCTGTTCTGAAGGCAGATTTCTTTTCATTAATTTAGTTAGGAACTAGGTCATATCACATTACTTTTTTTTCTTTTCCCATCCTGCACAGCTGTAGCCATTGCTTTTCAGCAGCCTCTACAGTCAGACCCATCTCCTTTCCTTTCTCAACAGATTGATTTTTTTGTCTTTTACTACCCATGTGGTTTCTCCATCATGACGAATAGAGTTTTTGCCTCAAAACTCACCTGCCTAACTCTTTCTTTTGGCCTTGTTTTGTACCTCAAATCCATCAAGCTTTGGGACTCCTGGTTAACATCAGAGTCAGGTGAGAGTAAGGAATTTAAGGGACTTGGAAATTCCTCCTCCTTGCACCCGTGCAGATACTGAGTTCAGTAGTATTTCACAGTCAGTGAGCTCCTCTGGCATAGGTGCTGGAACTAAGAATGCTGGGAGTGCTGGCTTAGAGTGGTTTCCCTTATATAGAGAGTTTACGGTTTGATTCAATGGCTCTCAGTATCCCCATTTAAAAATTTGTTCCAACCCCACATACTCCGTTTCATGGTTCTGAATTCAAATGCTAAATAGAGTGAAGGCAAACCTTTCATATTTTAGACTCCAGCATACTCCTTACTGTTTTATAATAAATTAAATATAATCAATAAAGAATATTTTATTAGGCAAATACTTAAATACATCAATCACATTATAATGAAATTTGTGGTGTTATGAGGCTTACCATCAAAGGCCTAACCAGCTAGTCAGAACACAACTCTGGATCGTTATTGTCCCAATGTATACAATAACTAACATCCTTTTCTTCCTTTTTATTTATATAGTAGCTTTCTGGAGGCCAGTGAAGATTAATAGATTTGTATTTAGATGTATATTAAAACAGAAACATGTCTATAGGGATATATATGCAGACCTTTGTTGTTTCTTTCATGAAAGTGTCAGGTCATAAAGGGATAATTCCTGAAAATACAATATGTTATCTGAAGTATTGTTACTGAGAACATTGATCACTTTATAGTTGAATGATGTTTAGAAAATTTAAACAAGCTGTATGATTTTTATTTTAGGAGGCATGGAATAATTTGTTCAAATTAGTACCATCTGGGGATTGAAAAAGTTTGGAGAATCTTAGTCATTCTTAAAGAATGGAAATCTGATTCTCCATGCTAACGTAACTATAATCCTGTTTGTATCTGTAACCCAATAACGTAGTTGTCTTGAAGTTGTCTAGTTGAATGTGCAGTTCATCAAAGCAGAAGGCACTGTACAATGGAGCGTCACTGCTGGTCACTTGTAATTACCCTCCAAGTACCTGCAATCTCTTTTTAATGTACTGTGGACTCAACATTTTTTCATTTAGTTTAAGCAAAAATTACATTTATATGTGATTTGCCCATTTAAATGTATTTGATGAGATTAAAATGAATTAGATGTTTTAACTAACATTTAAGGATCAAATTCCATTTTAATCAACTATTTAGGCATTGCTACAAAAAATTGATTTTTCTGTGTTTTCTGCTGTCTTACACTATATTTTGTAGAGCAGAAACTGGACATATTTTCTGTTGAACCAAGCCTTTAGTAAATTGGAAACGTGATGAAATAAAAATGAAAGATACTGTATTACAGTAGAAAATAGCTATCTACTTTAGTGAATATTTAAAATGCCTATCACTCTTGATATCTGAAAGGATTTATTCCATCAACGAGGCAATTTTGATTTAGTGTGATTAGGTCAAGGTTAATATCATCTTGGAAATATATTTAACTAGATGATTTACCCAACATTGTTGGGGTCCTTAACTAATTTTTTTTAATAAAATGAAAATGCACGTGCTTCATTTGAATCATTTCTCTGGAGTGAGGCTGGAAATGAGGGGTTCAGTATGTAGGTTGCCAGTGGGACAAAGGACCACTCCAGCCCTCTATCACCACAGCAGCTTGGGGCTAGGAGAGAAGTGCCTCTCCATGGCTCCATGCAGCTGCAGCAGGCACATCCCCTGGTGCATGTCCCCTGGCTGGAGCAGATCCAGGTTCATGCACCCTGCACTCCCCAGTCAGAGTGAGGAATGCAGAAAACCGTGCACTTTCCCCTCTCTCCCTGATGAAGGGGAATAGCCACAATGTTCCTGACAAATCGGGGATGGGGAAAGCTTTTACCTCCTGCCCCAATTCCTAAAGGGCACTTGGGGAGTGGGGAGGCTCGGGGCAGTACCCCGCCACCGGCCATCCCCTTTTACCTACCTGATGATTCTATCTCTTTTCTGGATGGTTTTATGAGATGCAATCCCCTTTTCCTGGTACAACCAAACCCTAATCTTGCCTTACGTTATAATAGGAGGCAGCTACATACTAAATTTGGTGGTTCTAGTTCTTACCATTTTGGAGAAGTTCTTGAACAGACAGACAGACAAATGAACTCAAATATATAAATAGAATGTAGTTCACTTAAACCATGAAGTAACTTTTTCATTATTACTGATATATTATTGGACTTAATTATGCTTTCAGGGCATCATCTTACATATTTCAGGTAGTGCAGCATATTCGTCCTTCCAAGGCCAATGAGATCTGCTGGCTGGAATATAGAAGGTTTGGGAGGGGCCACAGCTTCCTCTTTGCCTCTCTCCTCCTCATTAGAAATGCAGTCACCTGCTACTCTCTGTCTCTCTCACACACATGCAGAAAGAGACAGAGAGATACAGAGAGCGAGCGAGCAAGCGCTTCTAGTCCTCATTGTTGAGGAGAAAAGCTTAATTTTTAAAAAAATCTTGTGGGTTTTAAATTAAACTCATAACAACCTGATCTTGATTTTTGAATATTTGGAATTATATGGGTTACAGGTGCAGTCCTAATTGAATTTATTGAATAGATGCAATCCTGAAATGAACTGATTTGGATTCAGTTTCGATGTGAGACCTAGCAATAGTTTCATTCAAGATATTTTACCCATCCCCAGAACCAATTCCTAACTTCATAATTTCAGTAACTGAACACACCAGACCAATATCCTTTGTGGTACTTTGAATAGATACTAATAATGTATCTTCAAAAATAGAATGTTTATTTTATACTAATAACAAAAAAGATCAAATAAGATTCCACTGTCTAATATACATATATAATATGTCAAATACAGTACTCCCATGAATGTTCTACACTTTGCTTCTCTTCTGCTGTGGAGGGGGTTTTCCTTAATAGGGAAAAATTAGGATTGCACCTCTAATCTTTATAGGTAGTTCTCTGTCTGATTTGTTCTAAGGTACTATATAAATTGCTTTGCTTCTCACTAAGTAATAAAGGGAAGAATATAAACTTTAATTTTGATGCTATGGAGTATTATAATGATCCCAGCCATTATTTCTTTCAGAAGATTCTTTGCTTCAATGAAGTCTCTTACCTATTTCACATTACTAAAGTAGGATAAAAAACTTTCTATTGAAATCTATAGAAAAACTATAATTATTAATGGGGGGCACTTCACACATTTGGTAAGTGGTCAAGGGCCATACTTTTCCAGGGAAGTGGTGCAGGGTCTGAGATGGTGGTTGGATGCAGAAAGGAACTCAGGGTAGGGTATTGTGGTGCAGGATAGAGAAGCAGGGTGTGAGAGGGAGTTTGGTTGAAAGAAGAGATTGTGACCTGGGGCAGAGCATTGGGAGGCAGGGTCTGGGAAGAGATATGGGTGCATGACAGGATTCTAATGCAGGGAAGAGGTGCAGGAGGGGGTGCTGAGGGTTTGGGTTATGAATTAGGGTAGGGGATTGGGTGCAGCAGAGGGTACAGGGTCAGGGAGGAGGTATTGGTACAACAGGTTTCTGACCTGGAGGAGGGGGTATAAGAGAGGTGCAGGGTCTGGGAGAGAGTTGTGACATGGGGTGGGGGGAAGGGCCGTGCAGGGGGTTGGGTGATGGCCTGGGACAACCAGTTATGGTGCAGGAGAGGGTGGGGTTCCAGATGTAGGCTCTGGCCAGGAGGTGCTTACCTAGGCAGCTCATGGTCAGCAGCTCAGCAGGACCCTCAGGAAGGCTTGCTGCCTGCCAGAGCCCCTGACCACTCAAAGCAGCATGTGCATCTATGTGGCGTGCACCAGGAGGGAAATCTTTGTGTGCTGCGCTCATCCCCAAATCAATCATCGTAGCTCCCATTGACCAGAAACCAGCCAATGGGAGCTGTGATGATTGTGCTGGGGGTAGGCAGCATACAAAGTCTCCCCCCTTCCTGAAAGAAAAATGTGGTATCCTAGAGGCTTATGCCCCCAGCAGGCAGGTGCTTTGAGTGGCCTGGAACGGCAGCAGGCAGGCAGCATACTCGAGGGTTCCAATGGACCTTGAGCCAGATCCAAAGACTTGGCAGGCCAGATTGCCTGCCCCAATCTACATATTTATACACATACAGATGTATGTGTAGATAAAAGTAACTACAAAGTTGAGAATTTCTTTTTTACATTGAATTTTCCTGTTACTGAGTTCTTGTTTTTAATTGCGGTTATGTCTTGTTTGCTGAACAGCACTGAATATTGGAAAACTTACCTCCTCTTTGTCATGTGTATATTCATACATCTACTGTATGTCTTTATATACTGAAAAGTTAAATAAAATGCTTATAAAGCCTTGCAATTTTGCCTGAGAGTTGCATGAGTTACCAAGACTGTAGGAAGCAGTTCAAGAGTTCAAAGTGAGAGCAGAGGAATCCCAGTTAGCAACAGCAGTAAAAGATGCTGAGGTTAGGCTAAAAATAACTTTGCTTAATATTTCCTCCCCAAGAGGAGGCATGGTCCCAAGTATAGCAACAGCAATGTTACCTCTCCTCCTGGCTGCCCTTGCATGCCATACTCAGAAGTATTTTTCTTTAATCCAAAAGCTATACTAAATATGTATGCCATATGTAAATATATATATAGGGCCTGGTTTTCCTCGTGCTTTCACTGGTGTATGTGACTGCATTTATATCAGCTGAATTACTCCTTACTTACAACCATGTAAATCAGGGGAGAATCAGGCTGATAATCTGGAGTGTATTTAGCAAGCAACTGGGCAGACTCTGAATTGATCACATGACATTGTTTCCTGTATTTATTGGACATGTTTATTAAAAATAGTTTGTTTCTAACTATGGATAAATTGAAGGTAGTTAAAACTACTTGTCATTCAAGTTAAAATACCTTATGTTAAATTAAGAATGTGTTTTAATTTCTAGTCCCCAGTGCTCCCAGGGATGTTACTTTTTCCAACGTTCAATCAACAAGTGTGACTTTGGTATGGAGAACACCAGATACTATCTTTGGCTACTTTCAAAACTACAAGATTACTACACAGCTACGGTCAATTCACTGCAATGACTGGGAACACCATGAATGTATTGAATATGAGAAGGATCAATATTCCTATCAAACCGATGTGGATGACTACATAGAGGAGACAGTATATGAACTAAAAAAATTCAGATGGTATAGGTTTAAAGTTGCTGCTAGTACAAATGCTGGTTATGGCAACTCTTCACTTTGGATTGCTACACAAACTCTGCTTGGCTGTAAGTAAGGATGACTGTCATACCTTGTATTTCTATACTGAAATTGAGTCCAGCTAAACATCAAATATTGTAGGCAGAGGTTATGATGTTTCTTCATAAAGCTATAGCAATGGCGAAGCCAAAGAAGAATTTGTTGTAACTTTGCAGCTTTAATGTATTTTCCCAACAATTTTAAAATAATAGTTATTCATAGCTGAAGTAATTGAGAACTCAAGAGGCTGTTCAATGCTAGATTCTATCTTGCTATTTACAAAATGGAAATTTAATTTCTCAGCCAGAGTCCTCCACTGACATTGCTGACTTTTTCAATTTCCATTTCTAAGTAAGTGATATGGGGTCAGTTAAAACATGCATGTTTTTAAAAAAATCACTAGTTTAAAACTTTATTTGTTCCACCAGTCCTGTGGCACTTTCTCTATTATGAGAGCATGAAGAACAGCCCCCAACAGAAGAGCTAGGTTTCTTGTCCATATCATATGTTTTAAATTTCATATAAGAGCTCTTACATGTTTTTGACAAAATACAACTGCAGGTTTTAAGATACAACTAGTTTGTGCAGATAACTCCGCATATAAAACAACACTGTAATAAAAAAGACAAGTATTTTAGGTCAAGTAATGTCTGAATGTTTTAGAGGACTGATATTGGGATATGTTGTCTATTACATCTGATTCACTGACTTAAATCCAACTCAGGTCAGTACCGCAGTACAATTTTGATAGCTGTTTTTTGGTCTGTGTGAAATGAGTTGATTTCAGCAGTATTTGTAATAGTCTATCTACAAAACAATACCAGAATTAGAAGTCTTAGCAGAGGTGCCAATGACTTAACCAGCCATGGAAAATGGATTTATCAATCACCTCTCTCTGTGTTCTAGTCATATTTTTATAGCATGAACGTCATCATGGCATCTGAATGCAGAGACATTTTATATGGTGCTCATTAAGTAATATCTCTGCACCCTCACATACACCAATGAATTTACACATCTGTGAAGTAAAGAAATCCCATTTTCCCCACTATACATATGGGAAATTGAGGCACAGAGTGACTAAGCAACTTGCTTGAGGTCTCAGGAAATCTGTAGAGAAGAAGAAAAAAATCCCTAAGTTTCCCATATCTCAGACAAGAACCCGAACCACCATCTTTCTTCTCTGCGTTTATAAAGTTAAGCAAGTACACAAGTTAAATAAATTTCCAGGGCCTAAGTGCACTGCATATTAAATATGCAATTGTTTACACACACACACACACACACACACGCACACACGGAAAGCAATGAAAGTAGTATATTATATTTATAATACATCAGCTGTTGGCTTCTGTTTCCATACCTTCTCCTGTTTCCACAGATACCAGATCAGCAAAAATAGAGCCATATTTTGCACTGATTTTTTAAGTAGAACTCAACTTTTATTTTAATGGGAGATTGTGCTTATAAATTGATGGCATGACATAGTCCAAGATAAAGAGGTTAAAGCTTAAAAAAAATCAGACTTACAACTTAGGTTTCTGCAGAAACAGGGTAGGAAAACAACTCTGCTAGTTAACAACTCTGAAAAAGATTTCTCACTTACAGATCTCAGCTGCTGTCTGCCTGTTGAGAAATGCAAGTGCCAGTATTGTAAAACAGCTGCTGAGTTTAGGACTCTTTTAGTTTCAAATTGACGGATGGGGAAAAAAGTTTGAGAAACAATCGTTTAGCTTTCCTCAGTAGCAGGGTGCAATGATTTAAGGAAGAGTTAACTTGCTAACCTGTTCCAGCTAGTATGGTTATCATGGAAGTTACAGATGGAAGAAGAGACCTGTTAGAGTATTCAGTCAATTTGCATGTCAACACAAATACTGTTCCCAGCAGCAGACTCTTCTTCCCTTATCTGGTCTAGTTTTAAAAGTTCTAAGCAATGGGGTTTCCAACACTTCTCTGCAATACCCAAATGCATCTAACAAACGAGACATATTTTAATAGGTAGCCTACATTTTCCTTTTTAAAAATTATGCCAGACTTTCACACACAGAATATTTGCCTTTCAGAATTATAAATGTATAAATCTCTATGGATGATACATGGAATCCAATATTTTTCCAGATCATGAGATAAAATAATGAATTTAACACTGTGAGATTTAATTGTACAAGCTACAAGGACAGGGTCTGTGGCACTATCCCGCCTGACTGCCATATAGGACTATCAGAGGGGTAGCCGTATTGTCTGAATCTGCAAAAGCGGCGAGGAGTCCTGTGGCACCTCATAGACTAACCGAAGTGTTGGAGCTTAAGCATGCATCTGACGAAGTGGGTCTTTGCCCACGAAAGCTTATGCTCCAGCACTTTGGTTAGTCTATAAGGTGCCACAGGACTCCTCGCCGCTCATATAGGACTATGATTACATGGGCGGTGATTTCACTGAGCATGAGCAGTGTCTCTCTGCCATCTTAGCAAGGCTTGGCGTTCTCCCTGGCTTAATGGCAATCAGCTGAGGAAAAAATGAAGAGAACACGTCAAAGACAGGTATCCAGCTGGCACCTGAGATATGGCCCATCAGAGCTAAGATCAGTCTGTGGAAGAACCTTGTCTCCTGCTACCTTGCCAGCTGGGAATTTTTTAAATTTTAAAAATGCTTAAGGAACCTTTCTCCAGTTCCACATTCTCTCCTTTGCCAGGGTTTCTGCAGTCCTAGCTATGTAATAATGCCAATAGTAGTCTCCATGTACCAGAAGCAAGAGAGAGAGGTTCAGGGTGCATCATTGGATTACTCAGGGTGGTGGATCTCCTCCTCTTTCTCTAATGGGAATGAAGCTGAATCAAGCATCCTCTGGATGAGTCTGCTGATGCACAGCGAGGAAAAACAACTTTCTGGGGCATAAGGGCATCTTACTGCTATGTGGAATAGCTGGAGATTTAACCCATAGAAATCAATTAGAGTTGCCTGGGCACACCTGAGGGCAGAATTAAACCTGGTGTTTCTTATTTTCAAGCAACAGTTCTGTGAGATCCTGCCCTTCAGGAATGTAAAGTTGCCCTGTTCTTTCCAGCACTTCCCTCCCAAACTCTAGTGCCTGGAGTTCTTGCCTTTCTGGGGCAAAAGGAAGGGAGTGATATTGTCATGCCTGAATACCCCTTTTTCCGACAACATTTGCCTCGAAGAAGAAGAGGATTCTTTGTTCCTTTAATTCTTTTTATGGGGAGAACACTGAACCCTATATCTATTTAATGCCTAACTACCCAAATATTGGGGGGAGAGAATCTAGATTAATTTAATATAACTGGACATGAGACATTCCCCCTTAAAATAATGAAACAGACTGTTTTTATCCAAATGGACAAACATGAACTTCCATGAGGAGGTTAGGGTTTTCAGTCTTGTTTTTTAGGACTATGCTACATGATGGGCTATCCAGACTTACCTTCTAGCAAACACACTTCACTCTTGCCTTAGCTTCAGGACACAGATGGATGGGAAAGATGACCCTGACCTCCATAAGACCCACATTCCTGTGCCAGGATAGAAGCATGATAATCAGGAAATGATGGTTGTTAGTTACAGAAAATGCATTATTGCGAAAACCAGGAGAAAACTGCTTATGAGAGGAAGTGATTGGATTATAGGGGAATGAGAGAATAAGACGAGGTCATTTCTACTGAGTAAATTGCTGTGATTTATAAGAGAAAGGGTATAGTGATATCTTACGCCATTACTGACTAGACTCATTTCACAAAAAATCGTAAATCAGAATGTGACGGTTACCACTGAGACAAAGTTTTAAAAATGTTTATTATGTAACACCAAGTGTTTTTGTACCAGCACTTTTCCAGCATGCAGTCTCCTTTTCCATTTTTCAGGTTATTGTCCTGTAGTAATGCAGCAATGGGTACCACACGCATTTTTTTTTTCACCAAAGGAAACTTTGAGAAAAAAAGTATGGTGTGAACTAACATAAAATGAGTTATAGCACAGTTAAAAATATATGTCTTCAGTAGATATCACTGAGCTACTGCAGATGAGTACATTGGCTTTAAATTGTCTCTCTCCTGTCCTCACCCTCCTCTGAGTAGTCTAAATTCAAGTATTCAGACAACCCCCTCAGCCTCCTGCTAACAATCAAACCTGATTACCATCCAAGCCTTCTTATTTCCCAGCTGTAATCCACTGGATATTAGATAGGGATCTAATGATTCATGAAAGAGAAAAATGTATTACAGCAATTTTATGCAGAATCGAAGGTAGGAATAGAGAGTGCTTCTTTTACTATTTTACTAGTCATTGAGTTTTGTAGAGAAAGCAGTTCTGTTCTTTTTTAGCAGTCATAAAACAGTGACATGGAGTGAAGTTCTCAAATGATATGCAATCTAGATGTCTTTTACACTCATGAATTCTGTTTCCCATTCTCATCATGTTCACTGATTAAAAAAAGTCAACATGCACAGTACCAAGAAGGTTTTTGTTGTAGGAAAAGTGCAGAATTTTTCTATACTTTAGAATAATAAGATAACCACCGTGTCATGTGGAAACTGTTGAAAAATGTTCATTTTTAATGTGACCATATAACATTCCTACAGCTTCTTTCCCCTCTTTACTTTTTCTGTATTTGATAATATGTTAAGAAAAAAAAGATAAGAAGACTGGAAACCAAACATTTCTTTTATAATTCCGTACAAACTTATGAGAATTTTCCAGCTGTTTAGAAGATTTGGACACATCTTCCTTTAAGGATATAGAATTTCAATAAATGATGTATCTAAATCTCTAAGAGAGCTTTATAAATCAGAACCAAACATGTTTGTAATTCTTTAAACAGCTTGGCAAATATAATATTAGTTATGAAGATTTCATTTTTAAATGGTAACTGAATCGTATTTTCGGGAGACTCAAGATATTGTGTTATTTGTTGTGAACTAATTCAGCTCTGATTCACTTGTGTATAATTTTTTTCCCCATAGCTCCAGAGGGTCCTCCAGAAAATGTAAATGTAGTAGTTACATCTCCTCACAGTATTAACATCAGTTGGAGTGAACCTTACATTATTACTGGACCAACATTCTACCTCATAGATGTTACCTCAGTAAGGCAGTTCTCATTTTTACTTGTTGGTTGATAATGATACAGATGTTTGATTTTTATAAAAATTACAAGACATAGAAATAGGATAGGAATGAAAGCCGGAAAGAAAGCCCTCTGAGGAATATAGGAGAGAAGAAATAAACGTAATTAGAGAAAATAGTGATTTTCTTGTTTCTTGAGAATAAGCAAATTCTTTTATATTAAAAATATCACTAGACTGCTAATGGGAAACATTATGGAAACTAGCTTTGTTAAATGGTCATTTGTTCCTTTAAACCTTAGACAAAAGGGTATGGAGCTATATTGCTTATAAACTTAGCAAATTAAAGCTGAAGCTCCTGGGTTTAAGAAAAACACCAAATATAGCAAGAGTCACAATAACAAGAAATAATAACATGGGGCTGATGTGCTTCTACCCTTTCTGCATATTCTGTGTTCACTACTGTTCCTCTCACTGGCCCAGTGAACTATGGAGGTAGTAGACCATGTATGACAGCAGCAGTGCAATCGGATGGCAGGACTTAGAATAACAAGTGCAGTGTTAAGAGGAAAACTCTTCTTTCCTCCAGCAAAATCTCGAGCCGGTCATTAGCAAAGACTAGAGAAGAGCTGGAACACAGTTCTTGATGATTCTGATTTCAACAAAGGAAGAAATATTTTATTTGTGAAACCCTCTTGTCACTTATAACAAACTGTCGTAAAATTACATCAAAGTGATTTCTTTCACCATTTTGCAGAAGCACCAAACCCCCAAATTCAAATATCTTCTTTGTGTGAAACATTCCACCAAGTTCTATTCACACAATTTTTCCTTCTGCCTTTGTAATGAGCATTTCCTGAATAATTAGCAGGATGCAGTCATGTCCTAGATCATAGTATATTGATCTGATTCTTATACTTGTAGGCTACATCTAGACTGGCATGATTTTCCGCAAATGCTTTTAACGGAAAAGTTTTTCCGTTAAAAGTATTTGCGGAAAAGAGCGTCTAGATTGGCATGGATGCTTTTGCGCAAAAGCACTTTTTGCGGAAAAGCGTCCGTGCCAATCTAGATGCGGTTTTGCGCAAGAAATCCCCGATTGCCATTTTAGCCATCTGGGCTTTTTTGCGCAAAACGGTTCTGGGTTGTCTACACTGGCCCTCTTGTGCAAAAGCATTTGCGCATGAGGGCTTTTGCCTGAGCGGGAGCATCATTATATTTGTGCAAGAAGCACTGATTTTGTACATTACAAAGTCAGTGCTCTTGCGCAAATTCAAGCGGCCAATGTAGAAAGCTGGCAAAAACTTGCCAGTCTAGAGGCAGCCGTAATGTATAATAAGTTACTCAACGGGCTATAAGGAATGACTGGATTTCTTAAATGTTTTGGTAAATATTCAGCAGGAATTTAAAATGTTGTTTTGAATATTCAGTCAGTAACCAAATATGATTTTAAGGAAATGTTCACATTCAAAATATGTTTCAAGTATATAGATTTTAATGTTAGAGATTGCTTCTAATCAGGAACTGTCTAATAAATGATCAGTAGCTACAGGTGTCATCCTTATAGTGAACAGCGTTATGCAAACAAGTCCACTGCTTCTTAAAGTCCAATAAAACTGTCATAGTCTGTCTGCAGTGAAAATACTGGTATACATTTTGGTGGCCCTCTGGGAAAATCATGTCTTAAGATTCCAAATTCCACAAACATTCTGTATTTTACAACATTACATACATTTTAGTATTTTAGTCCTCAGATCAGATTCCTTAAGGATTTATAAAATATTTTCACAGGCTATAGTAAATTCAGATCCCTTCTCTGTCACATCATAATTTTTCAAAAATTTAATACTTTCCATCTATTTATTGAAAGTCAAGGTTTCTTTTTAAATTGCCAATTTTTTTCAGCATTACAGAGTAGTAAATAAGAAAATCATTCAGCCACCATTACGCCCAAATAAATCATGCCTTACTTTTTCTCATTCTTTGTTTTCAATGGAAGTCTTTGTGGATTAAAGGACTATACAGAATCAGTAAAGGAGGCAGAATTGGACCATAACACTTTTGGAGAGACTAAAAGTAAAGAAACATTTAAAGATCCTGTCTCAAAACAATTATACAGTATTTACATCTCTCTTGTAAATATTTAAATGCCATATAACTGGTAGTAAGATATGAAAAAGTATCTCATCTCTTGATGGTCACCCCAGGAAACTAATGTCTGTTTAGTACATCAGAAACTTTAGTTAAGGTTAACCCTCAGAGGGGATAGAGGCACATCTGTCAAAGAAAAACTGTACTTGAATGATTCTAATGCTTTAGCAGCTGCATGTAATACAAATTTCATCCAGTGGGAAAACTACTGTACAGCTACCTAATTTTCTTTCAAATTACACATTGACAAAACAATAATGAAAACATCATGTTAAATGTTGTAATAGTGGGAATAGAACCTAAGGAAAGGTCTTAATAAAATGTTGTTTGATCATCTACTAGAAGAGCTTCCTTTTTCACTTGCCAAATTTTTCATAGCGTTCAAAAAGACTTACTAGGCCCTCTGGCCCAGCTCTTTGCGGGGGAAGATTGTGCTGAATAAATATTTTGTCCATTTTATGTATCAGAATATTGAGCCATCATTATTCAAAAGAAGCTATTAACTAATCAGCAACTCCTTAATGAATTTTATTTGATATGTTTAATTACATTTTCACAGCTAAATAAAATTACATAGATTTGGGCATTTATGTACCAATACACGTTTTGTGAAACAAACTATGTATTGATCCTTAAGAACTGATCCAGCTAATACTTATTTGCATTAGTACATTTATGCTCATGAGAAGTCCCATTGACTTCAAGGGGACTATTTCTGGGCCTAATGATTACCTATGGTTTGTGTCTGTGTCCACAAGGGAGCCAAGGGGCATACAGCAGACTTCTTATTTCTCTACCCAAGCTACTCAAGTTGTAAGTCTCGGTGCTCAGTCTCTGTGGAGCTGCTACTCTCGTCCTGCACAGATGGATATGAGAAGAAGTTGGTGGAGCTTTGACTCTGCTTCTTCCACATCAGCTGAGCTTACACAGAAAGGGATACTTGTATATTTCTATATGTATGTAGGTAAATATAAATAAAATGTGCTATATGAGTAATATAATCTTGTGAATTTAATGCACTATTTTTGTTGTATTGCATTTATTTATTTATTTTATAGGTAGATAGTGATGATTATAAAGCTTCATTTCTCAAGACAAATTATGAGGGTAAAACTCTGGAAATTTCAGAATTAAAAGCATTCTCAAGATACTCTGTAGTTGTCACTGCTTTTACAGGAGATGTAAATGCTGCACGTGTTGAAGGCAAGTCTAGTTCTTCAGTAATTGTCTCCACATTTGAGGCAGGTAAGTATTTTTGTGTTTTTAACTTAAACATCACAGATTTCTTTTCTTGATACCTGCCTACTAAAGAAAATGTAAATCTTGAATACCAGCTATACTTTCAATCATCTTTAGATTTTGTTCTCACGATAAAGCTATATAAATTTCCCTTGACATTAAAGTGTGATTATAGATAATAAGTGACAGTAAAATAAATGAAGCTAATATTTTGCACATATCATCCATTAATCTCAAAGTGTTTTACAGAGCTGGGTAATCATTATTCCTGTTTAACATTTGAGTAAAAGTGATGCAGAGCTTACCAAGTAAGCCAGAGGCAGGCTGTAGTGTACAGAAATCAATCTAATCTGTCAAGGCAATATATTTAAAGGGACACTGATTGAAGGAACAGACTACCTCAGCAGACAAGCCATTGACCATGAAGATAGGTCTTTAAATTTCCAGATTTTCAGAGTCAACTTCTTGACTGTAAATACCTTTTAAAAATACCTTGTTTCTTTTCTCAAGCATTTATCCTATGTTTATTATGATCATTTATGTACTGTAAATATTATAGTTCCTAATCTCTTCTAATGAAGGATAGTTTCTATTGATTTATGGACCTATTTTAGACATCATTGTGTTCCATTCAAGTTATATCCAGAAATCAAAAGGCTAATTTAAAAGATTTTTTTTTGTGATAATGCACCTAATGAATGACATGACTAATAGGCCAGAAATAAGAATTAGCTTGATTAGCTTCATAACGAGGCAAAATGCGTCTGCTGGATTTTCATATTCAATAACTCTCAGTGGACTTTAAAGTATATACTAAATCACCCTTTAAAAACAAAACTTTTGAATATAAGAACATTTGGCATCATTAGATATAGGAGCTAATTATCTTCTTGTTTTGAACCTCAGTTTGCCTTGACTACAGTCAGGCTATTTTCAATCTTAGTATAGGATAGACAGTGGATTAGTGATATTTGAGGGTGACCTCTTTCTGGTGATTTAATAAAATCATATGTCCATAATGATACATTCTATACAATGATTATGAGGCTTTGATGGCCCAACTGAATCCCTAAGAAGCAGGAGTCAACCAAGAGTGGCTCACCTTCTTGATTATGGAAAAAGAACAGAAGATTGTACTAGGTGATCACTTTTCTGCCCCTTTCCCACCTCTTGTGGGGTACAGTCTTATAGTCCCTTCTTTATATAAGGGAAGGTTATACCCGTGGAGAAAAATAAATACTTTGCCACTCATCTGACCTATGTTGTACATTCAAGCTATTTACGTGGTAAGGCTTGGGGGAAAGTTAGCTGACGTTTGCTCAACCCAGAGAAGACTGAATTGTTCTCCGTGGGCTGAGAAGCAAGCAGCACGCAGAGATTATTTCTGACCCTTTGAGTAAGGGAGTGTGCTTGCCTTTGGATACTTGAGTTTGTAATTTGGAATCATGCTAGATCCCTGCCTGCTCACATGCATGAGTAGGCAAAACAACTTCTTTTTTCATCGGTTCCTGGAAAAGAGAGATATTACTTTTTCTTTCAGATGGAAATATTGGTAAAATTTATGCTTTTGTCATCTTGAGAATAAACTACTCAAATAAATGTGTTTTTTTAAATAAAGGGCTATGTTAGGAAAGCACATGATAAATGTGCTCTGAGAGCTGCTTTGGTTGCCAGTAAATTTCTGGATGGAGTTTTAAGTGCTGGTTTTGCTATAAAACCCAAGTATATTTGGGTATCAGCGAATGGAAAGACTGCTCCTCTCCTTGGGCAATGCAGTATCAGCTGTGAATGGCAGAGGCTCCTGATATAACTGTCCCCTTCTGTAAAAGTAAGGAGGGTGGTTGCTGTGGGCAGAGTATTTTCAGAAAAGGATCCCCAACTCTGACACATCTCCCCATGGTCTAACAAAACAAGCATTTGTTAAGTTCAGAGCATACTTCAAGGCTCATGCATTTCATTAAGCTCTCTGGGAAGCAGTGGGTTTAGAGATGAGCGTGATTGCCTATGATCTGATGCTAATTATGGTGGGTTTCTAATCATTAGGTTTGCTATTTGTGATATTACTACTACAATACTTGCTCAGGCACTTAGTATTGGGTTAACAATTTCTAATTAAGCAAGTTAAATAGCAGTGATAAAATATTATGTCCAAAAGTATATTTTTCTGTAATCCCTTTGTATACTAATCTAGAAATAAATAATAACAGTAATAAATTCAGTGAATTTTCTGAAATATTTCCTTTAGTGCCTAAAGACTCACCTAACAACATAACATTTCAGAAGATACCAGATGAAGTAACAAAATTCCAAGTGACATTTGTGCCACCATCTGAACCCAATGGAAATATTCAAATATATCAAGCCATGATTTACAAAGAAGATGATCCTGCTACTGTCCAGATTCACAATCTAAGTGTCATTGACACAACAAATAAATCGGTCACTGCAATGATAGAAGGGCTAAAAGGAGGACATACATATAACATCAGTGTAAGGCTTACTACAGTTCTCTGTCTTTGATGTCAGCATATGTGCCTGATTAAGGAGTGCAGGCCTAAACCCAGAATATGATTTTGTTCCCTAGCATTCTGTAAAGTGTATGGGGAAAATTAATAGTAACTGAGGACACTTAGCATCAGTTAATTAGCACTTTGTAAGAGTATTCTTAGATCACCAGGCCACTCTTTGACACGTCACTTTTACTACAGAATTTTGTTCTTTCTTTTGATCCCTGTGGTCTTCTTCTGTTTTGTATTGGTTTTAGATCAGCTTTAGGGCCCAATCCTATAAACTGTGTTTTCAGAAGGATTCTTATTACTGTTTTTAATTCCATAATTAAAGCAATCCGCAATTAGGAGAGGATGGGAGGAAAAGAAAGAGTAAAAATCCTCCTGAAAATAATTGTTCAGAGGTTTTTCCCCTCTTTGTTTTATCTGTGTTACACTAGAGACTGGAATATTGTTTTCCTTCGGATTTTAGAGACGAGTGGAGTGAATGGCACAGAGAATAACTAGAAGGTACTGGAGAAAGTCCCTCTGGATTTTCTTTTAAGTGTAAATCTGCTCAGTTTCTTGTTCCACCAGAATCACAGGAGTTCAGAAGAATAAACAGTTGGGCCAAATTTTTCTTTCATTTGCACTGGTGTAAATCCAGAGAGTCTGGGGTATAACTCAAGGCAAAATTTGGTCCACCAATATGTAGTTTCAAAAAATTAGGAGAATCTGATAAGAGTATTCAATTTATTTTTGCATATTGTCTTTCATACAGAAGTACCAGTTGAACCTCTATTAACCGGGACTCTGTGGTCTGGCAAGATCCATGTTGCAGGACAAAAGAGTTCCAGTGGAGGGCTAGTGACCAGGAGTCCTGCAGGGCCAAGAAGCTCGGCATGTGGCAGTGGGATGGCAGCAGGGGGTGGAGCTGGCCTCCACTCAGTAGCAAAGCCAAGGCTGGGAGGAGCCAGTGGCAGGGGGCAACAGGAAGACCTCCCCTCATCTGGCAAAATCCCTCATCTGGGGCCACTTAGGTTCTGAAGGTGCTGGACCTGGGAGGTCCAACCTGTACTACAAAATGTTTCATGAGTGCTTTCAAGCTTTACACATAGAATTATTTTAATCTTCATGTATCATACTGATAGCATCTATATATGCAGAGGGATAAGAGTCAAGACTCAAGAAGGATATAAAGATCATGTTATAGTAGAAAAACTAAGAATCTCAGGGGATAGAATTTCATGGAGATGGGTCTTGAAATAGGATTTAAAGAGAATCAGGGAGTGAGTTCATGGTAGAGAGATATGCTACTGTAATAGTGTGTTCCCAAGAGTGGAAGAGAATGGAGCTAGAGATAAATTAGTAGGGAAGTTTTAATTAATATTTTAAATAATGTTCTTTGTATACATAAATTAAGGTTCTAGTTCCATCTTGCATTCTGTTCAAATGAATAAAACAAATGGCAGTCCCAAGGTTTGTTATCACTGAAAGCATTCAGTTTTGTCATGAAGTCATATATAAAATTGCAGGATTAATTATTCCTTTCAGCAGTATATATTTAGTGTTTGCGATTTAAGTTTAACACACATTTTGATTAAAATAAAATGTTCATTTTTTAAGGTGTATGCAATAAATGGTGCTGGTGCAGGGCCAAAAATCCAACTGAAAATAACTATGGATATTAAAGGTATGCCTAATAAAATGCTGTTTTGCTGAGATCTCTAAAAGCTTTAAAAATTGCTGTAAAGTTGAGCATGCATATGTGTGCCCTCATGTCGTTGCCTAGAAGAATGAACTTAAAGCTGTGAGCCTTGAATACCTGTAATCTGTTTCTGTCTATGCTATAGATTGATGACATTCAGTGCTTACATAGGACCTTGCTGATACTTGAACCTATTATATACCATAATTAGTACCAATAAAACAGTGGGTTTACTTGTGGAATAAGATATTACTGAGTGTGAAAAGGATTGTCAGAATCTACCATTTTACAAATATTATCTAGTCATGCCTCACAAATATCAGATTTTACCATTTTACAAATATTATATAGTAAGGCCTTTCAAATATTATCTAGTCATAAGATTTAGAAATAGACAATAGAACCATATTTGTTTACATCTTACCACACCCATGAGAAGCAGGTTTAAAACAAAAAGTTTTTTTTTTCACAACACAATCAACATGAGGAACTCTTTGCCAGAGGATGTTCTGAAGGCCAAGACTATAACAGGATTCAAAAGACTCTGCCAGGATGGGCAGAGATTTTGTCCATTGCCTCTATTTGTTATTGGCATTGGCCACTGTGGGCAGACAGGATACTATACTTGATGGAGCTTTGGTCTGACCCAGCATGACCATTCTTGTGTTCTTTTTAAGTTCTTCATACAATTATATGCTTGAACTAAGTGATTTGAATTAATAAATTAGAAAGCAAAACACTGTGGCTCATATTTATTTAAAACAGAACCACCAAGACCTAATAAGAAACCAACACCAGTTTTTGATACCAGCGGAACACTTCTTGTTACTGCTACAACAATTACTATCAGAATGCCAATATGTTACTATAATGATGATCATGGACCTATCAAGAAGATACAAGTTCTTGTTGCAGAAGCAGGAGGTAAATGTTCTTTTACAAATAATACATTTTTAGTTTCTTGTATTTGATTTGTTAGCCTCTTCTCTTATTGTTTTTATTGAGTGATCCAGACTTAATGTTGGGAGACAGCAGACCAGTTACTATAGCAGTTGTAACACTCCCAGGAGTCATTCATGTGTACTTCTGTGCTATCATTCCTTACTCGAAAGTTGAAGCATTATTTTGCCCTGCTGACTGGATTTTGGGAATCCTGTGCAAAGCATTCTCCCGTTTCAGCTGACAAATAGTTGCTGTTAGTGGTTGAAGTCACTCATGCACTATTTCTCTTGTTCATTTCTAGGGGTTATCCATTTTCCTTATTCATGATTTCCTTTAAAAATAACACATGCTGTATCTGTGGAATTAAAATATCTGAAAGTTCCATGTAGCAGGTTTTCCTTCTATAATATTTTACCACTATTAGAAGATTTCAGCCATAATATTTCTATTTTATTGCCGGATGGAGTCATATACATCTGTTTTGTGCAATATGGGTCAGGTTGTGACCCCCTTTATATGAACTGATGAACAGTTACTCATATGAGTAGTCTCATGGGACTTCTCTGAGAAACTGTCTACCAGTGTGAGAGGCTTAAACAATCTGGCCAGATATTATAAACTCTTCCTTATCTTAAAAAAAAAAAAAAAAAAAGGAAATTCCATATATATGAATCCATCTCCATTTTCCCCCTCCTATATAAAGCAAAGCATCCACACGTTGTATGGTATACCATTCATGCTTTTGAAAAATTACTGTTTTAGGTTTTTAATTGGATGTTATTGCATACTAAAAGCATGTCTGAAAATAGATCTTTTGGTTTATTTACCTTAATTGTAAGCTATTTAAGATTGAAATGTTTTATAATTAATTTCTTCTGACAATAGTTCAGCATGATGGAAATGTTACTAAGTGGTATGATGCCTACTTCAAAAAGCCAAGACCATATTTTACAAATGAAGGCTTTCCAAACCCACCCTGTACAGAAGGAAAGGAAGGAATAAGTGGCAAAGAAGATATGTATGTGATAGGTGCTGATACTACATGTATGATACCTGGGAGTGAAGATAAAATCTGCAATGGCCCCCTAAAACCAAGAAAGCAGTACTTGTAAGTATAAAATTCAAGTTTTATGTCAATGTTTGAGCAATAAAATTGTTTAAACAAAAATATGCACTTATGTGAGTGGCAGTCACAAAAAATGCAAAGGTAATATTGTCAAGGCTCATTTAAGAAAAAAAAAAGAGGTCTAAAGTTACTTCACAAGAAGCCATAAGCACATTTGGACTTCTTGTATGAAGTAGTTTTGTGTACTTAATTTTTTAACTAAAGGGTAAATGTGACAGAAGTGACAGGCAGATTTTTTTGTTTTAGTAACAGGACTGTTCTTCCTAAATTCAGCAAGCCTAAGTGTAAGATAAGTACTATCTATTTCATGCATCTACAATATCTATTTAACATGCTGGCATTAGGATTCTTGAATTATATGATGTATACCGATTCCATATAATTTCCCCCACAAATGAAAAATAATTACAATTTCTTCACTGAATTAAAGATTTTAAAACATATATAAATATTTGAGTCCTGAATTTACTTAATTTATTTTACAGATTTAAGTTCAGAGCAACAAATGTTAAAGGCCTGTTTACAGATTCAGACTATTCTGACCCAGTCAAAACTTTAGGTAAGGAGAATTTAATTTATTAAGGACATTTTAACATTTCAGAAACCTCTGATAAGTTATGAATTTGCTCCCTCTCCTTTTTAACAGATCATTCTCTTTCAAATTAGTAACCTCAACATTTGGTGGGCCTTGTTTAACTTGAAGGGTGCCCAGCCTGAAAATCTATTCATCCCACAGGATGCCCTGCAAAGCCATGCCATGGTAGCTGCATGATCTTCTTATGAGTTTCAGCTATTATCCATTCCTTCTGCTGGCAGCCATCCTGTGGACATGATCCCTTGGTCCTTTGAGTTCAAACAAAACTGACTTTTATCAACCTGGAACAGACCGGCTAGGATCTGTTAGAACAATGAGGTTCTAAAGTAGAACCGAGACCATCCTGGATGTCACTGGTCGATGGCACAATTGTTCTGAGACCCTAAGCCACATATAGCTGCTGCTGCAATTGCACTGATCCTGAAGTAATGGAATTCAAACTTGTCCGGATATATCCCATTGAAACTGATAGGTTTCTTTAGCAAAGTAGTAAATTGATACTTAGGAAACTACCAGCCTTTAGAAAAGGGACCCCAAACAAGCTGAACGTGTCCCTATATATTAGTAGATAGCTTCTGTAGGACATATTTCATTCTCTGCATACTCATCTTGTGGCCTCTGATTTCCCCAGTCCATCTGATCTGTGTTAGAAAATGAAGTATCACATTTACTACCCCAGCTATACATCAAAAGAAGTACCCACATGCTAGCGCCCAGCCTAAATTGTCTGTTTACCTGACCTTGAATGCTTTAAGAAAAAGCAACTACAAATGTTTCTTTCTGCCTTAGAAATCTCTGACATCCAAGGTAATTGAAGCAAATACCCTGAAGTGTCAGCATGACAGGGCGGTATGAAAGGAGTCATGATTACAACCCCACCCTCCTTCTCCTAGGTACCTATGCATCCTAAAACCCTAAATGGCTTAAAGAAACCACCCCAGCAAGGACAGATGAAATGCTGTATAGGCAAACAGTATAGTTAATTGCAGTTCCTACTATTCTTGCACTATTGAAACTGCACCACTGGCTCCTCTGGTATGTGTCACAATTGGGTAAAACTTGGTTGCAATAAGTAATATGTGAAACCAGAAAAAATAGCACTGCAGATTCTCCCAAAACTAGTTATCATTGGCACTTCTTCAGAGCCAATTATACCTTATGCCAATGTTCCACATGGCATCACAGCATAGTTCTTGCCCGGCCAGATCAATTACTTCATTGTAATTAGTTTTTAGCAGGAAAGCCTTGCTTAGACAAAACTACATAATACGTTTTAGTACAGGTTGTAACTCTTGCATGTTGCAAGACCAGAGAGTCTCTGTGGAGGGGGCCAGCGGCATGGATCCCTCCAGGGCTGGCAGGGCAGTGGGCTGCCCACAGCGAGCTGATGATGGGGCCACCCAGCACATAGCAGCAGGGCTGCCCGGCGGAGTTGGGAGACCCAGCGCAAGGCTGCCTGGCAAGGTTGGGAGCCACGGTAGCTCGGTGGGGCAGGGAGATGTGGTGTGCGGCTATCTAGTGGATCTCAGAACCCCATCACAGTGTGCACAGCTACTCTGCAGAATCCAGAGCCCCAGTGTGTGGTTGGCCTGCAGGACCCAGAGCTCCAGTGCGGCACGTGCAGCTACACGGTAGGTCCCAGGAAGCCAGCAAGCATTCCAGTGTCAGGGGTCCAGAAATGACCTCCCTTGGTCTGGCAAAATCTCTCATCTGGGACAGGTCAGGTCCTGAGGGTGCTAGAGAAGGGAGTTCCAACTAAGAATATTAAATAACGATTAATTTACTAGTCAAATAATGATGGAATTTCCATCGACTACTTGACTAGTCGATAGGCACTTCCGTATTCTTCCTTTGAAATGTACAAGCCCCAGTAGACTCTTGTGCATTTCAAAATTGGAACTCCACGTACAGCCCGCGGCCAGTGGAAGTCCCACTGACTCCTGGCTCCATGACGGTGCATTCACTTTGAAATGCACACTGGGGGCTCTTATGCATTTGAAATGAGTCCCCCACTAGCTCCAGGCTCCATCCGGCACTGCCGCTTTGAAATGCCATGCTGGAGCCCGAGATCAGCTGGGGCGTCCCCTGCTGATCCTGGCTTCCATGAAAATGGTTTCCAGAGTCCAGAGTCAGCTGGAGACTCTCAGCTGATCCCAGGCTCCGCTCAGCATTTCAAAGCGACAGCATTGGACGGAGCCCAATATTAGCTGGGGAGTCCCCAGCTGACTCCAGGTTCCGTGAAAATGCCACAGAGAGCCTGGGAACAGCTAGGGAGTCCCTAGCTGATCACGGGCTCTGTGCAGCGCTGCCCCTTTGAAACGCCGCTGCAGTATTTCAAAGGGGCAGCACTGCATGGATCCCTGGATCAGCTCCGTGTGGCGCTGCTGCTTTGAAATGCCTAGGCGGTGTTTCAAAGGGACAGCGCTGCACAGAGAATGGGATCAGCTGTGCGGTGCTGCCCCTTTGAAACGCCGCCAAGGCGTTTCAAAGTGGCAGTGCCACATGGAGCCCAGGGTACGGGCTCCGTGCGGTGCTGCCACTTTGAAGTACCCTCTCTTCCCCCCCCCCCTTTGCTGCCTCTATGAAATAGAGGCAGCAAGGGGGGGGGGATCAACTAGTCCACTTGACTATCTGATAAGCATTTGCTTATCGGATAGTCGGCTAATACTTAACATCCATAGTTCCAACCTGTATATATTCTCCTCTCAACCATTTTGTGAATACCACTATTCTAATCTGGAAAAGCTGGGAAGTCATTTAGTCATAGCTAAACCACAAAAGACGTGCTCATGCGAGGAAAAAAAGTTGGGTTTTTACTATTTTTTAAACTAACAGATGGTGACCATTTTGATAAAATCTTAGTGTGGACAAGGAAGTTAGTAGTTTTTACATGTTCTAGCGTATGGCAATAAACAATTAAGGGAATCCTGACAAAACATGTGAAAACTACAAACTGCCTTGTCCATACCAGATTGTTACCATGTGTTAGTTCATGCTTAGTCAAAACAAAACAAAAACACCTTTTCCTATTGATGTCAAGGCCAAAGGGAGATGAAACAATCACTTCACAATATGACTTTATGATACACACTGTG
This sequence comes from Apalone spinifera, assembly GCA_030068395.1. Classification (NCBI taxonomy): domain Eukaryota; kingdom Metazoa; phylum Chordata; order Testudines; family Trionychidae; genus Apalone; species Apalone spinifera. The sequence continues at coordinate 64,734,817 of CM057845.1, forward strand.
ACATTTTCATTATGCTGTTGCCTCTTTGTGACCCAATATCATTAGGTATTAGGCATATCAAAATCTTTTGCAACAGAATGCCAGCATTGCACATTGATGTAGTACATCTAGCTCTTTGAATAACCATTTGTCACTGTCACTCTGTTTTGTCCCTCTTCCACTACATCCCCATTTCCAATATCCTCTCCCACCTCCCGCGTCTTCCTAGTTGCTAGCAGGAAGAGTTTCTGCTGTTTTGAGGATTTTGGAAGAGTGAGAAAAGTAACTCTAATTTACTTAGAATTCAACAACACCTCTTCTTGGGCTTGTCTTGACTAGATATTTTTGGTTTTTTACTTTGAATTAAATTGGCCGTTAACTTAAGGATGTCAACCTTTTTGTGAAAGCTACATAGGACTAGAGCTGTGTGAAATTTTTTGGCCAACACATTTTTAATGAATAATGCAGTTGTGACTCTATTGTTAATGTTTTGTGAATTCATATTAAAGTCACCAATTGTTTCAATCAAGTTTTTTTAATTAAATATTTCATTTCTACATTTTTAAATAAAATCATTTCGATTTTTCAATTCAGAATAACTTTTTTCTTTCAAAAAGTTCTTCAATTTTATTTAAAAAAATTAGAGAACATTTTTAAAATATTGAAAAAGAAACAAAACCTTTCTTTCAGTTTCAACAGAACAATTTTTCATGAGTTTTTAGTTCACTGTTAATTTTGAACAAATTTCATTGATCGAAAATATTTTTATTTTATTATTCAGTATGGCCAGCATATAAAAAAAAGCTGTTATTCACACAGTTCTAGTCTAGACATTCCCCAGTCCTTTGTTCTAGGCTACTCACATATGTTTAGCCTATGCTTCTAGTGTCTAGAACTAGTCTTTACAAAGATATTAATTCTCTCAAGTTTATTAACAATCAATTAGCTTAAGCTAAAGTCTAGTACAAACAAACCCAAAGCGCTCCTGTGAATGACTCTGCACGTGGCTATAGAACCAACATTTAGTACTGCTGTTTAAGAGTATTTTTATTAGTGATATAAATAAGCAAATGCCAGAAGCAAAGTAGATTTGATGTTACTGATTCAAAACTATTATACAAGACTTGATATCTTTTTTGACCAGAGAGGTTCACCATTGTTAAGAGTTTTGAAGTTTGTTTCCATTATAAAGAGAATTAAATGAGATAGTCAGGCATTTCCATGATGTGATCCTGTTTATTTATAAAGAGCATATAAAGTCCTGTTTCCATTAAGTGCACTATGCACTGAATAACAGGAAGCAGTTTCTTTGCTCAGAGTTTCAAGCCTCTTTCCAGTCAGTACTCTATTCCAACAGTTCCCAACTGCCAGTCCGCAGATCAGTGTTGGGCCGTGAATGCTGGCTGCTGGGCCATGGCAGCTCTCGGGGTCATGGCTGGGGAACACTGCCCAGTTCCTTCCCTCCCACCACGGCTGTTGGGAGAGGTGAATCCTGCCCTGCCTCTCAGCCAAGGATGGGGTCTCCTCCCAGAGGAGGAAGAGCAATTTGCTGCCCTTGCCCAGCACTGTTTGGCTGAGAGGCAGGGCAGGATACTCCTCTCCGAACAGCTGCGCTGGAAGGGGAGGCCCTGGATGGTGTTCCCCAACCTGGCCCCCAGAGCCACAATGACATGGGCAGTGGCACTCAGCTGGGGGTTGGGAGGTAGTGCAGGGCTAGGTGAGGGGGAGCAGGACAGGCACTGATGGACTCTGGGGTGAAGGGCTGGAACTAGCGATTCTGAGGGGATGGAGTGGAGGGAGATCTCTGGGGTCAGGGCTGGCCCTAGGAGGCTCTGGGGCAGGGCTATTATTGAGGACTGGGGGCTGGCACTGAGGAAAGCTCTGGAAGAGTTGGGTGCAGTGGGGCTCTGAAAACAGTAGGCTAGGACTGAGGGGGTTTAGTGGTGAGGGGCTCTAAGGGGTGGGTGGCTGACATTGAGGAATTTGGGGTGGGGGCTTAGCACGGGGGAGCTCAGAGGGTGGGAAGCTGGCACTGGGAGAGTTCGGTGCAGAGGACTCTGGGGTCAATGGCTGGCATTGGGGGGTAGTGGAGGAGTGGAAGGCTCTAAGGGTTAGGGCTGGCATTAGGGGGCTCTGGGGACCAGGGCCTTTGGCGGACCGGCAACAAATATGCAAATGAAATCATGCCAGTCTTCCAAAAGTTTGTGAATGGGTTTGCTGGTTCCTGGTATCAAAAAGGTTGGGAACCATTGCTCTATTCAAAAAGCCTTCTCTGGGCTTTCTCAGAGGGATGTCTATGCAGCAACTATTAAGTCTTTCGTGGATAGGAAATTTGTATCCACATCTGTATCTGCAACAATTAGCCATGGATGCCTACATTGACGTCCATGGATGCAGATACCCATGGATATAAAGCAGATAACTGCAAATTTGCAGGGCTCTAAATACAAAATCTGTATCCACATCTGCAGATTTGCAGGGCTTTAGCAACTAGACACCTGTGGCTAGCCTGTGCCAGCTGACTCAGGCTCATGTGGCTTGAGCTGTGGGTCCTTTTCATTGCTGTTTAAACATTTGGATTTGGGCTGGAGCCCAAAGTATGGAACTCTCATCAGTCCCTGCAGGGTCCTAGAGTTCTGGATCCAGCCCAAGCCCAGACATTTAAACATCAGTGAAACAGCCCTGCAGCCTATGAGCCTGAGTTGGCTGGCACAGGCCAGCCACAGGTGTCTAGTCGCTGTGCAGATATACTCGCAGAGTCATGCTGCAAGTGCTTCTCTTGCTATTTTCCTGGTTTTCTAGCTGCTTCTCTCTGCTTGTTTTCTGGCTGCTTCTCAGTACATCTGGCTGCTTCTGCTCATACAACCCTCCATCAAACAGTGCTAGCCACCTGTACATTTAATCCCTGATTAGCCCCCTGAGCCATGTACCTCAGCTTTTGACTGACCTTGCATGTGCCTGAGATGTGACCAGTGACTTCTATTGTTTCATCTTGCTCCAATGAGAATGAGGGCATCTATCAGACCCACCTGTATCAATGAGGTTTTACCCATTTTCCTATATAATAAGTGCTATTAAGAAGAATTGCATATTTATCTCAAGAAAATAATATTTTCTGGGCAGTTAACATCAGATAAACACAACCAGACATACTAAATAACAGCTTCCAATCTGCATTACAGAAGTTGCCAAAATGTATCTCATAGTCTGCAGGAGTTGGCTGATTACATGGTGATAATTCTTTCTTTTCAATGACTAAATTGCATTAAAAGGAAGCTACAAATACTTTACTGATATTCCATGTCTTGTAAAATATCGGTTGATGTTTGAAAACTGAAACAAAATCTTTGTGCACAGGATGCAGTTACTGGAATACTGTTTTACATACAGTAGATGTTAATCTCAAGACATTCTTAATAAACAAATGGTGTCTATTTAATATATAGTGAATGCCTTGAAATTGTGTACATCTAAGGCCACAAATATCTGGGAACTTTCTTATAAAGTGTTTCTGGATTAACTTTAACTGTCTAACAAGCCAGATAGTCTCCTGGTGGATACTGATGTCCATTGCCATAAACACCTCCTATTTTACTAAGCCTTCAGAATGAAACATCTGGAACTCAGTTTTCTTTAACAGGCCAATGGGATGAAGACAGAAAGATAAGGAAACTCAGTGAGATTGGTTTTACCAACTTTATAGGCAATCAATAGGTTGGGAAGGTTTGTAGAATGGACAAGGAGTGCTGCTTTAAAGTTTCATGTATTCTGGGGCTCTACATGTAAGGGAAAGCCTGTGCCTATGAAAGCAGAACGTTTCCACAGTAAAGACAGAACAGACTCATCCATGCTACATTATTGGCTTACCTTTTAGGTATGGTCTTGTGCAGTAATCTATTGTCAGGAGGTGCATGGTGGCAGCTTCAGAAGTAGATGCAGCAGAAGTTAATGCTCTTTGGATTTACATAAGGAAATACATGACTTCAGCAGCTGGTGAGGTTGTAGCTGGTCCTCTGCTCAACTCACTCTTGGTCTCAATTCTAAAATCCTGTGATGCTCAGACATTGCTGAGCTCTGGCAGAAGAGGTCCTACTCCTTACCAAGAAGGAGGAAGTATGGAGCTCCTTCATCTCATTCTCCTCTCCCGTTGCCCACCCAGAAAGATCTACCAGATTTGATTCCCTTTTGTTTGCAAAAGTAATCAAAGGATGATTCAGTGTTCAGATGTTTGTTATTCAAATTTTTAATCCCAGTATTGCCCACTTCCTGTTGCAGGTGAGGGACTGTCAGAAAGAGCTGTAGAAATAATACTTGCAGTTACTTTGTGTATACTCTCCATAATTCTTCTTGTGGTGGCTATCTATACTTTTGCAAGGTAAGACTTCTTTATATATACAATACTACACATTCTTTTTAATCTGTATGCAATTATTTCTTTACATATAGAAGAAATGGATCGTATACATAGAACTTTATATAACCAGTCTAATATCTTGAATTACATTGCAATTTCATATCATTTTTATCATGTAGAAACTTACTGTCATCCATGATGAAAAGTGAACAGCTTGATTGAAAGACAGCAGGTCAAAATCTGATCTCAGCATCTGTTCACTGAGGAAATTCCAAAGTAGCTCCATTGAAGTCAAGAATTAGAATTACATGTGTATTTGAGAAATCAAAAATCTGACCCTAGGTGTGGTGAGCTATAGCATTCATAGATGCCTAATAGAAGAAGTAGGCAAACTGCTACATGAATGATGTTCATTTGCTCAGTAGCCACAGGTCCTATGTTGCCACTACTAATTCAGCAAGGCATTGCAAGAAAATAAAAAGTGTAAGATAAGAGTCTACACAGGATTTAAGAAATATAAATTCTTACTTCTCTTTTCACAAGCTTTACTGTAGTATAATTCCCTTCGATTCAGCTGAATTACTTCTAGTTTACACTAGTAAAAATAAGAGGAAAATCAGATCCAAGTAGCAACAATTTCTGGGGGCAAACTTACTCTGTTGTCATAATTTTGCCAGCAAAATATGGTTAAAATGTATGCTGATAAAAATGTTCAAAAAGATGGTTAAATGTTATTGGTTTTGCTTTGCTCATCACAGAATGAAAACTGGAAGTATTTCTGTAGAGCTTCTGTACTCTGACTTCTATGAAAGTCTAAATCAGTCCCTCTATTCTGGTAATTCATGTGTAATTAATAAATCATTTTAATATTCTTTTTCATTCACTCTCAACTTTGTTATGATCTTTGGTTTAGAATCCGACAAAAGCAAAAAGAAGGAGGCACTTACTCCCCACGGGATGCAGAAATAATTGACACTAAATTCAAGCTGGATCAGTTGATCACAGTGGCAGACCTGGAACTGAAGGATGAGAGATTTACTCGGTAAGCATACTCCTTAGGCAAAACAGTAGTCCAAAGAATCTGTAGCTATGACCCCTTTGTGACCTTTTTTGTTTGGAAGTCTTTGTGACGTTCCAATTTACACAATTCAGTAAGATCCTCTTTCAAAGGGTGCTCTCCATAGCATGTAGAATATTACTTAATTTTCATATCTTTTACAATCAGATAAAGATTTGGCGGCAAAAGAAACTTAATTTTTTAAACTTTGAGAATTATGCAATATTTTGATGGCTCAGTGTTTTCTGTGGATTGCAAATGTATAAACATCCCAAAGGATCCACATTCTTTCAAACTCAGACTTTTTCAGCTGATTCAGAAACAGCTTAGAATCATAGAATCATAGAATACTAGGACTGGAAGAGGTCATCGAGTCCAGTCCCCT
>CM057845.1:64740691-64757616 GCA_030068395.1 Apalone spinifera
TTCCTGGGTTGTTCTTATTTCCCTTTTTATAAATGGGCACTATATTTGCCCTTAGTCATTGTTTAACTGACATTTAGTAAATGTTTGAGCATAAGGGGATCACTTTTGCAGCTGGGTATCTCACCTGTATACCTAGCACCTGGAGAAGCATGTGGTAGCCCTAGGCCATTTAGCTGGCTAGATTTGCTGTTTTTTTCATAGAGTGGCAGAGACTCTTGCCCTGTGATCTGTTTGGAGGGGTAGCTATATGATGTTCCTTTTCATAATCAGAAATCGCCACGTTATTCCACAAATAATTATCATGATAATTAACAGTGTATTATTACTGAATTAGCAAATGTTGGATAAATATTATTGGTATGGCTGTATTCTCCCTTCTTTGTCACATAGCACATAGAATGTGCTGTGGTAGGCAATCTCCTTAAAGATGAGAAGCCTAAGATTACCTTGCACTAGGAGTTAAGCATGGTAGGTAGCTTGGAGATAAAAGCCTGTGGCTGTTGACCTGTTTGTTTTGAATGTTTTTATGGCTGGGGGGGGCGGGAAGGTTTATTGCATTATAAAGCTATTCAAATGTGTGCATTCAAAAGTGGCCACTTGCAGCACATGTTCAAACATACAGGGGATTCTTTGGTGCTAATGAATTCAATGCATCTGTGGTGAGCATTGTTCCACATTTTGTTTAGATAATATAGTCAAAACTCATTAGCAGTAATGGAAATGTTCATTTTCAACAGACAAACACAATCTTTTACATATTTGTAGCTGCAATTCAGATACAGGTCCTTGATAGATTTTAAAAAATCATTAATTTGAGATGTTTCCTATAACGTACATATTTGCAAACTAATAACAAAATAAGAACAATATATTTTTTGTTTGTGTACTAAGTTATTGATGGATTTTACTTCCAGATATTCCTCATTTTTCTTTAGACGCAAGGAGATATTTGTCATCCAGTAAGTTATTGCATTATTGAAGAGACCTGGTGTGATTTCCATACTGTTGTGTAACTTGTGTGCTACTATCCTTTGTTGATCTTTGTCCAAAGTAAATATTTTTCTGAAGTGTGTTCTTGGTAATGGAAATGAAATTAGTATTTGCAACCTATATTATGCTATTAGAATGCTAATGGCAAATTTGTCAATATGTCACCTTTGACTTCAGTGATTAATATTAAGACACTATAATTCTTCAACTATTTTAAAACAAACTAGAGCAATTTTTAACAGAAATTATGTCAGGCTCACTTTAGCAGATATTCAAAAAGTAGACAGCATAATTACACTGTATACATCAAACTGGGCCTTATATTTTTCTTAAGCATTAGAATTTGTATATTCAGGAGAAATTCTTCCTTTTCTATTCAGCTGCCGATTGTACTGTCCATGCTACCACAAAGCACCTCATTAAGATCTCAGCAAAAATTACAGGTCAAATCCCATGTTACATGTGAAAATTCCACTTTACCACTGCTCTGTCTAATGTATGTCCAATATGGATTTATACAACATCAAGCCCAGCAGGTTAGGCTACAAAATTGTAATATTTCATATTCATGTGTAGTTTAAGAGATTTTTGCACAGCAAGGACTTCAGTGAGCAGTAATTCAGCAGTTTTAGTTACCCTACCAATTACTTTATTTTGAGGCACTTTCATTTTCTGTCTCTAATATAATAAGAGCAATACAGAATGTAAAGGTGTCAGATTAGCAGGTTAAGTTCTTATACTACATGATGATGATTGTACTGTGACTATCACAAATGAATTGCACATTCAAAATGTGGTGCTACATCATATTTCTGCACTTCCTCAATGTCCTGAGTTGGTTGAATTTTGATACGCACATAGGTATGCACATACCCAACCACAGTCTTTCAAATGGTGAGGGAATACTTAGCAAATTACTACCAGATTCTAACTCATTTGTGCGATCTAAGTAGCATAAATGAACCAGTTTGGGGAAAGAATCTGTCCATATGTATCATTTCCTTCTTGTCCAATGTAATGTGAAGCACTGAAAACAGTGTTATATAGCTTGCCAGCTAAGTATTCCCTCACAATGGGGGAAATGCTAGTTGATGTACAACCAGCACAACCAGTTCCTGCACCAACTACCCATCCACACTCTTCCTCCCTCACATTTGTGTGTAAGGGTGCATTGTACAATACAGTGCTCTGCCAGTTGTTTGCTGACTTACCATACATCACTTGATGTAAGCTGGGGCAGCATTGGAAGTTGGGTGGCATAAGATGGCCCCCAGAATCAGAGAGGTATAACCCTAAAAGCCTTCCCACATACCCACAAAGTTTCCTGTGCCCAGTAGATCTTAGCATGGGAGACTGTTTGGCTCAGAGAGTCAGGAACATGTGAAACAGGGTGGGAAGTGGTTTTCCTATTTTATGAAAAATTCTAAGATTTTAAAACTCTTCTGCACTCAGAATGAGCCAAAAAGTCAAAATCTTTAAAATGTTTGTGCATCAACAAATGAAAAAAAAATGTGTTTGGGCTAATCAAAGTATTTCATTTCTCTTGTATAGAGAGTTCATTGTTCTTGTGGATGGATTTGGTACAGGAGCAACATTTAGAGTTGATGTCCCTAAATTTCTCTGAATCAACCTCTCAAGAGGAGCCCAAGAAGCATTTAGGAAAAGTGTTCACTGGGAAAACATGGGGCTTTAAATTTTCAATTCTTAAAACTAAAAGAAACATTAAAAAATTTGGTAAATTCTCTATATGGGCAACAAATAGGTATAATGAAAAGCTACATATTCTTCAGTGTGGCATTTGCAGCAAGCTAATGTGTAAGGATCACATTGAAAATATTTTAGATAATTGTAAAAGTAAATTCAATTAACTTAAAAGTATTTCCTGAATCACCTACAGCACTGATACAAAAACAATGGTAATGCCTTATAGAACGTTAATAACACTAGTCAGTGTTCCCTCTAAGCTTCATGTTAGCACAGCCCTGCAGCTGCTTAATGACTCCTGCCCAGCTAGGGGCCCAGGACACACATACAGAGCTGCCCAGCGGGTGGAGGTGCACTTCTCCCTCAGAGACAGCAGCAGCCCCCTCTTGAGGACAGAGCCACGAGTCTCTCTCAGCCAGTACTGAGTCCTAAATCCCTGGGTGTGTGGGGCTCATTGAACAGCTATGTGGGGCTCATTGAGGCTGTGCTGCCACAGCTTAGAGGGAACACTGATACTGAGTGCTGATGCCAAATGTTTACTTGGACATCAAAAAGAAACTAAGGACGCTACACCCAGCAAAGCCCAGGCATTACGCATTGCACGTGGTGAATCTTTTACAACCTCTTTCTGTGTAATGTGGAGAGCTGCTGGTAACATGCCTGTAGTGTTAAGAACTACATTATTGGACTTAACCTCTGGGTAAAAGTCAACAGGAAAAATTCAAACGCTAAACAAATATGTTAAGAAAACATGTCAGGGAGGATCCCAAATAGCTATATGAATAAAGGAATTAAGACAAAAGAAATAATTATAAGAAATTAGCATATATATATAGCCATCGGATCACACATAACAGGTGGAAAATTGTGTCTTCCACCATAACATAAATGTGGAATTGTATAATTAAATAAAAGGGGAAAAGGAGAGGGAAATGTGTTAAATACAGCAAATCCATATATATGTGATAAATGGGTAAAACTTTGCTAAATATTTATGGATGAGTCTAAAGATAAGAAAACCAGGAGAGTGGGGACAACATTGTATGTCTCAACACATGGAATAAAGAAATCTACTACATTATCAATGTTTGTAGTGTTTGATGGCCAAATTAGCAGTTACTGAGGAACACAACAGGCTTGAATTGTTGATCTGGCCCTGTTTGCATCAAAACTACCCCCACATCATGCTCGGACATGTCTGTGGTGACAAAGAAAGATTTATCGTAGTCTTGGGACCCTTAGGACAGGGTCAGACATAAGAGGAGCCTTAAGCTGTGAAAAGCTTCCTGACACTTCTCAGTCCACTTACCGGCATTTGGTTGCTTTTTTCTGGTCAGGTCTATTAGTGGTGAGGTGATCTGACCGTAGTGCAGTACAAATCACCTTAATATCCTGCCAAGCCTAAGAAGGATTGGACCAGTTTCTTTGACTTAGGTACAGGTCAGTTTTGGATAGCTTGTACTTTAGCCTATAAAGGGTTGATGCACCTGATTTCCCAGGTAAGTTATCTCATTTAGACCAATTTCACACTTCCTAGACTTAACAGTTAGCCCGGCCTCCCTTATGTGCTGCAAGACAACTTGGGAGTGTTCTAGGTGTTCTGCCCATGAATTAGAGAATACAGCCACATTGTCCAAATAGGCTACTGCAATTTCACCAAATCTGCTAGCAGAATATCTACAAGTCTTTGGTAGGTTGCAGGTGCATTGTGTAGCTCAAAAGGAAGAACATTAAATTCATACTGCCCCACATGTGTAATGAAGGCTGACCTTTCTTTGGCTGACTCATCCAGAGCTACTTGCCAGTATCACTTGGTTAAGTCTAGGGTGGAGATGAATTGGGCGCATCCCAGTTTCTCCAATAGCTCATCTGTGCAGGGCATTGTATAGTTGTCTGGGTAAATTATAGCATTTAACTTACAATAGTCCACACAAAAGCAGATTTCTCCATCTGGGTTGGGGACTAAGACCATTGGAAAGGCCCATGAACTTTCAGAGGGGCAAATTACACCCATCTCTAACACGTCCTTGATCTCCTTCTCCATAGCAGCTTTGGCTGAAGGAGCCATCAGAAAGGGTTGGGCTCTGATTGAGTGAGATTCGCCTGTGTTAATGGAGTGGTAAGCCCATTCAGTCCATCCTGCAGTGACTGAAAACGTTGATGTGAAGCTGGTGCACAGCTCCTGAATCTGCTGTCACTGCTTATGCTGAGGCTCATGGAGAGAGTTACCTCTTTGATGCCACCCTTGCCATTGTCATTGTAGGCTCCTTCAGGCATCTCAGCATCATCTCTCTCGTGGGCTATGAACCGAAGAACCTTGAATTCTCAGGAATAAAAGGGCTTTAGAGACTTAACATGATATACCTTAGGCTTAAGGTTAGGGTCTGGGAATACTATGAGTAATTAACTCTTTCTATGCGCTCTTGAACCATGAATGGTCCGTCCCAGGATGCTACCATGTTATTGGCCTGGAGCACCTTCAAGAGCATGACTTGCTCATCTACCTTGAAGGAATACTCTCTGGCATGTTCATCATACCAGGCCTTCTGCTCTTGCTGAGCATTCTGCAAGTTTTGTTGAGAAAGGGCTAAAGAGTCCTGATGGTGTTTTGTAAGTTGCCTACAAAATCCACAATGTTAGTTCTTGGAGAAGAGGTAGCTCCTCCGATTGCAGCTTCATTAATTACAATTGCCATTAATAAGTTCACAGGGAGAGAATCCCAAACTGGGATGGGGTACATCTCTGTAGGCAAACAGTAACTGCTGCAACACCAGGTCCCAATCATTGGAATGTTTGTTTATGAATTTGCGTATCATAGCTCCCAAAGTTCCATTAAATCTCTCCACCAGGCCATTTGTCTAGTGGTAATAAGGGGTGACAACCAAGTGGTTCATCGCAATGAGCTTCTCAAAGAAGTTCCATGTTCCCTGCCCGGAAGTTAGTCCATGGATCTGTAAGGATCTTGGAGGGCCAACCTACCCTGGCAAAAATATTTGTTAGTGCCTGGCACAAGCTCTTGGCAGTGGTGTTTCCAAGAGCTACTGCTTCAGGCCATCAGGTGACAAAATCCATGAAAGTCTGGCTATAGTGTTTTCCTTGGGGTGTCTTTTTAGGGAAAGGACCCAGAATATACACAGCCACATGCTAGAATGGAACCTCTATTATGTAGAATGGCTGGAGAGGTGCCTTGACCCAATCTTGGGGCTTTCCCACCTGCTGGCACACCTCACAAGACCAGACAAAACTAGACAAATTCTTGCCCATCCCCATCCAGTGCAATGACTTTCCCAATCTTCTTTGGTTCTGTATAACTCAGCATGGCCAGTAGGGTGATTGTGGGCTAAGCTCAAGAACTTTTCCTGGTACTTAGTTGGAACTACCAAATATCCTTGAGGATGTCCTCCTTGTGCCCACCAGAAAGAGTCTCTTTGTATAAAAGTCCTCTTTTTACCATAAACCTGAACCTGATAGAAGAGCTGAGAGGTGGTGGCTTTCTCTAGGCCACCATCCAAGGTTCCTTGAGGCTTTCATCTGCTTCCTGCTCTGCCTGGAATTGCTCCCCTGATACTAGAGACATCAGCTCCCCACAGGGGTTGCTCATTCTGGAAGAGATGCAGGTGATGTCAGTGTCTCTGCTGGTTGTGAACTGCTCTCTGCTGGTGCACTAGGTTGCTTGGCAGGCTCCGGCAGTGCTTCTTGTGCAGGTACAGTTGCTGCTGTATGCTCAGTGTCCAAATTATTGACCAGCCCTTGCACATAACAGGCAACTTGGCTATAGGCAGGTCAAAAGAGTCTGCCTTGAAGGTTTGAACTGTGACTTGGGTATCTGGGTCAATGAGTTCAGGATCCACTAGGGACTGGTGGATTGCAGACACCTGTGATTCCCGTGTCTCTCCATGCAGTAACCTTCCCGCCCATACTCACAGTTTCCCTTTGCTCTGGGGGTATCTGGGAGGCATCTGGACCTGAGGACTCTTAGTGTGACCCCGGTGTAATGAACTGCACTCTGTTCATGCTCTTGGGGCAGTTGGCCTTCACATGCCCTAGCTCATTACATTTAAAATGTCACCCCATTGGCTGGTCACTGGAGCAAAGTGAATTGCTAGAGAATGGGATGGTGGGATGAGAGGGTTTCTGTGGCCTCCCTTGGGGTGCAGAGGGTTGCTCCCTGTGAGGTAAGCCCTTGGATTGCCCCAGCAGTAGGGCTGCTGAAGTCTCATTTTGCTAGTTGCTCCACATAGCTCTGCTCTGGGCATAGGGGTGGGAAGCTTCACACGCTGCCCCTGCCCTTAGCAGCATTTCTCAGCTCCTAGTGGCCAGAAACTGGCCTGGGGAGCTGAGAGATTTTGCTGAAAGGTGGGGGCAGCATGCAAAGCCTCCCTCCTCACTCCTCAGCCTTCCAGAGAAGAGAGCAGCCAGCTCTTTAAAGCATGAGCTGCTCTCTGCCTAAGGGTCTGGAGGAGGCCGTGGGCCACCTGCAGCCCGATGACCACTTCCTTCCCACCCGTTCTAGTGCAACTGTCAGTGATAAAGTTTAGTGAACCAAAGACCAAGATTGTCTAGCCACTGTGCAGTTGAAGAGAATGGGCCTGGTATCTTCTCCCCATCTCCTTTGATCACTCATGAAGGTTAAGCCCTATGTAAGTCTTAATTAACTTGTAAAAAAATTAGTCTTCCGTTATTCCTAGCAAGTGTCAGTGGTGCTTATGAGTTAAGCTGTAGTCTTCCTATTCATTTCTGTGGTTTTCCATTTGGACAAAGTTTTAATTCCCTATAGATTTCAACTGATTGACCCAGAGAGAAAGCTGAGTCTGTGTGACTATATGGTCATCAGTTACCATTGCCAACACAAATAAATGGCGTCTTTCTAGGTTTATCAGAAGTAATCTGAGTGGGATTCAGATTTTTGATAGACTTCAAAAAATCCCATAGGTGAAATAATACACTGTTTAAAAAGAAAATCAGATTTAAAGCAACAAAGTGTTCTTTAGTTTAGAGACTGCTTTGCTTTCCCCTTTTAAATGCAGAGTAAATGGAAATACTAAATTCTCCTGTTGAAACAGGGGAAATTGTCACTTAAAGTCTGAATTAAGAATTTTACTTTTCATGGTCTAATGATATTTGCTCCATGATGTTTCATACAGAAGACTGGAAAGAATGGAAATGAAAATGTTTCATTTTAGAAATATTGAGAAAAATAAGTTGCAGTTTTAAAACTTCTGAAAGATTGCCACCAAGCATAGTTGTACTATGCAAAACTCCTTTGAACTATTTTGGATGAGAACACTCATCACTGCACCGTTCACTCATTGTAAAACTCCTTATTCAACAAGGTTTCAAAAGCCTCCATTTGGGCATCTCAATTAACAAATGTATACTAAATGGCCTGATTATCATAGGTGCTGAGCCTCTTTGCAGCCCTGCAGTTGTTACATAGGGAGTTGTGAAAGTTCAGTACCTCTGAGAGTCAGACTCTTCATGTAGGATTCTACGTTTTGAGCTGAGTATCGAAATTTAGGCACCAAACTGGCCCAAGTTCTTTAAAAAAATTATGCTTGTGAAAGGTGCCCGATGACCAGCACTGAACACAGAAATCTTCTTATTAGTAGCACAACGTGAGCTAGAAGGAAGCAGATGTAGGGGTGAAAGTTCAGTTTTGTCTCCATGCCTCTTCAGTGCTTGACTTCCCTTGAACTGACAATGAGAATGTAAAGAATATTGGTGATGACCCTGTCTCAGCATTCTTGGCTGTAAGGTTCACTGTGTCTTGACCACAAAGGTGCTAAATGTGATATACTGAATGCTCAAGTGATGTTAAATTTAATGTCATTTCCAAAATGATAGAACTACCAGTGTGGTAAGTCACTAATCACAAGCAGATTCAGGGGAACTGAAAACAGTAGGATCTCCAAAATTATTAGGATGTTGACTGGGATGTGGCTTTTATTCCATTGCTCCGTGCAGAAGATAGAAGAATTCAAATAAAAAGGAAGGTCAAGCAAAACAATTTTTTGCAGAATCTGCTAAGAATTTTGTCCAATAAAGTTATAGAGAGGAGTGCCTGATATTCCAAGATTAGCACATCTCTACCCAATACATATATATTTAAGAGAAGACTTTATTTGAGAAATCTTTAGCTCTATGAAGCTACCATGGTTTATATACCAAGTAAATGCAGGCTTAGTCTTACGAGTAAGATCAGTATATAATACATACTAATGAAACTTGTAAAGAGACTCCACAGGGAACTTCTGTGTTCTTGCAGAAGGTGTCAGTGCTTTATCATTCTTCACTCTCTTTTTCTGTCCATTCTGGATTGGCATCTCTCCCTTAACTGTCCAGATTGGGCACTTTGGGTATAATCCTGCTCCTGCTGAAGTCAGTTCCAAAGTTCCCATTTACTCCATTGGGATAGAATCAAGTTCTTTGTAAGCCCTTATTTTGGATAAAGATTTCCTGTAATTTGGTCGCACAAGCCAGTTTACATTGTTTTGAGAAAATTACCCTACAACACAGTATATGTGGTCAGTGCATATGTAGTGTAGCCTGTAACACTTCAAGTGTTATGCAGATAATTTAATAGTATATGGCTCTGTAGTTGTTTTAATATCATTTTGGTTTCCACTTCTTTTTTTTCTTCTAAAATATATTTATTACAAATTTTAGAAGTGACTTTTCTAAAAAATGTTGAAATCTAGATTCTTCAAAATTCCTAATAAGATTATTAAAGGAAAGCCAGATGGTTGTTTACACGACTTAAAATATCCACTATGTTAAATGCATTTTAATAGGTTTACTCTCCAAGTAAATGTGATTTAGAGAGAAAAATGTAAAAGGTAAATTTTGGAAGGACCAAATTTTTCATTTTGAATTTATTTGCTAGAGATTATAAAGCAAGATTTGCAAGTGGGGTACCTTGAAATTTGGGCCAAAATTGATAATGCTTGATGCCCCAATATGAAATATTCTTGTGGGATTGGCCTTTGGAGCCTAAATATGTAACCTGTTTTTCAAATGTGTTGCGCTCTCAGAAACTCCCCCTGAAGTTAGGCCATGCACAAAAGGACTTAACTATGGATTCAGGAACCTACTCATTTTTAAAAAAAAACTTGGCTTTAGCCATTTAGCTTCTATACAGTCATAAAATTCAGAGTTGAAAGATATGATGCATGTTGGAGCTACAAAGGGCTTTGTGCAATGAACCGTCACCTTGAACATCCCCCGCGCTGCTATATGGCTTGGGAGGCAGGTTTCCTTTATCACCCAAATCCTCATCTGCGCTACTTGGGTTTAACAGTGAGTCACTGAACTTGCCCCTAAAAGAATGACATTAACACATTTCAATTTTATGTGAAATGTAAACATTTACATTTATCCTTAATGTAAGCAAAGCAGCATACCTGATGTGTGGATTTCTTAGGGCAGAGAGCATTTTTAGCAAAGAATAATTGTTAAAATGATCCAAAGAGAATAATAGGCTGAAACTGCATCAGCTATATTTATAAATACATGAAGCAAGAGCTCAGTAAGACAGTTTTCCAAGATATATACAATAAAATATTATCCAAATCCAGGGAGGAAATCAGTTTAGCTCTGATTCTTTAGCTATTTAAATTTTACATCTAAATGCTTATCAGAATGCGCTATATTCTCTGACTCATGATTTACTGCATTTAACACAATCTCTGTTGCAGGTTACTTAGTTATAGAAAATCCATCAAGTAAGTTGACTAAAGATTTTTATATTATGGCTATCAATTCACTAGTTCGATAAGTGTGAATGTGTGGTTTCTTCTTCTGTGTTTATTAGAAAAAACTCCAAGCTACGTATAAATCATAAAAGCATGACTAATTGCATGGTAATTGGAGAAATGCTTTCTCTCTCTCTGGGGTGAAGCCTGCATGTCTGTGTTTTAGCTTGGGAAGTAATACAGGGATATTTAAACTCCTTGGGGTTTAAAAAACATGTCATTATGAGAATGAGGTCACTGCAATATTTTATAGGTCTAAAACCTTGCAATGTATAAAATGTTGTCTGTGCAGCAAAGAAATATTATGTACTTTAGAATTATAGTACAAGGATAACTTTACAAACTTCATTAAAATCAAAACTCTGCATCAGAATGCTAAATCTATTAAAAATAATCCAACTCAACAGGTAGTCAAAGCTAACAACTAGATCAGGAGGAGTAATAGAGCAAGAAGACACTCTTATTTTGAAATATTCTAAACAAATCAAATAACTACACTATCAGTGATTTATGTTATTTTATCTCTGTAAATATCAATTATTTTAAACTGAATAACAATTTCTTTTGGTAGGCCAGTGGTTAAATGAAAAAACAAACCAACCAAAACCCAACTTGCATATGTGTCTAACTCCTCTGTCATTACTTCTAGGCCAATAAGCAAGAAATCCTTCCTACAACATGTCGAAGAACTTTGCACAGACAACAACCTGAAGTTTCAAGAAGAATTTTTGGTATGTTACTAGCAGTTGTCACAACATTGCAAGACCTCCAATCGTGTCATGTGTCACATTTCATGTCCATTTTAAGCATGCCAGGCCATGAAGGACTGTGGCCTTGATAATCAATACCCAATTACTAGGATGATTGTTTAGAAAGTAATATTACACTGATTTAGGTTGTGCAGTCTTCACTGCAACGTGATCAGAATTATTCAACTAGTGAGTCAGTAAAAGATGGTCTTCTTTAACCCTTCCTGACACTATCCTTAGTAATCAGCTAGATTGTGACATTAAAGTGATATTTCTAAAAATGTATTTTGGGAATATTTTCTTTATAATTTTTTTGCTTTACATATCATGCTATTGTTCAATTCTGAAAAAAATCAGATCTTTATGCTTAGATCAAAATGTAATATGTATCGAATTGTAACTGATTGTATAGGTTGTTATCATACAGGTTGTTATCATACAGGTTTCATTCAAGATCTGTCTAATTGCTTTAAACAACACTATTTTCTTCAGGAATAAATCCTAATATATATAACTGACATTTTCTGAAAGGTCAGAGCCTGAACATATTCCCAGAAAAGTCAGTAGGAATTTTCTCTTTGGCTTCAACGGGAGTAGAACTAGGTCCATACATTTTCATTTCTTTACAATAATAAGCCAAATTCTACTTGTCTTGCTCTTATGAAGAAAGCAAGTGAGACTGAAACTGCTCTTGTAGCTATAGACAGCAGCATTTGAGCCAATAACTCCGCAAGTTGTCTGATTCCAGTTGAAAAATGATTAATTTTCAAAGTACACATGACATCTAAACCTACGACTTCAACACTATATTTAAATCTCAACTAAACTTTTTACTGTTTCTTAAGTAACTTTTCTTTTATGGCTATCTCATTTAAATTATTTTGTATACTTTATCTGTTCTTTTCGATATTTCAGAATCTTTATCATCATCAAGTTTAACACATGCCGTAATTTGTCAATCTCCAGTGACTTTGCCGTTTTGGATTTATAGATTTGTCATGAATTGCTTTCTATTTGGATTTATAAAGATGAAGAATAAAACAATTGACTTTTATACCACTAGATTATAATATTTCAGTCTCTCTGGAAAAAACAACAATAGTGTGAAAAGATTAATGGCATTTCCTACAGCTTTTTGGCTATGCTCCTTAAGGCTTATTGGATTGGATTTAATAATAATAAAAAGGACCATAACATTCTTCTGAGGAGTAATGCAGAGGAAGCATTTATTTTTAGAAGTAGAAGTGTTATTTCACTAGAACAGGAGCAATTATAATTATATTATGCATGACTGAGCAGATGAAAAGTTTTCCTAGCAATAGCATTTTCACATTTTAATGTTCATCACTGGAAAATTTCTAATGTTACTTTTTAGGCATTATAGTTCCACAACAATTATAGGGTTAAGGTTACAGCATTGAAATGTCTTAAAATCTAACATAGACCATTATGTTCTATCCAAGCAAGAGCATGTTTTAAAACTTTAGACAAATGCATATGGCAAATTTAATTTAACCCAATTAACCAAATTAATTGGTTGATTTAACCAATTATTGAATTAACTCTTAATTAACCAAAGGTTATGTCTGCACTACATTGTAAATCCAGGTTAGTGGGACCCAGGCTTATGTGTAGATATTGTACAGTGCAGATCTACTGACTCAATACACTGCAAAATGTCAGGGATTGAACTTGAGTCCCAGCAGCATTTGGGCCCTGGCCCCACTCCATAAGAGGTCCTAGGACCCAGGTCCTCAGTGCTTGTAAATTCAAGTCAGACTTGAATTTACACAGATTTATCTGTGAACAGAAGTGAGGCTTGAGCTCAAATCTGAAACAGAGCCTCGGCTAAGAGTGCACTGTAGATATACCCAGAATGTTTATGTGACCTTTAGATTTGCACTGTACTTCAGTTTTCCCAAGTCCAGAATGTAGCAAAGATCTGTCAGATGGCTTATCTGAAGCCATCCAGCCCTCAAGGGCATGTTCTACTCCTGGGGAACGGCATATTCACTGTGCAGACAAGAAGGCTGTAAGGAGGCATGCTAATTGCTAGTGGTGGGCCTGCTTCACCCATTTTCTAAACTCTAAGTTTTCTTAAGGATTGCCATGTTTCCTGAGACCTATGGAAAATCAGGCTTATGTGGTATTCAATACTGTTTTAATCAGTATTTGACAATATATATTTCTTAGTGCTATTGGTCAATAAGCATGTCTGTTGCCTGCAAATATCATTTCAACAAAAGTACCCATCTTACTCTAAGGCTACATCTACACTGGAAGCTTCTTGCACAAGAACTGTTTTGTGGAAGAGTTCTTGCACAAAAAGTCTTCCACAAGAGCGCGTCTACACTGGCATGTACTTTTGCACAAGAGATGTGCTTTTGTGCAAGAGCATCCATGGCAGTGTGGACGCTCTCTTGCACAAGAAAGCTCTGATGGCCATTTTAGCCATAGGGGACTCTTGCACAAGAAATTCATGTTGCCTGTCAACACTGCCCTCTTGTGCAAGAGCTCTTGTGTAAGAGGGCTTATTCCTCGTGGGGAGAAGAATAACTTTTCCAGAAGAAGCCCTGTTTTCCGATGCTAGACTGTAAATTTACTTGCACAAGAACGCGCATACAGTGTAGACACCCGGCAAGGTTTTGGCAAGAACAGCTGTTCTTGTGCAAGAAACCGCCAGTGTAGACATAGCCTAAAAGTTCTCTAATATAGAGAGCATAATAACGTATTTGTAAAGTTTATAAGCCTACCGAGAAAAATTCCTTCTGTAACAAATCATCATTGAATTTGAGACGCCAAATAATCATTATCCTGTGCTAAAATAATCAGTTGGGGTTGAAATTCAGCTTGGTTCCAAGATCTGGCACAAGGCCATTAGCACCAAGTAAAAGCTGTGATGAGGTAGATCAAAGCATATGGGCATAGTTAGAGCAGTAACATAGCCCTGGTCTACACTAGGGAATTATTTCGAAATAACGCCCCTTATTTCAAAATAACAAGCAGAGCATCCACACTACCAAGCCTGTTATTTTGAAATAATGGGCTGTTATTTCAAAATAATAACTCTTGCTTTCCATGAGGAATAACACTTATTTTGAAATAGCGGTAGTGCGGATGCTCACTGCTACCACACCTCTCCACTGCTGCCACACCTCTCTTGTCCAGCATCCTCAGGACCTGACCAATCCTAGATGAAGGAATTTGTTGGACAACAGGAGGTTCCCTGACCCCAGTCTCTCAGCCCGCTATCCCTCCCTGCCACTAGCTCCTTCAGCCCGGCTGGTCTGTCTGCAAGCCAGCCCCAGCCCTGGCTCAACTGCCAGCCGGGCAGCTCCAGCCCCACTGCCAAACAGAATGTTTCCCGATCGGGCTGCCGCAGCCCCAGCCCTGCTGCCAAGCAGCACATGGCCCCCACTATGCTGATTCTGTTGGGCTGCCATGGCTGGGTTCCCCTTCTGGGCTGCTGTAGCACAGCCCTGGCCCTGCTGCTGAGCAGCAGGCAGTCTCAATCACACCTGCCACTGCCACCGTCGCCCAGGCTGCTGCAGCCCCGCTGCTAGCAGACTTACAGAGTTGCACCGGGCTCCCATCTGATGGCCCTCATGCCCTGGGGCTCTCTCATTCAGGAACATCCATGGTCATGCCAAACCACAGATGAGAAAATCCTGGATTTGGGAAGTGCAACCTGTATTTTTAGGATTTGGGAGGTGCAACGTGACTCTCCAGAGTCATTCAAAATAATTACTCTCCAGTACTTCCTAGGGCTCTAAGTTGAGGTAGCACATCTACATTAATGGAGCCTGCCTTGGACTAATTTTCCCTGTAGTGGGGACACACTATTTTGAAATTATTATTTTGGGAGTTATTATTTTAAAATAAGTTATTTTGAAATAGTTTCCTAATATAGACAGGCCCATAGGTGCCTCTGCATTGGGAGTGAAGGTCAGGCAAGTGAAGTCAAATTGGCAAGTGAAGGTCAGGCTCATGGGGAATGTGCATTTAACATAGAAATAATGGCCTGAACTCCTGCCACAGAGTTTGGGAGAATGCCTCACCCCTGCTTACTTTCTCACACAAAATCCAGTTACAGTAGCTTTGTGTAAAGAGAGGAGACTATAAACCTTATAAATGCAGGGAATTGTATTTTGTCCATTTCCAGCTTTACTTTCCTGCCATTATTGCATTTCATCCTCTAGAGATCAACTGGGCTCTACCAAGTAGAGCCAGTTACAAGATCAGTATATCAGTATTTTATAAATTAAAATGTTATTTACAAAAGAGAGAAACATAATTTGAGTGAATTAAAAAATATGTTTTGGAAATGGCCACAGGTTCTCTCCAGGGCAAGATTTACAACAGACAGTATTAATTGGAAGACAGAACCATAGCTAAATCTTTTTCTTAACATGTGTGTTCCATAATTCTGACATTTTCTGTATTAACTCTGTGTCTGTTAACCACACTGTTTAATCCTTATACATTGAAATAAGTTTAATAATACCAACTATTATGTATAAGTTTCAAAGTGGTAGCTATATTAGTCTGTTTCAGTACAAACTATGAGGTGCCACAGGACTCCTTGTTTTTATATATAAAGACATTTGTAAATGTAGAGGATGAATTGCTAACCTTTTCTATGGAAAGAAGGTGAATAAAATCATTGAGTTGTATAGAAACTTATGGGCCTACAGAGATTTAAGGGGAAGATTTTCAAAGGCATAAAGGAGAGTGAGTCACACACTCTCGTGGACTTTCAATGGAAGACGAGCACCAAATTTATCTTTGCAAATCTCCTCCTATGTGAGCTCGGCACTGCCATGTCTCCTAATACTGAGTCCTGTGCCTTAACTGTAAGACCATTCTTCCTTGGTAGAAGAAGAGCACGGGTAGTTGTACTGTCAAGGATAAATTTATTAAGACCATCCAGTCTTCCTGGTTCAGGGCATAGACTTCTCATTAGCTGGAAGTAGGATGACATTTCCCATGTAATATAACTGCACACATAGACTACATTGTGATAGTACAGAACCCTCCTCTAAGCCTCAGGGGTGAGCTATTGTTGGACATAAGATACCGAACTAGATGGTCTATTTTTCTTATTGTTGGGTGGCTTGTTTCATTTTAGCAATTATTATATTTTATGACAAAAATTAACAAAATCGAATAAGAAAATAAAGTACAGTAAATTATGCTGTGTGCTATAATTAAAAACACCACCTAGATCTGGGTGTATGCTAAAGTAAGTATTCGTGAATAATAGCTTGAAAACAAACACCATTGCTATTTGACATAATGAATTATTTTATTTGCTGTTTGTGACTATCTATATATAAAATTCTGGTGTCAAGAATATTCACAGATGGGAAAACTCTCATAAAATCTCATGCAGACTTGCATTTGACAAGAATTAGCATCAGGGTTTTTGCACAGCCATTTCAAAAGCTTTTCTGGCTTTAGGGATAATTCAACCAGGAAGCAGAAATAATGTTAAGTGAAGGTGGTGATCAGTTACACAGCACAAATGGCATATTATGAATGACAAATACTGAAAACAATAGGTACAGATAATCCTGAGGTGGGCAATAATTGTTGATGGGGGGAGAGGCACTCCAAGAATTTGGAAAGTGGTCAAGGGCCGCACTCTCCCATATTAATGGAAGTGTGGGGTGTGGGACAGAGACTGGGCACAGAAAGGAGATTGCAGTAAGGGGGGTGCAGAAGAGGGTGT
>CM057845.1:64761457-64775222 GCA_030068395.1 Apalone spinifera
ACTATGAGTGGAATGGCCACCAGGGCACCTGTGCCTTTTCCTCTTTCCTCTTCTTGCAAAAGAAGTCTCTCTTTCCCATCCACAACACACCTTTTTCCGAAAGTGCTCTTTTGGAAAAAGGCTCATCCTCATAGAAAGAGGTTTACTGTTGTTGGGAAAATCCCTCTGCTCTTTTGATTTTTTTTTTCTTCAAAAGAATGCGATTGTAATGTGGACGTGACTTTTTTTTTTCCAGAAAAACAACCTTTTTCCGAAAAAACTCTGCAATGAGGACATACCCAAAGACAAAATAAGTTATTAAAATATCCTGTTGATTCAGGGAGAGAGCCACAGTGTCTCTTCCTTCCATCCTTTCTGCATAATAGAACAGATGTCAGTCCCACCGTTCTCTAAATAATGCCTTCCCAGGAATTTTTATTGGTAACTCAAGTAATAATAGCAGAAAATTTCTCTCCAGACTTCATTTGTTTCTCAAGGTTTTCTTCAGGATCTTCCTATCTATGCTCTTATTTCTCTGAACCATGGTAATACCCCCTCGCTCATTGTGGTAAAGCAAGCAAGCTATCCCTGTTGTGATGATGATTTTAATTATTTATTGTTTTTATTGGTGTTGACAACTGAGATCAAGACACAATACACTGTACAAACAAAATGAGAGATCATTTATGCCATGCCATAAACAGATGAGACAGCAAAGAGTAGGTGAAGGAAAATAGAATTATCTCAATTTTACAGACAAGAAACTCAGGCCGCGAGACCTGCCCAAGGTCATACAGGAAGTGTGTGGCAGAGCTGTGTATTAAACACTAGTCTACTGAGCCCTGATTTACACTTCACTGTCTTAAACATCATCCTTCCTATCTATTAGAAAAGCGTACTCATTACTTTATCCAGTGTACTAACACGGTGGGCTAGCAGAAGAGGTCTTCCAGCTAGGGTGCCAACTGCCTTCCTAGCTGGGGGGTGCTCAACTCACTCTGCACTTCTCTTCCCTCCTCTGCTCTGTCCCCCCTTTCACCATTTCCCTCAAACCTCCACTTCCACCACCTCTTCCCTGCCTCCTCCCCTCACCATGTACTATCCCTATTCCTCTCTGTGCCTCCTAGAGCTCCCTGAATGCTGCAGATCAGCTGTTTGCAGTGTTCTGGAAGTGCTGGGAAGGTGAGGGAGGAATTGGTAAGTGGGGCCAGCAGCATGCTGTTGGGAGGAATTGGTAAGTGGGGCCAGCAGCTTGGCTGCTGATTTTTTTCCCCATAGGTGCTCCACCCTTCCACACTGTTGCAAATCCTATTACACTGCTGGAATATTGTTTGCTGTGCTCAGGGCCTCTGGTTTGGTGTGCTGGGCGGAGTGGAGGGTGGACAGGTCTCCACTCTTCCTATCACTGACCAGTACTCAAAAGCTGATGCTAGGAACTTAACAGCACCTTCAAAAAGGCTGCAGAAAGTACTACTGATAAGAGCTCTCCCATGTAAGCATTTTTGCTTGCTTCTGATTTATGCAGGCATAGTGCCTTCTGTCACCATTGATGGGATATTGCGGCTGCTAAGGCCCCTATTTCTAAGCTACAACTTTGTCCTTTATATAGATCTTGATATATTGAGAGAGAGAGAGACACCCTGTATATGGGAATTGGAATGGTACTTTGATTTTTACTGGCTCACCCTTGAAAAAAGAAAACAATTAACTCAGAGCTTTGCATCCATGAGTTATAGTTCCTCACTTCACTGTTCACCCAGGAAGGATTAGCATAGTTTACCACTGCCACCTGTTATGTTTATTATATTATATATTTTATATTATATATTATATAACTAGAAGACTTGCCCAGTAGTACCTAGGTTCTTCAGGGCATGGGGCTAGTGGGGTGGCCTGGGGGTATAGGAGGTGCAGGAATCAGGGTAGGAGGGGCTCAGGGCAGGGGGATGAGGATGTAGGGGATGCGAAAGTGAGGGTTGGGGGTGAGGAGGGACTTAGGGTGGGGAATGCAGGGTGCAGGAGTCAAGGCAGGGGTGTAGGAATCAGAGCAGGGGATTGGGAGGCAGGCAGCTCAGGGGAGGAGGTGGAGGTTGCCGCTGGTTTCTCCCTGGGGCAGCCCAAGGTGTTGGGAGAGGCAATCCACCTGCTGGCTTGTCCCTGGGATGGGTCGAGGGCTGCACACACAGCCCTCTGGCTTCTCCCAGGGCTGGCTGCCAGCTTGTCCCCAGGAAGCCAGACTGTGAGGGGAGGCTACATGGGCCAGTCCTGCTGGCACTCCGCAATCCTGGTCCAGACAGTGCTCCCTGGGCCAAGTCCAGGGGGAGAGCAGGGGGACAGCAGAGGCTGACCAAGGGGTGGGTGCACTGGTCTCCCAGCAGTGCTGTGGGGGATTGGTGGGTGCACTGGTCTCACAGCAGTGCTGTGAAGGGCAGGCTGTGGCTCCCTGGGGGGTTGTGGGGCCTTCTTCCCCCTATCTGGTCTTCTTCCCCTCCCCACTCATAGAATCATAGAGCTGGAAAAGAGCTCAGGAGGTCATCAAGTCCAGCCCCCTTCCCAAGGCAGGACCAGTCCCAACTGTCTATGGGGCCCACCATCCAACGTGGCTTTTTCTCCCTCACCATCCACCAGGGATTCCCCCTACTCCCATCCGCATGGCCTTTTCTCCTCCCTCATCTGGCTGGGGCCTTTTCTCCCATTCCCATCTGGCAGGGGCTTTTTCTCTGCTCCCTCATACACCTTCTCCTCCCCTACATCTGGCAGGGGGGTTTTTCCCCTCTTCCTGTCCAGTGGGACTTTCTCTCTCCTCCATCTGTTAGGGTCTTCCTCATCCCCTGTCCAGCAGGGATTCTTTTACCCCTTCTCCTCCCATCCAGCGGGGGCCTTTTCTCTTCTCCTCCCCACATTTGGCAGGGGCCTTCTCCGCCCCACCGTCTGGTGAGGCTTTCTCCCTTCCCCCCTGCTCCCGCACTGTGGCAGTCAAGGGCTAGATGGAAAGAGTTTGGGGCCTGGTGGGGGAGGGGTTGAAGCCACATACCGGATTTGGCAGTCCTAGCTCTTACCATTTAGGAGGAGTTCTTGAACAAATGGACACACAGACTGACAGGCAACACACAGACAGACAGATGCACATTTCTAATACATATATAGAAGATAAAGAGGAGGGAGATGTAAATTATGGAGCTGTAATTCCACTGAGGAGTGAAATTTGATTATGCTAATTAACTTCTGCACTGCTTGTTCTGTGTAACTACTAGAACTTCATGATGGACTATCCGCTTCGCAATGTGACATTTATTTTTTAAATTTTACATAACACAGAATTTCTTGTGTATCAATGACCCCTTTGAGAAAACTGGTTCCAACCTGTGGAAGGACAATTAGGGGCTATATGTACTGCAGTCTCTGCTTGAATAAAATGCTCTCATACTTTTAATTAATGTTATAATTACATATAAAAAGAGAAGCTAAAATCATTGCTTCCATAGAAAAAACCTGCATGGTAGCTCAGGAGATCCCCTTGGAGAAATTTAGTTAGAACATCACTTTTTCGGGGCTGAGGTCCCCCCCAACCCATTGACAGGAAAAAAGGCCACCTCTCAACTTGGGTGGATCCATAGCAATTTAATAGAGCTGCATGCCCATGCCCCCAGCACTCCAGCCACAGCTGCCTCAGGATCATGCATGAAACAGTAAAGGTAATACAGTCCTAGCCTGTAACTTTGGGATATTTCTAATGACTGTAAGTGGCCATGACTTCAATTTCACATCTTTTGTAAAAGATGCTACTTCCAGTAGCACAGGGCCCCTAACATACTTGGGCATTAACTGAGAACAGACTTACTCAGTGAAAGAGATATCATCTATTGACTTATCCACATCACTGAGGCTTTCCCATGAAACAACTGTTTAATTTAGTATATCTGACAAATTCACAACCTCTGGCAATATGGCCGTTGGCATAATTATGTACACACTCACTTTTTATTTGTGCATATCCATATATATTACATATTTTCATTTTAGGGCTATTTGTGTCCAAATGAGTTTATTGCTACTCAGGGACCATTACCAGGAACAGTGGGTGATTTCTGGAGAATGGTGTGGGAAACTAGAGCAAAAACGCTTGTGATGCTTACACAATGTTTTGAAAAAGGACGGGTAAGTTACTGGCATATCAGTTAATAATGCATCTGATATATATATATATATATCAGGTTTATATATGTTCATTGTTAATAAGCAGTATCCTCTGACTGCAGGTAAGATGTCACCAATATTGGCCAGAAGATAACAAACCAGTGACTGTGTTTGGAGATATAGTGATCACCAAATTAGTGGAAGATATTCACATAGACTGGACTATCAGGGATCTAAAAATTGAAAGGGTAAGGGGAAAACTGAAAAAAGCTCCAGTGAATGAATGTCAAATATGTTCCATCCTGCTCAGCTGTCCCTAAAACTTGTTCCTTTAATCCAAAATTTGCATCCATTGCATTGTTTGGTTTTCCTGAATATTTTAATAATGTCTTTGAGTTTAGGCACTTTTGAAAATTGTCACCAGTTTATGTCCCATGGAACTGACCAGTCTCTAGGAGTAAGAGTTTCTATCTGACTATGTCAATATCTTGTCTGGATGGAAGTAATTATCATTTGGCAGTGATAATCCCTTCAAATGCATCCCTCCCAGATAAAGCCACCAAAGGCAAGATCCTCTGGAATGGTGCAACTGGTTTTATTGCATCTGCAGCAGTAGCGAACTATACAGCTGGCATAACCAGCTCTGGGAAATTCACCTCAGTACGAGTGGCTTTGAGGTCTTAACACCACTTGCACTTTTTTGACTGGCATAGGAGAGGTGGCCTGGATGCATCTATGCGGTCATGACCCACAACTATAGTTTCAACTTTTGGAACCATTAGCCACCAGTATAAATCAGAAGAGCACTTAGGCTCAGGAATCTGTCCTGCACACAGTGACCAAGACCATCCTATGCCTTCTCTGAACCTCCAGCACAGTGTGCAATTCTGCCAGATCCTAAGATCTGACCCCACATGTCCAAATGTAAGGACACATTATCTTTTCTTGTTTATGTCCCATGGAAGTTTATGTGCCATGGAACTGACACTGAGTCTCTACTCTCCTAGGAAACAGGGGTGACAATTAGGCAACCTAATTAGATGGTTGCCTAATTCAATGTATGGAGTCACTGAAATGCACTACTCCTTAAATTGTGCCATTTATCAGTATGCCAATTAAGTAGCCTGTATTTATGTCTTTAACTTTGCTCTTTGTTTTAAACCCACAGACGGATGAATTATTGTTTGTTTATTTAAGTTTCTTTCCATGCAAGTCAATACATACATATTGCATCCATAATCCCCTCACCTCATTGTACTTTACTAACATAGATTCAAATTGCCCTTGTGCATATGTTAAGAAGTCAGGGAATTACCTGCTGCTTTAATGTATTATCATAACTGTTGCAGTATGGTAGTCACTCACATATACTTTCCATCTGCTTTCTGGCCAAGAGTAATTGAAATTGAACCAGTTGGCTGCCTTGCCAGAAGCTAGTCAGTGTAGGGAAGGATCAGATGGATCACCTTGTCTGACTGAGTTTCAGCTAACTTTGCATATTGAGCTACTGGAAGACCTGGGAACATTTCAGCTTGTAATCTGCAAATTGGACTCAGGTCCCTTCTGGCTTGTAAAGTCAAGCTCCTGCTGGCTGAGGTCATTAACACTTCCCCATGGGTGGACTGCAGCCAGCTTCCCACAAACAACAGTCATTAAACCCATGCACAAGCTCAAACTTTTCTCTTTAGGTAAGGTTAGTGAGAAGAATTGGCTAGGGAAATGCAGCTATTTCAGTGCACTTCACTTCTAGGTCTAATATGAATCTGTTTCAAAATTTTAATACAGAACTGGTATCTTATTTGTGTTTGCCAGCACGGAGATTGTATGATGGTACGTCAGTGTAATTTTACTGCCTGGCCTGAACATGGGGTCCCCGAAACTACAGCACCATTAATCCATTTTGTCAAGCTGATCCGTGCAAGTCGAGCACATGATAACACACCTATGGTTGTTCACTGCAGGTAAGCAGAGAATTAAGCACATAGGTGAAATCAGTTTAAAGTTTAATACCATGTAAGTGAATAGTAGAACTCAGGAAAGCTGCCACTTTGATAGCAGTGGGGGAAAAAGGATGCTGTTTTATTCCATAATATAGCTGCAGTGCAAGTTTCCCAAGCAATGTTTCTCAACCCTTTCTGGAGGTAGAAACCAGTTTGCGCTTTGCTTTCATTCCATGCAATCCAGCTGATATGTCAGGGAAAGAGTTATTCCAGTATTTATCATAAAGTTACATTAAAGTTCACTTCAGATTTCCTGTTTACTTTAAATAGAAGATGTGAGCATGGTAACAGTTGACAGATTTTGACTTTCTAATGACTTCTATCATAATTATAGCTTTCTTTATGGAAGAAGTGTTGAACAGTTTATTTAAAATCTGCATATCATATTATATCGGAAGACAGAAACTATATAGTAATACCTGTAAGTAGAAAATGGAGACTTGAATAGGAGGTTGTTCCTATAGTCCTGTTCATATTCAGAGGCCAGATTTCAAACTTGGATCTTAAAAATAGATGCTCAGATCTACATGTAGGGACCTAAATAAATGGTCTGGTTGTCAGAGATGTTCCGTTCTCATAGTTCCCATTGATTTCATTCTCTACACCATTACACTGTCATTTCAAAGAGTCAGTGTCCAAGAATGGCTAATTCTTCAGTAAGGTGGGGCAATCGGTCTGCATTTTATACAGTTCTTTCCACATTTTCAGATGGTCTCTTAGGGTAAGTCAACACAGCGGCTCTATTTTGGGATAGCGTCCGTTATCCCAAAATAGTGTTCTGCGCATCTTAACAGCAAGCCTGATATTTCGAATTACATTCAAAATAACAGGATTGTTATTATGACAACCCGTAAACCTTGTTGCATGAGGATTAAAGGACTCATTGGAATAGCACTCAAAATTACTGCTATTTAGATAGTGCCAAATTTTGAAATAGGCTATCTCGAAATAATCTACACAGTTTGCGTAGCTCAAATTGAGTAGCTTATTTCAAGCTATGTGCTACTATGAAGACATACCTTTAGTGTCCCCACAGACTCAGTGGGCATGTTCTGAAACAATGATTAAGGCTAAGAACCGTTTTCCAGATTCTCTGCTGCACTCAATGTGAAAGGACACTGAGTAATTTGGTGCTCTGGCCCTCATCTGTGTGCAGCTTATAACACATTGCGTCCGTTCGAACATGTTCCTGTTGTCGATGTCACTAAGGGACCATAAACCAAATGCCACTGCTGGAACATAATGCTCTCCTCTTCACTTCTCCCAATACAACCCCAACACTAGAGGCTAATGGAAGTGGCAGCTACACTGACTCTATGCTTCTGAGGATGCCCAGTGTTGGGGGTTGTGCCCAAATGGGAGCTAGAGCCACATTCCATCCCCTTTACACTTCAGAGAGATGCAAAGCCAGACCATACTAAGGATGTTCCCTTGCTTGTGTTACTATGAGCTTGCAGCAGCAACACATTTTCTCATAACCACAGGATTCATTTATTATAATACTATTTAGCAGAACTTCTCCACATGTGGCAGCTTCTACAGAGTGCAGTCACACATTTGCTGAGCAAACATGATCATGTTACTCCTGCCCAGCATTTTCACATAGCTTGCTTATAAATGTGGGAATGATTTAAGGTAACCCTGTTAATTTTCAAACCTTTTAATTAAGAAGAACAACCCTAGTCACAAGAGTGTTCGACTTGTCACTTCAGCCTAGCTATCCATTCCCACCTTTTTTCAAAAGGTTTTTCTTGTGTAATAATTCACTCTTTCACAATTCACTAAATAGAAGTCCTCTTTGTTTTGTTTTGTTTTTTAATAAAAATACACCAAGGAATCCAGGTTTCAGGTTTGCAGAACATTGTAATTGCAGTTTTACATTCAAACCAGCAGTTTTTCAGGATTCATATAAAAGCTTTTTGGGTCTTTCCCATCCCTACAATTTGCTAAATAGGGAAGTTTCAAAGTAACAACTCCTCATGAATCAGGCTTTGTCTTTGCAAAACCAAAGCCAGGTCATAGTTCAGATCTAGATTCCATTTTGTCCCAGACAACAAAGGTCCTGAGTGAGAGACTGGACAAAGGTTCTAAGTTCTGGCCCAATTTTCTTTTCACAATAAATTTGTTTTCAAAGCTTTGAATTCATAGATTCCAAGGCTAGATAGAACCATGATGATCACCTAGATTGACCTCCTGGATAGTATAGGCCACTAAATTGACCTTTTCCTAGAATATATGCTTTAGAAAGACATCCAATTTTGATTTTAAAATTGTCAGTGATAGAGAATCAATGACTGCACTTGGAAAATTGTTCAATGGCTAATTACCATTTTTTCTGCTATTTATTGGTACCTTTGGACCCCTTGCTCCATTCATTTGAAGAAGTGGGTTGTGCCCACAAAAGCTCATGATACTATTTACATTTTTTGTTAGTCTCTAACGTGCTGCAGAACCATTCATTGTTTTTTAAGTTTTACCATGAAAAATGTAAGCCTTATTTTCAATCTGAATTTATCTATATTCAACTTGCAGCAACTATATTGCAGTAAAATTCAGCTTGCAGCAACTATATAGATATAATCACAAATCTCCAATATAGATTCTATGTAATTACAAATCTTCAATATAGATTCTACTGTATTGAAGATTTGTAATTTATATCTATTAAAATAATTACCATATAAACTATATTTTATTATGTATATGTTCTTTACAGTGCTGGAGTTGGAAGAACAGGGGTTTATATTGCACTTGACCACTTAGCACAACATATAAATGATCATGATTTTGTGGACATCTATGGACTTGTAGCTGAGCTAAGAAGTGAAAGAATGTGCATGATACAGAATTTGGTAAGACACAGAATTTATACACATCCTACTTTAAGAAATCATTTTGTTCTCTGAAATACTGAGCACCAAAGCTTGTGAAAATCAGCCTTACTGTAAAATTTCTAGTATCTCTGCTCCCTGCTGAATTGGAAGCATTATACGAGTAGTCTTTCTTTAGGTCTTTTGACACTTCAACTCCAACCAAGAAGTACAAAAAAGAAAGGTAATATTTGTAAAAAGTAAACCAAACATTCTCAGACTTTGTAAAAAGATTGTTTTAATTTTAATTTTGGGTGAAGGTTCGGGTATTTTTTAAGCCAAAACAGATTTGCCCACATCTTATTATTTATTGACATCTTTCTGGCATGTAAGTTCATATAAATATAGCACTTCATCCTCCAAACACATACTTAACTGTATCCACATCAATAATCCCATCAACTGTCTTATTTTAAATTGACTTAAATAAGATTATATGAATAAAGTCTTACGCACTCTTTAGTAGTTACAAGTTTTTGAAGAACCTTCTGTCATCCTAAAATTAAATACATTTTATTAGTATTCATATGCAAGGTGAATCCAAGTTATGAAAGAGAAAAATAATTGAACTGCTAGTAAAACGACTATCCTAGCTTTAGAGATCTTGGTAAGTGCTGCTTTCTATGGATCGCTGGTGGAATTTAAAGCTGCCCTTAGCTCCCTAGTTCAGGGGTAATCCTTTTGCCGTGCCCAGGCTCTCTTTGTGTTCATTCCTATAGGTTTAATAGCATTAACTAATTCAATACAGCTCTTAAACTGTATTATGAGAACCACCAGTACTCCCTAGAAACTAAGTACGGATTTGTCCTGCCTATTTCCAGTGGTTAAAATTGTAAGCAATTCCTGTAGTTGCCTCAAGGTTGTTATATAATCATGAGCTGAAACTCTGGCTCCATTGAAGTCAGTGGGTAAATCTACAGAGCTTCATTGTGCTGCTGTACATGTGGACCCTTCTGATGTGCACTAGATGTATGCATTGATCTACCCCAGTTTCAAAGAGCAGTACAGTAGAGTGCACCAGGGAACTTTTAATGCTCACCAGAAGGATCCAAAGAGACAGTTAGTATGCAGCATGCTGGAGTACTATAGATTCACATCCCAGCTTGCTGTGCAATGGGTATTCATGTAGATATGTCATATGAAACAAAATTTGTTTAGTTTGGGAAGCCTTTCTGCTGTGTCCATATGGGATGAGAGAATATGAAAAGTGAGAGGCGTTGTGTAAAGTTAGTTTGACCTTTCTTTCCACTTGAACCTATAAATCTGAGATTTCGGGATCTTGGGTTGAAACCACTCCACCACACATGATGGAAATGCCCCTACTGGAGGAGGGATTAAAAGGCAGAAGACCAGTTCATTTAGTGAAAGTGGCAGATCAGGGAAGAGAGCAGACCTGCAACCTGCAGCTCCAGTAGAAGAGAGTGGAAGGAAGGCAAAAATCTTTCCCTAAGACAACTGTTCAAAGGTCCTTCCCTACAGGAAAGGAGGACCTGTATCAAAGTCAGCTAGAGGGGGAAGCATGCCCCTTCCTCCTCTGGACTTTGGCAATCCCCTTTATTTTTTGTTTGGACTTCCCTCGCCATGGAAAGCCCTAAGACTGAACTGGCCCAGGAGTCCATACCATAGGTGGAAGCAGTTAGCAGCAGAGATGGAGAGCTACCATGCTGCATGCCACCACCAGAAGGTACTCTGTGGTGAGCAAGCACCATTCACACTGCCTTAACCCACATGGTGACTGTGGGACAGTTGTAGGGAGGAGATAGGAAGAGGCCCAAAGAGGGCAGCCTTAAGCAGCCTTGTCTGTCAGATCACTAAAAGCCCTCTAAGGGCCCTGATGCAGAGCCCAATGGAATGGAAGGGCCCAGGCTCCCCTACTCACACAACCCCCATGCAGATCACAAGCCTTAACCCTGACCACAAAGTGACATTACCTGACCAACCAATCCCAGAGTGAGGACCTTCACAGGTAGACTTAAATATAGCACATGTAGCTCAGTGAGAAACTAAAAGGACTACTATCACTGGGTTTTCACTGTGATGAGGAGCACTGGAACTGGTAGTCTTAGACTCTTCACTGCAAATCACATCATCTAAATGGCCTCAGTGGGAGGCCATTCAGTGGAGACCTCACAGAACCAAACCACTGCAAATGAAAAAGGCAATAAATAAGGTCAAGACTTATTTTAAAAAATATGTTTGTCACTTCTGCTCACCTCCGTGCTTATAGATTCTGCAGAGGACAGAAATGGAAGTGTCAAAATGTAACATGAGGAGTAGAACAATGATTAATAGTGATTTCAAAGGCAAAAAGTATTTAACATTGTTACTTCTATATAATACTGGCAGTGTCAGGAGAGAGCTTGTTCTTGTCCACCGCCAAATAAAAATATAAAAATAAAAAATCAGCCTCTCCTTAAATTGTAGGAGTAAATTAAAATAAATGTCACCATTTCTTTCCATATTTATAACACTGAAATTGTTTTACTTTTGCAGACTATTGTGTTGCAATTCTAAACTTGCTAGCACAGGGCATGATTAAGAAAAAGCCTAACATAACAGTGTAGGGAAATAGGAGCAGGGACTCCCTTCTGCCAGCCCAACTACCTGACTCTTATTTCTAGGTGCTGGATTGTGCAGGGGCTGAGTAAAAGACACTATCCCTGGAGAGGGGCAGGAGCTAGACAGAGTCATGACTTGACCCCCCTTGTTCCACCCCACACACAATACTTTGTGTCAGCCCCAAAATAAGATTGCCAGGTGTCTGTTTTTTGACTGAATGTAGAAAAAGGACCCTGGTGGTGCCAGTCAGCACCACTGAGGCTACATCTAGACTACAAAGGTAAGTCAGAAAAAGATACACAAATTGCAAACCACAATTTGTGTATCTTTTTCCGCTTTTCTGTCAAAAGAGGCTTTTCCGAAATTTGACATGTCTACATGATGCCAAATTTCAGAAAAACCTGCTTTTTCGACACACCTCTTATGCCTCGTAGAATGAGGTTTACAGGGATCGTGAAAGAGCACGTCCACTTTTCTGAAAATTTTTTTGGAAAAGCAGACGTGTTCCTTGGACACAGCATTGCTTTTACAGGATACCGGGAAAAGCACTGCAGTCTAGACATAGCCTGACCAGAGTTTTATCCCACTGCTCGAGCCTTTCATTGTGGAAGGAAAAGGCTCTGGCAGCAGGAGCTCAGGGGGACACTACATTGCTAAAAGTAGCCGTGTGGTCATGCCATCTCCCTGCTTGGGCATGTAGAGAGTGGTACAGGATATGTACCTTAGAGCTCAGGAATATAGGGTACTCTACTTGCCTACGCCATGGTTCACCATCTACTCTGCTATTTATACCGGTGATAGCCAAGTGTGTGTTTTCTCTGTACATATCACCACAAAGACCCTTCAGGGGTGCTTCAGCTACACACAACCCCTTATTCTGGGCTATCCAGTAGAACCTCAAAGTTCCAAATGTAGGTCCTACATTACTCTAAACAAAACATTATGGTTGTTCTTTCAAAAGTTTATAGCTGAACATTGGCCTAATACAGCTTTGTAACTTTATTATTCGGAAGAAAAAACGATGCTTTTATCCATCTTAATGTAAATGAAACAAACACAGAAACAGTTTTCTTACCTTGTCAAATCTTTTTTTAAACTTTTTTTTAAATTTATGTTTAACACAGTACTCTAGTGTATTTGCTCTTTTTCCTCTGCTGCTGCCAAATTGCAGACTTCCGGTTCCAAATGAGGTGTGTGGTTGACCAATCCATTCATAAATCTAGGGTTCTTAACTCTGAAGTTCTACTGTATGTAAAATGCACAGTCTAGTCCCTAATGAAAGTGGGATTTTTTTTCTCCGGGATAGACCCTACTAACAGGTTTTTCCACACATTATGTTCTCTCCTCTATCCCTTTTCCTGCCCCAGTGGGAATTTCAGAAAGATTTTTAGTGCATACAACTGGTAGCTGCGTTGCCACAACATACTTTACAGCTTTTGGGGTTCATAATCTGAATAGTACCAACTATTTAAACAATTCATGTTGCAGTAACATCAGTCTGTTAGGTCAAAGCTTGTTTTTGCCAGATAGATCCATTACAGAACAAGATATCTTCCCCAAAAAGGATTTACTACAATGGATATTTTGAAGCAATCACATTCTATCATGTCAATAACATTTCAGGAAACAAAATATGCAAAAAATGTTCATTGCTCTTATGTACTGTAGCAGCTCTGAAAGATTATTATGTTAGTTATCTCTTGCTGAGAATTATTGATTGACAGTTTTAATGATAGGTTTTATTTATTCTGAAAAAGAAAATTACTGAACAGAAATTACACTAAAATATTAAGAGTTTTATTCCAATGCAAAAAAACAAGGAAATCAACATTTTTATTTCTTAGTTGGTTCTCAGAACTACCTCTGCAACAGACATCTATCTTTAGAAGCTATTTGTTTTTTCCTCTCGGGAACAGGTCACATATCAAGTGAATGGAATTTAGTGGATTTTTTGCATTTGACTGCTCCCTGCTGGCTTTCAGCATGCTAGGAGGGAGGAAAGTTTCTTGATTTAAGTGCTTGATGTATAAGATTCAGCCTCTTCAGTCTGAGTCAAATGTTGAAAAACAAGTTGAATACATTTTTAAATATATACTAGCTTTGAGGGAATGGTATGTTTCAGTCTATTATCTTCAGTTTTAACTTAAAAAACAACAAATTGTCTACTAGCACCTTAAAGACTAAGAAAACATGTAGATGGTATCATGAGCTTTCATGGGC
>CM057845.1:64820502-64836311 GCA_030068395.1 Apalone spinifera
ATTGCGTTCCCGGGCTGGGGGGGTTAATATGTGCAAAGGAGGCCACTTTGGGGGAATGCAGGTAGCTAGAACACAAGCTCGTGGTTTGCATTCACCTCTCCCTGACGGCCAATAGGGTCATTCTCCTTCTGGCCATGGTATACAGGGTCTCCAGTGGGGTTCCGCACCCCCACTATAGAAATGGCCCCAGCACCGTTGTTCTTCTTTGTGTTTTGTAACCAATGAACTCCCTTCTGGGGCATGGAGAACTGAGCCTAGGGAGTGAAGCCTTTGCTGCTCCCTTCCCCCGCCCCAGCCCAAACAATGTTACAGTCTCCAGGGACAAAAGAGAGGGCAAGAGGGGGAGCCACCCAGCTCCAGCGTGGCCCAGAGGAGCTGCTGGTGGTGTATCTCCCCCCTCCCCTCCCCAGCACGTTTGCGCCGTGAGTGCCAGGTTTCAATGCGCTTTCGCTATGGGAAAGTGTCCGCTGACTGACTCGCCCGGCCTCCCTCCTGCTACCAATCCATTCGCCATGGTTAACGCGGTGCACATTGCGGAGGGTCCGCCTTTGGCCCAAAGGGCCGCTGGAAACGGAGCTAATGGGAGCCCACGCGCGGGGAGGGGGAAGCGCCCAGGCGTGTCGGGGTGGCAGGGCCCCGCTGCTGGGCTGGCCGGGCTGGGCACGGGCTGGGGGCGCTCATTTCTTGTCTGTTTCAGGCTGAATGCAGCAGCCCCGTCTGGTCCCGGCGGGGCAGCGGGTTTGAGCCGGTTTACTGCCCGGACATCCACAGCGGTAAGAACGCAGAACGCTCCCGCCAGATGTTTTGTTAGCGCCATTCCACCCTGGGCCTCCTGGCGCCGGTGCAGATGGAGAGGCAACACCTGCCATGAGTGTTCACCCTCCCGGTGATTTTTGCAAACGATGGGGCTGGGTGGACGCCCAAAGGGAACTCCCCGGGGCTGGGTGGGACTATGGACGAGAGTTGGCATTAAAGAATGGCTAATTAGTGAGCGAATTGAGGTTTGCTGACGTACGGAAGGATTGATCCATCCCCCGCCTTTCTCTGTCCCCCAGACAAAAGTACCACCCTGTCCAGCTTGGACTGTTTATCCAGCATCGTGGATCGCATCTCTTCCACCTCCGAGCAAGCTGCTCTGCCTCTTCCGGACACCGCCTCCCTCTCGGCAAACGCCAGCCTCGATTCCCAGCCCGCTACCCCTCGGACCCCTCACTCCAGGCTCATTTACCACGTATTATGAGCGCTGAGCCTCTGAACCAGCCTCAGCCGCTGCTCTTACGTGGGAAGGAGGAAACTCCCATCATGGAGCAGCCGGCCTATGAGGCACGTGGAATCAGGCGTTTCAAAATATGTATATACAGGAGGAGCTTTGGAAACTGTATATTTGTGAATGATATTGCCACGTTACCAGGAGATGTATTTAACTAAAGCATTGGCGACACACTGTCGTACTTTTTAAAAAAACTTGTATTATATTGTTACTAGGTTACCTTTTTGGCCAACATACATAAACTGTGAACAGAAGACTGTCAGAAGTGACTCCCTGCAATGCTTACTTCATAATCATTTTTTCTTAACGATCTTGTTTGGAGGAGGCACTTTCATTCCTCCTGATACAGCCAAGCAAGTAAGAGCTCACTTGCAAACAATGCTCAGCATATTCGTCCCATAGGACACAAATGTATGCGATACATAGAAACCACTGCTGTCTAATGCTGTATATATTATACAACAAGGGGATGCTTTTTGTTGTAAGCAGGTCAGTATTTGGGGTGGGGGAGTTCCTCAAAATAAAAGCAATTGAAATTGTCAAAGGCTGGGAATACATGGTATTCTGAAAATCCTGCTATAAATAAAATGTGTTCTGTGGGAAGTATTTCTTTTGTGGTTCTTTAAAACCATTTCCAAGGTCTAAGAACTCTAGCCACTTTTTTTTTTTGATTTATAGCTCTTGGACATGCTTACAAATTCTATGAATTCATCATGCTAAAAATGCTGTTACATATTGCATGTA
Source organism: Apalone spinifera (assembly GCA_030068395.1). Classification (NCBI taxonomy): domain Eukaryota; kingdom Metazoa; phylum Chordata; order Testudines; family Trionychidae; genus Apalone; species Apalone spinifera. The sequence continues at coordinate 64,822,517 of CM057845.1, forward strand.
TCATCTAGAGCAGTGGTATTCAAACTGTAGGCCAGGATCCCCAAGTGGGTCACAACCCCATTTTAATAGGGTCACCAAGGCTAGTGTTAGACTTGCTGGTGCCCATATCCAAAACCCCAGAGCCCCAACCCCTCTGGACTGAAATCAAACCCCCAGAGCTTCAGCTTTGGCTGGTGGGGCTCGGGTTACAGACCCTGTGGCCTGGGGTTGGTCCTTGGATTTTGACTTTGCTCCCACCCAGCCTCCAGCTATGAAGCTCTGGCTTTGGCTTTACTCTCCCCCGCAGTTGGGGAGGGCAGGTTCAAGCCTCTTAGGATCATGTAGTAATTTTTGCTGTCAGAAAGAGGTTGCAGGGCAGTGTTTGAGAACCCTGATCTAGGAACATCCCAAAGCCTTTTACAAACTAAAGCCCTGGTTCTGCAAAAAGTTAGAGATATGTTTAACTTTAAGCTTGTGAATAGTCCATTTTTGTTCAGTGACACTACTCAAAGCACCTGCATAAATGTAAGAGCAGCGGCTGAGGCTGGTTCAGAGGCTCAGCGCTCATAATACGTGGAGTGAGGGGTATTTTGAAAAAGCGGCAGGCCGCAATTATGCAAATGAAGCACGGGTAATTCAAATCTGTGCTTCATTTGCAATTTTGTTTGTCTGCATTTGCATTTCTCTCTTGAAAGAGGAATGCAGTGTAGACATACCCCCCACAGTCCCACTTCTGCTCTGTGAATAATCTCTTTTAACTCTGGGATGCCACCCAGAGAGGCAATGGCAGTGGCATAGTAACCCTTCCCTGCTCATCCAACTCTAGAAGCAGTGGGGACATACCCTCTGATATAGAGGCAGCAGTGTGGCGTGGCAGGGGCTCCTCAGAAGTGGGGCCAGAGCACACTGGCTGCCAGCCCCACCCCCGGGGACTATGGACTAGTCAAGTAACCAATAAGAATTCATGATGTTAATCAACTATTCAATTAACTGATATTTCATATCCCTTGCACAAGTAATGGGATACAGAGCATTTCGTGTCCAAGGGCTTTTCTACATTTGCAAGTTTGCTGTGTGTTATCTCGTGCACCTTTGCCCATACCATTAAACCCCTGGACAGGCATCTACGGGAGTATGGAGCAGAACACATGTTGACTAGTAACCCTACTCTACTTTCTTTTGCACTTTACCGTCTGGAGATAGTCAAGTGGGTACCACCTGACTTTGAGCCAAGATAACCCTGCACAGTCATTGCCACAGTTCTCTGAACTTGTTTCGTCCTGCCCTTCTGCTTAGAATCATAGAAGATTGGGGTTGGAAGAGACCTCAGGAGGTCATCTAGTCCAACCCCTTGCTCAAAGCAGGACCAACCCTAACCAAAACATCCAAGCCAGGGCTTCGTCAAGCTGGGACTTAAAAACCTAGTCTCTTCTCACTTGCCCACCAGAAGCTACATGGCCTTTAACTCATTTCCCCCCCATACAATGTTATTCAGCTTCTGCATAGCTCAGTCCAGCTTTGCCAAACATCAGTAGGCCCACCAGACAGTACACTGATAGCTAGATGGAGGAGCAACCCAGGGGTCTAGTTAAGAATTGGCGAGAGTACTCCCAAGGCCCTGATTCCATCCATGGCATCCAGCTGCATGAGGCCAGCTCAAAGAGGCAGGGAAAGCTGGGCATACACCAGCTTGGTGTGCTATGCTGGAGGTGTACCAACCACCTGAAGCATCTGGATGAAAAGGAAAGGAAGGGAGCAGCAGGTTGGATGCTGTGCTGACAAGATATCCTTTCTGTGATGAGCTGTATTCACTTGTGTAACAACGTGTCGGGGTTCCCCCAACGCTGCACCCCCATAGCAGCAAGAACAGGCTCCTCCAGCCAGTAGAATAGAGAGGGTTTATTGCTTCTCCAGGATACAGCACGGCATAGACATGATGTGTCTACAGGAGTCTGGGCCAGGATGCTTCAGACCCCTTGAGATGGGGTCCCTGGGCCCCTCGATTCCTGCCTCCTCCTTAGACTGGTTCCTTCATGATTCCAGCCCAAGACTGACTCTTCCCCCAACATTCACTTCCCTCGCTGCCCTCACCCAGGTGTTCGTCTCTGCCTCCCTTCCTTTGTCTGTCCTTCTAGGAAGAGACTTGTTAATTCCTCAAGATGGAACTAGGTGTCTGGGCCAATACACATGTGGGTGAGTCAGTGGGAATCACACATCACAGCGCAGGGGAACACCGGGTGACAGAGCAGACAGCACCCCCACTATGTCACATCTCCCCACTCCGAGAGCGAACTGAGCAGAGTCACTCCGCTTGTGACCTGGGGAAGTTCGGGCCCCCTGCCTGGTAAAGCTGCAGCAGTGACATTGGTGCTCCCCTTGGCTTGGGCTGGGCACGGCGCTGCCCTGCAGGAGCCGGCTACCCCATCCAGTTGTTGCACAGTGTTGAGGGGGCTGGCACGGGCCCATTCTCTGTGGCCATACCAGCCCTTCGACTTCCCTTGAGCTCTGGCCAGGGTCTCTCTGGCCAGTCCCATGAGCTCAGCGAGCCTTTCCCAGAAAGGTAGGATGTCTTCCACCCCTGACACTCCATCCAGGGAGGTCTCCCCCTCCCATAACTCTCTCAGCAAGCCAGGGGGTGCTTCCCCCTTCTGCACGCTGCTTCTGTTGGGGAGAACCTGGCAGACCCTTGGGGTGCCTCCCTATGTGCAGACCGCAGGTGAGGCAGATACTTGTCCCAGTCCTGTGGGTACTGGCGCAGGAAGGCCTCCAGCATCTGCTTCAGGATCCCCTGGAACCTCCTCATCAGCCTGCTGGACCAGAAGCCATACACTGGGGCCCAGGTAAGCTGGGCCCCCTGCTTCTCCCACAAGCTCCAGAGCAGGGCCGACATGCAGTTGGATCCCTGGACTGTAAGGGCCTCCTGGGAGAACCCCACCCTGCTGAAAATGGCCAGCAGTGCATCTGCCACCGTGTCTGCCTCGATAGAGGGCAGAGCCACAGCCTCGGGGCAGTGGGTAGCCAAATCCACTGCTACCAAGATGTATTTGTTCCCCGTTCGGGTCGCCTGGCCGATAGGCACCACTATCTCTATTACTGCTTTCTGGATCGGCTCCTCTATACGAGGTAGGGGCCTCAAAGCAGCTTTCCCGTTATCTTGGGTCTTCCCCACCCTCTGGCAGGAGTCGCTGGACTGGCAGTACCGCTGCACGGTCGCAAATATCCCCGGCCAGTAGAAGTTTTGGAACAGCCTCAGCTGGGTGTGCCGGATCCCCTGGTGCCCCGCAAATGGGACATCATGGGGGAGATACAGCAGCTTGCAGCAATACTTTTGGGGAATGACCTGCTGCCGCTGGGCCCCCCCATATCCCCACCTTCCCAGGGGGGAGTCATTCCCAGTACAGGAATCCCCTCTCCCACAGGAATCTCTCCTGACAGCCTTTCCCCAGGGGCAGAGCTGAGTCAAGGTCAGCCTGGTCCCTCAGCATCTGTAAGGAAGGATCTGCCTGCACCTTCACTCAGAATTCAGCAGCTGGGGCAGGGATAGGGACTTGTTCCTCTCCCTTGCCTGGGTTCGGGGCTCTAGCCCTGCTGGGCCCTGTGTCTGCTGGGATGGAGCCCTGAGCCCCCTGCTGGGACCCTCCCCTGGGTCAGGGTCACCAGCCCCTCACTGGCTCTGGCTGCGGGTGGTGACTAGGGCCCTGTGGGGTCCATCTGGCCATTCTTCTAGGTCATTCCCCATCAGCACCTCCGTGGGCAAGTGCTGGTGCAACCCCACTTCCTTGGGGCCCTCCTTGGCCCCCCATTTCAGATTCACCCGGGCTACAGGCACCTTAAACGGGGTCCTGTCTATGCCCTTTAGGTCAGCTGAGTGTCAAGTACCATGTGGTCTGGGGCTACTATCTTGGGCCAGGCCAGTGTCACCTCTGCACCCATATCCCAGTAGCCTGTCACCTTCCTGCCATCCACCTGCAGGGCCACAAGGCACTCGCTTCGCAGGGCCACCCTGCCTCCACCCGGTACACCAAGAAATCTGTCTCCATAGGGTTAGATCTCCCAGGGGAGGTGCACTGAGTGCCCTTTTTTCTCCTCTGAGCTGAGGTTTGCCTGCCAGCCCCTGCCTCTGGGGCGGACTGGCCTTCCCCCAGCTCCAGCCAGTTAACCCTGGAAAGTCTCAGGTCAAGAGACCTGTCCTGGTGCCTGGTGCACTGATCCCTCTTTGGCCGCAGCAATGGCAAGATCTGTGGGCCCTTTTGGGCTGGCTCCGCCCGGGCCCTGGCTGCTTCTCTGGGGCGCAGATGGCTGGTCCTTGTCTCCTGGACTCTCCTCGTAGGTGATTCTCTCCATTGCTCAGCCAAGGACCAGTCTCTCCGGGACTCCCTTTCTCTCCGGGACTCCTGTTCACACCCAGACCAGCTCTCTGTGAACTCATCCACCAGCTTTCCGGACTCCTGGGGATCCTCTGGCCTCCAATCCTTGAGCCTCAGCTTCAGGCTGGGTGGGCACACTTCATAAAACTGTTCCAGCTTAAGCAGGTCCTCTGTGGTCTGGGCTCTGACCTCACATACCCACTTGCAGCAGTATTGCACCAGCCGGGAGGCCTTATCCACATAGGTCTCCCATGGCCCCTTCTGCACCCCCCGGAACTTCTTCCTATATGTCTCCGGGGTTAGCCTGAACTAAGTGTCTGGGCAAATACACATGTGGGTGAGTCAGTGGTAATCACACATCACAGCGCAGGGGAACACTGGGTGACAGAGCAGACAGCACCCCCACTATGTCACAACTTGCCACCATCCTGAGCACAGAGGTGACCATCTTGTATGGCATCTTGAATGAGGAAGGCCTTGTTTACAGAGGGAAGGAAGGGGGTATACAGTGGAGGAGAGCCTGTTGGAGCCCAGGTTTGAAACTGGGGGCTGGAAGCTTAGGGCAAACCCATGTGGGCAGACAGGTCAATAGCCATACTGAGGCAACCCTCTGAGGACCTGTTTGGAGAAGGGCCCATGGAACAGCCTGCGGAGGGAGTAGTATGCAGCCAGGGGACAGATCTGAGTATGGTAAGTGCTATCCACTATCTTTGTTAGTGTGTTAGGAAATTATAATCTCAAGAACAGGGGTGGGCAAGATACCTCTCGGGCCTGGCTCCAACCCACCAAGGCACTGGATCCGGCCCATGGACCTCCCTGCCAGGACCCTCGGGCACAGAGCAGCCGCTGTTTAAAGTGCAGGGCTGTTCCCTGTGACTCTCTGCTCTAGAGGGAGGGGGAGGCTTCAGCAGATCTCCCTGACCCCAGTCCAATCCTCAGCTCCTATTGGCCGGAAACAATTGGCCAATAGGAACTGACCCCAGACAATCTCTCAGCTCTGATTGGCCAGAAACAACCAGCTAATAGGAGCTGAGAGATTGGCAGTGCAAGCCTCTCCCCCCTCCTGGAGAAGAGAACCACACGGAGGGAGCAGCCTGCATTTTCAAGCTATCTGGGCTGCATCAGGCAGGGAGCCCAACTTGTTTTGGGTGTGCTGCAGGGCTACTGGCTGGGAGACATTTAGGTAAGCATCTCCCAGCCAGAGCCTGCCTCTGGCACCCCTGCCTCTCTCGCATCCCTATTCCCTCTCCCAGGTCACCATCCAAACCCTCTGCACCCCCGTGTCCCAGGCCACAATTCTCTCCCATACTCTGTACCCCCCCCAAAAAAAATGATTGCCCATCCCTGCCTTAAGCCCTCCCACAAATGGGCAACCTAACCAGCAAAGAAATGTCACCAGGACCATATGAAGGAATTTCTGAGGAGGGCTGCTTCAGTGCTGTGAAAGCTGGATCTGGGCAGCTGCCTGGAGAGAAGGGGCAGCAAAGGTGGCATTGCTGGGGTGCTGTGAAGCAGAAAGTGATATGTCTATGGGCAGAGGAAATGGAAAAGAGGCAGAGAAAGAGGCTGGAGGCAGGGGCAGAGAGTGGGGTGCCAGGTTGAAATGGGGATGGGAGTCTGTGAGGGGGCAGGAGAGGGGCTAAGAACATGGAGGATGGAAAGAGGGCTGGACACATGGAGTGATGGTGGTCTCCGTACACCACCATGCAGAGGTAGCCCCCTGGCTACCCCACCCTGACTCAGCCATGTTGGCAACCACTGCAAATGCTGCTAGACCTCCCCTTTGCCATACCTCAAGAGTTGCCGCATTCCACTGGGGTGGCTTGGCACTGGGCTCAGGATGCGGCCACTCAGGATGCAGCAGAAAATGGGGCTGGGGACAGCTGGGGATGAAGGGTACAGAGACTGGGCCACGCCCCAGGCCTTACACCAGCTGAAGCAGCCCTCTGGGCTGAGAGCCTGAGAGCCCCCACCTGGAAGGAGCATGAGCTTGTGGTCCCCATCCCTGGGCAGTGAGCCAAAGTTCAGCCCACCCCACGCACGCAGTTGTGCACCACAGGCAGCCACCAGAAGGGGACATGGTGCAGTCATTGCTTTCCCCAAGCAGGGGGCCTCCAAGGCCGGCCTGGTTTGCAGCCCACGTCTTCCCTCAGCCACCAGGCCCTATACTGCTTGCCCTGTGGGCCTGCCCCTGCCTGAGGCCCTCTGGCCACCAGGAAGGCCTGTGTCCCCAGGTCCAGCCGCCCCAGAGCCTCTACCTGGGGTCCCCCCCCGCAAGCAATGGTGGCAGTGCTGCCACAGTCCCATTACCTGTGGCAGGCTGATCCGGAATGACGCCCAGGCTGCAGATGGAGTCACCCTGCTCCGGACACTGTTCAGAGACGGGCAAAGCCTCCTGGCAGCCCAGACTGGGCAGATTCCACCTCCTGAAAGGCTGCAGACAGAGCTGAGTGGGCAGGACCCTTGGGAAGCAGAATCTGCCCAGGCTGGGCTGCCAGGAAGCTTTACCAGTCCCCGAACAAAGTCCAGGACAGGGAGGCCATGTGAGGGCAGAGCTTGTGGACACAAGTGACGTGATGATGTCACTCTGTTGTCTTGCAGGATTTTTTAAATATATATAGAGAGAGATATTGCTTTTTAGTAACTCAGTCACACCAATCTGACAATCCATATTTATACCTGGCTAATCAGAACATTGCCTCACAGCTCTGTCCTACAGGAGACAGCATAAATAATATATCCCAGAGGCACAAGATGGGACAGAGGTCCTTTTGTCCTCAGTGTTTGGCTCACTTGCTCTGTCATTTGCAGCAACCTGCCCATTAAAGGCAGGGGGAGGAAGAAAGAAAAGGGGCAAGGGGGACTCTCTGCTCATGGCAATTCTCTGCTGTTAAAATTCACTTTAATTTTCTTCCACTCCTGGAAGGTTATGTTTGAAAATGTTTTATGTATAAGGTTCTCCAGTCTGTCAGTCAGATTCCTTGGCAGGGTGAACTTGTCCTGGTATCTCATTTAACCATTCCACTCAGGATATGGTGTTCAATCACCTGCCACTCCAGTAGTCCCTTGGCCTAGACATTTGGAGTTCCGCCACTTGTCTGGAAAAGCGCTTCCTTTTCCCCAATCTTGTACTCAGGACAGGGGGAAGTCCTGTTTGGCTTTAGTGGAATTCAGTGTAGGTTGGTAGAAAGTGTGACCAAAAATTACCACTTGCTCACTGTTTTGCATCTTCCTTGAAGTGAGCTGCTGTACTCAGTCTATTTCCTTTGGAAACTACATCCTTGCCATAAAAACAACTATCACAAACAGCACTAGCTAGCTGTTTCAACCAAGAGGCTAATGACTGAACGTGTGTGGACTGACTTTACTTGACTAGACAGCTCAAGTTTGGTAGGATAGGGTGTGGAGAGCTACACTTCTGACATGGTTCTGGAAAGTTCTCCTTGTCCAGAGCTGCCACTAAACTCCAGTGAATTTTGGTTTACAGGACTATACCCTCACTGTGTGACTATGGTGTAAGCCATTTCTCCTCTATGGGCCCCTCCTTAGATGGGGATAATAACAGAACTACTACCCAGGGAAGTTGTGAGTTTAAGTAATTATGTATAGAAATGCTTTCAGGAAAGTGCTATCGGAGTACAAAGTGTTATGTCATTATTGACATTCCAATCCTTAAACCTTTTCAGTACCAGGTAAATATTTTCAACAACTTTAAAACTGAGGGTTAATGTACAGTCACTTCCTCTGCATTTGTTCAGTGAAATATCTTCAGAAAAATAGGAAAGTCAATGTTCTTACTTGTAAGAACACTTCTCCAGATGCCTTTTGTTACTTGATTATGCAAATTATTGAATCAAAATGAAAATATTTAGGTGTGAGGTAGTTCTAGTTTTCTACTGATCTTTTAGCATGATAATTAAACAATTAGATAACCATGGAACATGCTCTTTTAATTCTGAACTTCACTGACCTTGGCAAGTGACCTTCTTTCAAGTATGCAGTGCAACACTGACAAATCACATGTTCGTAATATACACCTCTCTTTGGCTGGCAGACATTTGAAGAGTGACAACAAAGGTCAATACCTTTGAGAACTAGCCCTTCATTTATTGAATGTGTAAAAGTATACAGCTGGCTGTACATCTGTTAATATTTTTAACCACAGTAAAATACTAGATTACAATTGGAGGGGCATTTTATTAAGTTTAAGAGATACAGATGCAGAATTTAGCAGGCCTCTAAACAAAACTGTTATGAAACTGTAAAGTGTAATCTTTAGATATCTGATATAAAAATGAGGATGAAGTGTTGTTGAAGTCATGCTGGTCCCAGGACATTAGAGAGTCAAGGTGGGTATGTTAATATCTTTTTATTGGACCAATTTCTGTTGGTGACAAAGACAAGTTTTTGAGGTTAGAAAGAGCTCTGTGTAAGCTCAAAAAGCTTGTCTTTCTCACTTGCAGAAGAGCGGATCCAGTAAAAAGGAGTGCAACTCTCTACATCTGAAGCCATCCCTAGACTTGTGGAATGGGAGGTGGCAAGATCTAAACTTATTGGTCCTTTAGGAGTTGTGAAGGGCAAATTATGAGCTTTCAAAGAAGTGAGTGATTGAATGCTAGGTGTTAAACTCCGTCTCCAGGTAGGTGTCATACTGATAGGGTCCCAATTATTGTACACAAGGCTATTGCCACAGGTTAGGAAGGAGATGTTACTATGGAAAGCAACATTCCCTGAGCTCCAACCTTCTCTACTCCATGACATTACCGCTTAATGGGTGCAAAACTCCAAAGCCCCAAAGATAAACCAATTGCAATGTCTTCATTTCACCCATTTGCCCTGTGGATGCCATTAATATCCAACAAAGACAAAACTGGAGCGTGTTTTGCTATATTTTTGAAGTTTTCCTGATCTTCATCCAGTATCGTGATGGGCACTATAATGTCTTTTTTGTAAAAAATAAATAATACTGTATTTGGGTATTAGCCGGGCCCTGTTGAAACAAACTTTTTTTGCTTCAAGTCTTTTTTTAAACGGCGGTTGTTTGTTTAGGAATAAAAATAATCTTTTCCTTTTGCTTTGTATTCGTAGAGTTCAGAAAATGTAAGCATTTCTGTGAGCATCTTCTTTTACCCCGGCCTACTGATTCAAAGCCAATTCAAGTGAAATGAATTCTCTGATTTTAGTTCAGTTCCTAGGAATTACAAAATTAATATGACAGACACTCTCTGATTTGTGACACGACTGGAATACACTATACAAGAGAGCACAAGTTCTACACTGTGATGAGTCAACATCTGTAGTTACTGTCCATTTTTCATTAATGTGTATTATTAGTGCAAGAAGCAGTTCTTTATAAGAAGGTCCTGGTGTGTGGATCATTTATCTTCACTGGTTTGATGAGCCTATTGGAATTACTGTTCCAAACATTTATACTTCCTGGAACTATCTTTCCACTGTCAGAAGAGTTGCTGAGCAAGTCGTATGTCTTAATTCTAGGAAATACTGCCTCTTCTGGAGGCTGTATTTCTGGAAATCTCTACATTGTGTACAAGGGGCATGTGTGTGTGTGTGTGCACACGCATGAGCATGTGCTATAGTGAACATTTGTTCTGCTCATTTTAGTTAAGGTTGAAAAATAATTTTCATCAGCACGTTTTCAATCATTCATAACCTACTTAAATTTTGATCATTTGAGTCCATATTTTCCATGCTTGGTTGAAAGTAAAAATCTGTTTAGCTTTTTAGGAATTATGTGTATGAAACTCTCCCCCCCCACACACATTTTTCACCTTAAAAAGATCACTCTCTTCCTCCTTCTTTGTCCCCCACCAATAAGGGTAAAAGCTTAAAAGTGGCGAAACTCTGAAATATGAAACCTGGTATGTCATTACTTCCTACTGAGTAGCATGTGCTTTGCTATGTTGCAAAGAATTTGGCTATTGAACAGCAAAGTCACGCTTATTAGAAAATGTGCATGTGAGCCAAAGAAAGCTTTTTGTGAGCAATGACAACTTTTGATGCAACATTCTGGCTTTAAACCATCATAACTTTAGAAGAATTGGACTGATTTTCCTTAATGAAGGATTTAGGTTTGGTCTCAGTCAGACCTACAAAAGAAGACAAGTTTTCTTCTGTCAGTAGTTATAGTGTGTGATAGTACCATGTTCATTTGATACACACAGTGGAACTATTCTCCTCCACAGTATCCAAAGAAAATCACTATGGATCACTCTACAAGACTGGAATGTGGCCCCCCACAGTCCCACTTCTGCTCTGTGAATAATCTCTTTTAACTCTGGGATGCCACCCAGAGAGGCAATGGCAGTGGCATAGTAACCCTTCCCTGCTCATCCAACTCTAGAAGCAGTGGGGACCTGCAGCAGCTGGGGTTTACCTGTCTGAGATGGTGATCTGGGTTCATTACACTCTGCTGTTCTTGCTGCACAGAGATATGCCAGAATGGTGTTAGTGGGGCCACCCAGAGCGGTAACTCTTGGGAGTTAACTTTTATGGTTTTACATTGCATCTCCGTGATGTAAAGCCATCTTCAGAGTCGGGAAGATGTTGTTGCATCAGTTACACTCAGTTTGTTTACAAGCTTTTCTTCACAAGCTGGAGGGCCAGCCATGTTTTGTTTAAATGAAAGCTGAAATTCTAATGCAATGACATGACTTCAGGAGCTGGGGCTCTGACTGCCTGTGAAAAGAACATTACTCCTATACTGCTCTGAGTGATTCCCTTCCTATAGCTTGGCATATCACCAGGGTGTGTGACGCAAAGGCATCGGGCTGTGTAGGCCTGCTAGACCACTGCTCTTATTTTATGGGATTGCTTTTTGGTTTTTTAATCTTTTCCTATTAAAATGCATGTGTTTTGCATTCCTCTTGTCGCTCTATATATTAAAGAAGGTTTTTCCTGTGGGGCAACAGTGATGTCATCATGTCTCTCTACGTCACCTGCCCTCCCACCTCAACAGAGTCCCCAGAAGGGGAAGAGGCGGATATAGCTAAGGGCTCTCTTCCCCCACCTTGGGGGGCACCTTGGGCTCCCCATTGGCCCTTGGCTCCCCTGAAGGAGGGCCAGAGGGTGGCAGCAGCAGCTGCTTGTTGGCACTGAAGGCCCGGATGCTCCAGGACCCAGCCGGGAACTGCTGCCTCTGGCTACTCAGGCTGGGCGTGCTGGGGCCGTGTGTGCCTGGAACTCTAGCCTGGAACCCTCTCCTCCTCACCCCCACAAGATTTGTGTGTCAGCGCTGGCTTCCTGTAGGGGAGTAGGTAGAGGAGAAAATCCTGAGGCGGTTTGCGGAGAAGCGCATGTGCTGCTGAGGGGAACGGTGCCCCCTGCTCACTATGCTCGCCAACCCCCCTATCTGTGGGGATAGGCAGGCCCAGCTCTCCCCTCTCCCCAGCTGCCAGGGAGGGCTGGCAGTCATGTCAGCCTCAGCCTCTTGCTCCCCCTTCCCACCCTGTCTGCAGCCAGTCCCGGCCTCTGCCCTCCCCCGCCCCCCAGCTGCTGGGGCCGCACTGGAGGGAGAAGGAGGGAGCCACTCTGAGTCCTCACCAGGACCCATGCTCTCCCTTCCCCCTGCCACCAGGGAGGGGTTTGCTGCAGCCGCACCAACCCGGGCTTCTTCTTCTTTTCCCTGCATTCTGCTGTGCCAGCCCAGGCCCTTTCTCCCTCCCCTGGCCACACCAGCCTGGGCCCCCTTTCCTGGCCGTGCCATCCTGGGCCTTTTCTCTCCCCACACACTGCCATGGCCTAACCTCAACCCCCCAGCTGAGGCCACTCAGATCGTGCTGTCCTCCTGGCCTCCATGGCGGAGTGCTCCAAGGCCTCACACGCCCTGTGCTCTCCTCCTAGCCACCGGAGGGAAAGGGAGGGGGATGCTCTGAGGCTTTGAGTGCCCTGCGCCACTGGGGGTGGGGCAGAGTGGGAGCTGCTCCAAAGCCTCGCGCGCCCCACGCTCTTCTCCCAGCTGCCATGCACAGGTGAGGAGGGAGGTGTTGCATGGCAGCCAGAACTGGGGAAAGGGGAAGGAGGGGCTGTATGATGCCAGAGTGACATGATGACATCACTCTGTTGTCCCCAGGAAAAACTTTTTGTAGGTATAGTAAGATTATATGTAATTTGTATGTGACTGATGTTTCCATATTCTATCTTTGTTCCCTGTATACATGTATGTATCTTTGTTAAAATAATGTTTCAGTTTGAAGGAAAGCTCTTTTGCCATAGTTGCAGTTTGGAAGAATCTTGATATACAATTATCATTTTGAATGGATAATCTCAGGCCATGAAGACAGTAGGTAAAATTTTCAAAAATTTTGATTTGTGAGAATAAATTTCATTTTCAAAAGAGATTTAGGCTCTTAAGAATCTAAGGCCATGTTTCCATTTGTGAGAGAGCACCTCCATCAGCACCGGTACATCCCGTTGTGGCAAGGAGTAAGGGAAGTCGACAGGGAAGTTTCTCCCATCGACTTTCTCCTGTGGAGAAAGCACCAAGCTTGGGTTAATGTACGTCGAATCCAGCTATATTATTTAAGTAGCTGGAGTTGTGTACCTTAAGCCAATCTTCCTGGTGTAGTATAGATCTGGCCTAAGTGCCACTAACTTGCAATGAGAGTTAAGCTTATAAGTCCCTTATCCCTGGTCTACACTAGGGAGTTATTTTGAAATAAGTTTCCTAATTTTGAAATAACAAGCGGAGCATCCACACTACCTAGCCCGTGCTGGCTATTTTGAAATAATAACTCCTGCTTGTCATGAAAAATAACACTTATTTCTACCTAGTTATTTTGAAATAGCAGTAGTGTGGATTCTCTACTACTCCCAAGAGTCATTCAAAGTAATTACTCCCCAGTGCTTTCTGGGGCTCTAAGTCAAGGTCGCACATCCACATTATTGGAGTCTGCCTCTGACTAATTTCAAGGCTTCCTTATAATGTGGATACGCTATTTTGAAATAGTTATTTCAGGAGTTATTATTTTGAAATAAATTGTTTCAAAATAATTTCCTAGTGTAGACATGCCCTTGGATACTTTTGAAAATTTTACCCACTAAGTCAGTGGTCTCCAACCTTTTTAATCACAAGATCACTTTTTCAATTTAAGTGCAATGTAAGATCTACGTCAAACCCAAATATCCTTGCTTCACTTCCTTCCCACCCCTTCTTTGAGGCTCTGCCTCTGCTCCACCCCTTCTCCAAGGCCTTACCCTGCTCACTCCATCCCCCTTCCTCCACCATCCTCACTCACTTTCACCAGGTTGGGTAGGGGATTTGGCTATGTCTAGACTACAGGTTTTTTCCGGGATACCATAGGTATCCCAGAAAAATTCTGCAACATCCAGGGAATGCATCTCCTCTTCCGCTTTTTTTTGCGGAAGAGCAGATATGTTCTTTTGGAAGCCCTGTCTTCCTCCTCCCACGAGGAAGAAGGGCTCTTCCGAAA
>CM057845.1:64874542-64896566 GCA_030068395.1 Apalone spinifera
AACTAGGGGGCAAGTGTAGACATACCCTTACATATTACTCATTGTAACATCATATACAAAGTATATAGGGCTCCATAAATAACTATCATATGTCTGTAATCACTATATCTCTTTTATCTAAATTATTTGAGTATCACCTCAGGCATTTAGACTGTACTGTACACAAAGAAATGCATACAACCAATCCATTCTGATGACTATTCTATGTGTACAGATAAACTAAAAATATTCTTTGATCTGAAGATAAAAAAGATAATTTTTGTTCCCAGAAGGGAACACAGCTGTTTTTTTTCAAACACTTAGTATATGTCCAAGACCAGACATAGTTTTTAAAATCTTATTGCCAATTCCAACATCCGCAATACATCTAATGAAAGTTTTCTTAGCATACTACAATTCTCATACATATAACATAATTTTTTAGAACAGTCACCAAAGATTTATTCAGACAAAATATTGCTCATGACAAATCAAAGACTACAAAGATTCAGTACTATAAATACAAGTGTCTGAACAAATCTTTGGGGATGTTTAATAAAGAGGTCTCTGAAAATGGCGTCCTATGGTTCCCATGAAAAAGACAGTACCTGTTACTGTAACTGGTGCTCTTCCATTCATCTTAGGTGTGTGTTTTTGACACATGCCCTGGTGCCAGAAGTTTTTCTTTTTGTAGTATTTGTAGGGGATGGCTCTGGCGTGCTTTAAAGTGGCATACACGCACCATGTTTTATAGGGCACTGGCTCCTCCAACTTCTTGCCAGAAATTCCAGCAGTAGGAAAGAAGAGTAGGATGTTGAATGGACATGAGCAACACATCTTGGCCCTCAGAGGAGTTTAACTCTCAGGTCCTATTGTATTCCTACAGCTTAATATTTAGAAACGCTAAACACAGCACTAGACATGGAAACAGGTAACATGAAAGCTATCTTCCATGACAGATGCAACAAAAAGCATGAGGCAGGCTCAAAGGGTGGCCCTGTTAGTCTAGAGAAAGCCATATTGAGGTACCACTATGGAATTCAGGACTGAACTTGAGGAAATAGCCCCTAGAGGCCCTTTAGGAACCTTGTAGTCATTCCTGAGAGAATACCAGACCAGCCTAGGATTGGTGGGTGCAAGGCTGATATGGCCACCAAATGCACCTTGATAGAAGAGTGTGTGTAGATAAAAGTGTGTGCAAAGGCTTGAGTTTTCAGATGAAGCAGGTAATAAAAATGGGCCTGCAAGGAAGTATGCAAGGGGGAAATACCCCGATCAACTGCCCACAGGAAAATCTGATCCACGTTGCCAGGTATGACTGTCTGGCCAAGGACTTCCGACTGCTGAGAAGGACTTGCTGCACCCCTTCCAAACAGGACTGCTCCTTTGGATTTAGCCATGCAGCATCCACACTGTGAGGTAGAACAATGGGAGCATGGGAAATAAAAGCCAGCTACGATCCTGATACAGCAGATCTGGACGATTCTGGGCCACAGAGGGAGCACTTCCAAGCTCAGGAATGTGCTGAACCTATGTTGGTGGGCCACGCCGGGGTGATCAGGATGACCAGAGCTTTGTCTTGTTTGACCTTGAGCAGGAACTTGTTGATGATAGGGATTGGCGGGAACACATACAACAGGTCTTCCATTGAGGGCCAGAAGGAGGCCTCAAAGAAGGAAACTTTTTTTCTTCCCCCAACTGGAAGAGACCTTGTAACACTTTCTGGTCAGCTAGGTGGCAAACAGGTCCATTTTAAGGATGTTAAGTATCAACTAACTGACTCATCAAATCAATTAGTTAATAGGGCTGCTCCACCTTTGAAGTGTAGCAACAGCCCTAGCACTTCAAAGATAAAAGTGCTGCATGGAGCCCGATGTCAGCTGGGGACTCCCCAGTGGACCCTGGGCTCCGTGCAGCACTTCTGCTTTGAAACGCCGGGGGGAGCCCAGCATCAGGCTCCCTGGGGTATTTCAAAGGGGCAGCACTGCAGGGAGCCCAGGGTCAGCGGGGGAGTCCCCAGCTGACCCCAGGCTCCCATGTGCAGCCTGGGGACACTCCAGTTGGCCCCGGACTGCATGCCGCATTTCAAAGTGGCAGCACCACATGGAGCCCAGGGGTTGGCCCCAGGCTTCAAGCAGCGCTGCCGCTTTAAAGCTCCTCTTCCTCTCCCCCTCCTTTGCTGCCTCTTTTTGATAGAGGAAGTAAGGGGGTGAAGGGACTAGTTGACAATCCTGTCGACTATCTGATAAGCATTTGCTTATCAGACAGTCCACTAGTCAGCTAGTCCGTCACATCCCTAGTCCATTTAGGGAGTTCCCCACCTCTGGAAGATTGTAGAAATGACCTATGAGTGGAGTGCCCACCCATCTTGAGTGAAAAGTCTCTGCTCAACTGATCTGCCAGTGTGTTCTGGCCCCCAGGAGATGACATGCTTCCAGATGGATTCCATGTTTGAGAGAGAGCCTCATGGCAGAGGGTTGAGGAGTGAGCTCTCTCTTGCCATGTTATCCATTAGAACTCTGACCAACTTGCCTGACAGGTGAGGGGGAAAGATCACACGTGCCTTGTGGACTCCCTGTAGTTCCTTGATGTTTATGTGGAGCTCTATCTCTTCAGGAGTTCATGTACCCGGAGTCTGGAGATTGCGGAGTTGGGTTCCCCAACTGAGATCCAAGCATCCGAGATCAGCTCAATCAAATGGGGAGGGTCATGAAATGGAACACCTGTGACAACATTGTTTGGACTGGACCACCAACTGAGCGAGGTAAGTATCTTCAGTGGGATAGACATGACCATTTCTAGATGGTGTTTGGACTGGGAGTAGATCATTCCAAACCATTGTTGCAGGGATCAATTCCTGAGTGTGACATGGTGCACCACAAATGTGCATGTGGCCCAGAAGGCAGAGGCATTCCCTGTGAGGGGGAATGCTGAGACTTCCACAACTAAGTCCACTAGTGGCCAAAATCTTTTCCGTGGAAGGAACATCCTGACTGAGGTAGAATTGAGCACTGTTCCAATGAACTCGGTCCTCTTCACCAGTACTAACATTGGTTCTGTGTCATTCACCAACAAGCCAAGATGACGACATGTGGTGAGCAGCAGCTCAATGTCCTCTTGGACCTGGAACTGCCTTTGATGAGCCAGTCATCCATGTATAGATATATCTGGATATCCAACTGCTGGAGGTAAGCCACTACCACTGACATGCCTTTGGTGAACACACATGGGGCTGTAGTTAGGCCAAACAGGAGGACCACAAACCAACAGTGGTTGATACCTACCATAAAACAGAGGAAGTGTCTTTGCCCCTTGGAGATCAAGAGTGGTGTATAAGTCTCTGCAACTCAGGGAGGGAATGACGAAGGTCAGAGAGACCATGCGGAACTTTCGATTTTCGTAGGTAGCATTTCAGTCCATTCTGAAGCTCGCCTTTGGAATCAAAATTATGAATAACACCTCGGCTGCAGCTAGATTGGCATGATTTTCCACAAATGCTTTTAACGGAAAACTTTTCCGTTAAAAGCATTTTCGGAACAGAGTGACTAGATTGGCACGGACGCTTTTCCACAAAAGCACTTTGCGGAAAATAAAACTGGCCAGTCTAGACACAGCCCTCTGGTTTCTGTACTTCAAAGAAACCTCTTCCACCAGAGGAAACACATGGGGGGTGCACATGGGGCCACATGCTCCTCCATGCACCCTTCCAAGGCAGGAGGGCCGGCCAGCAGCTGGTAGAAGGACCAGCATTCGTGGCAGGAGTCTGTGCTGTGGGACCGCACCTTCCTCCTACTCACCGGCAGCGGCAGCAGAGAAGGTGCAGGCCAGGTGGCTCCTGGCGGCACTGGGGATTGCTAAGAAGAAACGGGAGGGTAAGGGCAGAGCAAGGACAGGGCAGGGCGGAGCAAGGGGCAGGGAGAGGGAGTGCCAATTCCCTCTCCTTCCCTGCCGCACGTCATCACTATCTTCCACCATGCCTATGCACAGTAGTTCCTCTACTTTTTGCATGAGACTCTCATGAGAAGGATCCCTGAAGAGGGATGGGGAGGGGAAACAGAAAGTAACTACAAGGTGTAACCGTGCACTATCCTACCGAGGAGCCAATGTTATTGGCCCCCCAAGCTGGCAGGAAAGGCAACAGACAATGGGCAAACAAAAGAGGAAAACTACACTTAATTACGAAACAACTAGAAGAACAAAGTTTAATGAGAAGTGGTGGTGTTCGCTGCACCAGCACACTTCCAAACACCATCAGTGGTGGCAAGGAACTGATACTCAGGAGAGCCAATGGTGCCCTATATGCCACGGCATGTGTGCATCATTCCAGAGGGTACCAGAACGAATACCCTACAAGCACACACACCTATAATGAATGGACACAAGCAAGCACTGGAAAAAGAACATCAACCATCTTGAATGGCCATGTGAGATACAGTTTAATGTGCCATGTCTTGTTCTGTCATTTCAGTGGAAAAGCAAACAGACTATAATTGCTTTCATTTTAATCTTTTTTTCTCCAACAGAAATAATGTGACTATACAAAGCAAGAAGAAGTCAAAGGCTCAATTTAATGTCAAGATGTTTGCCAGTCTAACTGCACATATAAAAAGAAAAATCCCCACATTTTCAAAATAATGTTGCAGGCTTATAGCCAAGAGGTTTTCTTTGCCAGCAATGTGAACTATAAACTATAATGAAGTATCATCACCAAGCTGAGATATAAGGGAGTAGCATGGACATTGCAAAGTGCTTCATGTTAAATTTTGTGTGTATAAGGGTGGCCTGTTTCAGAGGTCTAGGACCTACTCAATTATTAGATCCACTGGAAAAGGAGCGAGTGATTATAAAAGCCAGCAAGTGGCTCAGCTGAGGGGGAGCAGTGAAGAGGAGCTGCAGGAAGGGGCAAGGTTCTGTAGCACCCCTGAGGAAGAAAGACAGATCTCCATGTGGTAAGTCCTGAGACCAGTGGCTGGCTAGTAAGCCCCACCTGATAGTCTTCATTTTCTTTTGATGAGTTTGTAGGCATTTGGTAATAAATGGAGCCCACAGCTAAGATCTAAAGGCTAAAGCAATATGGTTGATAATTCCCCAAGGCAGTGATGAAGCCTGCATCTTATAGTTGGTTTTTGCAAGTTTGAAGTGTCTAAGATTCTAGATAAATATTGTTAAATAAATACAAACATCATACCAAAGACCAGGATGTGCAATAGCTTCACTGGCTCATATTGACCACTCTAATAGTATACTCACTATAGGGAAGCCTTCATTTTAACACAAAGGAAAGTAAAAATGGTCACTTTTTAACATGCAGTGTGCTGTCTGTTTCAAGAACAGTTTCTAAAGCCAGGTATAGAGTGTGCAACATTTAATTTTTCATCTCAAATAGTGAAAATGTCATCGAAGCTGCAAAGGTTGTTTTGGAGGCACAGAATTGGAAGGTTGGTTGGAAGAGCACTAGAGAATACAATTGTAGTAGCAACTAAGAGGATGGGGAAGACCACAAAAGAAACTGGGGAAGCCATCCCCAAAGCCAATGAATAAAAATGGAGCTGCACGTGAAATTTCATTATTTCAAAACCAAGAACTGCAATTATGGATTAATAGTGATATTTCACCTTTTCTTTTTTGTGGCGGGGGGGGGGGGGGGGGGGGGGGGGAGTGATTTCTAGGAAGAATGTCAACTCCCATATGTGAACATTCATGAAGCAAAAATGTGATGTAAGTATGTTTTTTTTTTAATTCAGGCAGCTTTGCCAACTGTCCAAGTTTGTCTTCCACTTCCATATACTGCACACAATACAATGCTCTCATCAAGAAGCACTCCAGATACTGTGAATATAGTATTCAGCCACAGTGTAGGTAGCTTGTACAGTTAGGTGCATTAGCTATAATAAACTATGTAGGAGCCTTAGCTATATAATAAGCCAGAGCTGCTCTCTCTGAGTACTTGGCAGAAATCCAGAAGGAGGGACGTCTTAGCATTGCATTCCATTCTTCATGGTGAATCCCCATTGTGGTGCAGGAGCTCTAGCTGGCACAGGGAAATGTATATTATAATAATAAGTACCTAGCTCTTATACAGTGCTTTGGAGCAGTAGCTCTCAAAGGATTTTACAAAGGAGGTCAGGATAATTATTTCCAGTGTCCAGATCGGGAAACTAAGGCACAGTCAGTAGATGTGACTTTCCCCAGGTCACTCAGCAGTCCTATAGCAGAGCCAGGAATAGAAGAGCGGTATCCCAAGTCTCAGTCCGGTGCTCTGTCCAGTAGGCCTCACAGCTTCCCGTTACATATCACTACTCCTTCCTCAGTCCCTCAAGCACTAGAGGATAGCTTGGTGACAGAAGCTAATGCACAAGGATCCAAAGCAACGTAACACGGACTGAGAGCACAGACTGGCCTACGGAAATCTTGATGAAGCTGTGAAAGAACTCTAAGATATGCAATATAGGGTTAGCCATGATGTTTTAAGATGGCCATGGACTTGTTAGCAGTAGAGGTTCTTAAATCTTCCACAGGGGGAAACACCATTTTAAGAGCCTGTCCCCAGGAATACTCCCGCTCCTATTCTGAGCCATGCAAGATCTTTCCCATCCTAGTTCTCAATTGCAAAACATCCACGTGGCAACTATCACTAGAGGAAAGTAAATTGGAAAATAATTTCTGTGTAGCTGTACTTTAACACTATTTGGTAGCTAGGAAGCAGGAAGAGAAGCTGCCAGAATCATGTGATCTACAACTCTCCATTCTACTGGTTTATGTACCATAGTGGTTCAGCTGATGTGTTACAGTAGCTTAATTATAATTTGTAACTAAAGTGGAAAATATATTAACGTTCTTTTATTATCCAGTACTTAGCCCTCCTGAGCCTGTTTATCTCATAAGATCATCTAAGATTAGTACATAAAAAGAACAGAAATATGTGAAATTGTATGTGATGGGAATGGAGGACACAACAGGTAGCCCATCTGTGGCAAGTCTGTTCACTCGCATTGACCCAGTACATCATTGCCTAACTAGCAGGGTAGAAGTGCCAGGCTAGACTAATCTGAGCACAAGGTGAAGGAACAGTAAGGGGAGGGGGGAGTATTATGTGAGTTGGTATGAAGAAAGCTACCTACCTCTATGGTACATAAACCAGTAGAATGGAGAGTTGTAGATCACATGATTCTGGCATATCCTGTCCTCCTGGAACTTCATGATGTCAGTGAACTTAGAGCTTAGATCAGGCCTGGGCAAAATACGGCCCACCAATCCACCAGATCCAGCCCGTGGAGGCAGTGGGGAGCCCCACACAGGCTCCCCTGCCTGCCCTGCAGCCCTGCATACCGGGAAGAAATGCTGCTGCCAGGCTTCCTTTCTGTTTCAAAACTGGAGGGGAGGGGAGAAGTTTCAGGAGTCATCCCACCGCCAGCGCAATCCCATTGGTCAGTTTCTGGCCAGAAACTAGCCAGTGAGAGCTGCGTGTTTGAATAACAGGCAGCCAAGAAGAACTATGCCCCCTTTCCTCAGTTATTCACTGAAGCACATGACCAGGTAAACAGGCAGGCTGGCTGGCTGGGAAATATTTTAAGCTCTGCAAGCCTTAGCTCTGCAGGCAGACAGGCTGGTTTGGCTGCTGGCTGGTAAGTCTCCTGGCCACAACCTGCCTCTGGCACCCCAGCCCTTCCCTGCCCCAATCCTCTGCCCTCCTCCCAGATCTGGCACCCCAATCTCCTGTCCCAGATCACAATTCCCTTCTACCCTAGGTCACATCCCAAACCCCTGCACTCTAGTCCCCTGCCCTAGGTCACAACCACCTTCTTTACCCAAAGTCCCTCCCAGACTCCAGTCTCTCTCCTGCACCCTAATCCCTTACCCCAAGCTCCCCTCTGCACCCAGCCTCCATCCCAGACCCTGCATCTCCTCCATTAATATCATGGAAGAGTGTGGCCCTGGACCACTTTCCAAAATCTTGGAATGGCCCCCCCATCAAAAATTATTGCCCACCTCGGCTTAGATGTTCCTTTTCCCTATCACACACACACACACATATATATATACACACACAGAAAGAAGAAATATATTGTGTAAGATCAAAATTATTTTCAATTTTGTACTCTAAAGCACATGGGGGAAAAAAACACCTCTTTTTAAACTGGACAAAACAAACACATGTGAGCACAGAGAGGTGAAAATGGCTGAAAAATGAAATCCCTATAGGGAGATACTTGTGACATATTATGACTTTACAAAATAATTAAAAAAAATCTGTATTACAGATGTTGTTTCCTGTAGCTACTGATCTTTGACAATTCATAGAAAAGCTATTATTTTTCATTAGCTCGCGCTATAAGAATCAGTTATTTGAATTCGATCAGATAAATGGAAGGTGGGCTGCAAGCATTTTGAACATTTTGGTATGGGAATCTTTCATTAGTCTGTAAGTAGTTTTGTGTTTGCATCAGAAAATCTGTTAACAGCTACCCTCAGAGACAAACATCTGCATCATTATCACAACTGTCAGAACAATCCCCTGCTGTGCAGCAACACTGTGTCATTTTGCCTTTTGCAGCATGGCGGATAACTCATTAAAAAGCCTAAACCCTGCAAATCAACTAAATCTCATTTAACTTCCCAAGGAAATACGACAGTTTTAATTACAGAAGATATGAAAGAAATGTATTAAAATGTAAAAGCTAACGTATGTAATTGAGGATATTTTATTAAAACATTTATTTTAGGGGGAAAAAAAGAAACTACATCAGATTTACTGAAGTGAAAAATGTTCTGAATATTGATACATTATTAAACTATCCTTAGGCAGTGAAAAATATCTACTTTGGGATTGAAATACCCTACAAAATAACTGAAGTTTAAGCAATATAAGGGAAAATTATTTTAGATGCTATACTTTCTAGAAGCTCCAATTAGAGTTTTAAAAAGTGTTATGCTCCAAAAGATCTTTTTATCTTGGTGTTTTCTGTTTTTTACATATTTGACAGATACATGGATACCACACGGACAGTGCCATATAAATACTTAGCTTGTTCTTTGAGTTACCACATGACCTCTCCATTAATTGTATCACTACTATCAGTTGCTATATTTCAGCTTTCATTTCAATCACTCTTTAGCTGCTAGTGCCCTTTTCCATCTGCCATTGCACCTCTTACTGCAATTACATATACTCTGTAAACCTGGCAGCTGTGACAGACAGAATTAGTTGGATTAGCATCTTGCTCTACTTTTGGGACTAGGTTTTCTGTATGCTGATGTTTGTGGGGAGGAGTGGGACATGGAACACCTTATCCCCTCTCTGGGCTTGTGTGAAAGGACTGCATGCAATCTTAGTTCTTGAATTCCTGCCATGTGAGGACTGTGACTGTCCTGTGCTGCAAGTCACAGTGAATGACACCAAGGGTGCAGGATGAAGTGGGGCCAGGGACTTATACTTCCTTCTGTATTGGCCACAAGCGCCACAACAGATGTACGTAATGTGTATGCTGTCATGTCTTCTACAGTATGTGTTCTGACATGTACTGGATGAGTCAGACAGAATGCTCCTGGTACTGCTTCTAGGACACGTTATCTCTGCACACTCTCCCTTCCTTCCTACAATACGATTTCTTACTGGAAAAGCCAGATTAGACAACTGAACCTGATTTCCATTCTAATAAGATTAATAGAAATCAGATACTGAAAATACCTATTAGATCATTTGGCTTATTTCTCTGTTCCTGAGACAGAGTCCAGAAGCAGTGAACATTCCCCATTACATTTAAAGTAAATGGGAACTGTTGCTGTTCAGCATCTCTATGGAAAAGGCTGACGATATCTCAAGTTTGGGCACCCAAAATTAGTGACCTTTTTTGACAATACTGAGCTCAATGTATCTTTAGCTGCTTTTACTGCAATTTACAGCACCTGGAAATGAGGAAGGGAGCAACACCATTTGGTCAACCAGCTCCCAGTAGGCCACTTATAATCCACAGACCATAATTGAATAACCACATTTCCCAACTCATTGCCAATTCTTGGTTTGAAGGTGTATCGGAACCTTCTATAACATGTACTCCCTTCACTTTATCAGTGAGTCGATACAGGTTACAGACCACAGCAGCTCTATATGAAAAATACATAACTTTTTCAGGGCCTCGCCAAAAATTAGCCACTGGTTAAAGCTGAGTGCATCATCCTATTATCTGAGTGCATTCTAAGAGTTTCTTCTACTTATCTGGAATGGAAATGAGATGATTTGTTTCTATAATTAGATGGGTTTGAGGCAAACAGGCAATATGGGGTTCATAGAGGTAGACTTAGAATTAGATAAGCTTTTTCCCTCTGAGGGAGTAACCCAGAAATATAGATTGAAATACACTTCCTGAGAATTTTCTAAAAGACTTGGCAGGAGTAGGGTGGGATGGGGAATCTTTTTTGGGTCGGGACTGCTGACCCACAGAAAAATCAGTCAGGGGTAGGGGGTGCTGGGGGGTGGGGTTGGGGGGAGTGCCAGTATGGGTTCCCCAGTGCTGTGAGGAACCCTGAGCCTCGGGGGCCAGATCCAGGTAACCCAGGAGCCACAACCGGCCTCCTGGCCTTAGGTTCTCTATCCCAGGAGTAGGGACTCACGGGGGGCTGTAACAAGGCAGAATGCAAGTCTGCAATAAAAATGCATTGGTCCACTCCAGTGGATTGCCAGAATAAATATTTTTTCCATCAATTCACCTGGCTGCAGATTTCTCTGATGATGAAGAAGCAGGCTAGAGATGAACTGCAGTAAAGGCTATTGTGATCCTCCAGAGTTTTATATAATCAAATATGATAATGCAACACTAAACAAAAATGATAACATAGGGAAAACAAATAGATTGCTGATTTGCATATCCAATGTTGTATCAGAACAATCGTCCATGAAATAAGTAACTGCAGCAGGCTCTGTACAGAATTAGCTAAATCAAATTAGGACAGTTCTTAGAATTTTAATAATTATGCAGCAGCAACCTAGCCAAACACTGTCATGCGAGAAACAAAGCATTATTTTACTATTGGATGTTTGCAGGATTTTTTGGAATACTGATTTTTTTTCCGGGGGCACAGCTTAGCAAGTCAAACACAAATGCAAGTAATTAGATAGTGAGCAGGCAGCCTCAACAATTGATCTTTAATCGGTATTTCTCACTAGTTTCAATCACAACTCTCCATTGAAGCCAATAGGGAGTACTCTGTAAGGATCAATGGTATGACATGGCCCAGATTTTGGAGTATGCCATCTGTGATATCAATGTATTTAGCTCTAAGCTGCTTTCTAAAAAGTGACAATGGCAGCTGTTTTAAATCTCTAGTGAAATCATGGAGATCTTGTAATTGCACAGAGACTTAAGAATGTCTCCTCTCAGATATTGCTTGGTCTTCCTAGTATACTCATATATAATTGCCATTAATGAGGGCCATCTGCCTAGTGACAAGGTAATCATTCCAAAAGTTCATTCAGGCAATCTAGTGCTTTCAGGCAGCAAAGTAAGGGTAAATCACTTATGTTAGTAAGATGGTGACATGAAAGTACTCTATCCTTCACAGCCATACATTATTGTCATTTGGTATAATTTCCAGTTAAAGTTCCTGGTAACAACAGGAAATGGAAAGCATCTAACAGGGTGAACTTACACAAGAAACATGATCTCTTCTTATTTAAGCCCCAAGTTATTCCAGTTTCTGAACTTTCTAAATGCTTTAAAAACTTTGGTTGGGAGAGGGAAAGAGGCAGATTATTTAGTGAGATTTGACCAGTCATTCCCTCTTCTAATTTATAAACATGACCTCACCAAATACTCAAAATTCCTCATCACACACATAACCCTTTTAACTAAAGAAGGGTAAAACTCACAGTGGAGTCTAATAATACTAATCCTTAGTTATTCAGAAGTCACCGTTGAACAAAATTAAATAATGATCTTTCCCCAGAGACACAAATCTGATGTCTTGGTAGAATTATTACTATTTTATCACTTATTTCTGCATAATATTTTATTGAAAATCTTAACACCAAATACCTCATGTTTACAAAGTACCATGCACCCCACAGAACTATATACATAAATAAGGTCAAGCAATTGAGTTTCACCCTTATTGCAACTTTACAGAAATCACAACTGGATTAATTTAACTGAGAATAGGGATGTAATAATGTAGTTAATTAAACGATTAATGGATAAGCAGTTGCTTATCAGTTAACGTTGTTTACTAAACACAACACTCCCCCCCAAGTACATTTTTAGCAGGCTGGCTGACACGTTGTCCCAGTCCTGGATCGTGCTGAGACCCAGCATCAACCTCTGAGCTGGCACTTAGTGATTATAGTGCAGAGCTGCAGTAGGGATTGATACTGGGTCCCAGCATGAGCTGGGACTGAGTCAGCCTGCCCGCGCGCTCCCTCTTAGTGCTGGGACCTGGCATCAACTGCAGCTGCAGCTCTGTAGTACCAGTACTGAGAGCCAGCACTTAGTCCCAGCTTGCACTGAGAGTGGCATCAAGCCCTACACTGACTCTAAGTGCTTGTAGTGCAGAGCCGCAGCGGGGTTTGATGCCAGGTCCCGGCACTAAGAGATTCTGCTGGAGTTGGGATTGAGCGGTCACAGTGCTACCCCTTATTAACGAACGAATTACACGCTACTTAACATCCCTAACTGAGAATATGGTTTAAAGGGTGCAATATTTTAAAACCAATTGTTGAAATTGTAGATTTAACACCCAATAAAAAGAATTTTTAACACAAAGGTGCAAATGTAGCTCTAGTGTAAGTATGTCAAATAATCTCACTGAATTTGGCCTGAAGTCTAGCTTGAAACAGCTTCCAAGATCTGTTAGTCTGGAACATATACTACATTGATAGTTTTAAATGATCACATTTGCCCTCTCTTTAATTGATAAACATATGAACTGAAATTACAATATGAACTGCCAAGAACACAACTTCACAAAGAATTTTGCAACCACAGAGATTTCTTTAAGAGATTTAAAATCTTGTTTATGCAAGATTTAAAAGTCAATTATGTTCTGGGGGACAAGGTGGGTAAGTTAATATCTTTTATTGTACCAACTTTTGCTGGTGTGAGACAACTTCTGCACTTACAGAGCTCTTTTATAAGAGCTCTGTGTACACTCAAAAGCTTGTCTCACTCACAAGCAGATGTTGGTCTAATAATAGGTATTACCTCACCCCACCTTGATTCTCTAGTATCCTGGGACCAGTGTGGCAAAAACAACATTGCATACAATTATGTTCTGTACAGTTGCACGCTGTATCTGGGACAATTCTATATTCAGCATTGTAAGACTGCTCCTGCTAAATTTACGTGTTCTGAAACGACGTTTAATCTACAGTTTTACTTGGTATATTTTATAAAATCTAAGTGATAAATCTTGTTTGCTTATTTACGTGAGTGGCCTCATTGGCCACCAGTTGACTTATTAAAAGTCCAGTTTTTCAATGTTTGCTCATGTTGAATAAAGCGGTACTTTAATTTACAAGAGTAAAGAGGGCAGAACTGGACCTTTAATTTGGGGTTTCATATTGGAGTTAAAGAACAGATCTATCCTGAAAATTCTATCATCCTTATCCATGGATCTTCTCCCTGCATATATTGAAAGTAACATTTTAGTGACTTTGAGTACATTTGTACACACATTGACTCTGTAGGGTTACAGAGAGAGAACGGACTCTATTTCTGCTCATTCATTAGATACAAAATTATTTATTAAAATTCTACCTTTGGTGACCAGGGGATAAAAAAACCAACCAAAAAACAGTTTCACCAGTAGCATCAGGGGGTAGCCGAATAAGTCTGTACAGGATAAACTTAAAAAGCAACAAATGGTCTGGTAGCACTTTATAGACTAACATAACATGTAGATGGTATCATGAGCTTTTGTGGGCATAGTAATGCAAAGCAGACTATGAACTTTGGGGTTGCTCAGCTGTTACAGAACATAAAATTTGGCTTGTGGAATCTTTTTTTTTTTTTTTAAACTGGTAGTGAGAGAGATTCAGCAGCCAGAAAAAGTGCAACTTAACTTTCAGAATCTGGGGCTGGCAGTGAGAGAGAATTAATATTGTTCTTGTAAACTGAGCAAAAGTTGATTTTGGAACCCTTAAAACACAGGAAAACTTTGGACAACCTGATGATTTCTGGAATCCATAGGTGTTCGGTAGCCTAGGCAGGGGAAGGCTTTGTCTTCCCAAACCACCAGGTATGGCCCCGCCCACACTCTGCCCCTAGAACACCTGTTGTAGGCATTCTGGGGGCGGAGTGTGGCTGCCCCCAGTACCTGCCCTCTCTGTGCTCCTGGCCAGGGAGGCTGGAGCGGAACAGCCTCCTCCCGTTCCTCCCCTTCCCCTGGGTGGTGGGGCCTCAGCAGAGGAGGTGGGGCTGTAGGCTGCACCAACCACCCATGCTGGAATCAGACTTTAAATTTCTGAATAACTAATTCTTATAAGAAAGTTAAGGTGGAAGGAGTTTCCTTTGGGTGTACCAAACACCTGCAAAATGTTGTCCTGTGTATAGCTTTTTAAAAAGAGATCCCAAATGTTAGAATAACAAACCCTGAATAATAGAACTGAGATAAATAGTTGAAGGGAACCAACCATCTCCCTGGAAATTCTTTGTTGCTCAGTATCACTGCTCAGTATCACAGCACACAATTTATGCCACCCACCCAATCTGAGTGTTTCTCCCTAATGTTGGCAAAAATGTATGAAGTATGAAAATAACATTTTATTAAGGCAGTGTAAGCCATCTGGAGAAAATGACCGTAGACTAATATCTAGCTATAGCTATAGTGGGATTCTCATGCTTAAAATCATTGAGGGCATGGAAATTATCATCCATTATTAATGAAGCAAAGTCATCCACATGTACTGTATCCAAGAATAGTGATAGAATATGGGCTTGTTAACTACCTTTTGAAGATGGGGATACACATTTCTTGCTGAATTCTAACCTAATATCCTGGTAATGAACCCAAGTTTTGATATAATGTAAATTTAATCAAAAGTATTTCAAAAGCATTGGGGGTGAAATCCTGATTCCAGTAAAGTCAATGGGAGTTTTGCCATTGACTTCAACTTAGCCAGGATCTCACTTTGCATGTTTATGACATTTTCTCCAGAATGTCCTCCAATTCACAGATAAAAAGTATACTTTAAAACAAACACTGTTCCACCAGATAATCCCATATAAAGTACTCATCAGCTGACTTTTCTTAAATAATCTCTGTTTCTCCCTTTTAAAAACTGTTGACAGTCTTGTAAAAATAGAATCAGATGATACCCAGATATAGGGTAGAAATATTAAAATAATAGAGCAATAACACTATGCATATTTTAGCTTCCCTGGTTTATAAACTAGGCAGACTTTATTTATCTTATTGTGCATGTGATTCATTAATGTAATATATTCACCAATTTCAGTGATATAGGATCTTGCCAATCAAATTTTATTTTAAATAACATTCACAGAGAAAACTGGTCCCAGAGGTGCTGAATTTTATGATCTCCTATTCAGTTATTTGGTGTGGTGGTAATGGGGGCACTGATAGCTTCATAAATACACATGAACAAAATCTTCATTTCCAGGTCCTTTTAATATGCAACTTGTTAAAGGGCAACCTTTCTAGGAGAAATCAGGGTTTGTTGATATGCATTGTAATTTCTATTACCTTCCATCACTTATTACCAAAAGGCAATAGGCATTTATGTTAATTTTATTTATTAAGTTGTGCCACATTTCTTGCTGATTTGTTATTCTTGTGGTTCAGCAGTGTGTTCTAACACCTTCTGGATATAGCTATCCAAGACTTATTGCCAATAAAACTCTGCATAGGGCTGATTTTTTGTTTTGCTTATCCATTCTAATCTCTTCTCCCCAAATAGTTTCATTGAGGAAATTTCAGTTTGGGTAAACTGAAATTTAAAAAAATTAATGTGAAACTAAATATTTTTTCTCATCTAAAACAAAACACTTTATTTTATTTCTGAGATTTCTTAAACATATTACTTTTTGTCATTAACTTGAAATAAATTTCAAAGGAAAACATTATTTTGGATAAAAAATTGAAATGTGTTTTAAAATGTTAAAACAAACAGAATTTTTCATATTTTCCTTCTTTTTTTTTACTGAAACAATTTGGAAATTTTTGACATAATTACACAAAATGTTTCTGTTGACCCAAACCTGCATTTTCCAGTGGGAAATAAATTTCAACTGAAATATTTTGCATTGCTCTAATAACCAGAATAGGGGTTAATTTAATTTTACAATTCTACATAATATCATGTATTTTGCCTTGCCCCAATGTGATGGAGGTTGTTGCTCCATTTGAGTTAAACTGCCCTGCTTTACACTAGGGTCCACAGCAGCTTCCAGTAACTGGCAGGAGCAACTGCAAGGAAATTCCTGCCTTGCCTCTGCAGTCCCATCCTCAAGTGTGCAGATGGAATGGTTCAGGGAATTTAGCTGTCAAACTCTTTAACAAGTCTCCACTGAGCATTGTTGAAAAGAGATTTTCAAAGAGCTCGTAAAGTGACTAAATTTGGGCTTAAAAAAAAAAAAAGAAAGAAACAGGAAAAAGGGATGTACCCGACAAAAAGGCAACTCCCCCTGCTAAACTTCAAATCACTGCTCCAATGCATGAAGCTGCTAGAGTTTCTCCACAAATTGGGTGCAAGACTTTTTTAACATGAGAAAAACAACATGTTTTCCCCTAATATCATTCACAGAAATGGTGGAAAGAGTTTTGCTAAAACTTTCTGAAAACCTTCAGTCTGACACAGATACCCAGCATGGAAAATGTTGGCACAAACAGTGAATTTGGCATAATATAAGCAACTGAGGGTCTTATAAGATAGGCTACACAACCTTATATACTGAGGGAGCTACCACCTCCATCTATGGATGAATAGATTGTATTAATGTAGTATAGTTCAGTGGTTCTCAAAGTGTGGGCCGTGGACTACTAGTAGTCTGCAAGCATGTTGCGGGTGGGCAGTGGGGTCAGGGCTTGTCCCATGCCCCTATGGCAGGGAGCCTACATTGGTGCTCCAGCCCTGTGGCCCGCTCCTCTGCTGGTGCGGAAGGGGAGTCTCATGGACCAGATCCAGTTCCTGGGGGGAGGAAGCGGCTCTGCATGCTGCTCTCCTTCCCCTTGGCTGTGGAAATAGCAGTGCAGGAAATCACTCACCTGAAGGCTTTTCCTGCTGCTCCCATTAGCCAGAATCTCAGCCAATGGAAGTAGCAGGGGGTAATGTCTGGTAATGTCAGGAGGCATGTAGCCATGTAAGTGTCCTCCATCTCTCTATGCTAAGACCTGCACCATCACCCCTTTCACACACAGCCCACTGGCCAAGGCCCCGCACCCTATCTCCTTCCTGCACCCCCTCTCCCAGACCTCCCACCTTTCTCCTGCACACTCCCTCCCTGACCCATCCCCACCCCTGGCCACTCCTCCACCCTACCTCCCACCCAGACCTCCACACTCAGTCTGCTCCTGCACCCTACATCCCAGCCAGACCCCACATCCCCACCCCCTCCTGCAGCCATTTTGTCATCATGGGTGGATGGATGATGCTCCACGGAAAGGCCTGAATTGAATGGGGTGGGCCACAGGCCAAAGAGTTTGAGAACCACTGGTATAGTTGAAAGTTTTTGCTAGGAAACCAGGATAGACATTGAATAAAAAAACTATTTTTAGTTTTTTTGTTGAATTTCCTTTTAGCAGCAGTGATACTTAAAGAACAGAGAAAAAATAAATGTCATTTATGACAGTTGGCACAACTGACCTAACCACTTGTTTGAAGTCAGTCTTACTTTCCAGTATAAAATAGTAAAAGAAAAATCAGTTTAGTGCAAGCTGGTTTTACCCAATAGTCTCTGAAAGTACCTTCTATGCCATTATAGATGATCCTGTCAAGTTCTACTTAGCTATTTTTAGTTCACTGAGTGCATTACAGTCTAGGCCATTTCCCAGTTTCCTGTGCTCCATACCTGTTTCAAAAAGCTACATGTTTGCTGCTGTCAAGAATATTTTCTGCTGTTGAATATAAATGTGCTAGGATTTCATTGGTGGTATTGTAGAGAGAGCAAAGCTTCCCTTCACAACTTGAGTGCCAAGCTGTGCTATATAAAGAAAAATAAACCTTCAGTGCTTCCTGCTATCAGTTGAGGAAAACATTTAGCTAGTTAAATGAAAAGACTAGCCAGGATCTTAGAATAGAGAGTATCATACAGCTTGTAACTGTATTGTCCTTAAAAGTCTTTATAACTGTGGGCTATTTAAGTGGAAATCTCTCTCTGTTTCACACAATGCAGAATATATTCAGTAAAATAAGGGTGTGTTGCACAGTGCAGATAAATTAATGTACCTTCCCTTTTCTCTTCCTTTCTAGCCAGTCATGGAAAAAAAATCACAATCAATGCAGTTCTGCTGCCTCCGTACCAATCCTGCTACCACTGAAGTAAACTATAGAACTCCCATTGATTTCATCGAAGAAGGATTACTGTTAGGCATTAAATAGATAAGCACAAAGGAGAACTGAGAAGCTTGCTGGTTGCAAGCTGCAAACTGTTGCCTCCATAAGAATGTTTCCAATCACTTCAGTCTTGCATACAAATAATGTTTAGTTTACTAGAGAAATAATCCAATACATTTAGAAATCTATGGAATTGATTAGCTTTTAGCTTCATTTGTATCTTCTGTCCAAGACATTGCAAAACTATTATCATTTACATAGATGAAAGTTGGTTCACATTCCCCCTGGTCTGCTTACACAAGAGAGTTCCAAAAAGAAAGTTTCTGTAAAACAAAAATTTCTGAAGCAGCCTTAACTATGGTCCCACTACTGTGAGTCCAGAACATATTTCACTGCTGTAGAGATTTCTTAGCTGGGTCTGTATTGATAAACTGGAGGGCAAGTAGTTCCTTCTCCCTCTGCGTACCTGTGTGCAAGTCAGCCATAATTTATCACAGACTGCTGGAGAAGACCTTTTCGCACAGATGGCAGGGTAATGATCCCAGGCCTCAGCAGTAGCAAGAATTTTCTAACATATAAGCATGACTCCAGTGCTTTCTACTGGCCAATAATGTCACCTTAAGGCAGAGGTGGGCAATCATTTTTGACAGGGGGTCAGTCACGGAAAGAATTTGGAAAGTGGTTGATGGCTGCACTCTTCTATAATATTAATGGAGGAAGTGTGGGGTCTGGGATGGAGGTTAAGTGCAGAAGGGAGCTTGGGGTAAGGGAAGAAGTTTGGGTGAAGGGAGGCATTTGTGACTTGGGGCACTGGGTTGGAGTGCAGGGAACTGGAGTACAGGAGAGGGTGCAGGGTTTGGGTTATGAGCTATGGCAGGAGGGGACTGTGATCTGGGTCAGAGGATTGGGGTGCCAGATCTGGGAGGAGGTATGCGTGTAGGAGGGGGGCACAGGATATGGGTATGTGAAGTAGGGGTCAGGAGATGGGGGCAGAGGGTCAGGGAAAGGAGGGGTTGAGGTGCCAGTGGCAGGCTCTGGCCAGGAGACTTACTAGCCAGCAGCCCATTCCTGAATCAGCCTCTCTGCCTGCCCCACTCCCACACAGGCTGCAGCCCCTTATGTTTCGTGGCTGCCTGTTATTGAAACAGGCAGATCCCACTGGCCAGTTTCTGGCCAGAAGCCAGCCAATGGGATTGTGCTGGGGTCAGGAGCAGCTCCTATAGCTTTTTCCCCTTCTGGGCTCAGTTTTTCCCTTCTGGGCTCAGTTTTTAAAGTGAAACAGCCCCACAGTCACATTTCTGAGCAGCGTGTGGGTGGGGCAAGACAAGTGGGGAGCCTGCATGGGGCTCTCCGCAGTATCCACAGGCCAGATCCAGTAGCTTGGCAGGCTGGATCTGGCCCATGGATAGGGTTGCCAAATTATTTCAGAAAAAATACAGAACAACAAAAAAAAAAGGACCCCGAGAGTTGTTAAGCAAACCCCCCCTCCTCCCAAAACACAAAACCACAACAATGTAGCCCCTTTAAAAACCGTGTGGTGAGGCTTTTTGGCCCTAAAATGCTGCCGGCGGCCACCCACCATCTTGCCTCCCTGTACAGGGCCGGACAGCTCCCCTGCAGAACCTGGTAAGCACTAGGGTTGCCAGACAGCTCAGGATTTTTTGCCTCCTGGCTGGGGAAAAAATCAGAAAGTACTGGACATTTTAAGTGTCTGGTATTTTCTGAATTTTTGTACTGGACAGGAGGCAAAAATACCGGACTGTTCGGCTCAATACCAGACACCTGGCAACCCTACCCATTGGCTGTATTTTGCCCAGGCCCACCTTAAGGGCCCTTAACCTCAGCAGATTTTAGATTTGTCCCACATTTGCCCTTGGAGGCATCATGACTTTGAATCACATAGCCCTTGCTGAGGTGCACATGATGCTCTTGCTCCCTCACCGCTTATAGAAATATGGCTATGCTAAGAAATGACTAAAATCTCATTTCCATACCTCTCTGATAGCTGTACAAAACTCACTCTGCAGTACTTTCTTTAGGGACTGTAACTTGTGCACTGGTACTTCTCCAGACTCTTGTAGTTTCTCCAGTAATTCAATTGCTCTGGCAACATCTGAATGGATAAAAATAGGAATAAAGTTCAGAAAGGCAGAAATTTGACATGTAAAATGTCTGTTCCAAATAAGTTTTCAGTACATAATCAGCTTTGTCACTGCTTAGTCTTTGTGTTTATAATTCTTTAACAGACAAGATAAAGTTCATTTTTGCACATAAAACACTTGATATGTACGTTACCTTAAATTAACATATGTGCATATATTGCTATTTAGAAATCTGAATCCTTCAATACTGATATTATATGAATATTTATCAATTTACAAGTACCCTTTTCTAAAATGTGGATATCAGTAGAAACAGATAATATACAGTAGTATGCTTAGAACAGTTAGTAATACATAACTGCTATCTTCTGCATTATCAAGAGCAGCACCAAAGATTTACGGGGGCTCACTTTTAAAGAGTCTGAGTTAAAATGAGTCCTTATATAAGTACATCTGCTATGATAATGGATGAGGGAATTTCTGTACAAATCTGGAACTATATGCTAATATTTTATTCAAGAATTTTTTTGCCTGTTGCTAGAAGAAGGCTCATCTAGTGCTCAGAGCACTTGCCCAGGGCTCTGAAGAGCCACAACTCCTTGCTCTCCCATGTACTTCCTGGATGACTGTGGCAAAATCAATCAGCTTTTCTGCCTTGGTTCCTCATATGTAAAATGGGGATAATAGCACTTCTCTCTCTGACACACAAGCATGTTGTCAAGATAAATATATTACAGATAATGAGATGTTCAGATAATGTGGTGATGGGGGGTGATATAAGCATGATAAATTCTATGTATTACTTGATGGAGAATATCCACTGGTCATCTGAGGGAGGTAAGTCAGTCCATTTAGTTAAAAAGCACTTTTTTTGCAAGTGTTTCCTCAAAAATTCCCACTGGTGACCACCCAGGATTACACTAGTATGGATTTATTGTTCAACTAAAGAAGACAGAGCTGCCACTAAAGGTATAAACTAAAGAAGGAACCAGTTATCTCTCTCTCACACACAGGGGAAATTGCATCTTACAGCGAGTTACAAGCAAAGTGGCTGAGAGTTACAAAGATTACAAAGTTGCAAGGCTCAATCACTAAGCTTACAGCAAGTTTCTAAACTTATAACCCAAAGTTGCTGAGAGTTATGAGGTTCTACAAAGATTACAGAGTTGCAAGGTTTAAGATCACAAGGAGTTGCAGAGTTTAAAAGGCAATGCAGTTGAAACAATTACACAGCTTCTGAGAATTATTTACAAATCAACAGTAATGAAGTGACTTAGAAGACAACGCCCCCTGTCTCCCATAGCAATGCAGTCAGCAGGAGGTTTTTGTCAGTCTAAGTTAACTGTTGGCAGAAACTTACAGTTTAGTCTATTTCCAGAAAATCCATGGCTGTGTCTAGACTGGCACGATCTTGCACCAGAGCTATGCAAATGAGGCT
>CM057845.1:64912787-64929365 GCA_030068395.1 Apalone spinifera
AACATCCACTCAGTGTGCAGTGGCAGTCAAAAAAGCAAATAGAATGTTAGGAATTGTTAGAAAAAGGGGTAGAGAATAAGACAGAGAGTATCTTATTGCCTCTATAAAAAATCATGGTATGTCCACATCTTGAATACTGCATACAGATGTGGTTGCCTCATCTCAAAAAGATATATTGGCATTGGAAAAGGTTCAGAAAAGGGCAACAACGATGATTAGGGGATTTGGAAAGGGTCCCATATGAAGAGAGATTAAAAAGACTTGGACTTTTCATCTTAGAAAAGAGGAGACTAAGGGGGGATATGATAGAGGTCTATAAAATCACGACTGGTGTGGAAAAAAGTGAATAATGAAAAGTTATTTACTTATTCCCACAATATAAGAACTAGGGGTTACCAAATGAAATTAATAGGCAGCAGGTTTAAAACAAACAAAAGGAAAATTTTCTTTACTCAGCTCACTGTCAACCTGTGGAACTCCTTGCCAGAGGATGTGGTGAAGACTAGGACTTTAACAGGGTTCAAAAAAGAGCTAGATAGATTAATGGAAGTTAGATCCATAAATAGCTATTAGCCAGGATGGGCAGGAATGGTGTCCCTAGCCTTTGTTTGTCTGTAAATGGGTGACACAAGAGGGATCACATGAGGATTACCTCTTGTGTTCCCTCTCTCTGAGGCATCTGGTATTGGCCACTGTTGGCAGACAGGATGGGCTAGACAGACCTTTGGTCAGACCCAGTATGGCCATTCTTATGAGTCAGGGATGTTTCAGAATAGCACTTTAATTCAAAATTTGGCACTGGATGAAATAAGCTATTTTGAAATAGCATCAAATAAGATATGCAATTTGTGTAGTTCAAATTGCATATCTTATTTCAAGTTACAGTGCAGCATAGATGCACCCTGGGAGTGGAAGTGTCTCAGAAGGCTTTCTGGTCAGATGCCTGGGACTAGGCTTCTTCTTACCCCCTCTTGTGGCTGCTGGAGACTGGGGGGGACCCAGGCCCACCCATTCCTTTGGGTCCCGACCCAGCTGAAAGTAGCAGTTGCCTGCTGGGTATCAATGGAGTCTGTTGCTTGCTCGTTCTCTGGGCCACTTCTCTGGGAAGCTGCTCTGTTTAGTCCTTTCCCTTGGGCTTTGTGGTTATGTTCTCCCTGGACCCTGTTCCGGATTCTGCAAGGTGTTGCTGTCAGTTACCTGCAAGTCTTCAGCGGCTGGACCTGAATACTGACTAGGTCTAAAGTCCAGCTCCCTCCTGAAGCTGTCCAAAGTGCTGCTGTTCTCCCAGTCAATCCTTAAGTCTACCTGGGTCGACCTCCAGCAAGGAACTGCCAACCCCTGGCCCAGCAGCTTCTTTTTTATTGGCTTGCTGGGCCCTAAATGGCTGCCAGAGAAGCAGCCACTCCAAAATACTTGGAGGACCTCTTTTCTGCTCTTCTCCCTGGAGCAAGGTGTGGCAACGCCTCCAGTGCCAGCAGGGCATCAGGCCTAGTTCACCCCATCACAAGGTCTCAATCAGCTATCTAATATGTGCAGGCCCAGCCAAAGGGTTTGTGGGGTCCAAGGCAGGACTCTGGGAGCAGGGCCCCAGGCCTGGCCGGTGGATGGTAAATACTCAGCAGCACAGGTCCCTGAAAGCACGGGGCCCAAGGCATTTGCCTTGCTCAAGAGCCGGGCCTGTATATGTGCACATGGGCATCTGTGCCAGTGCTAGAGCTCATTGATTGCTGAGACTCTATACAAGCCGATGTGCATGACTGATGCCTTAACATATAAATAATGTCTCTTCTTTTGTTTTGACATGATATGGTAGAGGAAGATAATGAAAGAGTCAGGAGTCTGTAAGGATACATGTTTCCCTAAGGATTTATCAAAAAGAGCTTCCACAGTAAAGGTGAAAACTTTGAATCAGAAGAAATAAAGAGAATATCCATTTGAGAAATGCTGGTCCATATACAATTGTGTGTGTGTGTGTGTGTGTGTGTGTGTGTGTGTGTGTGTGTGTGTGTGTGTGTGTGTGTGTGTGTGTGTGTGTGTGTGTGTGTGTGTGTGTGTGTGACATTTTTATAAAATCCTTCTCAACCCCACACCCACTCTGATGATGATATTGTATGCCATTTACATTGTTTTGATTATGTTTGTGGACTGACAACAATTATTTTAACTCTTTGGATTTATTGCCTGGTTTGCTCATGATTTTTTTTTTCCATCTTTTAAAGAATGAAGAGCATTCCATTTGATTTGGAGTATTCCTTCCCTTCTGGCCATTCAGTTTCTGGATGACAATGTATCCCCTTTGCTTAGTATTATCACACTAGCCAATTAGCCCATCATAAGACAGGATTTTCAGGTCTCTCCTCCACGTCAGTCTTCTCTCCTGAGCCTCCGGTCTCTCATTCCGTCTCTCTCCCTCTCCTCCTCCTCCTCCTATTTCCTCCCCCCCTCTCTCAGCTCTCCTCCGCCTCCTGCCTCTCTCTCTGTCTCTCTCTTTCACTTCTCCTCCCCCTCCTGCCTCTCACTCGGGGGACCGGGGACCCCAAATGGCCGTTTGGGCTACGCACTCCCCGTGCTGCATGGGGAGGGTGGGGCGATGATGTTCACAGCCAGGGGCCAGGCTTGGAGCTGCTGTCACGCCGCACGTTACCACCCCGCCCCCCCCTTCACCTTCCACCTTGGCACTCAGCTGACTTCTGCACCGCTCAGCCGGGCCACCGCGGGGGAGCAAGCAGCCGTTTGGGCTCCGCACTCCCAATGCAGCACGGGCCGCCCAGAGGGAACAGCCAGCATTTCAGCGTTACAGACTCACAGACACTGGGCTACTCTAGATATGATAAAGGATCACAGGGTAACACTTTAAAGAAACAATTTCCACTTCTTGATGACTTAGTAGCATTATTCCTGGGTAATTGTTTTGCCTCACTATTTATTAGGCCCCCAATTCAGGAAAGCTTTTCAGTATGTACTTAAATTCATCCCTGTTTAGGATAGCATTTAAGTACATCTTTAATTTAAAGCACATGTTTGGGATTTCACAACATGTTTTCTGAATAAGTATTCTATCCCGCATTGATTCTTATGATATTCACGTATAATGAACTGCTGAAGAGACTGAAGTTATACCTTCTTATCCAGAGAGTCTGAATCTCTAGCAAATGACTGATTGCGCTAGGTAAAAAAAGATTAAATCAGCTCTGATTAACTTTATTTGTAAATGCGTGTGTATTTTAAAGTACATCTGTATTTTAAAAATGCCAAAAATATACGAAGTCTCTCATGCAACACAAAAAGATCTGTATTTCAGAGAAGACAAATTTAGCAATTTCCAATTAAGTGGAGTCAAAATATTATCTGCTTTCATTTGTTTTTCCCTTGACTTCTCATCTTACAATGAATGGTGGTTTTGTGAAACGACTTAAATTGGTGGCTTCACATTTTATCATTATTTCAAACTGTATTGCTTTTTTATCTGCCAAGAGCATTATTTACATATGACTGGCATAGCTCAACTAAAAGTGCATATCTTTGTGAGCGAGCATAAGTATCATAAGTGTTAATAGGGATGTTAAGAAGTGGGTATGTCACTAACTGTGTAGTCAATAGAATTTTTATCGACTACACGATTAGTCGATAAGGGAAGGTGCTCAGTCCCGGCTTGTGCTAGGTCCAGGAGCTACCCCCACTGTGGCTCTGCAGTTTAAATGTAGTAAAAGCCACCACAGGCAGAAGCTACTTCACGGCAGCCTTCCCTGCTCCCGCAAACCTACCCTGCACCGCTTCTGTTAGAGGTAGTAGCACAGGGAAGGCAGGCGGCACTGCAGAGATGGTACTCGGGGGGAGGACTGGCTTTTAAGCCAGCTTCTCCCAGCACCAGTTCCTGCTCACCCATCCTTGCTGCCTCTGATACCAAGGCAACAAGAGGGGGAATGTGAGTAGTTGACTCAACTACCTGATAAGCCTTGGCTTATCAGTCAACTATTCGATTACTCGTTTACTAACCATTAAAGAGAGGTGAATTAATGTACATATTTTTGTGATGGCTAATTAAAAGAACATATCTGCACAAAGTCAAGGACTTTATTATCTGTCATATTTCTTATTTCCTCTGCTAATTTCATTGGTGGCATGTCCAGCCCAGTAGCATATGTAAGCTGAGAAGAGAATATATACAGTATATTCAAACTCATTTTCTTGATATTTCGTTAAAGACCTGATCCTGCACTCTTTACTCAGGCAAAAAACCCACTAACTTCACTGTGAATGAGGCATGTAGGATTGGGCACAGGGCTGTGTCTTATAAAAGATATTGTCAAAAGGGAAAGAATATGAAGTAAACATCCCTTGTGTTTCCTAAGCATTAATACACCAATTCTGTAATTTGCTGTATGTGATGGACTACTGAACCTGTTCAGTGTCCCCATCAGGGATCAACAAGTTTCATGATCCAGACCAGTTTGACAAATGAGGAATGGAATATGTTATTGATAGCCTAAATTCTGTTCAGATTCAGGCATAAATTCAAATAAGCTGAAGTTATGTCTAGATATTATTATTTTACTAGAAGATTTACCTGACGTTGTCCAGGTGCAGGGTCAGCCCAGGGCGGGGAAGTGGGGGCCATGCATGCCGCCCATAGGCTTCTCCCTGGAGCCAGACTGGGCAAGAAGCGGGACAATACAGGCCATCCACTAGCTTCTCCCCAGGACAGGCACAATGCAGGGGAGGGTCATGCACACCAACTACCAGCATCTCTCTAGGGCTGCAGTCTGCTTGCTGGCTGCTCCCCTGGGCTGGCTCGGAACGGCAGGGGCCACGCAACATGGTAGGCAGCTGCTCTGCAAGCCATCTCAGAATGATGGGTGCTGCGTGCAATGGTCATCGGCTGCTCTCCAGGGTCAGGTGGGAGCAGTAAGGGCCACTGCTTCACAGGCTGGGTGCTTGCTGCTCCCCTGTGGTCATTTGTGAGTATAACTGTCCCTGCTATCACAGGGTTCCCTTTCCATTTGATGTGGAACAATCACATTCCAGGCACATCCCATTGTCCTGGCACAACCAAACCCTGACCTTGCTTTAAGTTATAATAAGAGGAAGATGCTTACCAAATTTGGTGGTCCTAGCTCTTACCGGTTAGAAGGCGTTCTTCAACAAATGGACTTGTGAATGGATGGAGAGACAGATGCACATTTTAAAAATATATAGTAAGTTTGCTACAGTGCCATCAATGTGCTATGTGTTTACAGTAAGTGTTTGCTATGAGCACTGATTGTCTTGTTTTGACAACTGTATGCCTAAGATGCTCAACAAACATTTCCTTAACATGAACAAAGTCATTGCAGAACAATGTGGCATGACTAGTTTTGTGTTAAAAAATGATATTTGACTGGAGATTTCTGTCCGAGACAGAACAACAGAAATGGCTGCCCGTCGCAGGTGAGCCATAGCCTGTTACACCTGAAAAGGCTGGTATAGGGGGCTCTGTCTGTGAGGCAGAGCGCTTCCCATATAAGGGCATACAGAATAATTATCTCCCCTTGCTCACTCCACCCACTGCAGCAAAGATCAGCCAATGGGCTGACTTGTGGTCAGGCCTGCTTACTCCACCCACTGCGGCAAAGAGCAGCCAATAAGGTGACAAGTGACCAGGTAATAAAACAGGCAGGCGAGCCCCTTCACAGTGGGGATTTGCATCATGGGAAAGCCTGGCCTGATCACCCAAACGCCTTGCACCCCCCATTCTCGAGTATTACTGAGCGTACTTCAAGTTGGTCGACCCGAGTGGAGACAGTTTATGAGCATGTGGCTGGTACTTGGGTTCCTGCTGTCTCCAGAACTGGTATAACACCCCTCCCCCACTAATATCCCTATTCTGATTAATTTCAGTTGCCCTTGTTACCTGTCAAGTGACAGTTAGTTAAAGAGTTGTTGTGTTAGTTTATGAATAGTCATTGTTAAGGTTTTTAACTGTTCTCTTTTATAAAATAGTGTAAATAGTTAGCTCTATGAACAATATCAATGTTAATTCTACTGTTCCTAACCCCTGGACACTTTTTGAGAACTACTGTGACTTGGAAAAACCTCAGGGGATTGTTTTATATTGTTTGGTAATTTGTTTATTTTTTATTCTGATGATTGTCTGGCGTCCACGCATCTGACTGAGTTTTCAGTCCACAGGGCGTCAAATAAAATCAGTTTTTCTTTTTTACAACTCCAAGTCGTGGTCTCATCCTTTCCGGCATCCCTTTCGAACCTCGCATATTGGGGGGGACCGACAATTTCAAAAATCCCCTTTCCAAGTCACAAGTGACTTATATTGAATTCCACCATTTTTCTGAAAAACCCTCTGTGTTTGTGAAATGTTAAATATAGACACGCTCACATTTAAGGCCAGATTGTGCCTGGATGCCAGTCTGATGCACAAGGACAAAGTGGATACAAGGAGCTGTTACTCCTTTCTGGTCATTTTATAGTGGCCAGGCACATTTACAATCCCTGAATTATTAGGGATTGCTCTCCCCTAGTGACCTCAGGGCAGAAGACACATCAGCAAGGACAGGAAAGAGAAAGAAGGAAGCATGGCCATGATCCAGTAAAACTGGCAGACTACACATGGGAACTCAGATTCTTCTGGCAGAGACATTGGTCCCTCTCAGAGCTCCCTTGGGGAAGTGGATCTCTCTATACCTACCCACAATTGAGGGCCATGCCTAACGTGTGCAGCTGAGTTCCTTATATACATTTAACTTTTAAAAATATTAATTATATTTTGACATTTCTTATAAAAATCCAAGCTCCCACATTAAAGGTATAAATATAGTAGCTATAATACTCTATGAAGCATTACTAAACTATATGCATAATTAAATTTATCATCAATGCTGCATGAACACTTCAGTTGCATAAATCTGTAGAAAGCACACTCATTCATAATCCAAAATGCACTAACCCAAGCAGCTTACCCTAAATCCATCTCTTCAGAAAAACAACCAATAAAAATAATTCAAATAAGACCATGACATAAAACAAATTACTTCAGTCTGTGACTGCATGTCTTTCTGTTCCAATACTACAGAATCAAATACAGACCAAGCCCTCTGATGTTTTTATCTTAATGGAATGAGTGATTTTTATTTTTAATGTATCATTATTTTGTATGTCATCATCATAAAGGAATATCCATCAACAACTGTGTGGCACTTAAAAAGTATTTTCATTACTCTCAGATGTTATGACAGCAGAAGCTATAAAATCTCTGAGATGGAGGATATATTTGATAGATATTAAGTGATATTAATGCCTATGCAGAAGGACAGCACAACCACTCCAAACCTACTTTAAGAGTTTAAGTACGATTTAAGTGATGCTTGTCCTTATGCTGGTTCCGTAGTCAGGTCAAGCTTCCTACCTTATGAATTAGACTTTGTAATAATAACATTTTATATTTTCAGAACAAATATAAATTATATTAATAGAATTACAGCCCAGAATAAGACCATATTACCAATTTCCATAAAAATTATATCAATGATATGCACTTACCACACAAAGATGGGGGAAGCTACTTAAGAAGGCTATCAAAAGAGGAGAATGAAACAAATAATATAGAGAAGGATATGCAGAGATTTATAAATGAATGGTGTTCTATCTGGCTGGAATGGAGGTTGATATTATAGCTATCAGCACACCATTGCCACATCTGCAAAAGCGATGAGGAGTCCTGTGGCACCTTGTAGACTAACAGATTTATTGGAGCATAAGCTTTCATGGGCAAAGACCCACTTTGTCAGATGTGGGTCTTCGTCCACAAAAGCTTATGCTCCAATAAATCTGTTAGTCTATAAGGTGCCACAGGACTCCTCATCGCTTTTGCAGATTCAGATTAATCTGAATTACCCCTCTGATACTTGACACCATTGCCACATCTGTTGATATTAGATGCTCTAATGCTAATTTCAGATCTTTTCTTATTCCTCTTTATCTCTTCTAAAGAGAGTTCTGTATAGGACAACTTTTCTAATATGTTTTAGTACACCCATTCCATTTGGAAGTTATTTGTTTGAATTAATAGAGAATACATGGAGTTTAGTTATTCAAGACAGCTGAACAGCAAGAGGTCTTTCCAGTTTCCTAGCATAGATTTGAGAGGAGTTGAAATTAGGTTGTCAATAAGTTTGGGTTATTTTAAGGTTATGTTCACATATACTACTGCCTGAATGATTTTAAATTAAACCCATCTCAGATTGTTCCCCATTGACCTATTGCACAGCCAGCAGTTATGACCTTGGGTAAAGATTCATAAACAACTGTAGTATCAGCTCTTCATGAGCAAAGAATTCAGCAGTCCTCCTTAAAGCACTTAAGGAAGTGTGAATCTCAAGGATGTGAATACTAATTATATGCAAATAAGAAAGTAATCAGGATTTGGGGTGGAAGGATGGATGAGGACATAGACTAGTGGGACCCTCTCCCTGGAAATATATTTTCCATGTCAATTTAGCTTTTAACTAAGAGTCAGTTTAAAACAACGTAAAGATCTAATTGACTAGAAATCAAGATGACTGCTCCTGAAATGTGATCTTTCATAACTTGCCATTTACTTGGTCTTGTGCAAAATTCACAACGTAAAACACCAGAGAACATATCTGTGCAATGTTCGGAGTAAACAGTGGCCACAGCAGACTAAGTTCAGCTTCAGAGTGATGAGTAAAATTTCAAATAAGTTAAGCTTGATGAAAAATGGTATTTCAAAATGTTTAGTGAACTATAAAGATTCAGATTAAGGGAAAGGTGAAAAATAGATCTTCTATTATTGACATACTGTGATGTCTACCTATAAGTGAGGAACTCAATGTGTTGACTCATGAGTTTGGTACACGAGAAACACAAGAATTGAAATCTCAGACA
The DNA here is from genome assembly GCA_030068395.1 of Apalone spinifera. Classification (NCBI taxonomy): domain Eukaryota; kingdom Metazoa; phylum Chordata; order Testudines; family Trionychidae; genus Apalone; species Apalone spinifera. Next base: position 64,921,686 of record CM057845.1, read on the forward strand.
ATTCAATGGCTCTGACAAGAAATCTTTGAGAGAGAGTGTAACAAAATGCCCACAAATTTTAGCTTAAAATTAAAGTTGCTTAAGCACATTTTTTCTCAATGCAATCAGTAAACATTAACTTCCAGAGCAATATCTTTTTACATTTCTTGAAACTTTCCCTGGGATGGAAAAATTCTTTCCTGCACACCTCCATGACCAATGAGGATGATAACATAAGTGCTATTGATGGGGGATGTAAAGTTGGTGCATTGGGAATAGGAGAGGTATTTGGTCTAAGGATATTAGGAGGCAGATAATTGCCTAATCATATAGTCGATAGAATTTTATTGATTACACAATTAGTCAATAAGGAAAGGCACTCAGACCCAGCTTGTGCCAGGTCCAGGAGCTACCCCTGCTATGGCTCTGCAGTTTAAATGTAGTAGGAGCCTGGCACGCAGGCAGCCCGGCTTCTCCTACATTTAAACTGCAGAGGCGCAGCAGGGGTAGGCTCTGGACCCGTCACAAGCCAGGACTAAGCTGGGCTGCCTGCCCAGCCGGAGCAACCCCTGTCTGTGGCGGCCTGGGCTGGCTGCAGGAAGAGGCTGCTCTGGCAGCAGCCCCTGTCCACTGGGGTCCCAGTCCAGGCCGCTGTGTACAGGTGCTGCTGCTGGAGCAGCCTCTGTCATTGGGAAGCTTGGGCCTACTGTGGGCAGAAGCTGCTTTGTGGCAGCCTCCCCTGCCCTGCCCCCCATGATGCTGTGACTATTGGGGGTGGGACAGGTAGCACCACGGAGATGGTGCTGCCTGGGGGGAACCAGTTTTAAGCCAACTTCCTCCAGCACTGGCTCCTGCTCCCCCGCACCACTGCTGCCTCTGATACAGAGGCGGGGGGAGGAGGAGAATTGGAGTGGTTGACTCAACCACCCAATAAGCCTAGGCTTATCGACTACTCGCTTATATCCTTAATTTGGTCTGAGGGACATATGGCTGGGGGAGCATAAGGTTGTTGAGTAACTGACAGGGGAAGCATAGTGAGGAGGGTGATATGAGGATGCTGAGATGCCTGGGTCTTGGAATACTCCACCTCTCAAGTAGGATTTCTTTATGTTGAGAAGTCCTTGCATATGTTCTGTCTAAGGATATAAAATCCAGTTTAATCAGTCAACCAGTTAAACATTATGTTTAACCAGTGAAACACTTAAATGGGGGCAGTTAGGGGGCTGCTCCAACTTGACTGGGCTAGATCAGTCCCCTGCCCACGACGTGGCATGGCAGACCAGCTGGGCTGGAGAGGCCCTCCGCCATGGAGCACTCCCCGCCCATAGCATGATGGGCCCCTCTGGCAAGGCCGAGCCCACCACAGGTGGGGGCTTTTCTGGCCAGGCCAGGCTTGCCACAGGCAGGGGCTGCTTAGGCCAGACCCACCACCCTGTGGGTAGGCTGAAGCAGCCCCCTGCCCAAGTTGTGAGCGAGAGTTGCTCCAGCCCATTCGGGCCACCAGTTATCCATAGCCAGTAAGCATCACCCAGTTAAACCATTAACCATTCACATCCCTACTTCTGTGAGGATTCTCTTTCACGGAGACTCTGGCCTGTAACAGATGGGCCCAGACTCTTAGGCTGGCCATAGTTTGATAGTGGCAGAGAGGCAACAGTCCTTTTTCTGTGGATTTTGGAGGTCGTCCTTGATTTGGGGAGAGTGAAAATCCTTCTTCATGTCCCCCACAAAGAAGGATGATAGCAGAGTTCACTCTGGTCCTCCCCCCATCAGCAGACAATTGGAAAAAAGAGGTGAATGCCACCCTCAACACTCTAAAGGTACATGGGGTTCCAAGGGCATGGAGCTGGGGAATGCAGGCATTTTAGAGACAAGCTTAAGGATCTTTAGCAAAGCTTTTCTGATGAGTTGACTGGAGGTCTGGTGGCAGCATGGGGAGGGAGCATTGGGTTAATCTGTACTATAGCAGGAGGTATGGTGCAGCAGGAAAAGGACCAAGGAGGCAGCAGGTCTCTGGTAGAAGGTGTCATGGGAAACAGTGTTCTCATGGGAAGGCTTGAGTTTGAGATGATCATGAGGGGGAGTTGGGGAATAGTGAGGGAGTGGAGACAGGTGGAGAGTGGGCAGGAGACGTTAGGTCATAGAGTAGCAGGGCTATTGCAGTGAGGCACTGCAGAGTGAGTCTACTCCTCAATCCCACAGATCAGTAGCATATTCCTATGATCCAGATTAAGCAAAGACTGCAGAATGATCAAACTTTAAAAGATAAAAGTGTTATTGTTGCCCTAGCCCCCTTCACAGTTATCTCCAAATGGTGCTTCTCCTATGTTTTCTGTGTTTCCCAACCTCCAAGCTCTAGCTCTGTGAAAGTCACTACAGAACAGCAGTGGTCAATCTGCAACCTGTGCACTGCATGCGGCCCATTGGAGTTCTATGGGTGGCCCACGAGACTTTTTGTTTACCACCGCCCATGTGCAGGGTTGCCAGAATCTGCTGGTTTCATCTGTTAGTTATTTTTCCTAACAGTATTACTAAAATTACACGTATGTAAAACAAGGGCATGTGAAATGAGGTGCATGCTGATTGCACACAACTTTGACTGTGAGATCCATGCACTATCCCTGCATCCAATCAAAGCACTGCTAGGGTTCAGTTAATGCACCCGGCATATTCTAGGTATGCAAACCGAGTTAGCTAGACTACCCTATCCTAGGAGATTGTCTTGGTTATGACAATCATGCAGCCCACTGAGATGGAGGGTCACTCATGCATCCCACTCACTAGCCTAGATTGCCCATTGCTGTTACAGAATCAAAGAACCATAGGGTTAGAAACAACTGCAAAAAGCTAGTCTATCCTCCTGTCAAAAGCATCAGGATTTGCTGTATCTAAACCATCCAAGACAGATAGCTATCCAACCTCTTTTTTTTAAAAAAACCTCAGTATAGGAGCTTCGAAGACTTACCTAAGCAGTTTGTTCCATTGTCCTACTATTCTTCAATTTAGGATGTTATTCTTGAGCTTTAATCTAAATCTGTGATGTCATAGTTGAATTCCATTGCTTCTTGTCCTGACCTCTGTGGCAAAATAGGGCATTTCCACTCTCGACCCCCATCTTTTTTATGACAGCCTTTCGGGTGTCTGAAAATGGCTATCCTGTTCCCCTCCCCTTTAATTTCCTCTTTTCCAAATGAAACATACTCAGTCCCTTCAATCTTTGCTTGTGTCTTACTTTCAATCCCTTTGATCACCTTTGCTTGTTGCTTCTTGAGCTTTTCTAGTTTATTTACATCTTTTCTTTACAGTGGTGACCAAAATAGTTGTCCAACCCGCACTGAGTAGAACGGTATTATCACCTCCCATGACTTGTATACTTTGCCTCTGGAAATGCAGTCCAAAGCTGATTTGTGGGTTGTTTTTTTTTGGCGGGGGAGGAGGAGGTGAAATAGCATCACACTGCTCATTCATTTTGAGACTGAGATCCACCACAACTCCTAGACCCTTCTCAGCCAGGCTGCTACCAAGCCAATTATATCCCACATTTGTGCATTTGTTTTTTCTTCTTTAAGTTTAGCACCTTACTTTGTCTTTGTTGAATTTCAATTTGTTGTCTATAATCCAGTTCTCCAATTTAATCAAGATACCTTTGAATTTTAGTTTTATCCTCCAATGTGTTTGCCACATCCCTTAGTTTTATGTCATCCTCAAATTTGATCAGGATGGTCTCTATGCTTATATCCATGTCATTAATAAAAATGTTAAACAATGCCGGATGCAGAACAGATCCCCATGGTACCCCATTTGAGACCTTTTCCTGATCTGACATCATTCCATTAATAATTACTCTTTGTTTGCACTTGTCTTTAACAAACTGTGTATCCATTTAGTAGTTCTACTGAGTCGGCCTTTCTCCAGCTTATGAGACAGCCATGTAGGACTGTGTCAAAAACCTTGCAAATTCCAAGTATATTATATCCAGCACATTCCATCATCCACTATGTATTACAGGCTTTTCCCTCTCCCAAATCTCTTCAACACTTGTAACCCTCTTGCTCACCCTCCCGCCCCCCTCACCCCCAAAAAAATCAGCCTCACTGCAGTGGTTCTCAGCCTTTCCAAACTACTGTATGCCTTTCAGGAGTCAGATCTGTCTTATGTCTCCCCAAGTTTCATGGCATTTAAAAATACTTATTTACAAAATCAGACATAAAAATACAAGTGTCAAACACACTATTTCTGAAAAAACTGCTTATGTTCTCATTTTATCATATAAACTAAATCAACTGGTATATAAATATAGTACATACATTTCAGTGTACAGTATATAGAGCAGCATAAACAAGTTATTTTCTGCATCAAATTCTAATTGACTTTGCTAGTGCTTTTTATGTATCCTATTGTAAAACTAAGCAAATATCTAGATGAGTTGAGGTACTCCCAGAAGACCTTTGAATACCCCCAAGGTTGAGAACCACTGCTCTATAAAACCCTCACTGCTGCACCTGCCCTAGTAGCTGCATCACATCGCATTCCCACCACAGGATATATATTGCCTTCCTCCAAGTACCATACAATGCTCAGACTAAAGGGAGATGTTTGTGAAATGAAACTGTGATTAAAATTTCCGTTATACTGGAAACTTGCTTTATGTATTAGACTCCTGCAGAGACAGACAGTTATGTAGGTAGAGAGTAACATGCTGACAGGAATTAAGTAAGTTAATTCTTGTCCTTTAGATAGAAGTAATCATCTTGAATTATATCAACGTCCAATCATTCACAGAAAAATGAAAATCACCTTTAAATGTTGTTTTATTCTAACCTGTATATATCTTTTACCTGTGATGGGGTTTGGAAAAAAAAACAAAACAAAACTGTGCATAAGTTATTTTTTGTGTGTACGATGATAATATTCCAAGATAGTACTGTAATTAAGATTTTACATCTGTACATTTTGCACACAGGGCTAGATTTCACCATTCTGACACTGCCCAGAAGAGGAGGCAGTACAGAAGCACAGTACACTGCCCCCAAGAAACCCATGGAATAATTTCCTCCCCAAAATCACTTGAAATACTATATCCCTTCAAGGAATACCCTTTACTCACCTTGTTGCACTGATTTCTCCATGGGAGAGCATGAAGCTGATGCAACTCTATGGTATATTCCAGAGTGGATTACCAGTCTCAAGACTGACAGACTCAGGAGGAGCCCAATTTTTCTCTTTTGATTAAAAATAAAGACAGCGTCTCTTCCTTGATTTAAGCAACCCTACTGCCCCAGAGAGTCCCCTCTTTCCTGCCTGGAGAGGGAAGGATTCAGGTGACAACATGTGGAGGCACTGGGCTTGTGTGAGATAGTTCTAGAACTCTCAGCAGTAGCAGCCCCTGCAAGGCAACTGTGTCCACATAGAAAAAGTGGTCTTCACTGGGACATGAATATTTCATATATATTTCTTTGCCTTGTTGCATGCAATCACCTTGTGAAATGCAATTCTGCATCTCAATGACATTAACCGTGAGTCCTGTTAGGAGTCACTAGAATTGATGAATTACCTCACTTAATTTTCATTTTCTTCAGCCACAGGAAGACATTTTGGCCCTTAACTTTCACCTCTACAAAAGTGGTAGGCACAAGTCCCCAGCCCATATCAAGTGGAATCTTAATTATGATTAATGCAGAGAACGAAAATTAATGCAGAGAATGAGATTTTAAAAACCCAATAGTTTTAATAATATACAGGAATTCAATGGGATCATAATATTGAAATACTAATAATTCTCTTTGAACAGCCATGCATGCTAGTGGATTACCATCTGTTCAATCCTTTACCAAGAAATAGACTTGTCCTGCTTAATGCAAACAATATTGGGACGAAACTGTACATTACACCGTAGATTTCTAAGAACTTTGTAGAAACATGTATTCTCCTTAACTTACTGCATGCCAGTAATTTATTTCAGGAATAACTTCATTTTGTTCTTTCTTTGGTCTGAGTATCTTTTTCAAAAATCCACATAACTCACAGTAAAGTTGCGATGGGCACCACAAAAACTGCTATGCTCTCAAATAGCTTCCAGCAAAATAATGCTAGTGACCTCTAAATTAAAATCTCATACTGAGTTTATCAGGTTTCTTTGAATGTACGGCAGGAAGCTCTCTGCTTTGTGTTTCCAGTCCATCTTAATCTTCTAAATAGTGTATTTTTAAAACCAAGGCACTGGCCTAAATCATTCTCTACAAAGTAAAGGATTTACAAATTGCTTGGGGGCTCAGACACACAAGATACGGATTAGAAAGAAAAATGTCCTAACACTTAAAGAGTTCTGTCCAGACAGCATGTTTGATCTCTCTTAAAATAGAACCCAGAAAGAAGAAAAAGCCAAGCAAATAATAATAACGAAGCAAGTTATTTCCCCCTCTCTAATAACCAAATATTCCTAGGGTTACAAATGTACTTTCAATGGCATCTGTTTGGAAATCATTTCTTATTGTTGCCTGATCAGATTGGGTAGGAGGTCTAATTTTACCGCCTTGTGGCAGAAGTTTAATTTTAGCATAGCCTCAAGCTTTCTGTACCCCCCTCTTAATCTCTTTTGTAATGGTCTATACAAAAAGGATAAAAAGGTGCTGCTGTCTCAGTCTCGTGGGTGGAAAAGACTGATTAGTGTTGTCATCAATACCAGGAGCAGCTAGCTGTCTGCAGGAATAGGTTCATAAGCTACTCTATCTGGAAGCAGTATTAATAGTAGCAAATATGGCAAATTTCAGTTCCCTCACATTCCCCCTCCCCCCCGCCCAAAGCTGAGTGTTTCTTCTGTTCGTGAAGGAGCCCTTTTCTTCGTGGTTCAGCTATGAAAAAGTGAAGCCACCACAAAGCTAATTATTAGAAACGTCTCTATATGCCAGCAACTCCACAGCTATACTTGAGAGGGGCATTCTCGGAAGCCAGGCACACTAGAGATGCTAGGATAGCAAGATGCTGTACTGGAGAGCAAGTTAGCAGAGACAAGGTAGCGAAGAAACGATGCTTAAGAGCAAAGCGAGATCCTAGAGCTACACAGAGTAACAGCGGAGAGAGATCCCGGTATTGCACTACACTAACCAGCAGCACCACCCTGGAGTTGCAATGTACTAACCCCCTTCCTCCTGGTACTGTACTGATCTGTGCTTCTGCTGCCTCCTCAGGGTGCCAGCCCGACCCCAGCCTCCCAAGCCCTTCTCCCACTGGAAGAAAGTTTGGTCTCTGCTTCCCTCCCTGCTCTTCCACCTTACAGCCACCTGCAGTCTGAATTGCCAGGGGAGGCAGCGTCCCCCCATCCCCGCAGCCCTGTTCTCCGGCAGCCGGCACCAAAGCAACTCCAGTGACGGCTTCCACAACGAGCACCCGGGCCAGCGGCTCCCGAAGCTTTGGCGGCTCCCCGGGGGCTAGGGTGTGACAGGCAGGGGCTGCCCGGCGGCAGCCAGGAGCGGGCTGTGCCGGCCGGGGACGGGTCCCCAGGAGACACCAGCCTCTTCCCGGCAGCCTAGCGGCGGTATCGCTCCGGGCGCCTGGCAGCCCTGCCCGAGCCGCTCCCCGCGGCTGCGCTTACCTCTGTCCAATGTGAGCGGCTGGACCGCTGCGAGCGTCGCCATGTCTGCGGCTGCAGCCGGAGTGAGGCTCTGCTCCGGCGGCGTGCGGGGGAAGGAGGAGGAGGAGACA
>CM057845.1:64944100-64965394 GCA_030068395.1 Apalone spinifera
GTTTTTCCTCTTAGTCTTGTTTCCTGTGGGATCTTACCTACCAGCTCTCTGAATTTACTAAAATATGCCTACCTGAAATCCGTTGTCTCTATTTTGCTGTTCTTCCTTCTACCATTCCTTAGAATAGTGAATGGTAGGATTTCAAGATCACTTTCACTTTCAAGCTGCCTTCCGCTTTCAAATTTTCAACCCGTTCCTCCCTATTTGTTAAAATCAAATCTAGAACAGCTTCTCCCTATTAGCTTTCTTGACCTTCTAAATTAAAAAATTGTCTCCAATGCAGTCCAAGAACTTATTGGATAATCTGTGCCTGGCTGTGTTAGTTTCCCAACATATGTCTGGTTATTTGAAATCCCCCATCACCACCAAATCCTGTGCTTTGGATGATTTTGTTAGTTGTTTAAAAAAAGCCTCATCCACCTTTTTTGCCTGGGCAGATGGTCTGTAATAGACCTTTAGCATGACATCACCCCTTTTAATCTAACCCAGAGACTCTCAACAAGTCTGTCTCCTATGTCCATCTCTACCTTAGTCCAAATGTATACATTTTTAATATATAAGGCAACACCTCCCCCCTTTTTCCCCTGCCTATCTTTCCTGAGCAAGTTGTAGCCTTCTACACAAATGTCCCAGTCATATATATTATTCTACCAAGTCTCTGTGATGCCAACTATGTCATAATTGTGTTTATTTATTAGCACTTGAAGTTCTTCCTGCTTTTTTCCCATAATCCCTGCATTTGTATACAGGCATCTAAGATACTGATTTGATTTTGCCCCCCAATTCTGCCTTGTCCCTCCTTTATCTCTGCTATTATAGACCATGCTCTCTCCAATTTCTGACCCATCTCCCAGGTCTCCATGTTTTCTGTGAGCTTTGGTCACCTGTCCCTGTTGAACCTAGTTTAAAGCCCTTTTCACTATGTTAGCCAGTCTGTGTCCAAATACTCTCTTCTCCGTCCTTGAAATGTGAACCTCATCCCTGCTTAGCAGTTGTTCTTCTTGGAACAGCATCCCGTGGTCAAGGAAGTCAAGAAAGTTCCTTAGTGATAATTACATTATTTCTGAAGGAACATAAAGGAAGAAAGTAGAAATAAAATTCTGCATTCCATGCACTTATTGTGACAAATACCATAGCCCTTCCTGCTTGCATGCACATCTGATTGCTACTTACTGCTGTCTCTTCTATCGGTTTCAGTGGATTATTTTTGAGATAGCTGTAAGTTTGATCTATTAAGAGGATTTTTTGATAATAATTACTAAGGGGAAAAAAAAGCTTTTAAGAAATGTGCATGTGGCATTTAGCATTCAAATCCCAAGAAAGTAGGTCTAGAAACACTTTCCAGTTATAACTATTAGGATTTAAATAGCAAAACTGTGCAATGAAATTTGAACAGAAATGTTGGCATTAAGTGATCTGCACATGCACTTTCCAAGTGAGTTATATGGAGAAGTGTTTGGGATGCAAAGCCAGAATCCAGTTCTGCAGGATGCTGAGCATTTCTGACTCCTGCTGAAGTTGAGTGGGCATTGAGAATACTCAGCATTTTTCAGGATTGGACTCAGATTTTCAAATCAACATCATGTAAAGTCACTTTTTTTTCTGGGGGGAAATACAGATTGGATGCAATGTGGTTAAAATAATCACTAAAGCAATTATTTTACAGGCTAGCTAGAGGAAATATTTGTCATGAATTTAATGGAAACAGCTATCTTTTACATCCAGCATCGCAGGTACTCGCTAGAAGTGAAGGCATTTTGTATTTATTTATTATTACCTTCAAAAGATATGGAGTTGAAGTTGTCCGTGTTATTACTAGTGATTTAGGCTATTAAAGTCACAGGAACAGGAAAATAACTGAGGAAATACAAAAGAAGTGGGGAGAATAGGATGTGTTTGTAATACTAATGGTTGGTATATATTTGACCATAGACACTATTAAGATTAATTTCAGAGGGGTAGCCATGTTAGTCTGTTTCATCAAAAACAATGAGTCCTGTGGCACCATAAAGACTAACACATTTATTTGGGCATAAGCTTTCGTGGGCTAGAACCCACTTTGTCAGATGCAGATGCATCTCATTTTTATTGTGACTCGCTGTTCAAAACTTCATAGCTTCTTAGCAGTTTCGGGGCTTGATCCTGGGATGGCTGCAAGTGTTCAAAATCTTCCTAGTTGAGGCCCCTAATCACCAGCTGTTAAGCATTTTAAAGACACTGCTTCATTTTTCACCAGTACAAAAGTGAAATATCCCTGGTACTAACAGGCACTTTTAGTTTTGCCTCATTCATTGAGAGTTAGAAACATTATGAAAAGAATAATCATTTCTTTCATACCGACGTCATTCAAATGCTATTATGGCAACAACTGGGGTCCATTTGAGTCAAGCGTCAATTGATCTTATAAATGGGAATCTAAATATTTCCAACCAATGCAGTGTGTGATTTCAGGATGCAGCTTATTTTAAATCATATAGAACAACATAACAAAGGTGAACCAATTTTAGAAGGTTAACAGAAAGGAAAAGGCTTTTCTGATTTGGTTTTATTTATTTTTATATACAGGCATTTCATAATATGAACAAGGCCATTTCAGGGAGTGGGATTATCTGACATACAAAGCTGGTCTTGTGATTTAGACCATGTACAGAATATAAATATCATAAAGCCACAGAGAGCAGGTGGCCAGAGATTTGAGTAAGGATGAACATGAGCCTCCAGTTTTGGACTGGTCAGTATCAAGTTCATAGGGCATCTTTAGACTTGTCTGTGCTTTTTCTGCAATATTGGGTCTAATACGATTCTCAAGATTCATAAAAAACAATACAAGTATGTCTTCAAAGTTCATGGGAGGGTAAGGAAATAGTCATACTATATAACTGTGTAAACAGAGCAGCTTTTTAAAAAAATACATCATCAGCAAATCCAGAAGGGGGAGGGGGAAAGGAAATTCCAAATTATTTGTGAGTTTGGGACATAAACTGGCTCTCTTTGCTGTCATCCTCACCTATGACCAGCCAGCCCTACCTGTCTCGGTCCTTCTTATTTGAACACCATAGTATTGGAGTCTGTCCTATGACACAGGCCCATTTGTGCCAACTGGCAAAGAGTTCACTGTTCATTATAAGCAAGAGCTGTCTCAGCCCTGACAAACTCAGTAAATAATAAACCAGTGTCATGATATTTGTCCAGAAAAGATAGCATATGAGGTCTCTGCCGAAAGCTTAAACTTATCAGTTGATATTTGTGAGATGTTATGCCCAATTGCAGTCATTTTTCTGTACAGTTGAAGAATTGAGACACAGGCCATATCTACACTAGGCAACTATTTTGAATTAAATTACATTTGACATAATAACTCCTGATTTAACAAATTCGAACTAGAGTGTCTATGCTATATTTTCTTAAAAGTGTCCTCCAGATCATGGATATCCGGATGAGAACTCTCAACCTGGGTTTCTATGATTTCCCTACCACACATATGCTCTCCCAGAAAGGTTAAAAGCTGATTCCATGTCCCACAGTTTTGCAGGGGATATCAAAAGAGTTTCCACATTCAATAGAAAATATTGTTTCAAAGTAAAAGCCTTATTTTGCAAACTAACTGGGGATTTAGGACTGAACATCTCAGAATTACAATAAATACAGTGCTGGAGTTGCACTAGATTGCACTGAATCCTTCAAACCACTACAAAACAGTGAGTACAATCCAGTGCACTGAAGGCATCAGAATGTGAAAGGACAGGAAATCCATTGTTCATAAAATTGGTGGTTGCAAAACCAAGGTTCTACTGCATGTAATTCTCTTCTGTTTAATTATATATTTGTACTATCATTGAAAAAGAATAATAGCTTGGAACCATTTTGTTTGATATTTTTAATGTGATTACTTGTAAAATCCTGTCTTGGTTATGGATAGCTGCTAATGAGATGTATAGTGCCTCCCTTTTCAGTGTAACTAGGTCTCTTGCATAGTGGAATAACTGAGCCCCTTGGGTTATGGCCTCACTACATTGTAAACCCGGGTCTGTGGAACGCCGACTAGTAGACTTATTATTTCCAAACTCACACTGCAATGTAAACCTGGGCATACAGTTGCTGGACACAAGTCTCATAGCTATTCTAATACATCCATATTACACTATACAGTCCTTCTGATTCAGGTCTGAGTCTTGGGCCCAAGTCACTGCGGGACTCAGGCTCACACATCCTACCTCACTAGCAGGGTCCTAGAACCTAGATCATGAGTGCTTGCTGATTCATGTCAAACTGATTGGACAGAAGGGGCTTGCAATCAAATCTGAGTGCGGGCCTTGGTTTAGTGTGTTGTGTAGACATACACTGATGTGATACATTTCATAATATAAGCTAAGATTTTCTTTGGGATCTAAATCAAAAGCATCAAAAAGTAGTTTCTCTGTGACTATTATCTGGTCAGCACATTCTTTCCCAAGTGTTAAGCAAAGTACACAAATGTTCAGGGACTGAACTTGGCTTTCTAGTGGTTCTACTCTTCTTTCTTTCAGGGGTCATAACATTTTTGACTTCCTGTTAATTATAAAAAATTGCTCTTAGTTTTGTGATTTTATTTCTCCCTGCTCAGTTGTTTCAACCCAGCTTTCAGTATCACAAATTACAGATTTTAAATTATTGCTCTCTGGTTTGTTCTCAATTGTGAAAATGGAGGATTTCAATTTACATAGCTGAGCACTTCCCATGATGGTTTAATGGCACACAGGTTCCTCCTCCTTCAACAAACTGTGAAGTTCTCATGGTTTCTACATAAACAAAATGTCACAATTTTGTTCAAAGAAATGCTACTACATCATGCAACAAAGTTTTGTTTATCATTCCTATCCATTCTATAGAATTATTCTTACGTTCTTAAGATTTTATTCCCAAGTGTATCTGGTTGTCAGCTCTTGGTTTTTACTTTTATTTCTCTGTGTGTGCTTTTTCCTTGTCAAAATATTATCTTCAATTAGTTGAATTTTAAAGATTAAGGAACCCATGGCAGACAGCTTCTGAATGATGCATCTGCTTAAGCCTGAATCCAGCCCTATCCCTATACTTTACGAACATATTTAATTTCTCCTGCTGAAAAATTGGGGTTGTTATTAGAAATATAATCAAAACAAAATCACAAACATATGGAGATATTTTTCTGATTAATTACAGGCAATTAGGATGACAAAAACAAATGTAACCTTACACAGTCTAAACATCAATATAACTAAATTTACAAGTAAATTATCATAGTCAATCATATTAATTCTTTATCCCTGTAACAAATCTCAGCAAAGAAACAAAATAATTGCTGAAAACCACAAACAATGAGATACAAAATATGATACAATATTTACATAGTTCTAAGTTGAAATGCATGAAACTCTTTTACCCTGCATTCTAAAAATGTTTGTTTTAGGAAACTCAACAGTGAAGCATGCTAATAGTGGAATATTATTTCTCACCTTTGTGCCATAAGTTCCTGTCCAAAACAGGTTGACAGTGTACAAATGTTGTTAGCAACTGATGATTAGTCAGAAGCTTGTTAGCTGTTAAGTAAGGAGGATGATAGAATCAGCAGGTCATCCATTGCTAGCACTGTATAGAAAAGACTATTATTTTCTGTGTCACCAAAAGGAACATTTGTTGTACTTGTTTGTTCACACCTAGGTCCTCCAACTCCTGCCTTAGTACTCAGCAAGGAATAAAACATGGTTTCATGGAACAGTGCATATAAGACAGGAGGCGCTATGTAGGCTCAAGTATGGTATGTATTAGGCATGATCCTCTGCAGTGAAAGGAAAGAGGTTTCATGCCTCCTGCTTCTCTAGGGTTAACAACACCAGGCAAAAAAGGATAAAAGTGTGTCTAGACAGAGAATGGACAAGTTTAAGTGGACTCGGTCAACAGTGGAGGATTAATCTAATTTATGACATTTTGAAATCCAGAATGGAAAATGTTATGAGAAAATAGAAATAAAGAAAAAAAGGAGAATTAGGAAAAAGTTAAAATGTGTGTGTGCAAGTGTGTGTTGCAAGATCAAAGGAGAGAAATATAAAGTTACTTCTCAAGATAAGAAAACTGTTGCAAAGACCATAGATACCTGTCAGATGACTTCACAGTGGCAGTGTAAAGGTGACTGAATACACTAAAAATATAATGATGAATTTTTCAGCAAAGACGTTAAGAGAATTTTCAACCCAAGGGTAACAGAACAACCAGAGAAAACACAGAATTCAGCACAACTAAGGAAAGATAGGTATCTCTCTAAACATCACACACATGATTAGGCAGCATATTCCTTCATAAGAAAAGAGGCCTTTATGCTGACAGTTGCCCTGATGCCAGAATATTTATATTCATCATGTAGCACACATTTATTACAAGTGTTCTGAAGAACCTCAGATATGAAATGGCAGAACTATTAACTGTTGTATGTAAACTAAATTTAAATGTAACTTCTTTAAATCAGAATAGGAGGATAACTAATGTGACACTAATACCTAACTTCAGCACCAAGCAAACTGGTTGGAACTATCAGACACATATGGCTGTCTACACTGCAGCCTTTTGCCAGCAGAGAGTATGCTAATGAAGCGCTCATTCGCATTTTTTGTGCTGTCATTTGCATATGCTTTTTATGCAAGAGGTTTTTGCACAAAAACAAGCAGTGTAGATGGGTCCGTTTTGTGCAAAAAAACCCTTTTGCACAAGATCCTTATACCTCTACTAAATGTATGAGGCATGAGGATCTTGAGGCAAAAGAGGGTTTTTGCGCAAAACGGACCCATCTACACTGCTTGTTTTTGCGCAAAAGCCTCTTGCACAAAGAGCATCGGCAGAGAATATGCAAATGACAGCGTGACAAATGCTAATGAGTGCTTCATTAGCATATTCTCTGCTGGCAAAAGGCTGCAGTGTAGATGTAGCCATAGATAACACAGTTTGTTGTGGAAGAGTCAATGTGGCTTTTGTAAAGGGACCTCATGCTTCAACAATGTATTAGAATTCTTTGAAGGGGGTCAACAAATGTACACAAGGGTGATCCAGTGGATATACTAATCTCAATTATACATACAAATGATGTATTTAAATTAGCTGTTATCCCTGAAGAAAGAGATCTTGGAGTCATTGTGTATGGTTCTCGGAAAACATCTAGTCAATATGGTATGTCAGGGAAAAAAGCTAATAGAATGTGTGAAATCATTAGAAAAGGGACAGATAAGAAGACAGAAAATATCATAATGCCACTCTATAAATCCATGGTATGTCCACACCTTGAATACTATGTGCAATTCTGGTAATCTCATCTCATAAAAGATATATTAGAATCTTGAAAGGTAAGGAGAAGGCAACAAAAATGCTTAAGGATATGGAACAGATTCTATATGAGGAGAGATTAAAAAGACTAGAATTTTTCAACTTGGAAAAAAAGACAACTGAGGGGAGGTATGACAGAGAGCTATAAAATCATAACTGGTGTGGATAAAGTGATTAAGGTATTTTTTTACACCTTCACATAACATAAGAACATAAGTAACCCAATAAAATTAGGAGTCAAAAAAGGAAGCACTTCTTCACCCACTGTGCAGTCAACCTGTGGAACTCATTGCCAGGGGATGCTGTGAGTGTCAAAACTGTAGTAGAGTTCAAAAAAGAACTAGATGAGTTCATGGAGGATAAGTCCATTGATGGATCTTAGTAAAGATGGTCAGGGATACAACCCGATGCTCTAGCAGTCCCTAGCATCTGACTGCTAGAAGCTGTGAGTGGACAACAGAGGATGGATTACTTGGTGAGTGCCAGTTCTGTTCACTCCTTCTGAAGCACCTGACATTGGCCCCTGTTGGAAGACAGGATACTGTGCTAGATGGACCATTGGTCTGAGCCAGCATGGCCGTTCTTACGTTCAGTTCCTGTGTTGCTACTAATGAGTGAGGGAAGGAATCTGTGAACTGTATTGCTAGATCCCTGCACCTGCACAAAACCCACAAGGAGTTAACAAAACTCTGTGTAAATTGCAGGCATGTACTTGTGTGCTGATTTGGGTTTTCGGGCCTAACCAGTTCTCATTGAAATTGAAACTTCTGTGGGAATGGGTTGGGGTCCGCAGGTGAGGTACATGCCCATGCAAAATATAAAACCCTATAACCTGGAGCTTAAGGAGGGCAGAGGGCATTGCACAGATGTTTTGTACCAGGTGAATATCATGTTTAAAGCATCTAACTGTATCATGTTTAAAGCATCCAATTGTTTTATCTAATTAAACAATATTTACTTGTAGTTTTGCATTTTGCATGACTGTGTCACAAATTTTAAATAAGAAATTTTCCTTGCAAAGATCTACTCACAGAATCTGGTTGCGGGGCGGGGTGGCGAGGAGGGGGGAGGCAAATGGGGAGTGATTTCAGCACCTCTTGGCAGCTTTGATCTTGTTGTGTGAGTCCTGGAGTGCCGAGCATATTGGAAAATCTGACCATAAGTCCTAGGCAGCAGGCATCCTATAAGGTGCGGATTCACTAGAAAATTACAATTAGCAGGGATCAACAACTTGCAGTTTCTGTCCCTGCTTAAAGTATCTTCCAGCCTATGCAACCAAATGGTGTTCCCAGCAGTAGAGTTTGTGTTGGCCAAAATAAAATTAAAATATTGCCATCTTGATTTTAGAACATGAGGCAATTGTTCTCATAACACCAAGGGGTCTTTAGCAGGCCTTGGACACTGAGGAAGAAGTATTGATGTTTTTGCCAAACTCTACAAAAAATAAAAAAGTGACATACTGAAGACTTTTTAAAAGAAAAGATCTATCCGGACAAGGTCTACCATCAATAACTATAGCTAAAAATTAACTGCTTAAGTGCCTTTGGATTTACTATGTAGAGTAACAGAAAGTTTCAAAGGGCATTTATATGTCATGTACATTAGAGAGTAATGCTAGGGGGGAAATATATGATGTCTTAGGAGGTATTATTTCCTTTATAACCAATTTAAAACCAGAAATAAAGTCAGGTGAGGACAATATTATTTATAATAAAAATATATTATTCACACGGCCATCTAATGAATTGATTTGTCATCCAATCTTTAGCAATAACTAGAAGATGGATGTATTAGTTCAAATTATCAAATTACAGTCCACGACACACCAAGCAGTCATTGTGAGGTAATTTTGCTGCACTGTGCATGCTGAACAAGACACCTACCGATCTTTGTTATTAACGAGATTTACATATCTAGTCCACCATGCATGATGCTAAATTTCACTCCTTTGTGCAGAGCAAATGTAAATCTCATCAACCCTTTTCTGAGCAATGATTTCAAGGCTCTAGCTTAGCTCTGATTCTCTGCACTGCTGTATAAGAAGCTCAGTTTGATCTCAGAGTCTGCCTTTCATTTCCTGGCTTAGCAGAGCACTAGCAAGCTGACACATTTAGACCAAGTCCTGCCCTTTGGCTGACCACCCCTGCTTTTAATTGCATTTTTAAATATGCAAAATGAAAAGAGGTGACAGGTTTTACAATGTTTGTCCATGTAAGTGATCTCAGTCCAAATGAGAAATTTATCAGGACATTGTAGATTTTTATAGTACAGTTCACCATAAAGATCCCTCTTTCATAGTCTTCCCTTTTTCATTTCATAAAGTGAAGTAAACTGCAAAACAGTTGTGTGAGCACTCTTAATACGTCTGCACAACATCTATACATGTGGCCAGCCTGTGCAAGCTGACTTAGGCTTGTTGGGCTTGGGCTGCAGGCCCATTTCATTGCTGTGTAGTTTTCCAGGCTCAGGCTGCAACTTATGCTCTAGATTTTGCAGGATGGGTGGGGCTTCTGCCTGAGCCAGGAAGTCTACACAGCAATGAAACAGCTCTGCAGTCTCCTCAGCCTGAGTTGGCTGGCATGGGCATGCCACAGGTTTTTTCTTTGCTGTGTAGACATATCTTATGAGCACAGGGGGGCAGTGTCAAAAACAGCATAGTACATGATAATGATGATGTTGCCAACTATGACCTTCTTCCATGTGAGTTATGGACCCTCAGGTGCTGATAAGGCCGATCCTTGAACCACAAGTTCTATAACAGTGAGGACAGATGTTTCTAGGTACAACAGGAGGCTGTTCACCATGACTAGAAGCTCGTCTCTGCTTCCTCTTGTGCCTCTTCTCTTCAGCATGTCGACAGGCAAATTCAAAGTGCAGGGAGCCATTGAATAGGATTTGTCTCCATTGTGAGCGATCTTGGGCGAGTGTCTCCCAATTGTCAATATCAATGTTGCACTTCTTTAAGTTATCCTTTAGCCAGTCCTTATAATGCTCCCGCTCCCACATTACAGTATCCTTCTTTCAGCTGAGAAAACAGGACCTGTTTTGAGAGGTGATGGTCTGGCATCCGAACAGTGTGATCAGTCCAGCAAAGTTGCTGATGGATGATCATTGTCCCAATACTGGTGGACTTTGCCTCTTCTAGAACACTGATGTTAGTGCACTTGTCTTCCCAGTTGATCTTCAAAATCTTGCGGAGGCAGCGTTGGTGATACCTCTCAAGGACTTTCAAGTGATGTCTGTAGGTTGTCCAGGTTTCACACCCATACAATAGTGTTGAGCGCTTGATAGATAAGAAATTTAGTGTCTGTTCAAATGTCATGATCTTCGAAAACCCAGTGCTGTAAATGAGCAAAGGCTGCACCGGCACAGCTCAGACAATGATGTATTTCCACATCAATATTTGCGCTGGATGAAAGATAACTTCAATTCTCCAGTGCCTCTCTGTTGATTTTAATAGATAGGGCATATGGTATGTCATTTGGAGAGGGCTGGTGGAGAACTTTGATTTTCTTGATGTTGAGGGTAAGACCAAGACATGCATAAGCATTAGCAAACACATTCAAAATAGCCTGAAGATCTTTCTCGGTGTGTACAAAAACTGCATTGTCATCAGCATACTGAAGTTCCACAATAGATGTGGAGGAAATCTTACTCATAGCTTTCAGCTTGCTAAGCCTAAACAGCTTTCCATCCATTCTGTAGATGATTTCAACATCAGCTGGGAGCTTCCCAGCAATTAGGTTGAAAATGACTGCAATAAAGACTGCAAACATGCTTGGGGCGATGATACAGCCCTGTTTGACTCCTGTTTGTACTTTGAAAGGTTCATTCTGGGAGCCAAGTGCTGCTCAGAACAGTTGCTTCTATGTTGTCATGAAGCAACTTTAGGACACTGATGTATTTATCAGGACAGCCAATCTTCGAAAGTACAGTCCAAAAGGAACAGCAATTCACTGAGTCAAAGGCTTTAGTTTGATCAATAAAAGCCATGGTACAGTGGTCAGTTTTGCGCCTGATAATTCTCTTACAGCTGCCACGCAATGAAGATCATATCCATAGTTCCACAACATGGTTGGAAGCCACTGTGTGACTCTGGTAAAATTTCTTCTGATGGGGCAGAAAACAGATTACAAGGACCCAGGCCAGAACTTTGCCTGCAACAGCAAAGAGAGAGATACCACAATAGTTTCCAGAGTCCTCTTTATCCCCCTTTTTAAAGAGGGTAACAATCAAGGCATCCCTCATTTCACTGGATATCTCTTCCTTTATCCAGATTTTATGGATAAGCAGGCTAAACTGCCAAATTAACTCTGATCCACCATCTTCAGAGATTTCACTGGGGATTCTGGACCTGCTGCCTTGTTGTTCTTCATCTGCTTGATGGCACTATATATCTCATACATATTGGGAGGGTCTCTGAGCTCATCCCTAGGTCATTGTGGGATTTGCTAAAGAACTTCATCTGCAACCATGGAATTATGATTAAGAAGATCTTCAAAATGTTCTTTCCAGCAAAAATTAATGGATTCATTGTCCTTCAAAAGTGTGGTTCCATCCCTTGAGTGAAAGGGGTTCGTGCCATGACAAGCTGGCTGATAAACAGCCTTAATAGCACTAAAGAAACCCATGTGTATTATAGGTATCCACAATACATTGGAGTTTTTGTGTTCTTATGTTCTTATGAGTTCTTGCGTTTCTCAGTCCACAATATGTTCCTGAGTTCTTTAGTTTTATGTTGGACTTCTGCCTTCACTTTAGCATGAGCTTCTCTCTTTGTATTGTGATTTATATCATTCTGCCAATGAATAAATGGACACCTGAATAAGTATATTCCTCTTCATTGCAGAGCCAAGGTAACTTGATGAATACTGGCTAATATAAAATGAAGCATTTCTGAGCTAAATATCCTAGCTAATATTTACTTAATAGAAAAACACTGAGCAGAAAAAGGAAAACTATAACTATGAAAGTAAAATTGCTCTTTTGTCATGGAGTTTTAGATTCTGTGACTTTCAAGTCATGATTTTGATATTTTGGGGTTTTCTTGTCTAAGTGACTGGCTGGCTGAGAAGAGGAACAAATGAGCCAATTTAAAATATACATGGTATGGGAGGCTAACAGCCAGGAGTAGCTCACCAAAAACATTGTTTTGCCATCGCTGCCCTCCCCACCCAAACAACAACAACAACAAACCACCAAATTAAATTCCTCTGAGATGATGTTTTCTTCCTTCATCAAGTTTTAAAACAGCAAAATCATGTGGAGAATATGAGTGGATACACAATAATTGCCTTTAACAATGTAATTACTAAATTTTCGGAGAGGTAGCCGTATTAGTCTGTAATGAAAAAACTTAAAAAACGACAAATAGTCCTGCAGCTAGTGGTTGTGCCCATGAAAGCTCATGATATTTTCTACATTTTTTGTTCGTTTCTAATGTAGTTACTAGTGTGTGGCTCTTTCTGTTATTCTCTTGCTAAATGCTAAATTCTGCCACCCTTATTCAGGTTGAGTAATACCTTCTTCCCTGATTTCCTTGAATGCCATGATAAAATTACAGCTCTAATCAAGGGCCATGTAAAAACTATAGGGAAACAAAACACAGATAGGCAAAAAAAGAAAAATGTGAGTTTCCACTTGGGGGTTTCCTTATCCTTCCATCTGGGGAGTATGGAGTTTGATGCTTGAGACATGCTGTACCTCAGAACGGCCCCCCGTAATCTCCATATTCACCATTCATATATAGTTATGACATTTCATACAAAGCCTGCCATGTAAGGTAGCATAGGAAAGGTCATGTTCTGCTTTAACCCATTGTTCAGTCAAATATGTTTATCATTATTGTGTATAAATAGGGACCCTCCCAAATTCACAGTCCATTGTGGCCAATTTCACAGCCATGGGATTTGAAAATTGGTAAATTTCACATTTTCAGCTATTTAAACTTAAAATTTCCTGGTGTTGTAACTATGGGGTCCTGACCCAAAAGGAGATCCACCCTCACTTTGGACTCTGAAGGCAGCAACCGCAGAGCTTCCTGCAGCTGCAGGAGGTTCCAAGAGGTAAAAGTGAGTCTAGTCTGGTCTGGTCCCCCCTCCTAGCTGCCAGAGCAGTTTGCAGGGAAGGTACAGGTCCTGTCCTTCCCCTGACCACTCAGAGGTTGGAAGGCCCCTTTGATGGGGCACTCCCAGCAGCATGTGGAAGATACAATTCAACTGCATAAGTGTCCTCCAACTGCAGGAATCTCAGGCTGCTTGCCAATCTCATACAGCATCTTGAAGTAGGAGAAGGCACCTGGAGGTGGGTATGGTCTGCTCCTCTTTTCCTACCCCCATGCCAGAACAGTTTGCAGGAGGGAGGGACTGAAGGACAGGTCCTGTTTAAGCTTGCCCAGTTGGAGGTAGGAAGCCCCCTTTTATGAGGCACTCCTAGGAATAAGGAGGCATCAGATTTCTGGGGGAAGGCTTATTTCATGGTCTGCGATGTGTTTTTCACGCTGTAAAATTGGTATGGCCCTATGTATAAAGTTATGAGATTTTTCTGTACCATTGTTACTGAAATATGTTGTAAGTTTGCTAGTGACATGCAAAGGACCCACACTCAGGTGAGCACTCTGTGACTGTTAATCAGCAGGGGAGTTGTAATCAAGGGATTTTAAATTCAATGATAGTTGCCCAAGTCCATACAATGGGGAGGAGGTGATCTCTGTGACTCAGCAATTCCCACCACCAGGACATGTCTGGGCAACTGTCTTCCAGGCACATGGATTGAGGATATAAAATAAGGAACAGTTGCAGCATGTCTTGGCTTTTCCTCTCTTCCCCCTCCCTCGCTTGCTGGATGCTGCAAGAATACTTTTTATATATGTTCACTTTTTTTGATTGTATCCCTTTGGTATATATGGTCATGCCAATTTTCTTCCACAATTTGATCTGAGGAACTGGGTCTGGCCCATGAAAACTCATCACCTAATAAACCATCTTGTTAGTCTTTAAAGTGCTACATAATCCTGTTTTTTGTTTCAGCAGGAACGCTAGTGAGAGGACAACTTCATCTGAGAAGACTGGCCTAGGCTTATGGGGAATCTTGTGTATTTAGAACTGTAATATCCATTGGGGGAAGAAAATTGCTGATATAAATGCTGTCTAATGTAATGCAGTTTAAGATTTAGACTGTGCATTTTTCTTTCATTTTCTTTGGTAACTTTATCTTTTGTGCCTATCTTTACAAAGACTCAGTCTATCTTTCTGTAGTTGATACATCTGTTTTATGCTTTACCTAAAACAGTCTCTTCTGGTTGAAGTATTTGGGAAATCTCAGCTCAGTTACAAAGTCTTGTGCATGTCCTGTCCACATTGTCAGAAAGATCTTCCAGTAGCCCTCAATCATCTCTAGGGTTCAGATGTATGTTATATCCCCCATTTACTCCAACAACTTGTCAATTCGGGGCATGCAATTCATGTCAAATGGGGATATCACATTCCTCTTTCTAAAGTGGACACAAAACCAAAGCATTCCATCCACCTTGAGCAACAGGTCAATGGAGCTCCACCACTTGCTGTGAGATTCCTCTACTAACCTGAGGTTCAATGTAACCTGTAGTTCCCAGTGTATGATGTATTGCTTGGGCAGGGGATGGTAGCTTTCATGTACCTTGCTCCCGGGCTCTATTGCAGTTGACAAATCAGCCATGTTTTTCCAGGTCATGGCAAGAACACAAAAGGGAAAGACTGGATTGTCTGCAACAGCTGACCCTGTCGGGACAGATGCAGTTTCCCCCCAGGGGAAGTGTGTCTAAGTCCTGGGATAAGTGTGTCTAAGTGTGTCTAAGTCCTGGGAATCTAAGGGGCCCAGTTCTGGAGTGGGAGTGGAGGTTGGGAGGAGGGTGTTATGAACAGCCTGTCACTGGTCTTCCTGGCCTTAAGAAGGTTTATGTGATAAATCTAGGTCTCCTTTCTCTTCCTGGGTTATCAAATCTCAGAATCCACTGCTCCAACCCAATGGCCCTTGGTAATTAGCATCATTTATACAGTATGAGTGACTTAAAAGCAAATGAAAAGTTAGAAAATACAGGGAGACAGCACTTTCTGATGGCACCTCATGCACTTTACAATATTGCATGAAACCAATAAACATAATTGTATGAAAAGCTGGAACTGTATATTCCATTCTTAAAAAGCAGCCAAAGCATCCTAGATTTTGGATGCAAAACAGCAAAGTATACTGCATTCAGCGGTAGAAGCATGTTAGCTAAATGATAAAACACTAAAGATAATATTCCTGCCCAAGGATGTTAAAAAACAGAGCCAAAATTGAGTGTTAAATCATTTGAGGTAAACCTAAATGTTACTAAGTAACAAAATGTGAGAGCTCTTCTATATGCATTCAGTATGATATGATGAGATAGGTGTGACAAAGTCAGATTGCGCAGTTGTAAGAGAATGGGGTCTGGGAAGTGGATGAGTACAAGCCTGCCCCAGGCTAAAGGACCCTCCCCAGCCTACAGGTGGATCCATTGAACCCTGGACACAACTAAGTATAAGGAACAACAGAAAAAATAACAAGGACTGGTGAGAGGATCAAACAGGGAATGCCGAGCACAGAACCCAGGACCTGCAGGTGGCTGTCTTGTCACAGGCCAGCTCCACAAGCCAAATACATAGGGAAGCATTGGAATCTCACTTCATCCACAAATTCAATTCACATGCTAATGGACTCAATCGAGATATGGGCTGGCTAGGACACTGCCTACTTCATAACCACTGAAGGTGCTAACAGCTCTGTGAGTGGTATCCTTCCTGTCTTAGCATCTATCTATTTACTTTGATCTGCTTAGGTTCAAGTGCCCATTCTCCAGATACTTAATGATGCCCTGTCTCACACCCCCCTTCCTTTTTCCTTTTTCCCCCCTCCTTCCCCTCTCCTATTTATTTTGAGTTTTCATATCCTCTGCTCATAACTCCAGTCACCTAAAGAAGTGGGCTGTGCCCACAAAAGCTCATGATACCATTTTTATGTTTTGTTAGTCTATAAAGTGCTACCAGACCATTTGTTGTTTTTTTTCTGTAACAGACTAACTCAGCTACCCCTTGAAGCTCCTTAAATATGTCATGGGAGCCAGCACCTGCAGTCAGCATACCAAGGCAACAGCCCCAGAGAGGTGGGGGAAGGGAAAGGTATTTCCTTTTTGTGTTGTGCATTCGTTTCTTTGGTGTGGCTGAAGTGTGCTGCTTGGGCAAATGCTGACATTTACCTTATAAAAAAGTGAAAAATAAAACCTGACCGAGTTAAAAATTCTCTCTGAAATAAAACTTATTTGATCCAGGCCAACCCTCCTCCACCCCATGCTGGAAGGGAAAACACTGAGCCTGTTGAGGTAAAGATGCCCTGCTACACAGTTTAGTTCTCATTAACAACATTCTGGTGACAGAATTCTGCAGAAGCTAGAAGCAATTTAGAGAGAACATGAAAGATCAATGAATTAGAATAACTCAGTATGGTAGAGACAGAACATGGGTAAGAGTGAGTCTGCATATTAAGCACTGGTTGCAGTCTGAAAGTTTTCCAAAGATCACAACAGGAAGCTTTCCTCTTAGCAACAAAATTCTGAAATTGCCACACATTTTCAACCCTCCCTTATTGAGGACATCTCTCATTTTAATGCATTCCACACAAATTTGGTCTCCCAAAATGAAAAGTCATGAACCTGAGGTATATAGAATGTTATTCATCCTAAAGGAATGACTCCCAAGGCATTTTAAATTTCATTCATAAATAATTTTGTTGTGGCCCTCATTTTGGCCTTGTGGCATGTTGGGTATGTCCACACAGCAAAGGAAAACGCATGGCTGGCCCATACTAACAGACTTGGGCTGTGGGGCTGTTTCCTGAAGTCTGAGTGCTGACTCCTGAGTCTAAACAACAATGAAATAGCCCTACAGTTTGTGCCCTGTGAGCCTGGGCTGGCTGGCATGACTCTGCCATTGGTTTTTCTTTGCTGTGTAGACTCTTGTATCCTACACATTTGGGCTTTGCAAGCCAAGTAGGGCCACCAGACTGTTTCACCAAAAATACTGGACCACCCCAAAAAAAGCTCTGGGAAAATTTTGTTAGGAAGAAAAAAAGTTGTGGCCCCTTTAAGGGCCGCTCCCCTGTGCCACTCCCCTTACCCCTGTCATGTATCAATCAGGAGAAACAGAAAATGTTCTCAATTTTTTTACCGGGCAGAAGACACAAATACTAGACTGTCCAGTTCAATACTGGACACCTGGAAACCCTAGAGCCAAGAGATATGGAAAATGACATCTTTGAATAAAAATAACTCCAAGATTCCAGGGTTGTAGGTAAGAGGACTGTAGAACTGTTCTAATTGGACTTTGTTCAGATATCCTTTTTTGGGGAGGGGTGAGGGAGGTATAATGTAGCTCTTGTGAAAGACACCAGAGTGACAGCCCTTGAAACTAAAGCCCTCTGTAGCCCATATTGTGAGTGATGACTGCATAGTTGTAGAGTAAGAAGCCCTGCTCACTCTTCTTAGGAGTGTAAGGGAGGAGTTGGGTTATTGGGTCAGCAAGCCCTGGGCCTCGTTAATGGGTGACCAAATCTGAAATAGGTGGAACAGTTTGATTTTTGTTGTCAATGGGTGAACAATCTTGAATCTCTCCATTGAAAGATTATGTGGTTTCCTGCTCTTCATCAGTTCTGAGGCTTAAAAGCTACAATCTGTTCCTTACACTTGCAAAACTGGCACAGGTATCAATGCTGCAATCTTGTTAAAGGCTCAGTTATCAGCCCCCCACTACTGCAGCAGAAATTGAACTGCTCTACCACTGTGCTCCAAACTCGACTGGAGGATTACCTCTATTGATGAGGAGGTAGCTCAATATCCACACTCCCATCTAATTGTTGGCCTCTCATGCACAGGAAAACTTCTTTGTGATATGTGATCCACCAGGAATTAGAGAGAAACCAGAAACCAGATTATAACAACCATCACGATTATAACAGTTCGAGGCTCTGGGCTGAATTCAGACTAGTATTCTAATCCCTGCAGCCCCTGAGAGTGGCTGGGTTGTGGAAACCTGACTCTCATTGTTGAACACTTAATTCACAAGAACACATCAATCAGAATCAATGAGGCTGCTTATAGGAGTGAGTGCTCAGCACCAGAGTAAAGGTTCCATAATGGAAACAGAGTGTACACTCTCTCAGCTATCTCTGACTGTGTGTAGTTCCCCCACCCCCAACCTTTTTTCTTTGCCTCAATCCCCTCACCTATTTTCCTTTCTTGGCAGACACAAAGAGCCCTGATAGAGTTATAAAATCTTGTAGCTTTGCATCATGAGAAGCAGACCTTGAGTACTTTAAAAGAAGATTTTTCAGTAATTGCAGATGCTTGAAATTGAAATACTAATCTTTAGGAAGAAAAGGTTTCATTATCTTTTAATTTCAAGATGAATGAATGTCATTTTTTAGTCAGTGTCTTTTTTCAGCACTCTTGATAACGTTACACACAGCATATTGCCTTCTGGGAAAGGACTGAGATTCTCTTTCACAGATATTATTCTGTTTGAAATTTCTGTTTTAAGAGAATGAACAGAAATTTAAGGGTATTTTTCACATAAACTTGTTCTCCTTAGCAGTCTGCTAGCATAACCTCCTAGTAGTTTGGCACTGTAAAAATCTGAGCCTTTAAAATGTGTCCTTCTCATTACATACAGCATTTAAGAAATTCAAATATTGGAATTATTAGTAGGCTAATGTGATAGAATATTCAAATATCAGAATATTCACGTAACACAGCACTGTACTGTGTTTTTGATAGAAAGAACTCTGATGTGTGAAGTACCAGAAGATGATTGTAGACTGAAGAAAAAGGCTTGGTCTGTACACCTCCCCTCCCCTCCAACCTGCCCATTTTATACAAATAGTATTTTGTATAAAATGATATACTTCCCTCTTGTGCTTGAATCACATGTAAATGAGGGTAATAGGCTCTAAATACTGAAAGTAGACGTGGAAGGTCAACAGAGGAGAGGATTCAAAGGTTATAACCTTTACAGTAGCGTTCCAATTCTTGTTTTTGCAAACAATGTTATGGCAAATCTAATAACTGCAAAGTGAAAACCGGGTAGTTTAAATAGTAATCATTTATATTCTGGCATTAGTTTTAAAGGTGGCAATAATACCACCTTTAAATAGTGTCTCTTTCCCTAGCAGACGCAATAATCTGACATGACATGATTTCTAAGACAAAGCTGGGTCCTCTTTCCCCACAATTAAAATACTATTCAATATTTTTTAGGTAAATCTAAAGAGGAAGAGGCCTTATCTGATCATTTCTGCACTTTGACAATATTCAAAGGACCCGGAAAGCCCTCAGCAGTGATACTAATTAAGGGAAACTAAGATCCCAGGCTATTCCAGGTTGATCAGAAAAGTGATGTGTCCATGCTTTTTAAATCACGTACATTAATAAAGGTGAGAATTAGATATATTCTTAATGATTGAGTCTAGCTGATAATAATCTTGCAATTACATGGCACTCAAAGTCATAAACAATAAGATGCACATACCCACTGTGTGCACTGCAATATTTTTTTTAAAAGGTACAATGTAGCAGGGGTATCGATTTGATTATTTTTGTTTGGAAAAAACAAAACTACTTGTATCAAAGATATAAATGGCATTTTTATACAACAGAGGAAGATGGCATCTCTGCCCTGAAGATCTCACGATGATAGACCAGGTGGAAAGATTCAGATATCTTACCCCCAGTTTTTTTCCTGACATCAAACAGGCTCTTCAACTGCCAATCTGAAAAATTCACCCAAACTGTTTTCCTTTCCATGATGTTTCCTCAGTCCCACATGTCCCTCTTCACTGAAGAGGAATTTACTCAGGACATGACACTTGCAGAATGCGAGAGACCCTTTTCACCAGTGCGTGAATAGTTTTCATTCATGAGTATTGTGTGAGCTGTGCAGTTCAGATGAAAGGCAGTGTCGTCTAGTGGGCACTTGACTGAGACTAAATTCTGTTCCCAGTTCTGCCACTGACTCACTGTATAATTGTGGGCAAATCACTTCCCTTCACTTTCCCCATCTGTAAAATAGGGGAAATGATACCAAGAGTTCCTTGGTAAAGCTCTCAGAGATCTGTTGATGAAAACAGTTAGCTGTTACTATTATTTAACAATCCACAATAATAGCTTCATCTTCTCCTATGGAAGCATATGTTCTCTGCATACAGTAAAAATGTATTGTGATTTAACAATAGAGAAATGAAGGGCAGAAAAGCAGGGGTTGTGTTAATTTACTGTGTCTGTTTCTGTGATTCCTACAAACCCCTATTTTACTAATATGAGCACACATCAATGCCATCACATACAAATAGCCCCATTTCAGCTATTCCTCTTTCATGGACATTGCGTTAGATATGCACTTATTTAAGTATCTCCAAAGCGATTAATGGAAAAACCCATAAATCCGAAACATGAATATTCATGTTTTAAGGATAGAACATTTATATTAAAATCACATTTTATTTCAACTCTGAACGCTGCTGGCTTGTAAATAGAACTTTTGCTTATAATGTTATAGGCACTCAGGTTTGAAGCTAGCCTTGTCCAAGTTTTCCTTGTGTGTTGTATTTCAATAACTCCAAATAAGAAATATTTTGTTGTATTGTTGAGGCAGCAACTGTGATGCTAAAGTTGCCAACAGTTTTGCTGTAAACACTGGTTATTATATCTTGGTGAAACATTTGTTTTCTGGGCTGAAATTTTCCCAGGACTCCTCTCTGTGCAGAGGTGAATCTTTCAGTAACTTTGGCTAGATTCAGATCATGTATATTTTATTCAGAAAAGGGAAGGTGAACAATATTTTCTCCATTTATAAAAAAAATCTTCCAACATTATGGATGCAGTGAGATTACTTCTAGAGTAGTGCTATCCCAATCATATAT
>CM057845.1:64980583-64996024 GCA_030068395.1 Apalone spinifera
CCCCCAGGGAAAGAGACAGCGGGCTCGCTGAACCGGGGACGCTCCGCCAGGGCAGCCCTGTGTTCGCGCCCAGAACTGACCCGTGCCCGGAAAGGCAGGACAAGGCAGAGGGCTCGCTGAACCGGGAGACGCCCCGATAGGGCACCCCGTGCTCGCGCCCAAGACAGATCTGCCACAATGCATTAAAGATAATTGATTGGATTTCTCTGTATTAACTATAGTGAAGGAGTTTATTCAGGATAGTTAGGCAAACAATGTGAAAAAAGCATCTGCCCTGGCTCCCTCCAATCACATGAATTCACAAGCCCTTGGAGGGCTGTCGTAGGGCAGGAGAAAAAGAAAATGATGCAGCAAAAGCTTTACACCTGATCTTGTATGTGCTCTACAGCTAAAAGCTAGTGCTTCATCCTCTCCCCTCTACTCTTCCTGCTTCCCTTCAAATATTTCTCTAGTTCCATAGTTGCCTCTGGATTGCCCAATTACACACCAAAACCACACCCGGACCTGCCTCTATGCTTTCACTGATCTCCCCCTAAGACATCAATAAAAATGTCAGGAATGAAGGTGTTAAACTCATGATTTTAAGGAGAGAAGAAGTGAGAGCACAGGCATAAAACAACAGACTTAAAAAAAGCAGACTTCAGCAAACTCAAAGACTTTGTAGATGTGATCCTATGGGAAGGATATCTAAGGGAAAAAGTATCTGAGGATAACTGACAGTTTCTAAAAAAGACTGTTAATAGCATAACAGCTTTTATCAAGAGGATGGGGATCAATTGTTCACCACATCTACCAGTAGTAAAACAAGAGGTAATCAGCTCAGTTTGCAGAAAGGGAGATTTAGGTTACATATTTGGTGTTAAACTTTTCTAACGATAAGGATAGATAAGTGCTGGGATAGGTTGCCTAGAGAGGTTGTGGAAATCCCTTCTTTGGAGATTTTTAAGAACAGGATAGACAAACCTGACAGGGATGGAGTAGGTTTAGTTAATCCTGCCTTAGTACAGGGGAATGGATTAGCTGACCTCTTGAAGTCCTTTCCAGACCTATAATTAATTCTATGATACTGTTGCTATTAAACTACCAGCTGTGGGTGACACAGATTTGGGATGGAAGAATATTTATTTTTACAATTGGCTTCTCCCTCCACACAGGGCCCAGGGCAGCCTAAGGGGCAGAAGGAGAGCTGGTGCTAGCAGTAGGGGTTGGGCCTGTCCATGCACTCACCAGTAATGGTGGGAAGCAGAGTGATCTAGACCCAGCCTACTCTGCTCTCCCAGCTCTCAGCCATGTTGCTTGAGAAAGAGGGCTCAGGGGAACGGGTGGAAACACCCTTCCCCTCCTCCCAGCACTCACTAGTGGTGGGACGCAGAGGGACACAGCTGGGAGCTGAGGGAGTAGAGTGGGCTCAGGCTGTGGAGGAGTGGTGGGTTGGGGTGGCAAAAGGCAGGCCTTCCCCCAGGCTAAGGATGGTATGGGGAGGAGTCACGTGAGCAGTGGCAGGCCTGCTGACAGGGGAGGCAAAGGGGGGAATTTTCCTGGGACCTGGCAATTCAAAGGGTCCTGGGTTTCCCACTCAGCACCGCTGCAGCCAAGGCCCATTAAATTGCGGCGGAAGCACTATGCTGTGCACTCCACGTAGCTCGGAAGACTGGGGGGTGGGCCAGTTCTTCACTCTGGGTGATGTTGAGGTCTGGCTACCCCCGGCCCTGCCCCTTCTGTCTGAGGCCCCAACCCTTTTGGGAATGCAGAGCCATTGCTCCACACCTTGCCCAAGGGCCCATGGAGGCTGTCAGCTCCTGAGGGATGGTCACAAGGCCAATGTGCCCCTCTGATACAAAGGCAGCAGCACTGAGAAGGGAGGAAGGCAGGAGCTGGTGCTTGCAGAGAGCTGGCCAAAAAGCCAGGTCCCCACGAGCATCAACTCCCACCTTGCCCCCTGCCCTGCATGTAAATGTGAAACTGCTGTAAATTTTAGCAGTTACATGTTTATAAAATAAAGGATATTTTAACATTCCCTAGAGAGATAACTAGTGAGAGGAGAAGGATGGGAAGGGAAGAGAAAGGAAGGGAAGGGAAGAGAAGAAAAAGCTCCCAAGGTTCACCAGGTCATATGTCAGTGCTTGGGGAAGAGTGGATTGTTTTAATTTCTTCTTTAAATTTGATTGTTGAAAAAGAATTACAGGTTGTTTCTAGGACCATGAAAAAGGGAAATTTTAAGGAGATAATGTAGGCTCAGAAAGAAATTTTCAGGCAGAGGGGCAGCATGTGTGAAGGCAACTAATGAGTACTAGTGGGAGGTGGAGAAAGTCAGGATCTAAAAAAAGAGTGCTGGATAACCAGTGAAGAGATGTAGGCAGAGGTAGAGCTTTGCAAAGCCTTGGCAATAAGGATAGATATGACAAGGATGCAGAGCCAAAACGACTTGTCAAGAGGGATGAGGAAGATAAATGTGGGGACTGTTAAGTGACAGGGATGTGGGCAGTTCTGCATAGAAGTTACAGCAAGAGTCAGACATAATGGTCAGAGGAGGAGCTGGAGTCCAGGATCAGACCACAGTCAGAGATCAGAGCCACAGGTCACAATCAGAATCAGGAGCTAGAAGCTAGGGTCAGAACTGATGTCTGAGCCTGGACACTGGAGCCAAGGGTCAGAAGCCAAGTCAGGAACTGGAGTCAAAGGATCAGACCTGAATGAACTGGCATAAGCCAAAACTGGAGCTAGAGCAGGACTGGGTTCAGTGTTGGAGCACGGCTGAGAACTAGCAAACATAAACATTATTGATGGAGGTGGACTTATTAAGTTGGCATAGGAGCGTGGGAGCAAAATTTTAGCATAGAGACTTACATTTTTCGGTTGACCAAAGGTGTCTTGCATCAACCTAACTCTGTAGTGTAGACCAAGCCTTAGGAATAAGTGATCATGACTTGGTTACATTTATAATGTGGAAACATTAGTATATAAACTGCAGAGCAAAGAGGGTGCTTTAGTAGGGCCAATTTCACATATAGAAAACATATGAGCCAAAGTAGTGTGGAGAAAAATGTAGTCAGAAAAACGCGAGTGATAATTGGAATTGTTTAAGAACACATTACTAGATGCCAAAAACCTTCAATTGAGGAAGAAGCCTGTATTGATTTAAAAAATCAAGCTGGTATTGAGAGGAAAAGAAGGCAACTATTATGTATAAAAACAAATGGAAGAAAGGAGAGGTTGATAGTAATGATTATAAATCAGAAGATAGTAACTGTAGAAAATTGAGAAGGAAAACAAAGGGACACGAGGAGAAATCTATGGTAGAGTTTAGGACAATAAGGAGTATTTAGAGTATATTAGGAATAAAAAAAACCTAACTAGTATTGGTCTATTACTACATTGAAATGGTAGAATTCCTAATAATGCAGAAAAGTCAAAAGTGGCAGAAATGTTCAATAACTATTTGTTTGAATTTGGGAATTTGCTATACATTGTTTTACTGTCCTTCATTTTAAGGATGATTCACGTAGAATTAAAATCTATTTTGGAGTCAGTGTTTTTGGAGGAAATACCTGTGCAATTCTCCCTGTTCAATCAGCAGTTGGCTGGAAAGGTTCCAATGAAGGGTAGTTGGAACCAGTTCTCGATAGAGCCCATTGGTATTTCTCCTTTGATTTGAAAAAAGGGTTGCTAGAAAGACTTCAGAGCTCTCAGTTGCTACCAGCTTTACCCTAAATTGCACTGCTATAGGAGCAGTAACCGCTGTAGTGGCCCACACTGGAGGTTTCAAAGAAAGTTTTACCATGATTCCCTGTGTTCTACAGGTTAGCATATGGAGTTGGGAATCTACCTTGTATTCCTGACTTCTCCATTGAGTGGCTATGGACAAATCATTTAATATCTCCGTACTTAAATTTCTCCATCAGCAAACTGGGGATAATACTTTTAAGCCACTTTGAACTTTTTTAGATGAAAGATGCTAAGTAAGTACTAATTATTAGTGTTAAATATTGTTTATTTGTATTACTGTAGTGCCTAAAAGTCCAAATTATGGGCCAGGGCCCCATTATGTTCAGTGCTATACAAACATATAACAAAAGAACATTTCTTCCCCAAAGAGCTTAAAAATCGTAAGACAAGAGACAGCAGATAGTTAAGTGGGGAATACAAGAAAACAATGAGATAGTACTTGTTCGGATGTGTGTCACTGTGACACCCTCTAGTGACGCTGCTGCTGCTCCCCAAGAGACTCACAGCCAGCCCCGCAGGGAGCAGCCTGGAACAGCCTCTGCCTTTCACAAAAGCTGCTCTGGGAACAGTACTCCCTAGGTTCTCCCCTTCTCCCCATGAGGTGGGGGAGCACTGCCTGGGAGCAGCGCTTGGGGTCCCAGCAAGGGCGGGCGGGCGGGGGGGGGGAGTGGGCTGGGTCTCTGCGATGGGAGAGTCTCAGGCTACATCTAGATTGCAAGCTTCTTTTGGAAGAAGCTTTTCCAGAAGATATCTTCCGGAAAACCTTTTTTCGAAAGAGAGCGTCTACACAGCAAAAGCGCAATGAAAATGGAATCTGCTTTTTGAAAGATAGTGTCCACATTGATTGGACGCTATCTCACATATAAGGCCACCGGGAACCAGTTCAGGCAGGGCATTGGGTCAGCAGTTGCTTCCGAGTGCTGTTGCCTAGGGCTAGCTGAGACACATGCTTAATGGGACCCTCCTGGACAGCCATTTCTCTGCTTCTGCTATGTGCTTGCCTACTTTCTCTGAGGGTCAGCAAAGCTCTCGCAGTGTGTGCTCTGGTTGCCCAGCTTTTGGATGCCACAGCATATTCCTAGCCATGGAGCTGGAGCTGCCTCTGGGCATGTGATGGCCCCACACTACCATGCCGCAGTTTTTGCAGCATTTTGTGCAGGCTGCCTACCTGGTCCTGCATGAGATTGACACTGAGCTCATCATTGAGACCCTCTCCATGTGCGGGAACAAGGCCCTTGCAACTACACTCCACAGTGGAGAGATGGTTTTGGAGGCTGGACACTAGTTCCGTCTGGTGGGACCGTCTGGTCATGGAGTGGTGGGACGACCAGCAGTGACTCCAAAACTTCTGCATGCAGAAGGCCATCTTTACGGAGCTCTGAGCTTGGCTCGACCCTGCCCTCCAATGATGAGACACCCAGATGTGACCTGCCATCCCCCTGGAGCAGGCACTACAGTAATACAACTAAAGGGATAGCTCAGTGGTTTGTGCATTGGCCTGCTTAAACCCAGGGTTGTGAGCTCAATCCTTGAGGAGGCCATTTGGGGCAAAAACCTGTCAGGGATGGTACTTAGTACTGCTGTGAAGGCAGCGGACTAGACTCAATGACCAGTTGTAGGAGATAGGCAATTTCCATTCATATTACCATCTGGAAGTTTGCCACCCCAGACAGCTACCGGTCAGTGAGCAACAAGTTCGGCGTGGGGAAGTCCACAATAAGGGCCTTCCTCATGGAGGTAAGGCACTCTCAGAATGCAATCTCTGCACAGGGGGTTCTGTGTAGGGAATAATTTCTTGGAGACACTGGGTGCAGGTGAAAACAAGCAGAGGATTTATTGGTTCACACAGCTGGTGGAGTACCCATCAGGAGTTAACCAGGTGAGCACTAACTTAACCAAAACATACATTAGATTATATAAGTAGCAGATGGGTGGAGAAGAAGTGATTTGATAGGTCTAGCAGTGGAAGTGAGATAAGCACATAAGCCAATTGTCTAAGACAGTTACACAGTATCTCCGCCCATTGCCAATTAAACATATTATCATTAATACAGGTAATTATTCCTAACAAGCTAAATGAGCCAACATAAACAGGATGGAAGTCCCAAAAATGGACATATTGCTGTTAGCTTGTTAGCCGAACTTGTGATGTCTATGCGGGATGGATGACTCCATTCCCGTCCTGGTACAGTCCTTGAGATTCAAGCCTGTTAATTTGAAAGCACAAGAGACAGTGAAACCCGCGCAGCCTGGCTGATACCAGCCAGGCTTTATCAGAGTCAGAGAGGCCCCTTTGGAATGTAGTTTCCATGGGAATCAGGGTCACAGTAACTGTTAAACGGTTTTACTTCCCAAGGTGGCCTAATGATTTGAGATTTGAGTTTGTCAGTTCTCAGCAAGATATCATGGGCTGCCTCAATTTACCCTACATCCTGGAAAGGGGAACTCTAGGGGAAGAAGGGATGCAGGGGAAGCCCCATCCCTGGGGGGTTGTGCCATCCCACCTTCACACAGCTCTGCTGCTGGGGGTGGCCTCATGGGGGGTGGCTCCTGAGGTGTTTGGGAGGAACGGGATGGAAGGGGGATGGGCACCTCCCAAGGGCTCAGGCACTCCCTCTCATTCTCTGTTGTATGTGTTTTACTCCTTTTGCAGGTTGTGAGGGCCATCAACTCCGTCCTGCTGCACAGAGTCATCCGCATGGGAGACTGGGACCCGATCATCACAGGATTTGCCGCCCTGGGGTTCCCAACCGTGGGGGAGAGATTGATGGAACCCACATCCCAATCCACACACCACATCTTCGAGCCACCCAGTACATCAACAGGAAGGGCTATTTCTTGATGGTGCTGCATGATGTCCAGCCCAAGCAGGCCAAGTGACAATTGCACTCCATCCCCTCTGCGCCCACCTCCCCCATCCTGTGTGTGTGGAAAACTGAGAGCACTCACCTGATGATCCCTCCCCACCATCAGAGGAAGCCTGGGAGATCTCCAGGGCTTGGGGTACTGGCTCCAGGGTGAGGGTGACCGTGCTGGCCGTGTCCTCCTTCTCCTGCAGCTACTGTTCCTCCTCTTCCTTGGCAGGGAGCTCCAGGTGGGTGACAACGGGCGTTTTGAGCCCCGAATCCACCACCATGTGAGGAGAAAGGGCTTTGCCACCCCCCAGGATTTGGTGGGGCTCCTGGAACTAGGAGCAGGAGTGGGGTTCTGCCCCGGAGCAAGAGCTACGCTCCCTGGTCCTGGTGTAGCCTTGGCGGAGCTCTCTGACCATACTCCGGACCTGTTCTAATGTCCAGGGCATGTGTGTCCCCTCTCGTCCAAAGTCTCAGACATCTGCATAGATGTCAGTGTTTCGTCGCCAGGAGTGGAGATTCTGCAGGGTCTTCTCCCCCCACTGCTTGAGGAGGGACAAGATCTCCGCCCCGGACCAGG
Source organism: Apalone spinifera (assembly GCA_030068395.1). Lineage (NCBI taxonomy): Eukaryota > Metazoa > Chordata > Testudines > Trionychidae > Apalone > Apalone spinifera. Next base: position 64,987,742 of record CM057845.1, read on the forward strand.
AGGGCGCATGACATTTGGTGCCCCTGGCTGGGTCCTGGGAGGCCTGGTGTTGCTCCCTGTGAGGGCCAGCGGGATCTCGAGGGGCTTGAGGCTGGGCCATCGGTGGCAGTCAGAGCCATGCAGTGAGGTGCAGCTCCCAAGCCCTGCTTCCTGCTGCAAGACTTGTCCCGGGTGCCTGCAGCGTTAAGAGCTGTCAGGAGACAGGAACTATAGAGTTCTGATTAGTTTGGCTGGAGTGGTCACCAGGATACCTGTGTTATTTCCTGAAGGCCTCTTCTTTCAAAAAACCAACCTCTTCCACATCCACACACGCCTTTTTCCAAAAAACCTTTTTCAGAAAAAGGCTTCTTCCTTGTAGAAAGAGGTTTACCGCTGTCGAACCCCCCCCCCCCCCATTCTTATGACTTTCTGTCAAAAGAACATAATAGCAGTGTGGACATACGTATTGTTTTTCTGGAAAAATGGCCATTTTTCCAGAAAAATGCTTCAGTGTAGACATACCTTCAGGGAGCAGCACCACTGGTGGATGCCACAGTAGCACACATCCAAATTAGATGTTAGATATCAGGTAACTAAATTGTTGAGTAACCACATGAATTCTTATCAGTTATTATTCTGTATCAGAGGCAGCAACAGGGGATGTCAGGTGGGAGCCAGTCCATGAGAGGAGCCAGATTAAAAACAGCTCCCAAAGCAGACTGGCTGCCAGTCTTTTAAATTAGCTCTCCCCACACCAGCTCCTGCTTTCCCCCCTTGTTGCCTCTGATACAGAGACAGCGGTTGGGGGCGGGGAAGGGGAGATGCGTATAGTTGACAAGATTAACCCATAAGCCTAGGTTTATCAGTTAATCATATAGTTGACTACATGTTGATGTCCCTAATCTGAAAAAGTTCACGTAACCTCAATATTGGTGCACAAGACAAAACTCACTATTCTTATTAATGGAAAGTCTTAGAGGGAACACTGGTCAAAGGATGAGAGAAAGTCAAACTTACCCTTAAAGCACTAGAAAGAGGATCAAGAGAGTGCATCAAAAGACAATATTGGCATAAAGCAGGGAAACCCAGTCCTGCTCCAATTGAAATTTTAAAAAAACCCATATGTACAGCATTCTAATCTGATACTGAAATACTGAATTTTCAGAGTGGTACCTCTGCATTATAAATAACATTCATAATAGCAACAGCAACTATATTCTGAGTCATGGTGTGATATAGACATCCTGATAATACACACAGATGTTACACAAGACAGAGTTCAGTACATCCTAACCTCTCTCTTTTCCAAAGCACTTTTATCTTAAATGTTAAGTACAGTAAGGGCATTTGCAGAGAAAAATTATAAAAGGAATTATACCATAGTGGGGAATAAAAGTATTCTAATTCAAAACTGAGGAATATTATGGCGAGACCATCTATCATCATAAGCTCAGGAGACAGGTTTCAGCAAGTGGCTTCTGTTAGTATTCAGGTGCTTGTTTTTATATTTTTTCCTGCTTCTGCTATGTTATCCCCTTGGCACTCATTAAGCCTTGTCTTTCTGCAGCAGGCTATCCACTCAGGCATGAATTATCTAAGGGGTAAGCAGAATGTTGATATAAATATGCAACTGTCTATTACAAGAAGTATTAAATTAATAGATAATTAAAAAAAACCTACAGAGCACAAATGACCCCTAAACTGAAACTCAGATAATTTTGACAATGAGTATGTGTTTCTCTTGTGGAATGTTTATTAGACTCTAAATCTAAAATGTCTTAGAACTGAATGAAAATAGATAACTCAGTGGGTGGGTAATGGGCTATTGAGTATTTCAGCTCTACCTCACTGTCCTTAAGAAGGAGGCAATTATAAATTTAAGGGGTTTAATTCTTCAGTGCTTTGCACTTTATTTAAAAATATACACATGTGCAAAGTTGTTGTCAAATGCTATTATATGTGTATGTGAGGGGCAAATTCTGATTTCATAGTGTTTTACAATGCTATCAGCATTGCCATCTGGGTATGCAAGGAATGCACTGTGTGCCCCTGAACTGGCTGACCTGCATGCCCTTCGGACAATTCTGTCCAACATGCATGGAAGATGTCATGTAACAGAACAGAATGGCATCCTCTGCACAGCATGCACTGTACATATGAGGTCATGCTATGTGGGGGGTTGCCATTTGGCATTCAAGTATAAAATTGCATGCTTGGCTAAAATGACACAGCATAAGACCCCTAGGGTCAGTCGAGGATCTAAGCCTGTACCTAGGGATACCTCTATTTAGCAGAGTATTTAAGCACACACATTAGAGTCCCATTGACTGAATCAGATCCTAAATGACTCCATGAGGAGTGAGACAGTGAAGAATCAGACACAAATCCAGAGTTGTGGTTTTCAATATGTGGTTGTGAGCTGGACTCTACTCACACTTGTTTAAATCAGAATAAATCCAGAGACATCAGTGGAGTCATTACACCAGTAATGACAGATCCTAAATGACTCCATCAGTGGAGTCTTACACCAGTAAGATTGGCGTGAGAGAATCTTTGGTTTTATTGTTGGATCCACCACAGACTTCCTGTTTGACCTTGACCAAAGCATGGAAGGCTGGCTGGATTCTGCTTTCATTTACAATGGTATAAACAGGAATTACTGCATTGGGCTTAATGTTACATTAGTGTAAACCAAGAGATAGAAGAAGAATAAAAGGGTAGTCTATGCATACAGTATTGTATGGCAAGCTGGGGGTGTATCTCTACAGTGCAGTAGCCTGCTTCATGAAGCCTTCTACCATTCACTAACATTTCTGCACTGTAGTTTGATCTACTGCAATTTGAAATGAGAGTAGATCAAAACACACTAGGGAACTTTTAGTGCATAACAATGTCCACACAGACAGTAGCACATCAGGCAAATGCACTATGGATTTACATTGTGCTTACTGCATGCCAAGAGTCTGTATAGACAAACCTAAAGGCTTCAACCATTTTGAGATTCTATTTCTTTATCTATAAAATGGGGTTTCTAATATCTAATGCCTAATTCACAGTGGTATTGTGAAGATAAATACAATTGTAAAGTCACTCAGAGTCCTCAGGTAGAAGGCATGCTAAGTACAAAGTTATTATCTAGGAGGAACTTGGCAATCAAGACATCTACAATTCACCTGACAATAATCTGGCATGTCAAATGTGCAATTAATTCAGAACTCATGGAAAGTGAAACACAGAGAAAAATACCAAGGCTTTTAATCTGTCTCTGAACAATGATGATCATTTACACTCCAGCAAGAACACGAGCTCCAAAAAAATAACCCCTCCACCTCAGAAATTGTAATTGTCTGCATGAATCTTAAAAGGCAGAAAAACAGATTAGATCCAACCACTGAAATGCCCCTACAGAATAGTATATACACCACTTTAATGAAAATCAACCAGACAGTCTTTAGATGTTCAAAAGCCTATCTAATCACTACAAAATAATACCAAAATAAATTCCTATTTCAGAAGAGAAGACCAGATGACTAGGGAAACAGAAGATTATGTTAATGATCAGAATCAACCTTCTGACTAATGGATTCAAACAAATTTGTTAATAAACAATACTATTGTATGGAATTTGAGGGAGGGGAAGATTTCAGAGATGTGAATAATATAGAAAATGGAATGAATATCTTTCTGTTTTCATTGCCAACCCTTTGACAGGAAATATAACAGAATTTGGATAGCTTGTTAGCACAAAATACAAACTGAAGTTGTAGTAGGGTTCAAGGGCACAGCCATTTTTTAATTTTTGACTGACACTAGCCAGTCACTATGACAAAGCTGGTTATGACAAAGCATAACTGAGAAAACCATGATAAATGTATTACAGTTTCAGTTACATAATAATGTAAGAATTCTTCAACTGATTAAAAATCTGACAAGGAAAGAACAAGAACTTCTACTTACGATTTCACAACTTCATGTAAGATGGACATAATAGCAGTAACAATTTCCCCCATTGAAATAAGTCTGTGATCATGTTTCCAAAAAGTTTACAAAACTGCAGGCAATTTTTTTTCCATAATTCTAAATTCTTTGGATATGCTCATAAAATATATTGCTATGAAAAGGAAGTGAGTATGTAACAGTCTTTAATCTTATATTCACTTTTTTTACAAAACTATAATAAATTTTGTATCACTATGCCTTGATACAAAAGCTGAAAACTCATAACCAGCTGAACATTACTGTACTGGTAAAATGTGTGTGGCTGTATGCAAAGTTATAACATTCTACTTATGTTTCAAGTTTTGGGGAAACAGCTTCAGACAAATTCCCAAGAGACAAAAGGCCAGTCAGCACCTTAGCCAGGTGTCAACAAAATAAAATGGACTATCACCTCATCAAGTGCTCATACTTTGGCAGGAACTGGGTGTGAATGAGAATTTTACATATTGTCAATGGATGAGCTCAGGGTTCCTGTGTAAAAAGACCGGCTGTCATCGGAACCCCAGCTGGAGATGATTCTCAAAGAGGAGGAAAACTTAAAAAAAGGGAACATAGACTCCAAATCACCTCTCACATTCCTTCCTCTCTGCTCATGGCATTAATGACACTTGATGGAACACTGAACTGGGAAAGGGAGCCTGACTGAAAGAGGTCAGCCAATAATAGGGATGTTAATGGGTAACCAGTTATCCGGTAAGCATCACCCTTAACGGGCTGGAAATGGCAGCTCTGTGCAGAAGGAGCCCTGGAAGGGGCAGTGGCTCTGCCAATCCCACATGGGCTAGGAGCAGGCAGCCTTGTGTGAGGCTGGAAGCAGCTGGGCTGGAGCAGCCCCTGCCTGCAGTGGAAAGGGGCCCATTTAATCAGTTAACCAGTTAAACTTAATGTTCAACCAGTTAACTTATTACAGTAAATGGGATTTTACATCCCTAGTCAGTAAAAGCATGTGATGAGACAAACCTTTTCTTTGAATGTATTTAGCTTGTTAAGTTAGGCATTAGTTTGCATTTTGCCTTTTATAACTTTGTAAACAACTCTGGCTTTTATACCTCATTACTCATAACCATTTAAAATCTTTCTATAGTTACTATACTTGTTTTATGTAAGTCAAGATGTGTGTTTGGATTGATGTTTCTGTTAAACTTAATTTGAGACAACAGGGTTTGTGCATATAATGTTCTATTAATGAAATGACAGACTGTGTATGAGCTTGTATATTCTGGAGGGTACTGGGCATCACAAGATACATATTTCTGGGAACAAGGCTTGGACTGGGAATTTGCTCATCTCACTCTGCAGTGTAACTCCAGGGTGGCAGACTGGCTGGCTAGCTGAAGCACTCTTGCAATATAGTTGGGAATAATTTACGAGCTAAAGACAGCAAAACACCCAGGATGGAGGAATCTACCACAACATTTGATAAATTGATCAAATGGTTAATTATCCTCACTGTAAAGTTTTTATGTCTTATTTATAGTGTGAACTTATCTAGTTTCAACTGCCAACCATCTTGTATTTTTATCTCCTAGATTAAAGATCCTGTTATAAGACATTTGTTTTCCATGTAGATATTTATAGAATGTAATCAAGTCACTCTTAGCATTCTTTTTGATAAACTAAACAGATTTGAGTGAAGGATGTTAAATTGCGGTTATAAGACTAATCATGTAGTTGATACAATTTGTAGACATTTAGTAGATAAAGGACCATTCTGCAGAGCTGCAGCGGGGGTAGCTCGAGCCATTACCGAGTAGTCCTGGCTCGTGCCAGCTCTGGGAGCCACCCGTACTACAAGTTGCATTTTAAATGTAGTAAGAGCCACAGGTCAGCAAAGGGGGAGGGGAAAGGGAGCAGTCAATATTCAAGTTGACTACTCAATAACATTCCTACCTTGAGTCTATCACTATCAGACACATTTTCTAATCATTTAATCATTTTTATGGCGCTTCTCTGACCTTTCCAACTTACCAAAATCCTTCTGAGGCCATGTCTATACTAAAAACTTTGACTGATGCACACTGCATTGGCCTATTGCTGCTAAAATTTATACATCACTCATGTGCAGGAATACTTGGCTGTTCACTGAGTGCTTGTTTCAGTGTAAAGGAAGGTGAACTACAGGTAGCTATTCCCATGTGCCACACTGCTGTCTAGTTTGATGCCATTTGGGAACTTTGTGCAAAATGTTGTAGGGCAGAAATGCATCATCACTCAGGGATTTATGGAGACAGGGGGTCAAGCTCCCAGGACACAACTTTCTCCTTCCTAGAATGCCATCCATATCTCTTAATTTCACCCTTTAAAAAAATCCCTCAATCTACACAGCACATTGCAGTGTCTACCATCTCTGACAGAAGCACAGCACCCACAGAGCTCTGCACTATTGTCATGAACATTACAAATACTGGATACACAATTCTGTATTTTCAGGCTTTCAGGAAGTAGCACAACAAAGGAGGACATGATAATTTCTTGGACAGTTTACTGAAGGACATAGTAAAAACTATTCAAGACTGTTGGAGGCAATCATGGAGCAGCTGCAGATGGCAAAATTCTGCTTCTGGGCCTAAGCACTGATCAGTGGGATCAGATCACAATTCAAGTTTGGGATGATGAGCAGTGGCTGCAGAACTTTCAGATGCAAAAGACCATGTTCCTGGATCTCTGTGCTGAACTCACTCCAGCCCTTCAACTCATGGATACCAGAATGTCAGCTGCATTCAAGGTGGTCAAGCAAATGGCCATCATGCTCTGGAAGCTTATAATACCATACTATTTGTTGTTGTCGTTTGTGACCCAAGATGACATTGGCCATGGCATTGCATCTTGTAGGCATGACTGTGGCTAACAATGACGATGTGTAAGAGGCAGTTCTTTCTGCACTGAATGCATATGTAGCTTGATACTGAGGAAGGGATTACAGACTTACTCTCTGAATCTGTTGCTGTTTACAACTCAGCCTCTGTGCCTAAAGATCCATATGCTGATTAATCTCGAACTGAGTAACCCCATCAGACTGCTGCTTGCCAGCATGGTCTATCTGTTGCTGATGATTCCCAGCTGTCAGTGTTAATGTTTCACTGCTTCAAGTTATGTTTCAGTGTGTCTTTGAAGCACTTCTTCTGTCTGCCATGTGTGTGCAGTTACTAGAGCTACTGTCTGGTCGGGAAAGTTGGCAACCTTAGCAGTTACCCACTTTCAGCTCACTATATAGCAACTACATTCTAGAATCATCCAGTCTCACCACATGACCAGTCCAGATTACCTGTTATGCAATGAAAGTGGCTTCAATTCCTACGCTCTGGCTGCATTCCAGAACTCTTAATTGGTAATTTTAACTTTCTATTTGATGCGAGGATGGCACACAGATGTGATAAATGGAACTTGTCAGAAGCTTGTGATTCTTGAAGCAGATCCAGGTCTTGCCCCATATAACAAATTGGACAGCACAACTGCTTTATAAACTTTTAACTTGATTTTAAGCTGAGTATCATGTTGCCACCAGACTGCCTGATAGTCTGCCAAATTATGAACTGGCTTTGTGGATGCAACTTATCAGCTCCTTGTCTATAGTAGTATCATTCGACAATGTAAGAGAGAAGCCTGTAATGACATTCAGCTGTGTGTTGCTGATGGTGACTTGTGATTTTTTTTGCATCTGTCCTTAATCAATTATATCTCTTCATGATGTCTCTAGAGCACAGTCACCTCTATACAGCAGCTCATATACAATTGTCTCAAAGGCCTTAGACCCATAGTCTGTTCAGGTTGAATAATTTTCCAGATTAGAAATGTATCCTGACAATGACATTCTGGTCTCGTCTGGCATCACTGAGCACAGCTGCATTGAAGAAATTGATTGGGATTGGACCAATTATGCAGCATAGCTCAATACCATTAGTGCAAGGAAATGGGTTGGACAGAACATCATCTACTGTGCCTCAAAATGTTGCTCAGTTTTCTGGAAAACCAAGCTTATGTGACAGTTACCAAAGTGCAGCTCTACTGATGGTGGCAACTGGTTGTGTCTCCGTACTTGACTATTTCTGCAGTTCTTCATGACACTAATTGCAGTGTTGATTTTGTTAGGGGATGGGGCTGCATCTATGTAGTCATTACAAGTTGCTTGATCCCATACTCTCATTAGTGACACATCTATGACATGGGACAGTGTGTTTAGGAAATTGCTGAAATGCTGTCACCACCTCTAAAGGGTTTCTTCTTTACCTGTGTTAGGCCATCCGCACTCTAGTTGGCTGTGTCTAGACTGGCCAGTTTTTGCGGAAAATCAGCCGCTTTTCTGCA
>CM057845.1:65006994-65019390 GCA_030068395.1 Apalone spinifera
CCTGCAGCCGCTGCGAGGGACTCTGTGGCCAGCGGCTCCTGGGGGTCCTGCAGAAGTGCTGAGGGGTCAGCGGTAGCGCAGCTGACTGGCTGCCCCAGGCAAACACCTGGCAGAAGGAGAGAGGCAGAGCACTGGGTTAGGCACTGGCTGCGCGCCAGGGTCCAAGCTCTGCGCAGGAGCAGGAGGAGGGTCTCCCGAGCTCTCCTGGCCCTGATTAGACAAGAGGCCGGAGGGAAGGGGATAGGTGGGGGGAGGGGTAAAATCAACAACAACAAGCGGTGCAGTGGCAGTCTGAGCGGGAATGGTGGCAGGCAACTCAGACCATGGAGCACAGCTGCCTGCCCCTACCTGCTGCTGAGCTCACTGGCATTCACCATCGGGGGGGTAGGTGTGGGGTGTGCCCACTCCTCCTACGGGCTCAGCTCACAAGCGACGGGGCTCAGCGCTCGCCCACCTCCCGGCCGGGCTGTCTTCCGCAACGCCGCATAGGACACCGGTGGCAGCTAGTGGAGCGCGCTGCGCCTGCCTACATGCCAGCCCTGGCCCGGTCGCCTCTTCCTGCCGGCTGCTGCTCCGCAGATACTCAGCTGCTTCATGCCCAGGCCGGGCTGGGCGTGTGCAGAGCGCGGTGACGGCACCCCCATGCCAACTTGCAGCCTCCCCTGCCCACCAACGGGACCCCGCTGCCCTGCGAACTTCAGTCGTCACCTAGCGCAGCCACTGGGGGGGGAGAGCGGGGAGGCTGCAGGGGGTGGGGGTAGGGTTAGGGGTGGCTGGGCTCCGGCATCCTGCCACATGGCCCCGCTCCCCTCTCCCTCGTCCATCCCCACCTTTGTCTCCATGCTGCCCGGCGCCTTCCCTGCCATGCTCTCCTCTGCCGGCTCTGCTACCCCACCCATTGCCTTGTGCAGCCACAGGCAGGCCCGCGTCGGGCGGTAAGGCTGGCTGGAATGCCACCCCTGCAAATGTGCCGCCCCAAACACGTGCTTGGTTTGCTGGTGCCTAGAGCTGGCCCTGTAGAGATGGGCTTCAGAGTGACATTCCTAGAATCTTCTTGCATTGATTAATGTTTCTGTTTGCCCCCCAAAAGATCTGAGTGTGCTGCATAAACTAAATACATGTAAAACAACTGACATGAAGGTATCTTCAAGCAGGTGGCAGATGACTGTGGTGAGTAAAGTAAATTTTGTATAAGGCCAGCCCTTAATATTCCGGAACATGCCATAAGATCTTTAATGTTCACAGAGAGTAAACAAAAAATCCTCTTGAAGAGTTCCATCTTATTGTAATTTGTTTCAAATTATCAATATTATTGTTTAAATGTTCTATGTGAGATACCTCCTGGATTTTGACCATAAATGTGATGTGCTTTTTATTCTGGATTTTGTTGACAGAAAACGTAAGTATTTATACTCATATGAAGACACAACCTGTCCAGGGCTTAATTTGCTTCAGATCTGAGCCCAAGCACCTACAGGCTTGTCAGTTCACAGGGCTGGCAGCTCTAGGCTTGCCCCATCAGTTCTAAAAGTAAAAAATTCCTTGAGCCTATCAATTCCATTACCATCACCTCTGAAGGAAATAAATAGAAGAACAGATTCTGACAGAAATTTCACAGTATTACATGAACTATTAGCCACTGAATTCAAACACATTACTATTTTCCTATCACAGATAGCATAACTAGCACTGTGCAAGACTGTACCTGTACCAACAAGCTGTCAATCTACAAGTCAGACCAAGAAAAACAAAATGTCCTAGAATCAAAGAAAGGTTATTTGACATTTACACTCATTCTTTTTAGGGATGAAATAGCAGGCTCCCAGCCCGCTCCCATATCATAGCCCACAGTGCAGGGCAGCAGTCGACTCCCGGCCTGTGCTGCTGCCTCTGAAACACTATTTGTTAATTACAGAATTCTGGTGTTTAAATATTTTGTTATATTTTGGCTATAGAGATGAAGCTTGATTGTCTTAGGATTTGTGTCACTGTGTCAGACCATGTCATTAAGGCAGAGCCCCATATTAGAGGGCAGCGCATAACTGCTCTGGCTCAGGGTTAAAGATTATGAATACAGAGGGGCAACAGAGAGAGTGCCACAGAACTCTTTTTCTCCACAGTTAGCTAGCTATTGATGCATAGGGAAGGAAGAACAACTGGGCCTTAAAAATAAATAAACAAATGGCATGGAAAATGCTATCAGACTATTAATGGAGGGTAGTATGCTCACATACTGTCTTTTCTACTCTGAATTAAATCAATGGCAAAATAAATCATTGACATAAATGAGAGCAGTCTGGGCTTCACGATGCTCACAGAAATCAATGGGAGAGGAGCACAAATGGGTCTCCAGTTATCCACAAGTTAAAAACATAGTTTTATAATGGAAGTTGGCGCAATCTTGGTATAAAAAGGTCACAGCATCTCAATCAATACATTAACAATGAGATGTTGAATACATATAGAAAGACGTATTCATGTCTTGTTGAATGCATATAGAAAGGCAACTAAATATAGGTTATTATAGATAAATTAGATTTATTAAGTCGTGAGCTTTTGTGGGTAAAACCCACTTCATCCGATGAACTGGAGTGGAAATTACAGAATCCAAGGTATATATAACAGCAAAGGAAGTTACCTGTCAATTGTAGGACCAGTGTTCATGAAGCAAATTAAGTCAGGGTGGTTGTGTCTCATTCACAGCATTGATGTGGGGATATAAATATCAAAAGAGGGAAAGTTGCCTTTGTAGAGTGTTAACCAGTTAACATCTTTATTCAAGCCCACATCAAATCCTGTAAAACAGATTCAGTTATTTTAAATGATAGTTTACATCCCTATTTCATCAGTTAACAAGTTAAATGTTATGTTTAACTAGTTAACTGCTTAAACGTGGATAGGAAAGGAGGAGGGACCACTGCAGCCAGGCTGGAATGGCTGCCATTCTGTAGATGGGGGCTGCTCTGGCCACACTGGAGTGCCCCTGCCTGCGGTGCTGCTCTGGCCAGGCCAGACCTACTGCAGGTGGGGGCTGTTCTGGCCCCGCTGAAGCATAAGGATGTTAAGTACTGACTAACTGACTAATTGAATAGTCAATGCATTTTGCATCGACTATTCGATTAGTCAATAGGGCACCTCCGCCTTCGAAGTGTAGCAACAGCTCTAGCGAGAGTCCTCAGCTGATCCTGGGCTTCACGCAGTGCTGCTGCTTTGAAACGCTGCATGCAGCCCAGGGTCTGGTCCCAGGTCCCTCCTCAGCATTTTAAAGTGGCAGTGCTGCACGGAACCTGGGGTCAGCAGGGGAGTCCCCAGCTGATCCTGGGCTCCACGCAGTGCTGCTGCTTTGAAACGCTGCATGCAGCCCAGGGTCTGGCCCCAGGCTTCAAGTGGTGCTGCCTCTTTGAAGTATCCATCCTCTTTCCCCCACTTTGCTGCCTCTATCTGATAGACACAGCAAGAGGGTGGGGGAAGCAACTAGTCGACTAGTCCTTCACATCCCTACTGGAGTGCCTCATCCTCTGGCATGGTGGGTTGGGGACACTGCAGGTGGCGGCTTCTCCAACTGGGTCTGGAGTGTCCCCGGACTGCACTGGGTCCCTCCGGGCTGGAGCAGCTCCCTATCCCTGTTGGGTGGGGAGGGAAGCTGCTCCAGTCCCCACAGGTTAAGCATAACCTGTAAGCACCACCTGATAGAGTTAATGGGTAATTGGTTAACCTTTCACATCCCTACTTTGAAATCTCCACAATACCTTCCTAGACAATTCTGCACATGAGAAAGAGACCACCAAAAACAGAATACAAGGGAAGAGTGAGGAAACAAAGAGAAGAGTCCCATCTCTTTCTCAAATTAATTTAAATAAAATGATTTCAGAAAAAGAAAAGCCACATTATGTGTTACTTGTTGCAACAAAGCATTTCTTCCTCAAAGCCTTCCCCCCTCCATACACAAAGAAGACATATGTACAGGATGGGTCTATGCACCTCTGCAGGTATTTCAGTGGCATGGCAGCAGCACCACACAACTTCTCTTATATCACACCTTCTCTTTAAAGGGCAATCTTTATCAGTAATCTGCAGTAGTTGTGCTTAGTTGGATTTCTTTGAAATATGATGCGCCTGTCTCCAGGAGGATCAGGTTAGTCTGAAGGACCCAATGCTGGGGTTACATGAGATGGGGTTGAGGAGGTATATGGCCTGAAGAAAATAGCTATTTTTGAAAAAGCTTCTAGATGAGACTCTTTTTTTGAACAGACGAAGAAATTAAGGTACTGATGTGATGTGGGTCAGAAGTCATAATCTGTTGGGTTTTACCCACATAGGTATGACATCCACTAAGTTTTGGGGGACCCATTCTAAGAATAGTATTTAAGAAATGTACCTTTTTTTCACTGTGCATGAGCCAATATAGAAAACTGGCCACAAAGTTTATCTTCCTGTCATTTAAGCTTGACTCTTATAAGTGAGTTACAATCCAAATGTTCATTCAGATTGCTTTGAAATTTAGCTTTCAGTATGGAGGTGTGGAGGAGTCATTTGACCAAGGAGTATCCAGGTGACAGCATTCCATTCAAAATGGTTTACTTCTGCTGCCATGGAATGTTAATACTGAGAGGAGCTAATGAGTGGATGAATCAAAGCCCTTATTGAGATTGACAGCTACGAACTCACCTTTTAATTAACATAACTAACATAATTAATTAACATAACTAAGGATAATGTTGCTCCTTTTTGACCCAAGTGGTTAGTCAAAGGTTGAGGGTCCAGCTTTGTACTTTGTACTGGTAGTAACAAAAGGAGTAGTTTCTTAGCTTACAGACAAAAACCTCTATAGTCAACAACTTAAAGTGCCTCTCTAGCTTGTTTCTAGGGTGACACTGTGATCATAGGCTACAGCGTGGCTTTTTTGCTTTTTGCTCCTCTCTCTTTGTTTGTCCTTGTCTTTTTCAGTTTTTATTGTCTTCTGCCTCTCCCCCAACCTATTCAAAACAATACTAAGGCAAAAGCTCAGAGGAAGGTTCACACTCTTGTCTTAGCTGGGGTCTTTTGTTACAGATGTATTAACTGAAGGGGAAGTTTTACACCTGTCAATCTTAATGGGGTCTAAGCTCATCTTGTAACAAGGCTTCAAGCTTGAAAAAGTTAATCACAATCCCCCCCCCCAAAAAAAACCCCAAGGATGGAATGTGTAGAGGTTGCTAAAATTGGGGAATCATGGAGGGGGGAGGGCACAGGGACCATCTCTCTGGGTTGCCAGAAGGTGCTCAACCCTGTGGTCTGACTCACCCCTTCCTCCAACTCCCTCCCCCCACCTTGGCCCTGCTTCTGCCTCTTCCCACACCATTCTACCCCCTTCCCCAAGTGCACGCCACCTTCATTCCTCCCGCCCCCCCCCAACACCTCCTGGATAGCTGATGACCCATGGATGGGAAGTGCTGACGGAGGGGGGAGCAGCTGATAGGGGGTTGCCTGTGGGTGCTGAGTACCCACTATAATTTTTCTGTGGGTGCTCCAGGGCTAAAGCACCCACTTCAGTTGATGTCTATGTATGTGGGGCAATTTTATTTTTTGAGAAACGTAATCAAAATATTTGGGTAAAATTTAGACATGTGACTTGCTCTTGGGATGAGAGCAATATTAGGGAGTGGAGGAATGGGACAAGGAGGAGAAGGGTTTGGGGCTGTAGAAAGGTACAGAGGTTATGGGGTAATGTTTAAATTGGGATGTGTGGTAGGGGAGGGGAGAATAAACATATGAAAGTTTGTCCACGGCAAAGCTTATCAAAGAGTAGGACAGGCAGATTTAAGAGTGTATTGTTAAATTCAATTTAGAAGCCATTAACTGCTTTCTTTTAGCCTGAATGTGCATAATATAAAAAAAAAAGATGTCTGTGAAGCATAATATTATGTTTTTTCATTGTAAACATAGCATTTATTTTTTGTTTGTAAAGATTCAAGGATTAAAATGAATTAACCTTTAAGTGTTTTGCTTTGAAGATGAATAATTAGTGGATAGATTGCAAAACTGTCACTGTATTATGTATCAGAGCATTGTATACTGAGTGGGAAGGACAATCTTCAATAGCAGATATAAAGTCTGTGGTTCTCATCCATATTGTTATGATACCAACAGGCAGTAAACTGTTGTGAACAGAAAGCATTGTCAAGAATTGCCTGAAGGAAAGGCAATCGCTATAGTACTAACAATGATTATGTAATACAGAGTGATTTTGTGTGTGTATATGAAAATGAGGTAACAGCTAAGAAGTATTGTCCTGAGTGGAGCACAAGATCTGGTCCAAGAGGTAACTATCACAGGACCCCTTGGAAATAGTGACCATAATATACTAACATTTAACATTCCTGTGGTGGGAAGAACACCTCAGCAGCCCAACATTGTGGCATTTAATTTCAGAAAGGGGAACTATGCAAAAATAAGGTTAGTTAAACAGAAATTAAAAGGTACAGTGACTAAAGTAAAATCCCTGAAAGCTGCATGGACACTTTTCAAAGGCACTATAATAGAGGCCCAACTTAAATATATACCCCAGTTTAAAAAAACACAGTAGACTAAAAAAAAGCCACTGTGGCTTAACAACCATGTAAAAGAAGCAGTGAGAGATAAAAAGGCATCTTTTAAAAAGTGGAAATCAAATCCTAGTGAGGTAAATGGAAAGGAGCATAAACACTGCCAAATTAAGTGTAAAAATGTAATAAGAAAAGCCAAGAAAGGAGTTTGAAGAACAGCTAGCCAAACACTTAAAAGGTAATAACAAAATGTTTTTTAAGTACATCAGAAGCAGGAAGCCTGCTAAACAACCAGTGGGACTGCTGGGCGATTGAGATACAAAAGGAGCACTTCAAGCCGATAAAGTCATTGTGGAGAAACCATATGAATAAATTGTTTGCTTCAGTCTTCATGGCTGAGGATGTTAGGGAGATTCCCAAACCTGACCCAGCCTTTGTAGGTGACAAATCTGAGGACCTGTCATAGATTGAAATGTCATTAGAGGAGGTTTTGGAATTAATTGATAAACTTAACAGTAACAAGTCACCAGGACCAGATGGCATTCACCCAAGAGTTCTGAAAGAACTCAAATGTGAAATTGCGGAACTATTAACTATGGTTTGTAACCTATCCTTTAAAACAGCTTCTATACCCAATGATTGGAAGATAGCTAATGTAACGCCAATATTTAAAAAGGGATCTACAGGTGATCCCGGCAATTACAGACCGGTAAGTCTAATGTCAGTACCGGGCAAATTAGTTGAAACAATAGTAAAGAATAAAATTGTCAGACACATAGAAGAACATAATTTGTTGGGCAAAAGTCAACATGGTTTCTGTAAAGGGAACTCATGTCTTACTAATTTATTAGAGTTCTTTGAAGGGATCAACAAACATGTGGACAAGGGGGAATCTAGTAGATACAGTGAACTTAGAATTCCAGAAAACCTTTGACAAGGTCCCTCACCAAAGGCTCTTACGTAAATTAAGTTGTCATGGGCTAAGAGGGAAGATCCTTTCATGGACTGAGAACTGGTTAAAAGACAGGAAACAAAGGGTAGGAATAAATGGTAAATGTTCAGAATGGAGAGAGGTAACTAGTGGTGTTTCCCAAGGGTCAGTCCTAGGACCAATAACAACTTATTCATAAATGATCTGGCGAAAGGGGTTAACAGTGAGGTGGCAAAGTTTGCAGACGATATTAAGCTGCTCAAGGTAGTTAAGACCAAAGCAGACTGTGAAGATCTTCAAAAAGATCTCACAAATCCAAGTGATTGGGCAACAAAATGGCAAATGAAATTTAATGTGGATAAATGTAAAGTAATGTACATTGGAAAAAATAACCCCAACTATAATGGGGGCTAATTTAGCTACAACTAATCAGGAAAGAGATCTTGGAGTCATTGTGGATAGTTCTCTGAAGACATCCATGCAGTGTGAAGCAGCAATCAAAAAACAAATAGGATGTTAGGAATCATTAAAAAAGGGATAGAGAATAATATGGAGAATATCTTATTGCCCTTATATAAATTCATGGTATGCCCACATCTTGAATACTGCATACAGATGTGGTCTTCTCGTCTCAAAAAATATATACTGGCATTAGATAAGGTTCAGAGAAGGGCAACTAAAATTATTAGGGGTTTGGAACAGGCCCCATATGAGGAGAGATTAAAGAGATTAGGACTTTTCAGCTTGGAAAAGAGGAGACTAAGGGGGGATATGATAGAGGTATATAAAATCATGAGTGGTGTGGAGAAAGTGAATAAGGAAAAGTTATTTACTTGTTCCCATAATATAAGAACTAGGGGCCACCAAATGAAATTAATGGGCAGCAGGTTTAAAACAAATAAAAGGAAGTTCTTCTTCACACAGGGTATGTCTACACTTGTACCCTAGTTCGAACTAAGGATGCAAATGTAGGCATTCGAAATAATCAATAAGCGGGGATTTAAATATGCTGCTCTTCATTAGCATGATCTCGCAGTGCGTTACTCCGCTCAACATCTGTTTCGAAGTGAAAGTGCACGCCGGGACGCGTTAGTTCGAACGAAATCCCTTGGTTTGAACTAACGTTACTCCTAGATCTTTGGTCTGATCCAGTATGGCCATTCTTATGTTTTTATGTTATATTCTTATGTTATTGCAAGCACCTCATCTGTCTAGCAATGCTTACAGTCTCTGGGGTAGAAGTGCTTGCAGAGAGACTTCTCTAAAAGTGAACTTGCAGAATTCAGCTGTTTTGTCCATGTATCACATGCTTGGGTTCAATACAAGTTATGATGCATTATTATGACTATCCATGACTGGGGTTCCTCAGTGCTATAAAGACCCTCTTGTGCTACATACTGTACAAACATAGAAGATAGTCCTTGTTCATTTTTAACTGAGACTCTGTGTGTGCACATATTTATTGTTTGTTACAACTATTTATTTGTATTATCATAGCACTTTAGAGCCCTCATCATGGAACTGGATCCCTATGCATTAGGTGCTGTACAAACACCAAACAAAGATACTTCTTGTCTCAGAGGGCTTAAGTAGAAGACAAGAGACATCAGACAAATAAAAAAAGAGGTGCGGGTACAAGGGAATGAGAATTTTGATCAGGCAGTAGTCTGAGCACAGGAGTAATTTAACTGTTGTCAAGCTCTTTGTGGGTCTCACATCAAAGGATAGTTTGAAGGAGGGGTTTTTGTGTGGTTGTTTATTGGAAACTCCTCTCAAGCATAAGGGCATCTTGGGAGAAAGCACAAAGGTGCTTTATTTGAAAATGTAACTAGCAAGTGATGGAGGCTAGTGTCATGGACCAATCAGAGGTAGGAATTGACTTTTTGATGAGAATTAGAAAGATTAGATCAAGTGGAGATTCATAGTGAAGGGTTTTGAAAGTGAAGACAAATAGCAAGCCATGAAGCGATGCAAAGGAGAGAGTGATAGAATCAAAGAGACATGCTAAGGTTAGAAAATGATCTTTGCAGCAGCATTCTGAATGGATGTCAGTAGTATAAGAACAAAAATTAAAAACAACAAATAGTTATGAGTATTGTGGGCACAACCCACTTGTTCAGATAAGCAGCAGACAAAGAGAGGGGATGGGGAAGGAGAGAGTAGTGCAAGAAAGCATTTGTTAAGACCAGAGAAAATGATGTTGCAGAAATTGAGAGATAAGATGAAGAAAGTTTTAGCTGCCTGTACACTAACTCAAGTACTAATGGTGCTATGCTCAGCCAACACAAAGCTTCCCGTGGTGCCTGAAGACCAAATATATTTATGGGCCCTATTCTGTTTTAATTGAAATCAATAACAAAATTCCTGTTGCTTTAAAAGGGGGCAAGATCAGGTCATAACTGAATAAGTAAGTCATGTGCAAGTATTCTCCATGGACACTTGGAAGGAATTAAATACTTTCTTTGATTCACTCTCAGCAAATCCATAAATGATTACCAATCTCAGGGCTGAAGACATATTCATAACCCCTGTGCTCCTGTTCCTTGAGGTATTTTGGCTAGAGGATCTGTATAATCTTTCAATCCCTGCCTATTTCTTCAACCCCACTCTCTATAATATTTTATAAAGAGAATCTGCAAAATGGTGTAGAATAGATGGCACAGCATTCCAAGGGTCAGCCTCTTAGGCTACGTCTACACTGCTTCCCTCTTCCTCAAAAGCCTATGCAAGTGAAGTGTGGATTAGCATATTGCTGCACTTCATTTGCATAATTAATTAGGAGCCGCTTTTTCGCAAGAGGTTTTGCGCAAATATGAGCCGTCTACACAGCACCTTTTTGTGCAAAAACCTCCTCTTGTGCAAGAGCCGCTCTTCCTCATTTTTTCAGGAAGAATGGCTCTTGTGCAAGAGGGGGTTTATACGCAAAAAGGCACTGTATAGATGGCGCCTTTTTGCACAAAAACCTCTTGTGCAAAAGGGCTCCTAATTAATTATGCAAATGAAGCACCGCAATATGCTAATCTATGCTTCATTTGCATAGACTTTTGCCAAAGAGGGAAGCAGTGTAAACGTAGCCTTAGTGACTCAGATATGCCATTCTGACTCCTTTGCTTTGATGGAATTCTCCAGTCTTTCCACCATATACACTGGGACCTTAAATGTGTGGAGTTCTTTTAGAATATCTACTGAACATTTTTTACTGGCATTGTAAGCTCTTTAAGGCACAGACAATCTATTTGTTATTTATGTACTATAGCATATTGGGGGCCTCTTGGCATTACTCATCATGAAAATGCAGTTTTGTTTGCTTTAGGAAAGAGAAGCACCATTATTGGTCTCTAAAGAGTGGTAGTTTGTTTTTCTGGGGGGAGATGATGGAATGAGTAGAGGGGGTTGGGCCCAAATGAGACCATTTATTGGTCCAATCCTATTCATCCCATTCAGTCCAGACTGAAGATGTATTAGGTTAATGTTTTCCCTCTTATAATGGGTAAATAAACTATTTCCTTTGATCAGTTTATTCATTTACCAGTTATGTAACTTACTGATATGTACCAAGTTTAGTCATTGAACAATACCTGTAGTCACCTAACATAACCCTCAAATTAATAGTGAATGCTACAAATATTTGTGGCTATTTTGATTTGTTGACATACAAATATACCTAGTTTGAACTGTAATTTTCTTCTTTTTTCCTTTTGTGCCACTTTTCCTGGTGATAGCACAGACAGTAGGGATGAACAGACATCCTTTTCCTTGTAACTGGTTCCAGATCCTCCTGAGGGATTCCCAAGTGTTCCCAAGCCATCCAGGAGATGTAATCTCTCCAAAGTGTCCTGGATTGAACTCTTGTCCTCCTCCCAGTGGGACTTGTCTGGTAGAGTTCCAAAGGAAGCCTACCAGAAAGCATCCTTATCAGGTGCCCAGACCATATCAGCTTCCTCCTCTTGATCCAGGGGAGTAGTGTCTTTCCTTTGAAGCTCTCTGGAATAGTGGAGCTCCTTACCCTCTCTTGGACAGTAAGCCCAGCTTCCCTGAGGCGAAACCTCATTTCTGCTCCTTGTACCCACAATTTAATCTTTTTGGTTACCCAAAGTTCATGACCACAGATGAGGATGGGTACATTGTCCTCAAGCAACCCAAGAGCTTGTTCCCTATCTGGCCAGAAGGAAGGGAATGTGCAGTGGGGAAAGAATAAATTCAAATGGGAATTAATGCATTCATCTTTGGCCTGGCTGCCCACAATTCTCCTGTCAGGGGACCAGGTAAAACCTGAGTGATTCAGTGAGCCCATCCATGTTCCAGGCATCAGGTTACTAAGCCCTATGCAATAGGTGCAGTGGGAGCTGTGGAATGAGTGCAGGATCACTCTGCAACCCCCCCTATTCCCTCTCGGAGGCACCCCACCTCCCACTTCAGAGACAGCACACAACCTTGCCCCTCCAGAGACAGGACTTGCCCCGTTTTAGCCACTAGAAATGTAGAAAATATGGTACAGGTGCAACCCAATACTTACATGAATCACATAAACATTTAAAATAACCCCATAGCCCCCTCTTCCCCTTTTTTCAGTTTGCTCCTTGTGCATAATTCATTCCTGGTAACCCTCCTAATAATAAGGTGACCAGACGTCCTCCTTTTGAGGGGCTTATCCTCCCCAATAATTATGTCCTCCTTTGAAAAAAATTGTCCTTCTTGTCCTACTTTGCCAAAAAAAATCCCACGTTCCCCCCCCCCCCTTTTTTTTGCTCAACCAAAAAATACCGGCTGTCCAGTATTTTTTGGGAGACCATCTGGCAACGCTAATATAAAGTATGCTTTTTTTTTGTCAACTCAATGTCCTCCTCGCACAGTTTCAAATTCTGGTCACTTTATAATAAGCATGTACTCCCACTCCAGGCCTATAAAGAGGAGCAGTAGGTTTTGATGGGGGGGGGGGGG
>CM057845.1:65022142-65042569 GCA_030068395.1 Apalone spinifera
TATGTCTAATTTACATCCCTTTTATGAAAAAGGGATGTAGTCTAGACGTAGCCTGTGTGTTTTGTTGGCTCTTTCTGTAGCATCGTAGCAAAAATAGACCACAATTTAAAGATTGCTGTACTGTTTATGCCCAAGGGTGTATATAACAAGAGATTAGAGGTAAAACAATACATCATTCACAGAGAGAATGCATGCCACTTACACTAAATAAAAATTAAATTACAACAAGCAATTTTTAGATATTTTAAAATCCTGCTACTTTTATTATGACCATTTCTAAAAGAGAATAAATTCATCTGCTACATTGATATGAACTCTGTGGAAAAACTTGTACTCTGGAAAGAAGATATTTTATTTTGGTGAATCTTGATTAAAATGAATTTTTTTGACCTTCAAAATGTTTTATATTTAGGAAATAGTACAATACACCACCGTAGTGGATATTACAGTAAAACTCCAATAGTCCGGCATCCAATAGTCCAGCACTCCTGATAGTCTGGCATCAAAATGGCAAGAGCCTAGTGAGTGAGCTTCGGCAAAAAATGAGTCACAAGGAACAGCGGCAGCAGCTGAACTGAGCAAAAAGGGTAAAAAAGGCTTAAAAAAACTAAAACATTACTGTATACAGTATATACAATAAAAAGGGTTAAGAACATTTTATGTACAGTATATAGTGTATACAGTATATATATAACCTGTTTATAGTACCTCCTGATAGTCCGGCATATTTGATAATCTGGCACCACCTAACTCCCATAGGTTCCGGATTATCGGAAGTCTTCTGTAGTTAAAACAATTTACAAGATAATTTGTTACATTTTATACATTTCCAAATATGACTTCACCATTGAACACCTTTATATTAGGGAGCCAAGATAACATCATAACAAGAATTTCCATTGCTTTCCCCTAGAAAAAATGTGTACAATATACATAGAAAAACAAACAATCCCAAAACAGTATCCTAGCTGTGTGTTTAGTAAATCTATGCTTTATGTCTTTTTTTGTGTGTTCACAAGTGAACTTCAATTAAAGTCTTTGTTTAGGCTTTAATTTAAAAATTGTGGTAGTCAAGCATGTGATTTTTCAGAGTTTTCAATTTCCACTAGTTTAGCTGAAATACAATATTTTGTTATGAGAATGTAAGCATTATTTGTTCTGCATCTCTCCACTGCAATAAAATAACTGAGGAGAATAAACAGAATTTACAAGGGATACATGCTTTTAAATAAGGAGGCCTGGATAACTTACAGCTGAGTTCTAAAATAGATATGAGGATTTCTAATGTTAATTTTGAATAAATCTTGGAATACAGTATCTGGGAAGTTCCATAAGATAGAATACTAATACCATGCCAATATTCAAAAAGAGCAAGTAGAATACCCTTACTAATTATAGGAAAATTAGCCCGACCTCATCCATGGGCAAAATATGGAAGCTGGTATTGGATTCAATCAATAAAGAGCTAAAGGATGGGAATATAATTGTCAGCAAGATTTTATTGCAAATAGACTTTGTCAAACAAACCTGATTTCATTCCTTTATGAGAGGATAAGTTTGACTGAGAAAGGTAAATGCACAGATGTAGTATATTTGGACTTCATAAGGCATTTTGACTTGATGCCACAAGTCAAACACAAGTTATTGGGCTCAGCCTGAGGATAACTTGGTGAAATTCTATGACCAGAGTTTTATGGAGATCAGACAAAATGATATAATGTCCCTTCTCTCTCCATATGTTCCACAATTGTTAATTTTTATCCATTTATATGTTCATGTTTATCTGAAACGGAGTGAATGTGCCTATATATTATGTGTGTGACTGTAGCACCTAAGAGCTCCAATTATGGCCCAGGAATCCGTTGAATTAGGTACTGTATAAACACACGAGACTATCTGCCCCGAAGTGCCTACAATCTAAGTTTAAGAGAAGAGACAGCAGATGTGGACTGAGCTGTCAATTGATGGATCTCATCTTCTATGATGCTGTTGGTGAGTGACTAAGCAGTCCTTGATCGGCAAATCCTATTGCAGTATCACACACACATCCGCCATTTGTGGGTGCAGTGCACTCTTCAAATCCTATGCTTTTCTTGTAATGTTGGAATACGATGAGCCACTTGAATCATATGAGAGCTTGTGCAATAGTTTGCTGCTGTAGTAATCTTTCTTGAGCTGTCATTTCCAGATAACTGAGAGAGATACCTCATGACTTCATGATGGCCTATAAGATATCTTTATAACTCTTATGCTGACTGCCAATAGAGCATACTATCTGAGCCTGTCAGTAGCTTGGCCATTGTAATGGTTTTGTAGGTTTTTGGCAAAGGACAGTTTTACAGTGGGATTTGAAGGAGGATCATAAGGTAGCTTTGAAAATATTTATGGGGAGCTCTTCCATGAGGGGCAGCATGAGAGAAAGCACAGAAGTGCTTGTTTGTTTGTTTGTTTGCTTGTTAAATTTTCAGTGGAGGCCGATACCATTGGTAGAGCAAAGGCAGGGGTCAACATTTCAAGAGTAAGTAAGAGAAGATAGGGTGTGATGGGACAACTGCCCCACACTGGCCCTTTAAAGGTAAAACCCAGCCCTGGGAGAGGGCTGAGAGAGAAAAGCCCCACAGCTGAGGCAGATACTGCTAATTAGGGTTCAGCTAGGGTTATGTAAATAAGGGCTTCTGGAGGGAGGAGAAGAGAGATGCTCTAGCTGTGGAGTAGGAGGGACCTAGGTGCCAGGGAAGCCAGGGGCTTCTTGACTTAAGAGCAGGGCTGGGGAAAAGCAAGCAGAGCTGGGGAAGTTCTGGCCAGGTTAGCTTCCAGGCTGCAGAGCCTGAGGCAATGCCTGAGGTTACTAGGACTGCAGAGAGGCAGCCAGGTGGGCAAAGGCAGCAGCTCCACACCCTTTTGACAATGATGAGTGGCTATTTCAGACAGCAGTTTGCCCCTGAGGAAAGGGGCTAAAGGATGACTGGTCATGGAGGCAAGGTGGAAGGGGGAAATTGGGGTTCTCTGGGTGGGGAGGACCCCAAAGTGCAGAGACAAGGACTACTGATTCCCCTTCCCAGAAGGGGGATGAGAGACAATTATAGTGGGCACTGCCAGAGAGAAGTGTTCTGAAGAGGTTGCTGTGATCTGGAAGCAACGAGGGTCCGGAATAGAGAGCATGGAGTGAGGACACGGGGAGACACCAGCCAGAGGGCGGTGCCCTGTGGGCAGATAAAAGCTAATTCCCAATGCTAATGGCAGGAGGCGCCATGGTGGTGAATCATGCCCTGTGATATAGGGGTAAGCAATGAAGGATTTTTCAAAATGTAGACAAGTAACTTCTATTTGAGCCAATAGAGAAGGAAGGGCCAGAGGAGGGCTGCAAAGAGAAGAGTAAAATGATCAAAGCAGTGGGTCTGTGTAGCAGTATTTTGGATGGATATGAATGTGGCAAGACTGTATGCATCAAGGTAAACAAAAAATGTTGCAGTAAATGAGATGTGATGTGGCAGGAATTTTAGCTTGGTGGATGGATGTTACACAGTATGAATTTTGGCAAAATTTAGACATCACCTGAATGCAAGGACCTAGAGAAAGAGATAAGTCAGATGCTCTGGTTATGGGTCTGAGTGTCAGATCTGGTAAGATGGTGAGGTTGTCCACTAAGACCAAGATAGGAGATAGAAGGAAAGGCTTTGAGAGAGAGTGACTAAGAATTCTATTTTAGACATCTTAGCTGTTATCACAAGCAGAGACTCTGAGGAAATATCAGGGAAACCAGATGAGATTTTAGTATGGCTAAAAGATAAATCTGGAATAGAGATGCAGAACTATGAGTTGTCAGCATAGTGACGATAGCTGAATATGTCTGGATAAGCATACCCAGAGAAGCTGTGGAGCAGGGCTACTCAACTTTGAAAGCTCTGGGAGCTACAATGATACTCGCAGTACATGCAAGGGCTGCAACTTAAGTGTGGTTGCATATATGCAAATAGTTTTTCCACAGTGATGGGCATGAATACCAAGATTAAGGCAAGACTACACAACATGTAGGCCCCATTTAAGTCAGTTCTGCTGATATTAATAAAATGCAATATTTACCTCATTTTCACCTGAATGAGGTCAGCACCTTTAATGAGCAATGACAGTCCAGCAATTTAACTACTAAAACACACATCAACAGAAAACCATTATATTGACCACTTTTTTTTTTTTTTTAATTTTGGCTCCCACCCATGGGCCGCATGTTGAGGCCCTGTGTAAACCCAAAGTGCACTGTGGGCTGCAAACAAGTGGACCGCAGGCTGTATGTTGAGTAGAAAAGGAAGAGCGCTATGGAATCCCCATAGGAAGTTGGAGGGTTGTTGCAGAAGATTATCTGAAAGAGCAATTAGAGAGGTAGGTAGGAGGAGAATCATGAGAGGACTTGAGTCAGAGGCTGAGGAAGGACACAGTTGCAAAAAGAGAGCATGGGAGATATGCCTAGGAGGATGAAGTACTGGTTCTGAGCTTTGGCTAGAAGGAGGTCATTTGTGTGTGTGTGTGTGTGTGTGTGTACACACACATACATTCATACATGTAATAGCTCAGTTAATATTTAACCAAACATTTATGGAGACAATTCATATTGTACAACCAGCATTAAGTGCCTACTAATTTTGAATGTCTCCTATTTGAGTGCCCAACTTGACACACACGGCCTGATTTTCGTAACTACTGAGTACTTTGAGTTCCCGTGGGCTTCATTTGAAACTGTGGGTGCTCAACAGTTTAGATAATGGAGGGCTGAGAGCCATTGTATACACCCTGGTAGCATAAAGGAGGTGTAAGACTGGCAAGATTTGTCTTCCAGAGAATTTCTTTGATATAGGCGATCACCTCCATTGGTGAAGTCAGACTTACGCCACCTCAGTGACAGGGTATTCCCACAAGCATGAGCATGTGGTCAGGGTGCCTCTGCACTATAGCTACTCTGGCTGACATCACATTTGAGCTCCCTCTGGAGTGATGTGGGTGAGTGACACCCAAAAGTAGTAAATACTTTTGAAACTATCGCAAAACTGATTCAAATGTGCCTAGTTTATGCCTGTGTAATCTTTTATTCAGTTTCCTATCTTACTTCTCTTATTCAGGATTTAAATGCTGACGTGATTTTTAAAGATATTTAGAAAAACTCTGTGTCCAGTTCTGCAATTGACAGGAATTGGAGAGCAAATCTGAACTCTCATGTTAAGTTCTTTACATTATAAACATTCAAGGCCTTAACTGTGGAATCTTGCATATAAGGATAGAAAATCTGTCCAACTGTGACATTCTCTCCCTTCCCTGATATAACTCTTAGTCTGAATCTAAATATAGTAATTGTTGCTTTTTCATACTGTAGCTTTGTTTCTTAAGACACATGACATTATTAGAATTGGATCACAGTGCTTTTTAGCAGAGTATCATTCAGATGATATTTTTTTCTATTTTTTGTGCTTCATTACAGGGGAATGTAATATCATTTTCAGAAAAAAACCTCTGCATATGGCAAAGTTTAGTTATAGACTGTAGCTTCCAGATATGTATTCCTCATCTCTTTTATCACAGATGGCCTGATGAAATAATGGGTACAGAAACAAGAGAGCATAATTGACACTACATAAAGGCTAGATGCTTAAGGGGCTTTATCCTCTACAAACTGCAGTAGAGGAAAGAGTGCTGCAAATAAACTTTTCATGGCTCCTCTCCCAGGCATTCATTTATGGAAAACTAGCCAGGCCCTTGACATATATACTCTGAAGGGCTAGGAGGAAGGTGGCAAGTAATATCAAGCTGGTTGTTTCAGACAGCTGTATAGCCTCTTCATACCTTCAGAGTAGCATAAAAGGGTCAGCAGGTCTCATTGAGCTCAGGTTGTCTAGGAGAAACTGCTTCATTAGTTGGTAACTTATAAGGACCTGTCAGAGACACTAGTAGCTGCTACATTTATGAACGTATATGGAAAAAAGGGTTCTAAACAGGTCCATGTAAGCCGAGCACTTGGGTGACCACTCAGAGATTCAAATGCAAATTCAGTCTGTTGAATAGCAGAGAACCCACAGTACATATTTCTATTGATGGTGCATATCTGCACACGCCTCAGTGCATATAAATTTATTCTGCACATGGATGGAAAAAGAGGAAACACTGGTATACCAAACCCTAGTTAAGTATGTAGATGTGGGAAGAATTGTCTTGGTCAGAGTACTACTGTTAAAGAGGTGGCTTTGGTATTGTAAAAAATAAATAAATAAATCACAGATTAGAAAGCTTTTAAACTTAATGTTTTCTCCACTGTTGCATCAATAAAGTCAGAAAAATTATTTGAGAGTGTGACAGTGAAGTAAATACAGTTTGTCTTAAACCTGTTTTGTTTTCTAGTTGCAAGAAATTTTTCTCTTCTTTTTCTGAAAATAACAGATCATATCTGGCTGGCATTCCGACCATGGGGCCAACAGGATTTTACATATGGCAATATTTAGAACATAGGCAATACTGAGCTCTATGACTGGATAGTTCCTTCTAGCAATCTGTGCTCATTCTTTTATATCTTTTGGCAGATTGTGACACCTTTGATCTCACATTAATTATAAGAATTTGACAGAATAGGTGACCTTGAATGTGTTTACTACTTCTTTCCAGGAGTCCCAAAGAATTATTTTCCTCCCCACTCCAGTGTGAATTGCTTTACAAAAGTGATTGAGGTTCCGTAGGACTTTCCATATCTGATTAGACCAGCTGTCCATCAGTAGCAAGTGTCTTCTTTCTGACATTAGAAAGTGCCAAATGCTGGAGAGGAAGGGGCAAGAAATCTTGTAATGGACAATAACAGAATGGCCTACTTGGAGAGGAACTTTGTAACTGACCCCAGAGAGTTAATGGTTGTCTTGTGTCCTGAATCATGAGGGTCTGTACCCTTTACTTTCATTTTTATTTTTAACCCTCCTTCCAGATCAGCATGTGTACTCACTGAGGGGAAAAATAGAAATTTTAGTGCCGTTTAGCACAATATGATGATTTACTTCATCATCGTAATACAGGTAATTCTTAAAGCTTTTTCTCCTTGTTGCTGAAATCAGATACTGTGGACTCACTGTTTTCCCTAAATCTGATGGAGTTAACTACTTAAATGGGAGTGAATTGATATTAGATGGAGAAGATGGAAGTTACTGTAATGGATAACTGGAAAACTTCTAGAGACATTTATGGGGGATTTGAGTTCGATGTGTGAAGATGTCAAGTCTTTGTCAGCTCAGCTTCTTAATCAGTGATGAACATCAGAACTGCCTTTGCTGTTTGGGAGCATCATGGTGCAGTATCTGCCAGTCCTTTCCAGCTGTACACAAGAAAGCCCATCTATCTGCCTCTGGAAATGCCTCATAGAAGTTTGCTATGGGACTTCTCTTAGACCCAGACCAGACAACCCCCTGTACATTGGCTTGAGGCAGCCAGCAGTACAATTTAGCCTAGCACCAGTGATACCACTAGGATGGTCTCTAACGGGGCCTAATTGGGAGGCAAGGAAGAATGCATATAAGCATGGCAGTAAGGCTTCCTTCAAGTCTATGAATCACACAGCAACAGGCTGCAATATGTTACAATAGCTTGCTGGGCATTCTGGGAATTGTAGTTTCCAGTTTGCTTGGACGGAAGAGGTAAACTAAAACTAATTGAAGGGAATGGGCCAAATGCCATTTTGAAAGATGTGTGGTTGTACTTTAAACTTGTGAGCAACAATGGTGGGCACTGTGAAGAAAGTAGTTGTCGCCACTAGTGTTCTCTCTCAGATTTTTCCATCCATGAGTGGAGTGAGTTCTGTCTTGTGTACCAATATTGAGGTAATGTGCGCTTGTTTGATGTGCCACCGTTGCACCCATCAGTTAACATATACCTTCTATACAAGAGCTTCAGGGGTAGCTGAGTTAGTTTGTACAGGATAAACTTCAACAACAAATAGTCTGGTAGCACTCTGAGGACTAATAAAACATGAAGATGGTATCATGAGCTTTCGTGGTCACAGCCCACTTCTTCAGATGACCATCTTCAGCATGGTCATCTTGAAGAAGTGGGCTGTGCCCACGAAAGCTCATGAAACCATCTACATGTTTTGTTAGTCTTCAGAGTGCTACCAGACTATATATTTGTTGTTTTTAAAATTTATCTTGTACGCAGACATAAGCACACAAAGGAATACAAAGAGCAGACTAAAAAATAATAGCCCTGCTTTCCAAAATCTTGTTCTACCAACTAAACGGTACTCTCTTCATTTCTCCTTGAAACGATGTCCCTTAAGGAATGCACTTTTGAATGGTATAATGAAATGCCATTCTTTCTGTGCAATTTAAAGATTGCTTTTAGATTTCTTAAGTAATAACCAGGCTTGATACTATTCTGATTTTAAAACTTTTCTGTTTGTTTTCAGTAAGACTTACATTTTTACAATCAGCACCAAAGCAGATCTATAATCTAAATTTGAACATGAAATTTCTTTTATTTAACATTAGTAATATTTATGAAAGAAAGTTCCCTGCAAGCCTGCCTCTCCCACCCTGCAGGCTGCCCTGCACACCACACCCTGCCCCACTCCAGGCTCATACCTTCCCAGCTCCAGGAGTGGAGCCTGCCCTGGTACAGCTGGTAGAGCATCTTCCCCAGACTTGGAGCTGACCGGGGCCACCGACGCTCAACACACAACTCTGGCTCTGGCCCTGATCAGGGCTGCCGCCCAACACGCGGCTTGCCCCAGCAGCCCCGGGCCTGGAACAACCTTGCTCCACCACATGGCTCACCCCTCAAGCAGTCCAGCTCCCCTAGCAGCCTTGCTCTACCATGCGGCCCCATGGACCAGGCCATGTGGCTGCCACAGAACAGGAACCATGGGGAGGCTGCCCCAGCAGAGACCACTTCACCTGGGCCAGCTACAGCACACGGGGCAGCTGGGCTGTGTGTCGTTCTGCTGAGCCAGAACCCACCACTCATCTTCCAGCAGGAAAGTGAGTGGTGAGTGCTGCTGTGAGACTCTGCAGATGAGGTGAGCAGGCCCAGAATATTTTGTGCACGGCCATGCAGGCGCGCACCTTAGCAGGAACTAAGGCTGCCACTGTTTGTCCCAGCTGGGTCTGCATGTGTTAGAGCTGCTACAGCTGCGTAGGGTGTCCGAGTCCCCCACTGGGAGAGCAGTGTAGCACACAAGGTCCAGGATTGTATCCTCTCTTTCTGGTGTGGAGAATGAGGTACTATGGGGACAGAGTGGGCAGTGGGGCAGGAGGTCTCTGAGGAGAAGTGGGGAGCAGTTGGCGTTTGGGGGCTTAGCACAGCCCTGCATCACTGGTGCATGGTGATGACCTGTGAAGCTGCTGTAGAGCCCGGCAAATACACAGACATTTTTGTAAGCATGCAGGATTCTACTCATTTTCCTATATGGCCATGGGCATAGTCATGAGGAGGGATTGTGGCTCCTTTCCTCTGGTTTTCCCAGGGAGGTACAGAATACCATCAAAGACCTCCCTTTTGTTGAATCCCATCTTTTCAACCAGAAATGGACAACTCTCTCTGCACTATCAGTGACTTGAGAGCTACACATCATTCCTTAGGTATCTACGCACTTGTGTTGAAGTGTAAATTCTATTGTCTGCCACCCACACAGACTACGTCTACATTGCGCGTTCTTGTGCAAGAAGATATGCAAATGAGGTGTGGCAATGTATATTGCCATGACTCATTTGCATACCTAATGAGCCACCATTTTTGCGCAAGGGGCTTTTGCACAAGGAGCAGTATAGATATTCATCGCTGTGCCTCATTTGCATATCTTCTTGCGCAAGAATGCGCAATGTAGACATAGCCACAGTGTTATGGAACCTCCCTGTTTTTCCTTCAGATACCTTCTGGACTATGAAAAAAGTCAAAGATCTTGTCCTCTGAGCCCATCCTTACAATATTCTTCCTCCCCAGACACACCCCTCACAGATGAGAGATTTCTGAAGAACCCTAGAGAGCCATCAACCACCTTGCCTGCAGTTGTGCAAAGAGCCTGCCCTCTTTGGGGAGGTTGTCTTGTAATTGTCTTCTCTTAGAGGCACTAATAATTTGGAATGTGAATGTGTAACAATTTACCCTGTTAACCCATGAACCTTGGCCATCGGTTATCTTTTATGGTTACACGGAGCCCCCCTCACACGGCTGCCTCTACACATACCAGCGTACTAGCTGGTACTAGCTAGTACTCCTCTGCATATTAGCTCCCATGGAGCAACCTTCTTTCCTCCCAACCTCCTACGCTGCTGCTTCTGATACCAGTGCCAACCATGTAACCAGTGGAATTTTCAGTGGTTACACAATAGCATATTAAATGCATTTTAATATCCCTATTAATAATGGAGAAATGGGTACTAAATGTCATCTGCATGGCTATACAATCAAGTTCAGCCTTGGACATCTTTCCTCTCTGTTATCCCAAGGTAGCAAACATGGTTAAAAATGCTGCTTAGTGCCATTGCCAGAAGTATAGGATTGCCCCTCCCCCATATCAGGGTCTATCACCTGTGACTTAATTATGTGGTTGAAGTAGATCTTTTCTCCTCCTTTCCCTCCAGTGCAGGTGCAATAAAGAAAGCGGAGGCAAACAAGATGTTGTTTAGGGATTGATTAGAAAAGAGGGAGAAATGGGGAAATTAACCTGACACAGATATGACAAACAAAAAAGTTTGCAGCATCAACAACGAATGGGGCTTGAAGCCCAGACCTACTAAATCAACCCCTTTGGCTTTGTGATTAAAATAAGAAACCCCTAATTACAGTGACCTTTCTTTCCTGAAGACTTGGTAGTAGCACTGATGGAGGCACCCAGGACCTTTTACCCTGAGGCTGATTTAGAGCTCTGGGGGAGGACCACTGGGGAGTCCCACGATGTCCTGTCCCAGATTGGTGATTGAGGTTGAAGAGGAGTTGCAGGCTAGTGATATTACAACAGGTAGCGTGTGGGTGATGATGATAATTCTCTTCATCCTTCAATGCAGGTTCTGCTGGGGTTGTCTCTATTAACTGGTGGCCTGGTCCATGCTGCTTCCCGTGACTCCCCTTGGCTGCAAAGGGCGAAATGGAGCCAATGGGAGCTGTAGGGCTCCGTGCCCGTGGTGTTAGTAAATAAACAAACTGGGGCAGCCAGTTAATGTATTTTCTCAAAGTTTTTGCTGAACACTTTCAGAAACAGTGGTCTAAAGCATCTGTTTGACGCTGATTTTCTGTGGAATGCACAAGGAACCAAATTAAAATCAAACTCGTTTCAGTTAGGGAAGTGAAAAGCCTCCAGGGCATTACCAACCTGGATTAGATTTAGTAGTTGTGATTCTGTGATGAAAGATGCTACATACGTGCACATCTTATTTAAATCATGCTCTGTATTGAGACAGAAAAATCCTTATATTTTCTTTCCTTGCTGATACTGGGCCTAATTCTGGACACAACCCAGACTCCAGTGCAAAGTGATGTATATTTAACCTGGTACAATGTAGAGCAGGGATGGGCAATAAGTTTTTATGGGGGGGCCACACCAAGAATTTGGTAAGTGGTCGAGGGCCACAGTTTTCCATTATATTAATGAAGTAGGTACAGGGTCTGGGATGGAGGTTGGATGCAGATGGGAGCTTGGGGTAAGGGATTGGGGTGTGGGATCTGGGAGGGAGTTTGGATGAATGAGGGGATTGTGAACTGGGGTACAGGAGGGATTGCAGGGTCTGGGAAGAGAGTGTGTCCTGGGGTAGGAATACAGGAAGGGAGCAGGGATTTGGGCTGTGACCAGAGATAGTGGACTGGGGGTGCAGACTCTGGGAGGGGGGTTGTGATCTAAGGAGGGATGTAGGAGGTGATGCAGTGTTTGGGAAGGTGTATGAGGGCTGGAGCAGGGGGTTCCAAAGGTTTGGATTACATGGAGTAGGGGTGCAGAAGGCTGGGGAGGGACTGGGGTGCCAGAGGCAGGCCAGAGACCTTACTTGGGTGCTCCTAGCAGGTTCTTTAACCAGTGTCCCTCCCTTCCATACCCCTGTACTACTGATAGCAGCTACAGGGGTCATGTTTGCTGCTGCAAACACTGAGAACCTGGGGGATGAGGGCGGCGGGGCATTTTACATGCTTCCTGTCTTGCAAACAGGCAGCTGCTATTGGCTGGAAACTAGCCAGTGAGAGTTACTGGAGACAGGAGCAGTGTGAGAAGCCTCTGCCTCCTTCCCATGGGCCTTCATAGAAGCACATAGCCTTGCAGCCGGCTTTCCTGAGTGCCGAGTATGAGCGGGGCAGGCAGGGAGCTGGCTGAGGCTCCTGTGGGCAGGATCCAGCCTGTGGATCGTATTTTGTCTAGCCCTGATTTAGATCATCCTCGTTGGATCATAGGGTTTATACATGCTTTCCTTCTGGTTTGTTCAGCTGTTCTTTCAGACTGTTCTGGGGAATGTGCACAGAGGGGAAAAGGTATATACAAGCCAAGTCAGACAAAGGGGAGACTGGCTGGGGAGATCATCAATGGAAGTCAGGGGAATAGGATTGAACATCAAAGTTCTTCTTTGAAGTTCATACCACTTTTGTACAGTTTAGTATTTCTTTATATACAACATTTAAATAATCTTTTGTATGTAAAATTGCAACAAAAACAATCCCAAGTTTGTGAAACAGTCTTTAATTAAAAATGACAGTTCTCTGTAAATATCTGGCTATTGAAGAGATGTGATTCCCTGCAGATTTCTAATATTTATATATTCAAAGTATTTTATTACCCAGCTAATCGGCTAATTTACCAATTTTTTTTGAGCAAATTCTTTTTGAATTGGTGCTTATCTACACTTTGAGTGGCACAGCTGTAGCGCTAATGCTTGGTGAAGATGCTATCTACATCAACAGGAGAAGTATTCTACCTCCATGAGTGACAGAAAGCATTTTAGTGGGAGAAACCTTCCTATTAATATAAGATATCTAGCCGAGGGTTGGTTTGGTATAACTATATTGCTCAGGGTGTGGAAGCTGTGCTGATGTCCAGTTTAAAGGGAACACTGATACCAACATAATTTGGTAATGTAAGTAATCTAACAGGGGGGCCTTCTGATTTGAAGACAAAGTTTCATCAGTTGTCTAGCTGAATGTTCTCTCTCCTTCCCAGAAATCAGTCTTGTTAGTTTGCAAAGATCTTTATCTAATATTGTACTTTTTTTTTCTCTTTCAGGTTTGTGAATGGAGAGCTAAATATTTGTTATAATGCTGTAGATCGTCATGTTGAGAATGGACATGCAGACCAGATTGCTATTATCTATGATAGTCCTGTAACAAACACTAAACAGGCTATAACTTACAAAGAAGTTCTTGAACAGGTATGGTTGATGATAGAATCCTGTGTTCTAGAAGCAGATAGGAAATGTCACATTTCAAGGTATATAGATATTACAAAAATACGTGTATTAGAAATAACCTTCTCTTTCAAACTGTATTTTATTTTTTTAGTTATTACAATCTGATTTATAAACCTCACTAATTGTACCTGTTGTTTCTTTTGCCTCTCTTTTACACTGGTTATTTAGACATCACTACTGTTTCAGTTTTTTTCAAAGTCTTAAGCCCTTTGTTTTTCAATACAGAAGCAGTTGAGGGGGAAAAAAGTGCATAATCTAACTTTCACGTAACTTATCAACAAAACTAGTCTACCAGTAGTTATAGTAATAAGCTTATAAAAAGGAAAGCATACACCTTGACCAAATGCACAATACAGCAAGAAAACATCAAAATTAAATGTTACAAAGACAGAACTTCTGAAATATGTGCCTCGTCCACTCATTTTTAATCATTGTGGAAGTGAAGTTTCTCATATGTGTACCTACCAAATCAGTTGACAATGAAAATGAAAACTGTTGTTCGCTCACCGAGATGTGTATGGTTCAGGAGAACTGTACATATGCAGAAAATATCTGTGTTCCAAATTCTATTAGTATGTGTCCTAGTGAGGGCCCACTCCTGGTCACTCACTTAGACTGCTGTAAGGGGAATGCAAGTTTCTGTTGCTATGGAATGGTGTCCAGCCATTCCCTGAATATCAAAGTGTCAGGGCATAAATTTATCAGGCACCTACTTCTGAGAACTGGAATCTGCTTTCCAACTGCCTAATCCTTCTGGGCATTGGGCTGGCTGTTAAGACTTGGTTAACAAACCCGTTTCCCAGCACTCTACCCAAAAGATGTGAAACAACTATATCAGGGACATGCAGTAGGCGTGAAGCATTTAGAGAGTGGAAAAGTGTGTGTGTATTAACATCTTTATCTCTAGACAGGGCCAAATGTCGGAAAACCCCCTTCTTTTGGAAGCCTCCTTATTCTTCGTGGAACAAGGAATACAGGGGCTGCCAAAAGAGCGTGTTTGCTGGAAAAACTCCTGTAGTCTAGCTGTACCCTCACTGAGTTGAGACAGGAGGTGCGGGCTCTGGGGTGGGAATGAGGGATTTGTGTGTGGGAAAGAGTGGGAGGGCAAGCTCTGGGAGGGAATTTGGATGCAAGAGGATGTGGAAAAAGGGATGCTGGGGCAGGGGGCTCTAGGCTGAGGAGTGTTGGGCTCAGGTGGAGGTTGGGGTGCTGAGCAAGCCACAGGTTTGTGGCTGTGAGGGTGC
Organism: Apalone spinifera; assembly: GCA_030068395.1. Classification (NCBI taxonomy): domain Eukaryota; kingdom Metazoa; phylum Chordata; order Testudines; family Trionychidae; genus Apalone; species Apalone spinifera. The sequence continues at coordinate 65,036,784 of CM057845.1, forward strand.
AGGAGTTTGGGTTGGAGTATATGAGGGGCTCAGAGCAGGGAGGTTGGGAGTATGATGGGCTCAGGACACAGATTTGTGGTGTGTGGATGATGCAGGAGTGTTGTCAGAAGACTGAGGATGTGGGGGTGCAGGAGTCTGGGGATGTGAGAGGCTCAGGACAGGGGGTTCCAGTGTATGATAGGCTCAGATTTGGAGTTGGGGTGGGAGGTACATGAATGTTATGATGCTGTGGGCAGTTGAGGACTTGGCCCCATTTGGGGGCTTGTTGCCAGGCTTCATTTTTAAATAAAATATTATGTCAAACACAAAAGGTTTCAGTATTGTTTTTATTTATGAGAGGGGTGAAGTACCTGTTTTGAGTCAGGGGTCACTGACCCACAGAAAAGTCAGTAGAGGCCACACAAGTGAGAGACACACACAAACCCCTCCAAACCCCTCAAGCCTCACTAATGTGGCCCCAACTGTGCTAGTGGGGGCAGGGGACAGGATGCCGGTGGGTGCTGGGGTAGGGAACAGAGTGCTGGGGCAGGGTGCCGAGGCAGGGGACAGGGTGCCAGTGGGTGCTGGGGTAGGGTGCCAGTGGGTGCTGGGGCAGGGGATAGGGTGTTGGTGGGTGCTGGGACATGGTACTCATGGCAGTCTGGGCAGGGGGAGGGGATAGGGACTGGTACCTGGGGATCCTGCAACTGTGCACCAAGGCCCAGGAAGTGCACGGGCTGCTCTCCCATCGCTCAAACAGTGGCATGGTACCTGAAATGCCAGTCCGTCATGCACCGTGGGAGTCCTGGACTGCACCAGCTCCAACTGCTTGGGAAGCACATGCTTTGCTCCTCCGCTCCCCACGGCAGCTGCGTGCTGCCTGAGCAGTTGGAGCTGGCACAGTCCCGGAGTCCCACTCCCCTCCTTTCTCCCCTGCGCGCAGGAAGGCAGCAGGGGAAGAAAGTTCCCAGCGCACCACAGACCGGTGTTTTAGGTACCACTCTGGCTGTTTGGGGAGGGGAGAAGAACAGCCCGCGTACTTCCAGAACCTGGCGCGCAGCTGCAGAACTCTACTGCAGGAAGTCTGCATTACTTCCATTGTTCCTGGAGGTAGCAGTAGCGTCAGCATGGGGTTCATCTTAGGAGTGGGGGACAGAGAAGGGGGGGCCCCCGAAAGCCTCGCAATTGACTGGTCGAGCCTCCAGGATAGACCAGTCCATTGCAATTGACGGGTTGGTGACCATGGCTCTAATCCTACAATGAAATCTATAGAAGCCTTTCATTTTTATTGATTGACTTTCATGATTTTTTGACCCACAAAGGATTTAAAGGTTAACTAACACACTGTAGTGCAGTGCCACAGCTATTCATGTACTTCAACATTTATTGATAAAGTATGCCTTGTTTTAAAATAGCTGTCTTGATGATGCAATATCCTTGCAAATCTTGTCCAGGGTGCTCCTTTTTCAGTAATTTACTTTGGAAAAATCATGTAAAATGCAACTTTTTACTTTATTGAACTTGAAATTGATATTCAGTTCCCTAGGTTTGTAGCAGTGTATTCTGTGCAGGTTTTGGGTGAGAATAATAGTAATAAATAATATTATTGTGTTGAATGAGAGCTGCACACATTTACTTAAACATCCTCTCCAATCAAACCAAGTCAACAGGGAGCATTGGTTAAACCAGCATGAGTATGTAACCAAAACTCATGCTGAAGTCAGTAAGTCATAGAAATGCCAACAGTGGAGTCCTGCCTAAATATGGTCTTTGAATTCTATCCAACTTACACATATGTTCTAATTTACACATTTTCTTGGTCTTCTATCATGTGAAGGAGAGGGTGCCAGATTTCTATATACGCCACAGTTTATAAACATATTTAAAGTCTATTGCTAAGCCTTTTGAAGCTGTAGAGTTGGGAGTTTATATATAAATCCCTGATTTCCCTGAAATATTCAGTTTTTGCACATTGAGTCTTACATTATACTTTACTGTTATTTTAAAAACAGATATTTTAATAAACTTATTCTTTCCCAGTTTTGACCAGTTATGCCAATGGTGGGCAATGCAAGTGGCCCAACAAGGTAAGCCGTTGGCAGGACTCAAGATAGCTCATTTATGCTGAGCATCTGTGGGCATGGCCCTCTGCAGCTCTGAGAGGCTGTGGTTTGCCGTATATGGCCAATCGGAACTGTTAGGGTCTGTGCCTGCAGATATTCAGTGCAAATGAACTGTCTCCTGGCCTGCCAGTGGCTTAGTCTGATATGCTGTAGGTTGACCACCAGTTCATTATGTAGTATTGCTAACCCCACCATCTTAAAATCAAGAGATCTGGTGTACATAAATCACAAGTCGCTATTTTTTTCAAACAAACCAATGTAGATATATATTGACGTTGGTTCATAAGTGTCTTTAGTGCTTATTTAGGCCTTATTTCTAATAGGTCTGAGCTCTTTACAAAAACTACATTGCTGCACCTGAAAATGCTTTACCAAACACTTCAAAAAATCCTACTTTTTTAATATCAACCATGTTGCTATGCATGTCAGTTTAAAAATACAATGAGAGTTATTGGGATGACGACCTCTTCTGGAGTGCTGTACATTCAGCAGTTTCCAGTAGCTGTTGGGAAGATTTCAAATCATAGCAGGCTGGAACATTTGTTTTTGTTACAAGTTAAGTAGAGAATACTGCTGCACATTCTAGTCTGGAAAATGGTTTTGTTCTTCTGCATTAGGGGAAAAAAATACGCTACATGCTAGCCTGATCACAAGGGAGATTCAGAAGCGTAGCAATCAATAGCACTTTTCTTATGTTCCCCATTTTGTTATGATCTGGGACTTGTCTCTCTGTCCCCTACTCATCCAGTTTTGTTATCCCATCTGGAAACCAGGCAGTTTAGAATCTACTTGATACTATTTCCACACACACACACACACACACACACAATTGTTTTTCCACTCTCTGATTTTGTTGCAGATGGAAAGCATGTTAGTAGATTAAAAACTGTATCTTCATCCTCTAGTTTTTAGGTGGACATAGCAGTCCCAATACCTGAGGAATGTTGTCTTAGTGGTAATTTTTTCCAGTAATTTTTGGACAGTTGCAGAACATATTTCTAACTCCAGCACAGAACTTCAAGTGTAGCATTGTCTAAGTCTCCATAAGCAGTAATAAAGCTAAAATTTCAATGGAAACAGAAAACTAGTTGATTTCTTTCTGAGTCATATCTTGGAAGACCATCAGGATTTCATCACTGTCAATGTTTAATACATCCAACTTTTTTTTTTTAAGCAATTAATACTTCTCAGAAGCAGGCAACTCTTGAATTATTGTTTCAGAACCCTCCTCCCCCTCCCCGAAAATCATCCCTAGCCCATGTTCTAAGAAACAAAAAGTAAAGTTGCAGTTCCCCATGTTGTATGTAGGTATATGTTGACTGAACTTTGCCAGGTTGTTCTGTTTTATTACTTTCAAACTAAGTTTTGAGGGGTTCTCACTGGTTACTACTTCTTGCTACTGTTTGGTGGAGACCATGCTACTCTGTTCCACCTTATTTTATTAGTTGACTCTCATCTGCACCACACCAATGCTGTTATTGCTCATATGCCTCTTTTCACTTTGTGCTACCGTTAAAATAATAAAATATAATAGCAGATCTTCCTCTGATTTTGCGACTGCACACCTTACAGTGAAAGATGCTGTTAAAGCAATGTGGGAATACAAGGCAGACAGTACAGAGACTTAAGTACTGGAACTAAGGTTGCCGAGGGTGCTGCCACATCCTTTAGTCTGAAGTGGTTTCCACTATACACAAGATTTACTCTCGATAAATGGCTCTCAGCCCCTCCACCATGAATAATGTTCTAGTACACAGAACTTGACTGGGGTTTTATTCTATTTAACAGTTATTTTCTCCTCTCACAGGTCCAAAGACTATAAATACTGAATTACTTTATGCTAACCCATTGTAGGTCATGGATTGCCAGCTGCATATGCAGATCATTTAAAAAAAAGTCAAGCCAGTTCTCTGAATGCAAACATTGCGAAACAATTTTCTTGTGGGTAAACAAAAACCACTGCAATAACAAAAGCTCTTTCCAACTATCATTCTGAATAAGTTATGAAACATTCTAAAACAGACCCAATCACTTCAATGTGGATGACAGTAATGATGTTTGCAATGACAAGGAGGTTTGCATTATCATAATGTACTTTCACCAGATTCTTAAAGTTGTGAAAACAGACCTCTTGGCCATGGAAATATTTAACAGTGAATGAAAAAAACCAGTTCAGTTTAAATTCAGTTTTTTTTGCTAACCACTACATTCCTTAGGAGACAGGCAGAGGAGAAAGTAATAATGTCATAATGGGGATGGGGGAGAGAGGAGAGGAGCTCTGTTTTAAGTTTGATAAACCAGCAATCAAGGTCTAAGAATGCTCTTAAAGCAGTCTCAAACCAGGGGAAGATCTGTTAGTGGATTTTTTAAAATTATAACGGTAGTACAGGTTGAATGTCTCTAGTTAGGCACTCTCTGGTCTGGTAGAATTTTAGTCAGTCAAATGGCAACACTTACAAGCAAACAAGTTTCCTGCATTCCCACAAAAATTTGTTGACAGCCACCAGTCCTAGCTCAGTGTTCTGTGCTGATATTTAGCTTTATTTTACCTCTAAATGTCTAAGAGCCCAGTAAGCAGTGGAAATGTTGGTAATGCTGATAGGCAAATTCTCTGATCCAGCACTGGTCAGGTTCCAAGGGTTCTGGACTAGAGAGGTACAACCTGTACAAAAGGAAAAGAGGAGTAAAAGCAGCACCAGCACTGAGTTTCAACTACAAAACAAGGTAAAATAGGATAGCACCTTGGGTGGTGGGTGAAACTGGGGCTGGGGAAGGTAAGATACCCCCTCCTTTCATAGGAGCCAAGTCCCCTCCCATTGTAGGGGTATCCCACACACCAAACATTTGTGACTCTGGCTGCACCCCCTCCTTCCCTGGAGTGGGGCGGCTTACAGCCTCAGTCTGACAAAACTCTCCAGAGCACAGGTGACCTGTGGCCTTCCCTGTCCCCTCCCAGTCCAAGTACAGGGAGAGCAGGTGGTGCATAGCTCCAGCCCTCCTGGACGGTGGGTGCCATCCTATAGCCTCTCTGGCCCCAACGCATAGGGAGGTCTGGAAGCACAAGATTGAAGCCTAGGCAGCCTCAGGAGACTGGGGGAGCAGAGCTGAATTCAGGGACTTGGGGGTGGAATGTGGGTAGGGCTAGCTAGGCAGCATGGGAAGGTATTGCCTTCTTCTGCCTTACACCCACCACCCATGTGTCAACTCACAGGGCCAGGTGAGAGCGATCTGCACCATGGACTAAAGATTTATGTATCACATGAAAAGATTTGATAAGTGCCTCAATATGGAAGTATTAATGGATTAAACAGTTGAATAATTTTATACTGAGATTGTTTTTTGGTTCAACATTCTCTGAGAGGAATAGAAATGGAGGAGAGATTAGGAGAAAATGAAAACAAGAAGTTTTACCTCATGAATGTTAGAAGCGAAGTTAAATATCGGCCCAGCATTACGGTATTGTTAGGGAGAAGCAAGGGGGGGGGGGCGAAAGGGAGAGCTAAAGTACCACTAGAAACTGACTTCATACCTAGTTTTACAGCTTCATGTAAAAATAGAACGATGCCATGAAGAAATATAAAGCATGCAGCCTCTGTTCTGGATTTATTTCCTAATCTTTAGGACACTAGCCAATAAGCCCGTCATAAGATGGAATTTTCAGGTCTCTCCACGTCGGTCTTCTCT
>CM057845.1:65042669-65054718 GCA_030068395.1 Apalone spinifera
AGTGCCACAGCGGGAGGCAAAATGTAACTGTGTACATTTGGAAAATATGGTGGGATTCCAGCTATAACATGGCCCCTATTCCTCCTCATGGGTTTGTGCTTCACAATGCTTCAATAAAGGTCCAGAACAAAATACATTGTATCTTTTTACATATAAAAATCTATGTTGAAAAACTTCTCAGGTTGAAAAGTCGAGTGCCCAAAAAGTAGGAAATGCCAGAGTTAAGACCATCAGTATATCCTTATGTGTGTGCATTATGATAGTCTTTAATGACAAGATCACAGACCTTATTATGCATAGACCCTCTAAGTCAGGATTCATCATGCTTACTGAATGGATAATTAGTTCATATTTCTTTTTATCCTCCTCATTCAGTGTGTGGCACCATATTTAAATATGGCACACCTTCTAACCCTCTCGTTGAATAGAGAATTATTAATTAAATATCCTTAATTGCCTCTTGGGCTGCTTTATATTCCCATAGAACAAGTGTTTCACAGGCATTGATGACAAGAATTAATCTTCATAAAACTCCTTCATGGTTGTATCTCTGTCTAATAGTTTGGGAGAGTTGTAAGCGTCTCAAAATGTGTTCTTATAAAGGAATGTATTGATAATGTAGACGACTCCACATATAATTGCTTTTTTCCAACAATTCCACCTAAAATCTTCTGTGAATGACAGGTTATTTGAGTAGCAAAATAAAGTAGAGTTGGTAAATGTAAAATAATGCACAGTGGAAAACATAATGACAACTATGCATAGAAAATGATGGGGTCTAAATTGTGGCCACTCAAGAAAAAGATCTTGGAGTCATCAGGGGCATTTCTCTGAAAATGTACAGAAGTGGTCAAAAGCATTAATAGTGTCAAGAACCACTAGGAAAGGAATAGATAATAAGACAGAAAATATAATGCTTTAAATCTATGGTATATCCACACCTTGAATACTACACGGAGCTCTGGTCTCCCCATCTCAAAAAATTGGAACCGTTCAACTTTGAAAAGAGTTGACTAAAGGGGGTGTGGGTATGATAGCCTATAAAAGCATGAATACTGTCGAGACAGTGAATAGGGTAGGGATATTAATGCCTTTGCATAGCACAAGAACTAAGGATCAGTCAATGAAATTATTAACCAGAAAGTTTAAAAAAACAGAAAGGAAGTACTTGACACAATACACAGCGTGTGGAACATGTCCCTAGGGATGTTGTAAAGGCCACAAGTATAACTAGGTTCAAAAAAGAATTAGATAAGTTCATGGAGTATAGCTCCAATGGCTGTTCGCTAAGATGGTTAGGGATTCAACCTCATGCTGTGGATGTCTCCAGACCTCTGACTGCTATTAGCTGGGACTGGATAATTGCCCCATTCTGTTTATTATGTCTGAAGCATCTGGCTCTAATTGCAAGGCAAGGTACCTGACTAGATCAGTATTTCTCAAAGTGGTCCACGAAACCACTTTGAGAAACCTGTTAACTGGTTGCTCTGGTTTGTTTACTTACCGGGTGCTGTGGCCACGGAGCCTCACGGCTCCCATTGGCTCTGTTTTGCTGTTTGCAGCTAAAGGGATCCGCAGGAAGCGGTATCCCAGCCCACGCTGCTTCCCATGGTTCCCCTTGGCTGCAAACGGTGAAACAGAGCCAATGGGAGCTGTGAGACTCCATAGCCGTGGTGCAGGTAAGGAAACAAACCAGAGCATCCAGTTAATAGGTTTCTCAAAGTGGTTTCATGGACCACTTTGAGAAACACTGGGTTAGATGGACCTTTGGTATGAGCTAATGTGGCCATTCTTATGTTCTTACTAGTTGTCATACATTCATCAGTGCCAATGACTGCACTGCACTTTAATAGTGTCTCATATTTTAACAGTGCACTAATGTTATGGATAAACTTAAAAAACAACAAATGGTCTGGTAGCATTTTATAGACTAACAAAACACGTAGATGGTATCTACATGTTGTGAAGTTAGTTACGTCTAGAATGGAGACATTTCTTTCAAGATTAACCACTACAGTTAACCAATTCCCTCTCCACCCCCAGTCCTCCACCAATAAACCAAGATAAAGGTGCCTACCAATTTCTGGTTAGCATATTATATTAATCAGGAAGTCTACTAATGCATCTGATACATGGTAATGAAAGTTTTCTTCGTATTTTTGTCCTCAGTGATCCTTGTAGTTGAGACTATGAAAACCTAGCACTTAGTGGGTTATTTATAAAAATAATTGTGTAAACAGGTGTCCAGACTCTTCCAGGGCTTCCCTTTTGGCAGCTGCCTCAGGAGAACTTGGAGGCGTGACTTCCTCTGGCCCACCTGCCTGGTTCTGCTGCCCCCAGCCTGCTTGTGAGGCTCTTCTCCTGGGGTTTCTCAGCTCTGTGCGGAGCAGTGGCCGCAGCCACTTCTAGGGTTCCCTGTCCCAGCCTCCTGGCCCCATGGAAGGCAGCAGCTGCTTCTGGGATTCCCCAGCCCCCATCTGTGTGGGGTGGCAGTCTCTTCCTGGGGCTCTCGAACCCTAAGTCATTAGTCCTGTGGGCTGTTGCTGACCAGACTTATTCCGCTCCCAGCCACTTTCAGCTTCTGTGGCCAGGGCTCTCTGGTCTAGCAACGTCTGTAGTCCTGCCGGACCACGGATGTTGCTGGACCACAGAGACCTAGAAGAGAGAGGTTCAACTTGTGTATGTCTAAATAATTTGGAGGTTTGTAGAAAATGTGATCTCTGAAATTGAATGGTTCCAAAAACTTTGGGGCAGACTCAATGTGGAAGAACTCTTACATAAAATTTTGGGTGTTATAAAATACAGAAAATTTGGGAAATATTTGATATAATCTTCTCTTTTGACTTTATTGAGTTGCTTGCCTCAGTTTGCTATGTTTTAATGAAAGTTGTATTATGAACAATTCTGGTACTTTCCCGGCTTTTTTTTTAAATATCCATTTAGTTTAATACAATAAACCTGGCTTGCAAATACCTTATTTTGCACATCTTGCGGAGAATTATTTTAGATAATTGTAACAGCAATATGAGTAGATAATTAGAATTAAATGACTTGAGTATTTGTAATCTTTTCTTTTTTTTTCATTTTTGCTCTACTTTGTAAAATCACTGATAGCAATATATTTTGATTAATTTTTTCATCTTTACAGAAGAAAATGCTGCATTCTCTGTTTCTTCTAATCTGGATTAAATTCATTGATTGTCAAATGTTCTGCAAACTGCGAACATTGTACTTTCCCCTTTTGGTTGTTTTGCATCGTTCCATATTATGTTGTAAACTATTCAGATGCAGATTATGTAGCATTCCTGTGGCTTAAAATAAAAAGCAGCATTATTTTTAAGTAAACTGTACCAATAACTCATGGTGAGATCAATGATAAAATGGTCAACTATGTTGTCCAATTATTGTCTAGATATTGACTGTGTTTCTTTTTATGAGTTGCTACCTAAACTGGAAAAGCAATTAATCTGTTTATTGAGGTGCTTGCTTTATACATCTCTTCATTATAAACTTGAAAATTCTTCCTATACAGGTCTCCAAATTAGCAGATGTTATGGTGAAATATGGTGTGAAGAAGGGAGATTGTGTGGTTATCTACATGCCCATGATTCCACAGACAATCTACACTATGCTGGCATGTGCAAGAATAGGAGCCATACATAGCCTCATTTTTGGTGGATTTGCTTCTAAAGAGCTTTCCAGCCGCATTGATCATGCAAAGGTAACAAACATTATGAAAAACAAATCCCATTGTAAGTTATAGAAAATAATTGATTTCTGATACTTTATTTTTTCCCCAATGATTGTTATATTTCCCCTTATATGGCAAAGAGTTCTGTTTTGTTGACAGATCATAGCATGTGGTCAGATCCTTATGCAGAGTACTATATTTTTATAGTAGATACTGCATTTTAACTTTTTGACCTTTAAAAGGATGACCTTTTATTATGCTGCTGTTTTTGCTTAGAACAAACATCCTCCTATGTGGCAACTATTCGCTGCTCCAAAATCTCTGCTTGAAACCTGCTTTTACCTCACACTTTCCTTGATTGACAAAGATACTGCGAACGTTGTACTTCCCCCTTTTGCTTGTTTTGCATCGGTCCATATTATGTTGTGAACTATTCAGCTGCAGATTATGTTCAGGTACACAATGTGGTTATAAAGCACAGGTAGGGAACCTTTTTTGGGTTGAGGACCACAGACCCACGGGAAAATCAGCCAGGGACCACACATAAGAAAGAAGCAAAAAAACAAAAAACAACCCCCCCCAACCCTCACTGACCTGATCCCCAAATGAGAAGGAGAAAAAAAATCCTCACAGATGTGGCCCCCAACTAAGAAGCAGAAAAAAGAAGACACTCCCTTCAGTCCCCTCAAACTGCAGCCCCATGGCGGGGGGAGGCACTGAGGCTTAGGGCTTACCCCTAGGGCTGGATTAACTCTTCTGGGGGCCCAGGGACTAGTGGATTTTTTGGGCCCCCGTAGGCTCATGGGTGGGGCCAAAAATGAGGGGTTCTGTATGTGGGAGAGGTTGCTAGGGAGCAGGCTGGACATAAGGGTATGGGGTCTGGATGGAAAGGAGGGTGCAATAGCTGGCTGGGGAGTCTGAGATGGAGGGTGCAGGAGTGGGTTGGAGGTGAGGATTCTGGGCAGGAGGGAGGATTCAGGAGTGGGGGTCTGGGCAGGAAGGAGGGTGCAGGAGCAGGATGGGCATGTGGGGTCTGGAAGGGAGAGGGTGAGGGTGAGGAAGCAGGCTGGGGGATGGAGGGTTTGGGCATAAGGGAGGGTGTGGATGGGGGTAACGTATTGGGGTACCACTGCATGCTGCAGGGAAGTGCTCCCTGTAGGTATCCCCTCCCGTTGCTCCGATTGGCTGCGATTCAAGGCTAGTAATAAGGGACAGTACCTGCAATACCTGCAGGGATCCCTTCCCTGCAGCATGCAGATCTGTGCGGAGCTGCTTCCTCCCATTACCAGGTAGAGCCCATGGGCTCAATGTGGCCTGCAGCTTGCTTTGATCAAACCCATGAGGCTTGGGGCTTGCTCCTGCCCCCACAGTGACAACATTGTCTTGTGCCACTATATGGGTGGGAGCCCTAAGCCTTTCGGGACAGATCAAAGCAAGCTGGGTGCCAAATCTGGCCTGTGGGCTATAGGTTCTCTACCCTTGTTACACAGTATTTAGTGTCAGATAAGCCAAATACTTAATTCATAAGTAGCAATAGGCAACCTAGCCCAGTGAGTGGGTTGCATGAGTGGACCTCCCTCATCTCAGTGGGCCACAAGATTATTCTAACCAAGACAGTCTCCTATGATAGGTAGTTTTGATAACTATGCTGGAGTACCTAGAATTTCTGGGGTTTGCCAGTTGATCTGTAGCAGTGCTTTGATTGCATGAATAAGGAGTAAGTGGTTCTCACAGTCAGTGTGGTGTGCAATCAGTACGCACCTCACTTCACGTACCCTGGCTTAATGTGTGTGTCACTTCAGTAATACTGGTAGGAAAAAATATGGGAACAAAACCAGTGGAATCTGGCAACCCTGTGCATAGGCAACAGTAAATAAAATGTCTTGCTGGACACATGTAGAACCCCATTAGGCTGCAAGTTGCCCACCACTGCTATAATTAATAACTAGCTATTTCTATTAGAAATAGTATTGGTCAAAATATTTTGAGTTATGGCTATTCCTTTTGTTGGAATTACAAGTGGAAGAGAGAGGGGGAAATCACAATTTCTTGTCTATGCAACAGTACATACAATTTCTTGAAATTCCATTTCTACTTTTTAAGCAGGCTAAAGGAATTAATTTAAGCCTCAGCTGGTATACTGATTGGCAGGTGGCAAAAAGAGTTAAGTAGTAATGCAAATCTTTAAGGTCAGTTTCTATAATTACACGGAATTAGCATTTTTTTTATTTTCACAGTACTTCGCAGATATTAGCTAACTAGAAGATTTATCTGGCATTGCTTGGGTCCTTAATTCAGTTTTTGTTTTTTGGAAAATAAAATGAAAAAGTACATGCTTCACTTGACTCATTGCTTTGGGGACTGGGGATAAGGAGTTCAATATGCAGCTCTCCAGCTTTTTTTAAAGTTCACTACAAATTGTATTAGGGCTATTTTAAAGCATATGCATTTAAATAATTGTCTAATACATGTCACTCTGCTGAACTGAAAGTTAGTAAGATATTCTTTAGCAGTTAGCTCAGTTAGTACTATAATTTGGTACCGAAAATTGTGGTACCAAACCTACTGTTGATATGATATACTAGAAAGAATTAAATCTCTGGAACGGAGCTCAATCTGTGAGTAGTTCTTTTGGAAGAAAGGTCACAATTTAAATCTTGTCAAAAGACCTCAAATGTAAGTACTAACAAGAACTTCTATTTTATATAGAAAAGTACAGATACTGTACCAGTTTGCCTTAATTTGTCTTGAATTTTAAATAGCTCTGGGAATATTGCATAGACCTACAATTGACGGTTATTAGTCTTCTCAGGTACTGACTGCTATAGACATAAGCAAATGGAGATGAAGTGATATGGAATGGGAATGTAGGCATTTGTTGTAACCTCATCTCACTTGAAGTGGAGAATAAGATATACTACTTTTTTCTGATGTTAGATTTAAACACACTATTTGTTTAGGCAACTTTATTTTAATATTTAAAAAGAAAACTGTAAGCATATTTAAGGGATTTTCACTGTGTCACAGAGTAGCTTCCTCCAAAAATGGATTGCTGATAGATATCAGAGAGAACAGACAAAAAATAGTGCTTGAACAAAACCCTTATTCCAGAACCATCATCTTTCCTGTCACAGCTGTGTGATACAGGAGCAGGTGCCAGTAGAGAGATACCTTTCGCTGAATGTCAGCAATCAGCACCTGCAGCAGAGTTAGTTTCTAGGCAACCTCATCAGTACAGCTGGGCTGCAGCAGGCTACCTGTCTGGCCACATTCTCTGATTGCCTGGAGAGGCCAATAGGCCAGTTTTCAGGTCAGCAGCAGCAGTATCAATTTGCTGGCTGCTCAGTGCTCATGACCACTTCTATATTATCTTCCTGCCTTGCACTCAGCCTTGCCTCCATCCTGCCACTACCTTGAACCTCTTTGCCTGCTCTCCTGCTTCTTCCCTTTGCTGACCTTGAATTTGACCCTTGGCTCCAGCTTCTGCCTCTGCCATAGTCCCAGAGTCTAATACTTGGTCCTCATTAGGAATGTGAATGGTTAATCCTTAATGGGTGAGGCTTGCCGGTTCTGATTAACTGGTGGGGCTGGAGCAGCTCCTATTCCACCACAGGAAGGGGGATGCTTTAGCTCCATGGGGCCTGCTGCAGATTTGGGGTGTTCTGTCCCAGTCAGATCACCCCCTGTCGGTGGTGGGCCTGGCTCGGGTGTGCCACAAGCAGGGACACTTCTCCCTGGCTAGAGCAGCCCCTGTCAGCGGTGGGAATGTGTGTGGGGCATCCCAGACCTGCTGTGAGGGGGCCATTCCAAGCCCAGCCAAACTAGAGTGGGTTCCCCCTGCTGGCTCCCCCTTTAATTCGTTAACCATTATATTTAACCAGTTAATCAATTAAATGGGATTTTACATTCCTAGTCCTCATGCCTCACCACTAGGCCTGAGACTTTTTCTAAACACTAGGGTAGACTGTTCTCCTGCCTGTTGCCAGACCTAACAGCAACACACTCTCCTCCTTGCACAATCAGTTCAGCTCAACTAAGTCATAGGGTGATTGGAGTGACATGTTACTAGCTCAGGGGCAGGAAGAGGCTCTGTCTGGTAGGTGAAGTGGATGGGATTCTGTGGCCTGGGGCTTCTCTCTAGATGGTGATGCATTCTTGGGACTAATACAGGAAAAGGGAGTGCCTGGGCACTTATGGGGAGGAGCAGGTAGGGGAAGGATTTTCAGACTCAGTTATTCACAGTAGTACTTAAAAGGAACAAAAGGAAGTGCTTTTTCACATAACGCACAATCAAACTCTGGAACTTGTTTTCAGTGGATATTGTGAAGGCCAAAACTATAATGAGATTCAAAAAAGTATTAGGTAAGTTCATGCTATTAGCCAAAATGGTCAGGAATGCAACCCCCATGCTCTGTGTCCCCCTAGCCACTAACTTAGGGGTGGGCAAAAGGCCTCCGCGGGCCAGATCCCGCCCACCAAGCGGGTTAATCTGGCCCACGGAAGCCCTGCTGCTCCCCTGCCCCCAGGCTAGTTAGGGTCTGGGTGTGTGGGGAGAGCGCACCAAGTTTCCTCCACCCTGCCAGGAGCATGCGGCGCTTTGAAGCACCGCGCGCTCCTGGCAGGGCGGGAGGAGACTTCACGTGCTCCCCCGCCCCCAAGCCCTGATGGGCCTGAGCGTGGGGGGCATGCGCAAAGTTTTCTCCACCCTACCCCTGCCCTTTGAGGCGTGCATGGCACTTAGAAGCGCCATGCACTCCTGGCAGGGTGGAAGGAGGCTTCGCATGCTCTCCAGCCCCCAGGCCCTGATTGGATGCCAGCGGCTTAGGTGGGATTTGTGGGGGCAAAGGGACTGTGGGTGGAGATGCCCAGAAGCATCCTGGCCCTGCCTCATCCATTTGAGGCCCCACCCCTTCTGGTGCGGCCTAGGGCCACTTCAAAAATTTCTGAAGTGGGCCCTCTGCAAAACATTATTGCCCACCCCTGCTCTAACTGCTAGAAGCTCAGAGTGAATGACTGGAGGGATCAGTAGGTGAGTGCCTCTTCTGAAAATTGACTTTACTCAGTTTTAAAAATCTTGATTATCTGAGAACGTCCAGAGGCAAATTGGAGAGCAGGGGTGTGCGTGGCCTATGCTGAAAGTAGTGAATGGAGATTTCAGATTGAAAAAGGGTTCTTTGGGAATGTAGGAGTTCCATGGGTTGTGGAAGTGTTGGTGTAGAAGAGGGAGATCAGGAATGCATGGAGAGGGCTAGAGAAGGAAGAAACTTTACATGTTAGGGAAACTGGGTCTGGACTGGGGAGATCCATGTGTCTGTGTGAACAGCACTTTTGCTCCGCTTCTCACTGGGACAGGATTGCAAGGAGAGCTCTTAAAGGAGATTAATATTGATGTTGTGGAATGTTGCCCTCTTATACTAGCATCACCACTCTGTAGCATTGTTTTTTCGAAAAAGAGCATTTAGACTACAATCAGTCGCTTTTTCGAAAGAGAGCACCCAGGCAGTCTGGATGCTTTCTTTCGAAAAAGCACAGTTTACATTACATGGCGCCTTTTTTTGAAAGAGCACTTTGGAAAAAAGGCGTTATTCCTCCTAAAACGAGGCTTTCCGTGGTTGAAGAAACTGCCATGTTCTTTCGATTTACTTTCAAAAGAACGCAGCAGCAGTCTAGACGCAGGGGAAGTTTTTTCGAAAAAAGGCCACTTTAAAAAAAAATCCTGTAGTCTAGACACACCCATGTGCTATACATTCCATGAGGAGTAACGGTAGTTCGAATTAGGATCTTTAATTTGAACTACCTACTCTGTGCCGCGTGTAGCCGCGGGCACAGAGTTCGGACTAAGGGGGATTTAAAAATGGCGGTGCCCGGGAACATGCAAATGAAGCCCGGGATATTTAAATCCTGGGCTTCATTTGCAACTCCGCTTGCCCTAATTACCCTACCTAGCTCGGACTAACGAACTAGTGTAGATGTACCCTAAGAAAGCTATTCAATTCCTGTTCTAAGTTCAAAGCTCAACTAACCTATAACTATAGAGTTGGGGCTTCTGCTTCCCTAATGAGTGTTCTAGAAATATGCACAATTAATAAACTATCCTGGTCAGATTATGAGATTGCACATTATAAATTTAAGAGCACTCTTATTGTGCTTGCAGATTTGCACAGGAGAGAAGATTGATTCTGTATTAAGTAAGATGAGTCTGACTATTAGTTGACCTTTACCTCTTGGAATAGGACTAATATAAATATTGTTTAGTTAATTTTTGAAGGGAGAGATTTGGGAGTTATGCCAACACATTTGGTATATTGTTGTAACATATCAGAGTTGCCCTGACTTTAGACTGCACAATGTAATGTTCTCACTCAGTGTAAATGAAGAGTGTGTCATCCGAACAAACATTTAAGAAGAGTAGAAACTTGTAATGGGTGAAGATTACAATGTTCTCTTTAGAAATGAAGTGAACATCTGCATTGTGTGTAAGGGCTTTATTTGCTGAATAATTTTATGACAAACATTTTTAATGTACAATTAATGGTCCTCTTCATTTTAGCCAAAACTCATTGTAACTGCAACTTTTGGGGTAGAACCAGCAAGGAGAGTGGAATACATACCAATTCTAGAAAGAGCACTGGAAATGATACAGCATCAACCTGAGAAAATTCTCATATACAGTCGACCTCATTTGGTAAACCAAATAGTTGTTCTTACTTTTTTGTGTTGTCTTGGTGTCCTTTTTTTCTTTTTTAATCAAATAAAATATGTATTGCTATGCATTTTAATAGGGATCTCTTGTGTCATGAGTTTTAAATAACTTTTAATTAGCTAGTAGAGCTTCTGTGTCTGAAAGATTAGGTAAACTAGATTTGTTCAAGGTATCCATATGGGAGACTGGTTGCTACATATCTTTTGAGCCACTCTCTATTATTTCATCTGTTTAATTTCCTTGAATATTTCCATGTTTCTTGGTGTACAGGGAACTGTTCCCCGAGTCTCAGGTCGTGACCTTGATTGGGATGAAGAAATAGCAAAAGCAACCCCTCATGACTGTGTTGCTGTTCATTCAGATCATCCACTTTACATTCTTTATACGTCAGGAACGACTGGCTTGCCCAAGGTAGGGTACTATCTTTAATATAAATATCTGTGACCAAACTATTTTCTGTTTTATATGAGAGCGCATTTAATTAGAAGGCTGAAAACGTTTGCCCATGCTCACTGCAATAAATGATAGGCCTTGTTAGAACTGCTTTGACCTCATTTGCTCTCATTTCATTACTTGAACTTTTATGAATTAAAGTTCATTGTCTTCCAGTAAATCGCATTAGTGGATCTGAATGTGTGAATGGCATTAAATAAGCTGCAGTCTAATCTAAATGTTTGTTTAATATAAATTCTTTCAAACAAAGGACATATTTCTTAACTACCTATCTGTATTAGCAGTGTGATATAAATGTTATATGTTTAGTGAGAAGTTGCTCATCAGTGTTTACTTCAATGATGGGCAACCAAGGCTAGTGAGTGAGCTGTATGAGTAGCCTTCTTTCATCTCAGTAGGCCACAAGTTTGAAATCGGGCATGTTCACTAACCATGACTCCAAGAATAAGATTAAATAAATTGCACCTGATTTTCCTTCTTTATCGTGCCTTTTCAACATAAAGCAATCCATTATTAGGAGCAAATTAAATTGCTGGCAAAAATAACATAAAGAAGCAGAGGTTGTGCATGGCTCTCTCAATGTTGTGTGCAATCAGCATGCACCTCACACGTGCCCTTGCTTTAAATGTGTGTCAATTCTCATTTTGCCAGAGGCTGCTCGACCCTCCCCTCTGTTCAAGGCCCCATCCCCACTCCCATTTCCCTCAAATCCTGGCTTGGCCTTTACCCTGCCTTGTCCCCCGAGCATGCCCCATCCCTTCTCTTCTTCATCCCCCACAGCTTTTCTGAGGGCTGTGAATCAGCTGATTCATGCCCTATCCCTACTCCTTCCCAGAGCTTGAACATCACGAATCAGCCAATTGTCAACATTCAAGCTCTGGGACAGAGGAGGAGCAGCAGGGATGGGGTGCAAATCAGCTAATTCACAGTGCTCAGGAAATTCTGGGAGGGAGGAGAAGGAGTAGGTAAGTGAGGGACCACCTGTGTGCAACAGGTACAGGGGGAAGAGGCAGAGGCAGTGTGTGTGGACTGCAGATAGAACCCTCACGATCTTAATGTGGTTTACCAGCCATAGATTGCCCACCACTGGTTTATATGTGATCACTTATTTGTTTTATACTAAATAAAGGAAGGCGAAATACAGTAAACTTCCGATAATCCGGCACCTTTAGGATCCAGGGGGGGCCGGATTATCAGATATG
>CM057845.1:65054818-65073153 GCA_030068395.1 Apalone spinifera
GTCCGGCTGCCCAGAGCACTTCCGGGTTCCTGATGGTGCCGGACCATCAGGGGTACCGGACCATCAGATGCCGGACAAATGGAGTTTTACTGTAATACTCCATGAATTTTTACTGAAATTTGGATATACTGTTGAATAGTTTCTTCATTGAATAAAAAGATCATATGAAGATGAAAGTTGAGATTGAAAGGCTAAAATCTTCAAAGCATATGCTGCCTTAGTTTTCTAATCTTATTTAAATTAAAATTGCCATTCTATAACTCTAGAAGAATCCTGATATGCTGAGCAGAACACAGAAGGCCAAAACTTCTTTCTTGTGCTAGTTCATTTGCTATATTAACATTTCTCTTGTGTTCAGTTGTGTATTTTTCTGATTTCCCCCATCCCTCCCTGAGGATGAGGGAAAACACTTAAGATATTCAAGAAATTAATGAAAAATTTGCATTTTGTCTGATATCCTTCATTATTTTAAGATTAAATGTCAAATCCTGTTTGATCTTTGCCCCTTGGCTAACTTTTACTCATATTAGCCTAAAACTGTGTACCACTAAAGCCCCTGCCCACAGGTTTTATGTAATTCCTTTCCTTAGTGGTGTCCCTGTAGGTGCTCCACTAAGGTCTTGGTGCATCCTCTCACCGGTGAATGGAGGTTTTTGCCTAGCAGTGCCTTCCCGCATCGTGCCTGCGCGGTTACCATCTCACACTTTTTTTGTCAGTCGGCAGTGTGCGTGGCGTGAGTCCCCCTCAGTTTCTATTCAACTGTCCTTGGCAGAAGACAGACTCTCTTAGCAGTGCTTTTTCTGACAGAAAATAAAAGACAGAGTAGTTAGTTTGTAGTATTGTTAGTAGTTTAGTTAGCATTAACCATTTCTAGTTCGTTGGGGTTTTTTTCTGAAAAAAAAGTTCACTCCAGTGTTTCTTTTCTTCTCATTCAAGTTCTGGAATCCAAAGTTGTTTTTCTTTCAAATATTCCAGGCTTTCTTGGCATCAAGAAGTGTGATTCTTGCAGAGACTCGATGCCTGTATCTGATGGGCATACCTCCTGCATAGAATGTCTTGGCGAGGGTCATGTGGCGCAGAAATGCCCACATTGTCAGAACACGACTGCCAGAGCTAAAAAGGACCAGATGAGGCTCAAAAATCTATGGGAGAAATTCCTTCAACCGCTGTAGTCTAAGGGTATGTCTAGACTACATGCTTCTGCCGACAGAGGCTTGTAAAATAGGCTACCTGACATAGTCAATGAAGCGGGGATTTAAATATCCCCAGCTTCATTAAAATAAAAATGGCCACCACGTTGTGCCGGCTCAGCTGATCGTCGGTACAGTGCATGAGTCAAGACATGGCTTGGTTGACAAGGGAAGCCTTTGTTGACCGCTCCCTTGTGCCTAGTGAAACAAGGTTTACAGGAGTGGTCGACAAAGGCTTCTCTTGTCTACCGATCCGCATCTTGACTCACGCGCTGTGCCGATGATCTGGGCTCAGTGAATCAACATTTTCCAGTGAAAACCTATTTGGTTGAAAATTTCTCAGTCAGCTCTAGTTCTCAACACAACTGTCTGTGCAAGGTGCTATTGATAGGAATATGTGTGTAGATATACATAGATACACCCCATAGGATGGTGCTTGCGTTCTGTCTCTGAAGGGAAGGAGATTAATTTCTGTACATATTTAAATTAAATTTGCTTTCACTTTAAATGTTTTATAACTTCAGTATGTGGAAAACTGATTTTGAAAAGGATTTTAGCTGGGTGACGGTTTGCATTCTGTAAATGACATCAGAGCTAATATTTTGAATCTTCCATATAATAATGCATAAATCAATTTTAATTCGTACTTGGCCTTTCCTCAATGGGACTAATGAATGAAGAAACATTTGTAGGATTGGGCTGTTACATTATTCTGATATGGAAAAGATGTCAAAATTGAAATTAGACAACTTGAAATAGTCTAGCTAATTTATAGTAATGATACTTTAGAAGGAGACTTATTGATTGTTTACCTTTTTAAGTGATTTTAATTTTAAATTACTTCTCACTTAGGGTATTGTTAGACCAACAGGTGGGTATGCAGTTATGTTGAACTGGACAATGTCGGCTATATATGGACTCAGACGTGGAGAGGTAAGTGCTATTCAAATTTTAGTCGCAGGTATTGAAACTTTTGGAACTCTCTTTTTTTTTTAAAAAAAAATCTGAAATTAATATTTATTTTATTTTAGGTGTGGTGGGCAGCTTCTGACTTAGGCTGGGTAGTTGGCCATTCTTACATTTGCTATGCACCTCTCCTGCATGGGAATACAACTGTTTTGTATGAGGTAAATGCTTGTTATTAGTCTTGAAAGAGACAAAATAGGAGAGGTAATATCTTTTTTTGGAACAACTTATATTGATGGGTTGTAGAAATATTGGCGCTATACAGGGATTTCTTTTGGATAACTGTTATCATTGTTTGACATTTATTCATTTTAGTAATATGTTTAGATGTGTGTACTTTTAAAAATTTGAGATTACTTCCAAACAAAAATAACAAAACCTAGCATAACACAAATCTTGCAAAGACTTGGTATCTTAATTGTATGCAGAATTCCATGAAGTCAACAGGACTACACATATGTATAAAATTAAATACATATATGTTGTTGCATGCTTGTGTGTTTTTTGCATGATCAAGAATAGGGATGTTAAAAATCATGATTTAGAGTAACTGTGTAACTGCTGAAAATCTCAGTGGTTACACAGCTACCTGTGCTGCAGCTAAGCCTCCCTGGGAGTTGGGCCACCAGCCCCTGACAACTCAGCTCCGCTACTGGAGAGGAGGTTTTGCTGAAGCAGTGAAGCCTCCTCCCTGGGAATGGAGCGGGCAGCCCTTGCCCGCTTGGCTCCCAGGGAGGAGCCTTCGCTGAGTGTAAACAACACTGTTAACCGATAAGCAATTGCTTATCGGTTAAACAATTAGTTGTTTACACTCAAACATCCCTAATCAGGGGCAATAGTGTGGTGTCCTGAAATAAACATACGTTTGAGATTAAATTTGGGATTTTGTTATCCTGAGCCACCAAAGAATACTTTGGAGGAAATGCTTTAACAGTGGAGATGACAGAGGATTGGCTCTAGTTGTTTAGCACTGTGATTCTGAAACTTTTAGTGCTATGTGCCCCATATATATGTTTTAAAGTTTGGTGGCTCCCCACAACCAAGTACTTTTTAAAAAAAATTGACTTAGGATACGAGAGTCAAGAATTCAGGATATTATAGTTCAGATGGTATTGAAACATTATCTGTCCTGCATATCCCACTCTTCTTTTGGATTATGGCTTTGTCCCATCAATGCATGTAGCTTAGTTAAGATCTTCAACCAGTATGAATTCATCAAGAATCTCAAAAATGTCCTTGCCAGTTGTTCATTTGGGATTTTTTCACAAAATACGTCTTCAACAATGGAGCAAAAGTCCACAAAGAAATGCTCAGTTGGATGCAGAGGAGTTGTGACTTGAGTTTAAATTAATCCAGCACAGGGTAGAGATGAAGCATTGTAGGACGTTTTGTTAGAATATGCAGATGTATTTAGTCAGCACAACAAAACACTGGGTCAATACTGGGAGCACCTGACCTATCAAAGAAGGACCTTCAAGTGTCCCCAGTTGTTTTCAGCAGGAGTTCAAGATACAACTGTGAAAGATTCAGAACAGGCTCATTAGGCCCTTTGTGAGCTCATGAGAAAAAATTTAGAGGTGAACTATCATCTGTTGAATGATATGACTTTCAGAAGTTCCTGTCCCTTCCCATGGATTGACACTGACACATTGGAATTCCTGGTTAAAGCCCAGTGGTTCTCTACTCTTGGCCTGACCAGTTGGTATTGGCAAGAGGAGGTGCATTCAGAAGAAAAAGCTAAAACAGTATTCTTCATTAGCAGCTCTTTGAGTTCAGTGTAAAACCATTTAATGTAATGCACTGGGTATGTTCCAAAGCCTTGTGCACATTGTGTTAGCTGACTTGAAGGAATCAACCTGCCTTGTGTACCTGGATGATACCATTGTGATAGGCCAGGAATGAGCAATAAGTAGTCAGAGAGCCAGCCCCCCAGGGTTAACCCTGCCAAATTGCGCCCAGCCCATGCGCCACTTTTCGCCCACTCCTGTGATAGGCCAAACTATTCTGTATTGGATTGTTGTAGATATAGATCTTATTGCTGTTATAGTAACTGCGTTAGGTCACTAGGGATCGCCCAGCTGGTTTGGGCTGGTTCTAGTTCGGTGTTATGGAATAAATGGACACTTGCAACTGCTCGCGCTCTCTGTGTTTTCAGTGATTTCTTTCTAAACTGTGGCACTCCAAACAATATAACACAAACCTTTGAAGATCACTTGCAGAAACTGAAATTGATACTTGAGAAGTTGAAGGGTACTCATCTGGAAATTAAGATAATTAAATATCCGCTTTTTTGCAGGGTAGTAAAATATTTGGAGGTGTTATTTCTACAGAGGGAGTAATCCCAGCTTCAGAGTTTATTGGGTTTGATCTCCTATATGGAACATTTGTAGCAGACTCTGCTACCTTTGCTAGCCCCTTACACAGGATTTTAGACAAAGCAAAGTTCCCCTGAACTCAGGAGTGTTAAGATGCCTTCTTAGAGCTGAAAAAGCAGTTAATGTTCACTTCCATTCTAACACGACCAGACTCTCATTTCCCTTTCTAGTTGTGCACTGACGCAAGTGAAGTAGGCATTTGTGCAGTTTTGCCACGTATGGAAAAAGAGCTAGGAGAAGATGATAGCCTAGTTTATCCAAGCCTTAAGTAGAGGGGCGTGCAAATGTGTGATGACAAAAAAGGGGAGGGAGCTGCCTGCTGGGGTGACCATTACCATACATTTTCAACAATTGCTTGTAGAGAGAAAGAGTATGTTGAAGACCATTATTTTAGTGGCTGCACTGTTTGCATCAACCTGAAGGGTGATTAGCCAGATGTGGTTGGTCAAGTTTGACTATGGGATTGTGCCCTGCCTAGGAAAACAACACCAAAATGCCATTGCCTTGTCCTGGTAGTCTTTTTTGGGAGAAGTTGAACCACATGCTTAAGGGGACAGAGGTGCTTGTTTGAAGATGTGTTTAGTCTGCCAAGTCCACAATTGCTGCTCAAGACATTCTGTTTGGACAGTTCCCTAAAGTCCTTGGTAACCTCTCCAAGTAGCATACTAGGTGGCAGGCACTGGCTGTGTTTGAGGCTTGTTCTTATCTCATGACAGATTCACCAATCCAGCCACCTGGTTTTGACCTACATCATCTTTGGATAAAATTCAATCACTTCAGATGTAGAGATCAGATGTGCTGCTAATGGCTATAAATAGGGTCTATCTGTCTCTCCCTTTGCTTCTATGGCCAGTTAGGAGATGTAGGTCACATTTGTAGGTTGCATCCATTAACAAAAATTGCCTTGAGTTCCTCTTAGACTTGAATAATGCTCTTCACTCAGCTATTGAATGATTAAGACACTTATATTAACACAATTGAATTAATGATCTAGATAAATGCAAACACAATATGTACATATATATGAAATTCACTCTACATTCTCATTTATACTAGATGGTTGAGATTTGAGTTTGTAATGTGCATTTTTGAATAATGTAGTGCAGCAATATTTGCAACCACCAAATGCGTGCTCTGCACTTGGGATTCTTGTCCAGTATTTATGCAAGTGGCATATTCAATATGAAAGCTATATATACTTCCTAATTTAGGTATAAGCTCTATGTGATACAAAAAGGTCATTTTCTAAATGTGATTTTTTTTTCTAGTGAAAAGACCATAGCAGTAACTATCTTTGCTTAAAAGTCACTCTATTTTTACTTAATCTCTTCATCATTTAAAATAAACCAGTATGGTGACCTTCACTCACTGCAGCAATCAGAAACAATAACCCCTTCTGCACAAGGTCATGCCCTTCCATCTGAGTCCCACTCTACCCCTTGCTCTTGCCCTCCAGGGCCAGAGGAGCCCCAAACTTCCCCACACAGCTCCCACATTATAACAGGTTTGGGGAGACATAGCCCATTGGGACTCTGATGCTGTTCTACATGGTACCAGGACCAGGGTTGATGTAGAATTGACTCTCTGTTTCCAGCTCTTTTGTGACTCTTCTTTTTGCACATATACTTCTCCCAAATTTCCCTAGCTTCAACTAGCACTTCTTCTTCGAGTGATGTCCCTGTGGGTTTTCCACAGTTGGTGTCAGGCTCTTCCTGGCACCACAGATCGGAGACTTTGAGAACAGTGATTGGGCAGGCTGCGCATGCGTGAGCAGAGAGCGGTGCTCCCGCCTTTGAAGTAGCAAGTGCAACCTGCTTCTTCTCAGTTCCTTCTTTGCCTCTATCAGCCACAGACAGAGCTCAATTCTCTCCTCCTCAGCGCACTCTGCAAGACAAAACAGAACCACCTATTAGTTTAGATAGTCCTGAGTGCCTTGAGACTATCTTCTTTTTACACAGAAAACAAACAAACAAGCAAAAAAGCTGCCTCCACCAGCTTTTACTGCCGTGCAGCGGCAAGCTGCAGCAAGCAAACAAACAAACAAAAAAAGGAAACAGAAACCAGCGACCCACAAGCATTCTTAGCTGCTTGTACAGCTACAGATAGCTTCTGGGAGACATGCCAGATTCTCCTAAGGAGAAAAGATGTGGCAAATGCCGAGAAATTATGCCAGCCTCTGATGCCCACAGCAAATGTATACGCTGTTTGGGGGACACACATGTACCTCAGAAATGTGGCCTCAACAGACATGGTTCACATGTCTTTATCGCCTGTGTCTATGACCTCCCTACCTGCTTCCAAACTGCCCAGATCTGCTCTCCCAGAACTAGGGGTCAATACTTCTTCCCAACCACAAACACTGCACCTGATGGCATGGTACCTATCTGGCTCTCAGAAGCAGAGCAACAGTGCTCCCAACAAGTGAAAAATGTTCTGCTGCGTAGCAGGAGACAAACGACACACAAGACTTACCTATACAAGTGGCATCAGTTTATACAGTGGTGCGTCCAGGGCACTTGAACCATCCAGGATGCCGTTCCACCAAGTATTGGAGTACATCATGCACCTGAAACAACAAAATTTGTCAATTTCATCGCTCTGGGTGCACATGGCCACCATTATGGTCTTTCACCCTCCCATCGATGAGTTCTCCATATTTGCACACCCCATCTCAAAAAGATTCTGGAAGGGCCTGCAGAACCTTCACCCACCTCAAAAACCCATTCAACTCATGTGGGACTTAGAACTGGTCCTACACTCACTCACAAGACCACCCTTTGAACCAACGGCAACCGCACCACTTACCTTTCTTACCATGAAAACATTGTTCCTTCTGGCGATCACTTCTGCAAAGCGGGTCAGCAAACTCGCAGCTCTCACGTCCTTGCCTCCATACATGACCTTTCACAAGCACAAGGTCATTCTGCGGCCACACCAATCCTTCTTACCCAAGTGAACTCAGAATTCCATATCAATGAACTGATAATCCTGGCCACTTTCTACCCCAAACTACATCATTCCAGGGAAGAAGCCATATTACATGCCTTGGATGTCAGAAGGGCAATTGCCTTTTATCTCGATAGGACTGAATCCTTTCGATCATCCTAGAGATTGATATTTTCCGGGCCAAGAGATCCAAGGGAAAACCACTGTCTTCCCAGTGCACATCAAACCTCATAACACCATGCATTACTATATGCTACTTGCTCCAGAATAAGGCATTTCCAGTGAATCCAAAGGCCTACTCTACCAGCCCTATGGCGACATCTGCTGCTTTCCTAAAGGGAGTCTCACGCCGAAAAATTTGCAGAGCAGCAACATGATTGACTAATCACACTTTCATAAAGCATTACACTATTCCACCGTGCTCCACAACAGATAACGCAGTAGCCAACGAGATTCTCTCCACAATGTGTAGCAATTGATCAAAGCCCACTGTCCATCTCAATGGGCACTGCTACACATTCACCAACTGTGGAGCACCCACGGGGACATCACTCGAAGAAGAAAGAGAAGTTACTCCCTTTGTGCAGTAATGATTGTTCTTCAAGATGTGTGTCCCCATGAGTGCTCTACTACCCACCTTCCTCCCCACTTCTTCGGGCAATAATAGCAACCCACGAGGGCATCAAAGAAGAAACAGAGAGAAGTGGGCTGCGCATGCTACTTCAAATGCGGGAGCGTCGCTCCCCGCTCGCGCATGGGCAGCCCGCCTGATTATTGCTCTCAGCGTCTCCAATCTGTGGAGCCCGGATGAGCCTGACACCAAAGGAGACACACATCTCAAAGAACAATTGTTACTGCACAAAGTGAGTAACTTCTCTTTATTGAACACAGTTGGAAATTGAGCTCAGAATGTTTTGCGTTTACTCTAAAACATGACTGTAGCTCAGGCCTGGGCAAAATACGGCCTGCAGGCTGGATCCGGCCTGCCACGCCACTGGATCCAGCCTGTGGAGGCATCAGGGAACCCCAGGCAGGCTCCCCTGCTTGCCCTGCGCGCCGTGCAGAAAAGAAGCTACAGGGCTCTGTTTCTGTTTTGAAACTGGAGGGGAGGGGAGAAGTTTTAGAAACCGCCCTACCCCTAGCACGTTCCCATTGGCCAGTTTTCTGGCAGAAACCAGCTAATGCAAGCTTCTTGTTGGAATAACAGGCAGCTAAGAAGAATCACACCCCCTCTCCTGGGCTCATTTATTCATGAAGCACATGGCCAGGCAAGCAGGATGGCTGGCTGGGAAACATTTTAAACTTAGCAGGCAGGCAGGCTAGTTTGTCAGCTGACAAGTAAGCTGGGTTGCCACAGCCTGCTTCTGGCAACCCAGCCCTTTCCTGCCCCAACTCTCTGCCCCCCCACTCAACATACCCAAACCCTCTGCCCCCCTCTTACACCCATATCCCCTCCCAGATCTGGCACCCCAATCTACTGCCCCAGATCACAATCCACTTCTACCCTAGGTCACATCTCAAACCCCTACACTACTGTCCCCTGCCCTAGGTCACAACCACCTGCTTCATCCCAACTCCCTCCCAGACACCAGTCTCCCTCCTGCACTCTAGTCCCTTACCCCAAGCTCCCTTCTGCACCCAACCTCCATTCCACACCCCATATCTCCATCATGGAAGAGTGCAGCCCTCGACCACTTTTAAAAATCTTGGAGTTGCCCCCCCCAAAAAAAATTATTGCCCACCTCTGCTCTAGCTTGTGATATTAATGGTATAGTAAATGAATAATCTCATTAGAGATATCTTTGTAAATACACAAAGTGTGTTTGAAATACAGTTGTTGATTACTGTTGTTATGCACTGAAGTCATGAGCCGTTTAGGAATTATGAAATATTTTTATCCTATGACATTTTATGTTAATCTCTCCATAGGGGAAGCCTGTGGGAACGCCAGATGCTGGTGCTTATTTCCGTGTTCTATCAGAGCATGGAGTGGCTGCTTGTTTTACTGCACCAACTGCAATTAGAGCAATCCGTCAGCAGGACCCCGAGGCAGACTTGGGAAAGCAGTACTCTTTGACAAGGTGAATTGAGGATACATTGGATATTTGTTACAGAAATAGACTCAATGGACTGAGGAGAGTATAATGTCTAAGCTTTGGACACTTAAGCAGTGGAACATAAATATATAAAATACCATATTTTATTTATATATGTGTAAATGTATATACAACATTATATAAACACGTGAGACACACAGACACACAAACACACATATACACACTAAAATAATCAATATTAATTACACAAAAAGCATTCTAAAGATTAGGAATGCCTGAATTAAGGTTGCCTGTGCAACCTCCTGGTCTTTAATTAAATCATCACATACTGTTTTTTTCAAAGACTCTGTTATCATTCAGTATATAGCATAGACAGTACTCACTAAATACACAGCTGTTCAATGTATTATTTTGTCATTTTGTTCATTGTGTTGTCCTAGCCCTTATTTACTCCCCACTATTCAAAGCCTGCTCTACAAATAAAATTATTAATTTCCCCAGGGGCTTTTCTGTGGTGCTCATCAGGATAGTGTTTGTGATTCATGCAGATGGTGAGTGGGTATAATGTCCCCATTTTATGGTGGGCTAAAATACAGGGAGATTAAGGTCAAAAGTTTAAACTAATTTTCGGTGCCTAATCTGAGCAACCTGAAATCTGAGTTTTTAGAGTTCTTAGCATTATATGGCACTCTCATGTTCAAAATACAGCTCCCATTTAATTCAGTAACAGCTGTGAATGCTCAGTATTTCTGCAGATTGAAGTCTCCGATTGTGTACCTAGAAATTGAGGAAATTGCCCACCTGCTAAAACTTTGGTTTAAGTGATTGCCTCGCACTATGTAGGCACACTGTGGCCCAGGCAGGGCTAGAATCTAGTTTTCCAGAACAACATTTACCATGTCTAACCCTGGGACTTTCATTTATTTTCCTGCAATCTCCTGCCCCATTCATATGTAATCTTTCAGTTTTTGCATCTAATGAAGCTGGTGGATCCTTAGAGTACTGTCCATTTTGTACATTAAATGAAGCAAAGGTCCTATGAAAAAATAGTATATGATCGTGTAATTAAAGATTCTGTCATAATGCATGTTTACAAGAGAGCAAATTCAGATTGCATAAACAATTTTAATTCTGGTATTTCCTAACTCTCCCATGCCTGTCCACTACTCACCATTGGCTCCTTGTTCTATTCTCCCTGCTTTGCCAGTCTCTGTTCCTCAGGCTTCTCATCCCAGTCTATGCCCAGCGAGTCCTAATTTTCCACTCTAGGCTCATGTTTGAATCCCAATCTACTACAGTTGCAGAATTCCATTCCCTCATTCGACCCAGTCTCCTTACTCAGTCAGTCCCAATACTTTCTCCTCCCAATTACTCATCCTATCTTTCTCCTTCCTCTCAAAACTCTTCCCAAAATCTTCCCAGTTCCTTGTCAGATTTGTCATCCATCCCCCACTGATTTTCTAGTTCCAGTCTCTTTGTCTGGCTGCTTGCGATCTCCCCTCTCCATTAGCTTCTCATGTGATCTGTATCCCCAGTGGCTTTGCTCAGCAAGTTCCAGCCTCACTGCTCTCCCAATCTCAGCCTACCTGCCCCTATCTCTGCTCTAACCAATCCCGTTCTATCCCCTTCCAACTCTCTTGGTGTCTCTCTAGACTTTGTCCTAAACTGCTCAATTCCTTCCTGTAGACCAGATTTTGTCCCTTCAGCATTTAAATTTAGGGGCTTTCTCCTCCACTTTGCCTGGGTGCCAGTAGGTGGATCCTTGAGAGAACATGAGGGACAGGTTCCCTGCTCTCAGTACAAGTGCCTGGCACCACCATCTCCCAGAGCATCTGGAAGAGAAAATTAGAGAGAAAATCTGGTGTTGCCCTTTTCATCTTTGACTGAAGCATGCTCATTTGCTCTATGGGGATAGCATATTGAATCTGATTAGCATTAAGAGCTGTGAGAGAGTTGAGCATGATCAGTGAGGATGGACTCTGGAGATTTTAGCTGGTAAAAATAGTCTGTACTGAGTGTGTGCAAATTTTGATTTTTTTCAGAGATTTGGAACTCAGCCAAATTTGGCTAGATTTTCACAGGGATGACAAAGACACATTCCTGTTACAAAGTCCACCTTGTGCCAAATTTCATATCCTTACTATAAAGCATGGAAAAACTAGAATTTTCCAAAGAAAACATTGCCAGAATATTTTAACATTCAGCAACCATGTATTTTTCTCCAGCTATTTCCGAGAATAAGGCTAACCTATTTTGTCTGAAACTTAAAAAAAAAAAACAGTCTGAGGGAGACGGTTGGCATGGAAAACGTCAGCTGTAATAGTTACAGTTTGATAAATTGTAAGCAACTGAAAACAATGTCTTAATGTGAGTGTTGGCTAGTCTAAATGGGCAGCGCACCCTGCCCCATCTATAACATATGCATAATTTATTTTTAGCAAACAGATATTTAAGTTTTTTTTTTAATGTGCAATTAAACAGTAAAATTGGAGTCTGGATGTTTCCTATCTGTGACTATCTCTCAGTGACTTTTGCATCAGATTTGATCAGCTCATAAATAGAGACAAAGCCTTTAAGTGCCAGCCTTAAAAACTCCCTCTGGGATGTGATAGTCAAGCTGTTCTTTCTGGCTCCGATATCACCACTAATAAAGATTGTGCATCTGGAACCTAACTGACAGTTTGGTTTATGATGTGTGATCAAGAGCAGAATCTCTGAATGTATACTTGAGTTCTTTTGGAAGAGACTCCAGCTTTGCCAACACCTAGCTGTACATCTCCTTCTCCTCACAGATGGACTGATGCTTTCAATATACAAGCACCTGGATTTACAAAAAAGTATGTCTTAATTGGAAGGGAAGAGAGGAAAAACACTTGGAGCTAGTCAAGTCATTATCAGCTGTCAAGATAATGCTTGATGATGACTTAAGCTATGTTTTAGTCATAGGTATTTTTAGTTAAAGTCATGGACAGGTCATGGGCAGTAAACAAAAATTCAATGCCCATGACCTGTCCATGATTTGTATTCTATACCCCAGACTAAATCTTGGGTGAGGGACGCATCCCCAAGGGTAACCTGGGGTATACCGTGGGTGCTGGAGGAGGGATGATGGGTCTGGCAGACTTCCTACCTGGCTCTGCACCTCCTCAGAAGTGGTGACATTCCGCCTTAGCTCCAAGGCAGAAGTGTGGCCAATGGGAACTGTGAGTGAGGTGTCTGCAGGTAGAGGCAATGCTTAGAGCTTCCTGACTGTTGCCATTTCCAGGTAGCCGCTGAAGTAATTGCCGCCCAATTCCCTTACCCCTTCCTGCTCCCTAACATGCATCCTGAAGCCCTATCCCATACTCAAACTCCTGCTGCTGCTGTGGGAGTGGTGTGCGGTGACCTGAGACTGCTCCAGCAGCAGCTGGTTCAACTGGAGAAGTCACGGAGGTCCCAGAAAGTCATGGAATCCATTACTTTTGGACCTTTATGACAAACTTGCAGCCTTAATGATAATAAATTGTATAGCCAATTGCTTAACCATGTTTTGGTTATTATGTAATATATTCTAGAGCAAATGTCAGGAAGTGTCAATGTCAGTCAGGTTTATTGCTGCAATCCAATAATAATATAATTCAGGAAAAGGCTTCTGAAGGATACTAGTCTTCAGAAGCCATTTTGTGCAGTGATACATTAGGTGTTACACATTCTGTTGGCAGTATTTTTAAGATGATTTTGTAAGTTACACATTTCTTTACAAGTCACTAAAAATAAACCCAACAGTTTGTTCCATTTCCTTTCTTTATCCTTGTTCTGAATACTAGCATTCCAGGTATTGGTCCATGAAGGTACCTTCTAGGTTCGTACCATGGTAGAATATTCTTGTTCTCTTCCTTTGGGATATTCTAATACTGGCTTGTAAGAAGAACTGACTACCTGGTACTAAGGTAAAATACTCATAAATCCTGATCCTTGACACCTTTTCTGTCTATTTAATCCAAAGATTATGTCTATTAATGCAAGATGTCCAGGGATATTTAGTATAGGATTATAGAAAAGGTGTAGGCCATTTTAGGGTATTTAATTTCAATAATATTAGTATTTAGTGCATACTAATGTTTGTGTGTGTGTGTATACATACGTAGAGATTTTATTTATATATAAAAATAATGTGCCAGCCAGATATATTGGTCAAGAATAAGGTTTAGAGGTAATATATGGATTATTATTTCTCTGTGGTACTCCTCTGGCCTGTAAACTGGTGTAACTGATTAGCGTGGTCTACTGGGCTATTGCATCATGGACTGCTCTATTTTAAACATAACTTCAGGGAGCACACACTGAAATTTATTTTTATTTGCATAAAGCTCAAGTTATTGTGGCTTTGTGCAGAGAAAAATCTACCCTGACAACTTGGTGTATGAGACATGGAACTGCAACACAACCCCTGTGTTAGACTGTGGGCATGGAATACCAATAGGGTGACGAGGTAACAAGTGTGAAAAATAGGTATAATAGGCGCCTATACGAGATAAAGCCCTGAATATCTGATATGCTCTACTAGACCTGTGCAGTACTTAATCTTTGATAGATATTTGATAGTTCTTTGCCCATTAAAATCTTTTGCATCTATTTATGAGAGTCCTTGTTAAGTCTCCTGCAGTGAGCGGGGGATCTAATGGCTGACTTGTTCAGTTGCTTCCCTATGGCCCTATCCAATATAACCCTGCTGTGGGTTTTAAGTGGTGTGGAGGATCATGCACGCATCCTCTGCACTGAGGAAAGATTCATCCAGAGAGAAGAAGACAGCCCATTACCAACAAAAGGAGTAAAATTAGATTAAAAATGAAGGTATCCCAATTTTTAACTTAATAATTTGTCTTTTGCATGTTTAAATTATACCTTCCTATTGTCTCTGGATACATTTTGAAAGAATTAATAAAAACTCCACAATACAGCCACCATCTTACATTAGTAAATGCAAACAAAATCCACAGCCGAATCCTTTAGTAAAATGTTTGGAGATAAAGGTGGAGGTCTTGTGAGGAACATCGCTTTCTCTTGTAAAACTGGAATTACAAATTCCAGAGATAACAGCTCTCCACTGAAAATAGTTTGTTCGTTGTTTCACCCTACATGGCATTCAGTGGGGCATGACAGCTGGCCCTACATATACCACAAAAGCAAAAATCTCTGATGACTATGAACATTGGGTGTTTGCACATCTAGAATGGAATGGAGATGAGCAACACATCTCAAAGAACAAGAATTACAAAAGATAGATAACCATTTTATCTGTCCTCCTGTGGCAGTTTTCCTGCTTCATCTTGCCATAGGTTGCTTTGATCAAGGCAGCAAAATTATATATATAAATTGGACTTAACTTTGATCTTCATGATATGTGTACTCATCTCTCTGTCTGGAACTATGTGTAAAGTATTCTATCAAGTCAATGATAATTCAGATGGGTGAACACTGATCCTCATTTACTGATCCCTAATTGATAATTAGTGATCTCTTTAAAACTACACAGAGAATTCTTAGTTTTTCTCCCTCCCAACTTTTGGCTACTACTAGAAAATTGCCTAACATGTAGAACTCTGCTGTGAATGGAGCCAAAAACTCTTGTCCATGGAGAGGAAATTACGGTTACAGTCCATAGTATTAATATAATTTAAATTAATTGTTTTAGTTAATAAAGCTTTGGCTAGTCTTTGGAATCTTGCCCTTTTTCGCTAACAATTAGATTGCTCCACTGAATTGAAATAAACAAAAATGGAAGAATAATATCTTATTTTGTGAGCTCCATTTAATTTGTGATGGAATTACGTTTTTATTGTGAATCTATTGAGATGGAACAGTGCTGTAAGCTTCCTCACAGCAGGATCCTGCTAATGTTTCGGAGAAAGGAATACTACTATGAATTCAATGTCCTCCTTTCTCTCATGGGTTTTCATCGTTGACAATAATGGAAACATTTCTATGCACAAGTCATTTTGCCCATTGTATTACAGGGAAGATCACTGAACAATGACTAAGAAAGAATTATAATGCCAAATAAACTTAATGCTCATTAATTTATATAATTATCTCCTAAATTTTTATAGAAGAAATGTCTATGAAAAGACTACAGTTGTTGTTTGACACAAAACTGTATTCTTCAAACATGAAGCATAATGTTCATGTGACTTGATTGCAAGATTATAGTACTCTATGTCAAGGGGGAATTCATTGTGAACATGACACGCTCTCTCTTGCTCATTCCCTCAAAAAAACCCACCACCAATAACAACCAACCAAAGCAAACAAATAAACAAAAACTTTCTTGATGAATTTCACTAAATTAGAAAGAAAGATAAATATTTTTCAAATAGTTTTTATGTACTTACATTCATGGGCGCAGTCTTGGACACATGCAAGTGTGTAATCTTCTTCACACAAGTATCCCATTGAGGTCAATGTGGCTGCTCACATAAGTGCAGTTACTCCGTCATTTCATCTTTTTCGTATCTCTCATTGGACCCAAATATAAAGTTTTCTGTTTCTCCTAAAGAAGGGCTGCTTATTTTTTTTTCCATGGAGTGACTGGGATGAACAGTGGTAGATTATTCTTATCTCAATTACCATGCTTTTATAGTGAGATATTTGTTTTATTGACTTCATAGTCGTCCTAAGTGTCTGTAGACATATGAGAGAGAAAAATAGGCACATGGAAAGTAGGGTGTAAATCATTCACAATGAAATAGAAATGCTTGTGGTATGTTACAACAATGTGACTACTTATATGAGTATAATTATTGTGTAAGAGTTTGCATAAGACCTTTAGTCTGATATAGGTTGTACCTTCCTTAACTGGGACTCTCTGGTCTGGCAACATCCATGGTCCAGGATGTTCCTGGACCACAGAGCCCAGGTATAGGGAGGGTGGGTTGCAGGGCAGGAGCAGCACTGGGTGCACAGAGACTCAGCTGGAGGGCAGAGGGGCGGGCAGCTCAGCAGGGAGCTCTGGCCCCTGTGGCCAGCTGGTAATGGGGGCTCAACAGTGGCAGCTGCAGAACTCTGGCCCCAGCCTCAGAGCTGTGGGACGGCAGCAGCAGCTGCAGAGCTCCAGCAGCAGCGGCTGCCAGAGAACTCTATCTCCGGCTGTGGAGCTCCAACCCCAGTGACAGCCATGGCCCAGCAGGCAGCAGCGGGGCTAGGTTGGAGCCCTAGCCGGGGGCAGCAGGACAGCATGGGCCATGTTGAGAGGGACCTCAACATGGTCCCATGTTGAGAGGGACCAGGATTTGCCTGGTCTGGCAAATTTCCTTATTTAGGACTGGTCTGGTCCTGAAGGTGCTGGAAGAGGGAGGTCAAACCTGTAGTATATTCTGTGTTCTAGATCATTAATAATAATTTGTGTAGGGGCCTAGTTAAAAACCACTTCATTTCACCTTCAAGACTTTACCATACTGAAGGGGAAGTGAAATAAATGTGTAGTGCTTCATGAGGGATGACAGCTTCTGACAAAGCATATGAGAAAACATAATGTTAAAAGATTGTGTGGGTTTAATGTATGGTTACATAGCACTATTTAATTTACTGCTACTACTACTACTACTAGTAATGATGGCATGTAATGTCAAGTACATATGCCATCAACTGAGTATTTGTAATGTGCATGCATCGTATTATTCAGCAAAGAAGTGTCTATAATAATTGTGTTACTTTATTGTACTATTTGGAAAGCTAAATGATTTGTAAATTCTTAGACTAAGTAACCTTCAATAGAGTTTCAAGTGTTATACTTATCTTCTCTGGTGTTGTTTGCCTTTGAAATTTACAGGTTGCTTTTAGCCCGGGCTTTCTCTCTCCTGTCACTCTCAGAATTTACAAATTTTAAAAGTATTATTTTTAATTCATATATGACAAAGAAGATCTGCTTTAAGATTATTCATGTACATTGGGAAAGGGGTTAGCTTTAGTAACTGCAAGAAATCCCATTTTCAAATGAGTAGTTCAGTTAAGGTTGGAAAACTTGAAAAAACAACCTTAAAATAGAAAAACTTAAGAAACAACAAGTAGCATCTTAAAAACTAACAAAACTTGTAGATGATATCATGAGGTTTTGTGGGAACAACCCACATCTTCAGATGACTGGAGTGTTAGAAGTCCAGATCCAAGTATATATAAGAGAAGGGGGGGAGGGGAGAGGGAGGAAGAAGAAGAAAAAAGGGGAGAGAGAGAGAGAGAGAGAGAGAGAGATGGTTCAAATAGTTAGAAGAGGCTGATAAGAACAATTAGCACCTCGATTATTGGGTTGGTTAGTTAAGTCATTAGGATGTGGAAAGTAGTGTGTGAGCCAGCCGATGTCCTTGTTCATACTATTTGCATAAGAATTAAAGTGGAATTCTGTTGTTTTCTCTTTTTGTCCTGTCTTGAAGTAGTTCATGTCTGGGTACTTTTTGGCTCTATCAATCTGTTTTTTCACTTCTCCGGGTGGGTATTACAATTTTATGAATGCCTGATAGAGATCCTGTAGGTGTTTGTCTCTGTTTGTGGGACTGGAGCAAATCTGATTGTATCGTAGGGCTTGGCTATATGCAGTAGATTGAGAAATGTGTCTGGGATGGAAGCTAGAGGCATGAAGGTAAGTGTAGCAGTTTCTGGTATAGGGTGGTGCTGTTTACTGCTTTAACTATGGAGAGACTACTAGTCTTTCCATAAAACATCTTAATTTCTGTGTAATTGATTTCTTTTTGTCTCTGATTCTTTTTCTACTCTTTATAGCTATCTTCCCTTCATTTCTCAACTCCTTTTCCCATTTACACAGGGTCAGA
>CM057845.1:65079430-65100569 GCA_030068395.1 Apalone spinifera
ATTTGCAATTTCGATCTGTCTAATTTATATCACTCTTTCAAAAGAGGGATGTAGCCTAGACATAGCCTCAGTCTGTGTGTGTGTGTCTCTCTCTCTCATGGTTTTTATTTGTTACATGAAATAAGCACATTAGAAAAGCCTTATGCTTGTTTTTTGGAGCTCTTTATTCCAAGAATATTCCTTTCCGTTTCTGTGCATCACTGCTTGTTTCACAGATCTTTGTATGAGGCAGAAAGTTTTCTGCCCGCTCCATGATGGGTGGCATATGGAATAAGTATGAGGCAGGCAAAAAAATGTGTTTTTATAATTGGCTGGAACAGAGAAGCTTCCTTAGTTCTGATCTGATTTTACCATTTACAATAAAGTCAGTCCAGGGGGCTTAAAGTACAGCTTATTTGTACAAACATTTCAGAGCTTGTGTGAGAAATATTCAAAATATAGTGATATTGTTTTTTACTTAATCCTTGTGCCTATTAGTTGATAAAAATAAAAGTGATACAGCATGGAGATTGGACCTATTTTTTCCTCCTGTGCAACTTCAGTAATACTGAAGAATAGATTCATAAATAAAATAATCCATTTTCACTTCTGAAAGGTTTGACTATAGCTTGTGAAATTGTATGCAGCTAGTGTACCCAGGCTTAAAGAAAAGGCTCCCTGAAGTCTGAGAACAAACATATATCGTTCCTGCTAGGAGACTGAGCGTCATATTATTTTTTTTAATGTAGAGAAATTTTATGATGATCCTGTCACTGTCAGTTGTCACTCTGAAGAACATTTTATTAAGAGGATTTCCATTGTTGTGAAAATCTAATAAGTCTTCAGTACATTACATTTAGCATTAAATCATACCCTTAAATCATGTAGAGAGCCATTTGATTATGTGTGGAAACTTCTGAGCTTTGGAGCAAGACAGCTAATACTAGATAATGCAGGATGACTTGTAATGTAAGCAGGTGTTAGGCAGTTCTTTTGGTCATATGAATCAAAGTACATTTTATAAATGTGTTACTGAGGTACAGGTTGAACCTCCAAAACCCAGGACTCCGTCATCCGGCAGCATCCATGGTCTGGCAGGACCACAGATGTTCCTGAACTAGGGATTCCTGGCTGGGAGCCCCAGTGGCAAAAGGGCTGGTGGCTTGGAGCTCGGCAGCACAGCTGTGGTTGCATCAGTCCTAGTAGTGGGGCTGGGGATGTGGCAGCCCCAGTAGTGGAAGTGGGGCTGAAGAAGCAGCAGCCATGGCAGCCCTGGTAGCAGGGCTGGGGCTGGGAATGTGGCAGCCCTGCTAGTGGGGTCAGAGCCTAGGGACATGGTAATCTGGGTTGCTGGGGACGCAGCAGCATGACAGCCCAGCGTGGGGGAGGGGGGCAGCTAAGGCCAGCAGCAGGGAAGGGAGGCGGGCTGGGGGTCCAGTAGCAGGGGACCTCCCCTGGTCCAGCAAATTCCCTCATTTGGGACCAGTCAGGTCCCCAGGGTGCCAGACCAGAGAGGTCTAACCTATGTACAATTTAATAGTTATGAATTACTGACATTCTAGCATGTTGAGACTAGTTCAGCTTTTTAGGGTCTTCATATTGCAAGATGCTTAGGTTTTTGGGAGTTGAGGATATTCTCCAAGCTATAGTATATGTTTAAAAGAGCAGATTTGAATGTATTGCCAGTGACAAAGCAATATGCAACACAGTCCTTTTTATTAGCAGTTTTCATAGATATCTGTAAAACAGTCTATAAATTAACACCATTTAAGACAATTTCTTATTTTCTCTATTAGTTGTTATTTGAGCTATAAACTAGGGAGAAAAGAGACATTTCTAATGTGATTTAAAAATAGATTGACAGTGGAGAAGTCCAGAGAGAAACAGCAAAGCTATTCCAGATGGCATGGGCTACAGAAACAAAATTTCTCTAACAATTATGGTGAGTTGAGATTGAAGGACAGAGCGGAAACCAAGAGCAGTGACATTTATGTGCTAGGATAAAAAGGGACTGTGCTAGAAGATGGCTTCATAGAGATATTCTGAAAGCCATGTTAAGAACCAGGGCAATTCTAAATTGAATACGTAGACTGTCACAGCATCGGACACAGCATGTACTTGTGCTTTCTCTGTTATCTCTCTGTGCCCCTTGTTGGTGTTTGGTTTTTTGATATTACTTGTCTTGGGATGAATCTGGCATTTCTTCCCCCTTAGACTAGTACCCAGCTACACTACCTCGTGTGTACCAACCACTTTATCACCTTACAGGTACAACTGAGTTTTGGGCACCTGCATTTCCTCCCTCTGGAAACCAGCAATGGTGATTCACAACCCTTCTTAAAACAAAGTAATTGTATTTAGCAATTGGAACAAAGCATTAGAGAAAAATTGATTTAAAAACACCAAGCAGCCTCCCTGCATGTCTAGTTTAATCTAATTGTACACTCTGCTACAAGCCAAATTAGAACAGAACAGAACAAAACCAACTTAAATTGTTAGAAAGCCAATATTGTGTTCTCTGTCTGCCTAGTTCTGACCACTTCTTTCCCTGCCTTCCCTTAGATGAATCATAGCTGCCCCTCCTCCTTCCCCATCTGCCTGAATTCTTTACCAAGTGTACAAATGGTGCCTTGTTGCTTCCTGTTTCTCCCCATCCCCTGGAAACAGGTATGAGAGCTACCTCGAAGAACCAGGTAGAGTAAAAGCTACTACCTCTGACATTGTCTCTTAATTGCCCTGAAGTGGAACCTTTTTGGTGACTTTTAGAAAGGGCCACCTCATTCTTGCCTGAGGTAGTTAAGCAGGCTCTCCTACTGAGACAGGTCCCTAGTGTAAAATATCCACCTCCATATATTTTACATAAATGCCATACTCGTGGCAGATCCAGATGCACTGTTACTCACTGCCTTGTGTGACAAGATGTGGAGAGGTATCCAGTCTGTGGAACTCAGAATTGGAAGGACAAGAAAATACTTTTATTATTCAAGGGCACGAGGAAGTGAATGCCTTAAGATTTTAGCTTAAATAAAGCCAAAGCATTAGCACATACAAACAGTGGGGGATTTGTTGGGATTGGTTCTGCGTTGGGCAGGGGGCTGGACTTGATGACCTCCTGAGGTCTCTCCCAGCTCTATGATTGTATGACAGAGATAGGCAAACTGGTAGATATGAAGCTTCAAGCTGAGGTGCCTAACTGGACAATGACTCAATCACTTTCAGAGGATCCAGATACTTAGCTTGCTGAAGTGGATCAATGTTCCTGGTTTTGGGCTTCTGGTCATGCTGTCCAGCTGCAGACTTTTGACATCCCTGTTGGCAATGTGAACTCCACAACCTTATGAACTAGGTCCTGAAATTAGTGCTGACTTCCCCCATGCCTTTCTAGCAGTTCCTGGACATTTCTCAGGCTTTATCTACACTTAGAAGTTTAAAGTGCAGCCATGGCAGTGCTTAAAACTGAGAGGCTACGTCTACACTGCAGGCTTCTTGCGCAAAAGGTCTTGCTCAAGAGCACATCCACACTGCCATATGCTTTTGCGCAAGAGATGTGCTTTTGTGCAAGAGCATCTATGGCAGTGTAGATGTTCTCTTGCACAAGAAAAATCTGATGGCCATTTTAGCCATAGGGGTTTCTTGTGGAAGAAACCCCTGTTCCCATCTACGCTGCCTTCTTGTACAAGAGCTCTTGCGCAGGAGGACTTATTCCTCATGGGGAGAGGAATAACTGTTGTGCAAGAAGCCCTCTTTTCTGATGCTTTACTGTAAATTTACTTGCGCAAGTATATGCATACAGTGTAGACGCTCTGCAAGTTTTTGCACAAGAACAGCTGTTCTTGCGCAAAAAGCCTGCAGTGCAGACATAGTCAAAATGTGGCCATGGCATGAGAGCTGGGAGAGAGCTCTCCCAGCACTCTGTATAAATCACCTCACCAAGAGGAGTATCTCCCAGCTCTGCAACCTGGTTCTCACTGGACTTTCATAGCACTGTAACCTGCTGCTTTCAGTCAGGGTGGTTTTTTACACCCCTGAGCCAGAAACTTACAGTGCTGTAAAGTGCCAGTGTAGACTTAACTTCAACAACCCACCAAATGTGTGAGCCTTCTTGTCCACAGTTTTCTTCTTCAAGGATATACGGTAGTAAAAGTCAGCAGCTACACAGACTTTGCACAGAATTTAAAAAAACTATTAATTTTCACTTAGTGGCATGAGAAATAAACACGAGGAACATGCCAGGTTCCTCTCCATTCTGGAGTGTTCTTTGCACTTGGGCATAGTCCAGCTGTGTGCCCAGGATCCTTCCTCTATGCTTGTAGTTCCAGCTTTTTCTGGCTTTGATGGTCCCCTGCTACAAAAACATGCCAGTCTCTTCCTCTCTTATGCGCCAACCTTCTTGTCTCTCCAAAAGCCTTCCCTTTTGTGCCTCTTATGGATCCTTTTTTAATTCCCCTACTTAGTTACCTCTTTTCCTCTGCCCTGTTTGTGGGATGCATTTGTATTATTTTAGGTATGACATATGTAGCAGGTAAAATGTGGGTGGAAGTGAGATAGTGTTTTGTTACTGTAAAGATGCTGTGAGGACTCATTGGGTTATTGGGAACCATGCTGGAACATGTCCTTCCTCAGCTGCTGACTGTTGAACAATTTGGAGACTTTCCAGCTGGAGGAGATTTCATCCAGGCTCGCTGAAGTTGCCAAGAAAGGTCTTTCTATACTTCAGAGATGGGTCCATCAGCAATGATGGAGGACAGGATACTTGGAACAAAGGAACAGAGGGAGGGTACTTCCAAGTACAAATTTATAGGGAACCAAAATTTAAGACAGCATATCAGTTGTTTGGTCATAGTGCAGTTGTTAAGGTTAACGACTTTCTATCACTCCTGGTTTGAAGAGCGTACTATTAGTCCTTTAAATGGTATGCTGCTTGTAGTGGATTCCACATTTACAGAGATGTTCCGTGATACATAATTCATAACAGCATCTTTGTAACATCAAGCATAATTCTTCGTAAGTTCTACAGACATGTTCCCCAAATTGCCATGAAAAGAAGAGGGAGCTCAAAATCAAGATAACACTAAAGTTTCAGGCACAGGAACAAATAAACAGTCCCCTCTTGCTCAAGAGAAGTCATTGTCTTTAAAATGTTTAGTTGGATTATTTTAGGATGAAGTCACAGATTTACTTCCCCGAAAAAAGGAGGAGAGAATAAAAAAAGCATTATTAAAGGGGTCAATTATTGAAAAACAGCATTAGCAGCAGGAGTTGTATTAAAGGTTCAGTTATGTAACATAGCAAGTTATTTGTACTGTTATAAGTGTTGAGGAAGTAGGAAAAACTTATGTAAGAGTAAGTTAGAAAATGGGATGGGATAGCCTTCCTCCAATTTAAAATTTGTTATTGAAGGAAATA
Source organism: Apalone spinifera (assembly GCA_030068395.1). NCBI lineage: Eukaryota > Metazoa > Chordata > Testudines > Trionychidae > Apalone > Apalone spinifera. Next base: position 65,084,816 of record CM057845.1, read on the forward strand.
TTTCCCACTTGCAATAGCAGAGAACTTTGTAGCCTGCCACACTTTAGGTATTGTTTAAGGCCAGTATTTATTCTAGCATATTTCTTTTCAAGCCAACTGAGGATACAACTGACATTTACATTACTCTGTTCTTTTTTTTCTTTGTTTACTTTTATGTCTACAGTTTATTAATAGAAAGCAGTCAGCCATTGTGCAATTACTGCTTTCTCCAATCTGTGCATTCTCTTTTGAATCTTGGTTTCAGCAATACTGTATGTGAGCTATTTCATTCCCAAATCTCTGTGTTATGTTTTGATTGTCAGATTGTTCATTAAGCAAGTACATGGTCATCAAGTGTTAGAAAAAAATGATCTATTTTGTAAGAAAATTAATCCATGGCAAACAAGCCAATTCCAAATAAAAAACAGTAAAAATGGTAACTTTTTATCTTAGTGCAGGTAACTCCTATTGTATTTGAATAACCATTGAGCTCAATTATTGCTTGTTGTGTGCAAGGTTCAAAACTAAGGATATGCTTGTAGATGTGTGAAGGTTTCTGGCTTTTAATAATCTGGCAAAATCTTTCCCACTTACTTGAGAATCTAAGATTTTCAGTGTATTGTTCTGAGTTGGGAAACTGCAAGAGGAGACCAGCTACTTGTGAGATACTCTGTGAGGGGTGGTGGCATTGTGATTCTGGCCTGAATGTTCTCTGCATCAGCTGTGCAGCGGAGTTGTAGTCATTCATTTCCTTTTTTCTTCACTCTGCTCAGATTAATACAGTGAAGAGGTGAGAGGCAATAATGAGGTTGGTGATTCTTGTATAGTGAGAATATCCTTTGTGGGAAAGGGAACATGGATGGAGTGATGGGGTTAGAGATTAGTAACATGGGGTTGAGAAGCAGTTCAACTGTCATAAAGGACAGAAAATTCGTCTGAAGGACGACGAACCCTGAGAAGCTGAAGAAATATGTCAAGCTGAAATAGGAAAAAAAAGTGCAATGAAAGAAGAGAAAAGGAGAATAAACACAAGCAAGACATATATAGGTAGATTTATTAAAACATTTTAATATGCTCTAGGTACCTCTGCCAATATATAGAAAAGCAAAATTAACACACAAAGACAAAAATAATGCAGCAGCCTCCTAAAAGCCAAGAATGGGATTACTTACAAACACACAAAAACAAAACAAAAACTCCACTTCCTAACTGTGTCTGTTAAGCCTTAATGTGCAAATCTCCATCCCCAATTACTCGAGAAAAGATCTGGGTGTGCAAAGCATTCTGAAGTCCAACAGCTATGGGCTGTTTTAGACTTGAAGGTAAGTATGTTCCCGGGCACTCATTAATGGATCTCAAAATCAATGTGTTGTTTCAGGCCAATTCTACAAGCCAAATACACAGAGAAGGGTTGGAACTTAACTTCATTTACAAGTTTGATTCTTATCAAAGAGGAATGAATAAAGATATCGGCTGGCTCACATGCTACCTTCCACAACCTAATGACTTAACCAGCCAACCAACCAAACAATGGGTGCTCATAGAGGTGCAAATTGTTTTTATCAGCCTCTTGTAACTTGAACAATCCAATTCACTATTTTTTTTCTTTTTTCCCTCTTTTTTTCTTTTCTTCCCCTCCTTCCCCTCACCTCGCCTTCCCTTATTTATTCTTGGATCTGGTCTTCTAATACTCCAGTCATCTGAAGAAGTAGGTTGTACCCACGAAAGCTCATGATACCATCTACATGTTTTGTTAATCTTTAAGGTGCTGCTAGATTATTCGTGGTTTTTTAAGTTTTTTCAGTTACAGACTAACTTGGTTATCCCTCTGAAACCAAAGACGTGGGGCCCTCATGGGAAAGCCCTGCCATCAGCTCACTCTCTTTGAAATCCAAGGGAATTCAATTAACGCTAATGCAGCCACATTGCAGAGAGATAAAGAAAGAGAAACCCTGTATGAAACATAGGATGGTATAGAAAGAAAAAAAGATGAAATCCTGAAGGACCTTTCTTTGCCTGAGATGACTACTTGGAACCTTTTTAGGAGCTAGGAATAAAGTCTGTGAATCCTAATGGAAGGAAATGGGGCAAGTCAACAGTTGCCTCATGGCCAAGGGTATTTACGAGAACTAGTGCTCTAATAGTATCAGTATGGATACCTGATTTTTATCTCTTGGAGATCATCTAGCAAGGTACCCAGAATAGTCCACAGCCTGTCCCCACATTGACAGAAGTTAAGAAGATTTTGTACGTCAAAATGATCTGAGAGTTGTTTTGCCACAGTCATCTTAATTAAAAATGGAAAATTTGTGATGTTGGGAAAAATCTGTCTATATCATCAGCATTTGAGTGATGGCTTCACAACAACTTTCTTGACTGAAATTAGGTACCTGCCCTTCATAGGGCACTGGGCAGAGTTGCTGCTGTTCCTTGCTTGTCTTGTCCAATAAAGAAGCACTTAGCTGCAAAGCACAGATTGGAGCACAAAATAGACCTAAGGTTTCTAGTATCTCACGAGCATCATTGGCCTAAACGTAGCAAGAAAAGGCTTAATTGCTTTGTATCTACTGAAGTGTATATTTCAGATCAGTCAATTTTCTCTTCAAAGTAACATGCAATTTCCTCACAATGGGAGGTACTTGCATCATTTGGAATAACCAACACTGTCCTTTACTTGACACAACTCTGCTGATAAGCCAATGCTTGGTGGAAAAAAATTAGTCTTATTTGCCTCATGCACAACCACTGCATAAAGGATCAACAATTGTTACAGTACTATTGGTCATATCTAGCCCACTTTCATTGGTATTTTAGACCTCTTTTCTTCTTGCTTTCTTTGTCATAGATCATCATGATGATCTATAAGAATGTAGTCAGAAAAGATTATATCTAGGGGAAGGGTCATTTAATTAATAATACTTCTTTTGTCTTTTTAATTGCTTTTATAGAAAGTCTTATGAAGAATATATTTATGTTTTATAAACAGAAATATTAATATATAATTTGCATATCTTAAAGGACATGATTGTATGTTTTTTGGAGTGGGGAGGTTTGAGAGACCTACGTATGGATGGAAGTAGTGTATTTGAACATTGTGTTCATCTTTTTACAGGGAAAGGATAACTTTGGTTTATGCATATATTAGTGCAGGTGCTTGGTTTTTGCATATTTATAGAAAAATAATACTTTGCATTTAAATAGCACTTTTCATCTTCGAAGTGGTTGTTCAAACATGAGCTAATTAATTCTTAAAACACCCCTGTGAGATAGGTAAAGTGTTATCCCAGTTTCACAGGTATGGAAATTGAAGAAAAGAGATGACTAGCCTGGAGCCACACAGCAAGTCATTACAGATTCAGGGTTAGAACTCAGAAGTTCCTGTGCTCAGAGAAGAAGTTTCCTGTCATGCTTGCATATGTCTGTGTGTGAACGAGTGATGGGTAGTTGAAAAATACATTTGGGACCCAGCTTTGTGTATGTATTGGAGTTTTAAGGGACTATTAAAGGAGTGGCCAAACTTACTGGTTCTCACATATGACAGTGTTCAGAAGTTCATGAGCTGGAATTGCCAGGTTGCCAGGACTCAGAGCTTCAGCCCTACTCCTGCTAAAAGCCCCAAGTCCTGACAGGTGCACCCTGCATTGCTGGAACCCCCAAACCCTTTTCCCTGCTGGACAGAAGCTCCTACCTCATCACTTCCCTGCAAGGCAGAGGTCCCAACCCTCCTCCCCTCCCATATTGTAAGCAGACATGTGAGACGGATTTTAATGGTAAAAGAGCTGTGTATGGCTTTACAGCCAGTTTTCCCATCTCTGGAGAACAATATGCCTCTGCCAGGTTTTTCTAGTTAAGCATTCCAAATAAATATAATGTAAGATACTTTATCAAAAATATATTTTGTTAGTATGCTAAATCTTTTAACATTTAAGGATTATACTTAGTATATCCATATTTCCAAGGAGGCTCCTATTTTCCTTAGCATGGATACATGAGACAGTACTGAGAATAGATTACCCCCATTGATGCGGGAACTTGGATTTTAGTAGAGCAGTGTTTTTCAATGTGGGCCACAGGCCTGCTTTAGGAAAGCTGCTAGTTGGCCCACACTGCTTTATTTACCTAAAGGGCCCATAGCCATGGAGCCTGGAGGCTCCCCTTGGCACTTTTTTGCCATTTCCAGCCAAGAGGGACCATGGGAAGTGGCGTGACCTGGGCCACTACTTCCTGCGACTCCCCTTGGCTGGAAATGGCAAACCAGAGGCAATGGGAGCCATTAGGCTCTTTGGTTATAGCCCCTTTAGGTAAACAAAGTGACACGGGCCTGCAAGTAGCTTTTCCAAAGCAGGCCGTTGGCCCACCGTGAGAAACAGTGTAGTAGAGGAATATAGTTAACAACCTCACCACCCCCTTATTGCTATAACTGAAGAGCTGATGGTTATGAAAGTTTGCATTAGAGGTATTCCTCTGCACCTGTTAGCTATTCAGCATCTATAGAAAATAAATGTAATGTTCCAATATCTTTTTGTTTAAAAAAAAAAAAGTTAAATAAAATGTACTTGTTCTATTAAGTGTAAGAAGTAAGGCTCATTTGTCTTGTAGATACAGTCTGTTTAAAGAAATCTCTCCAGCTACAAATGTAATGTTTGCTCGGAAGGTTTTGCAACTTTTTAACACAAACTTTAACTATGGAGATAAGATACCATAAATGAAGTATGTAAAACGAGTCTGAGCATTAGGTATCAACATAGATATGAAGTTTGGCACTGTATGGCTACTCAAAAGTGGTTGTAGTTTCTATAGCATAATCATGGCCTTGGGTACTCTGTAACACAGGGCCAAATTCACTGTTAGCAAGCCCAAAAATTCCATGGCAAAATTTACTTTATATCCTTCATTCTTATCCCCATTCCCTCTCAAATGTAGAGAATTATTATTTTAATTACTTCCGTAATTTATCATTTGTATTGCAGTAGTACATAGGAGCCCTAGTCATTGACTAGGACCCCATTATTAGGCCCTGGATAAAAGAGAGATATTTATAATAAAAACAACAATAAAGTGAGTATTGTGCCCCTTGTATTCTTCTATTGATCAAAGAGACTGTCCCCAAGATCTTAGCAAGCTCAGAGCTATTATTCATAGTTAACAATACTCCTTGGTACAAATATTATTACTGACTGATTTTTATCATGATAATTTTAGTGGATGAGTTCTCTGTTAAGACTGTTGCTTAATCACAGTTAATTCATGCAATTAACTAAAAAATAATCCCAATTAAAAATGTAATCAGAATTAATCACAGTTTTAATTGTATTGTTAAGAAATAGAATACCAGTTGGATTTTATTAAATATTTTGGATGTTTTCTACATTTCCAAATATATTTATTTCAGTTACAATAAAGAATACAACGTATACAATATTCACTTTATTGTTGTTTTTATTACAAATATTTGCACTGTAAAATGATAAAAGAAATTGTATTTTCAGTTCATGTCATACAAGTGCAGTAGTGCAATTTCTTTTTTGTGAAAACACAATTTACAAATCTTAATTTTCTTGTTACACTGTTTTGGTTTTGAGTGTATCTATGTAATTCATTTGAGCCTACAAGCCCACTCAGTCCTACTTCTTTTTCATGCAGTTGCTAAGACAAACCAATTTGTTTACATTTATGGAAGATATTGCTGCCAGAAAATGATAATAGGTGTTTACATAGCACTTTTGTGCCTGGCATTGCAAGATATTTACATGCTAGACATGCTATGGATTTGTATGCCCCTTTATGCATCAGCCACCATTCTAGAGGATGTGCTTCCATGTTGATGCTGATTTAAAAATGTATGTATGGCTGAACTACTTGAGAGAGAATTGAGTGTCTATTGCTCTGTTTTACCCACATTCTTCCATATATTTCATGTTATAGCAAACTTGGATCATGATCCAGCACATGTTATTCATTTTAAGAACACTTTTAACTGCAGATTGGACAAAACACGAAGAAGGTACCATTGTGAGATTTAAAGCACGGTTTAAGAATCTGAAGTGCCTTCCAAAATCTGAGAGGGCTGAAGTGTGGAGGATGTTTTCAGAACTCTTAAAAGAGCAATACTCTGATGCAGTAGCATCTGACTCAGATGATGAGAATAAGTATGCATCAATCTTCACTGCTTTGGATTTTAATTGAGCAGAACCTCTCATCAACATGGACACACGTCCTCTGGAATAGTAGTGTGAAGCATGAAAGAACACATGAATCTTTAGTGCACCTGGCACATAAATATCCTGAGATGTCAACTACAATGATACTGTCTGAACGTTTATTCTCATAAACAAGAATCAGGCAGGAGTATCCCCTTTCTAAATAAATTTGTTTGAGTAATTGGCTAAACAGTAAGTAGGACCAAGTGTTTTACATTGTTTTGTTTTTGAATGCAGTTATTTTTGTACATAATTCTGCATTTGTAAGTTCAACTTTGAGGATAAAGAGTGCTTGTATTAGGTGAATTGAAAAATACTGTTTTGTTTTTTTACAGTGCAAATTCTTGTAATAAAATAAATATAAAATTATAATTGAAATCAATATATTTGAAAATGTAGAAATCATGAAAAATAGTTAAATAGTATTATATTATTAGTGAGTAGAACAATTAATCATTAATTTTTAATCATGTGACTAATATTGATATTTTTTTTAATTGCTTGACAAGCTTATTCTCCATACATATTCCATACACCATACATACTCCATAGGCTTGAGCTCCTATAATGTCCATGTGCCCTGGCTCAGATCCTGCTTCTCCTCCCGTGTGTCAGTTAATGATGTTGGATTCCAGTTTTCTCTTTCCAATTCATGCAATAGTGCAGGGATTATGCATTGTAATCAAATTAATTCTCCCCTTTGGGAACCTTGCAGAACAAGAGGCAATTGCTAGTAGGCCCCATCGCAGAACAGGGAGATAAAAGAATGTTGGATTTCAGATTGCAGTAAAAAGCTGAATTTCATAGAATCTTCAGAAATTATGCAGTTGTGTAATTATGAGACGTCTACATGGCCCAGTCTGAGATGAGTGAGGCAAAACAAACATCTCCGAGCTATTGCAGTTTGCAGTGTGTTCATACATGTGAGGTTTTCACTGTATCAGTGAAGGCTAGAAGCTTTTAAAAAAATGGAAGCTGAGATTCTGGAGCAAAATTCTGAAAGCACAGGTGCATTCTGCAGAAAATTCCATGGTGGTGAAACATTTGGGTCACTGAACTTTGTTTTGCAAAAGTTGGACTCTCGTCAGGCATTCATATGGGGATTACAAGTAAGTGGCTCTCTTACTTAAGAAGTTATTTTTGAAGGGGTTAGTAGCCTGACCTCATCCACTTAGACATATACAACATCCGTGGCCTCTTACTTTAAGCAGTTTTTCATAAGAACTTTAGTCATTGCCATGATAGTAACTAATCATTAGTCTGGCTGGGTAGCCCATCCTGTATATTGGCCCATCAGGATATTTCAAGAAAGGAACATAATAACTTTTTAAAAAATTTTGTTCATTTTCCTTTGTTCCTTATGCAGACACATGTATCACGAGTGGGGTGTTCTTTCTGCTTCCCTCTGAGGGATCAGTGTTTCCCCTGAGATCTAAGGCCCTTGCAAGTTTTATTATGTGCTAATTAGTATAACTTCCAGGTGATAGACCATTGATTTATATAATGATATATCTATCTCTTTATTATTGCAGTCTAGCATAGCTTTCAAATTTTCACTGGTGATGTGCCTTGCTTAAACTGGCCACTAGGACTCCCTGAACTTTCTGCTACCTGTAGTAAGTCAGAGTCACCATCATCTACATTCCTACTCTGAACTTGTATCCCCATGGGATTTTTGAGGCTCTTCTCCAGATTCAGAAGATTCTAATCCAGACATTTAGCTGGTATCTACTTCACAAAGGTACTCAGATTTGAGGATTATTTTCCTGCAGAAATGTCTTAATTCATTTCAGCATTCTCCATTGAGCATTCAAGAATGTTTTAATTGTGTTTATTTTTTAAAATGGTCATTTTAGTTGGAATAAAATTGTGACAGCTGCCTAAGTTTGCCATGGCAGCTGTTCAGTGCTACTCACTCTGATCCAGCTCATCATCCTGCTGGATGTGGCTTCTATATTTTTCTCCAAAGATGTTTTGTCCCACATGGATTACTTCAGATATGCATTTGACAGATGATCAGTTTTCCTCTGTATCATGGGAAGTGCTCCAGGCAGCAAAGATGGCGCAGGTTCAGTGACTGAAGGAAGGAAAGCTGTGTTTTGAAAAAAGCCTCTAATCCCTTTGTTTTTATTTTTAGAAATGATAAAGTTTTGTCTATGGGTACACGGAGCCAGTACCTGGGATCTGCTACAGCAAATTAAAGCACAAACAGCTTCTGCTCTCTAAATTGCATAGGTTTAGTAGTTTCCTCACAGTGGTCACCTCTGGCTCTTCTATAATTCGGTATTCTGATTTCTTGTATCCAAATTGTCACTTACCCTGACATTCTATATTAATTTAACACATTTTTTGTTGTGTCCATTTGATTTTAGTTTCTCTGTGCTGTTTAATCTAAGTAATTTCCTACTGTCATTCCACATGCAGTTAAAAGACCTGCAGTAATAAGAATAAAGCATCATAAATGCCTTTCACTTTATTAATTTTCTTTATTCAGGTTTAATGGTTGGAAACAAAGGAATTGTAAAATGATATTCACTCATGTAGCTCATCTCTGAGCTATTTTTAGGATGCACTAGATAGGAAGAAGAATGAAAGGGTGGGAGGGGGCGTTTGTGTAAAAAACAGTGAGTTAAATCTAATGCAGTCTCAGCTGTCTGAATGAGAGTGGCTGTGACAGCGCCCCAGTTTGTATATTTGTGTGATAATGTTACAGGTTGCTGATGTCATTCTTGTTGCTTGGCAACTGTTTTTTTCCCCTCTAGTTCACAGAACAGAGTCCTCATTAGTGTCAAGTAGATGATGTTACTGATGATTTGAGAACAGGAAGCCCAGAGTTAAGGCCCATGAATCTAGTTTATGGGAAGAATAATCCTTTGCAAAATTTAAGGCAGCCTTGATGAAGGTTTTCCTGAAGAGAGAGGGGGGTGGAAAGAAACAATTTAAAAAATGTTAATCCCTGCTACAGAGAAATGTACCTAAATTACACAGTAATAATCTAATCATCCTATTCTATCTTTATAGTATAACTCTGCATAAAATATATAAAGCTTTCTCAAAATGGTTAAACAGTAAATGGTTAGCACTGAGATGTGTAATTACTTTTTATAACATCCATTTGTGTCCATTAAGTATTTATCGTGTATCAGTTATAGTATTACAACAAGAAGAGAAAATAAAACTGGGATTCAATTAAAGCATGAAAACATATTTTATAATCATATGCATTGCATTATTGTATGCATCTTTAAATACTTAGGCCTAGTATCTGAAATCTTCAGAATAAGACAGAAAACACTCCTTACCCCTTATGTCTGAATATTTCAACAATCACTCTACTCTTTTCTATTTAACAGATATACTTTATTAACTTATTATTAACTCTGAGATAGAGGAGAGTGGTACACTTCCAAATTCCCTCAGTAAACTTCGGCTGCACTGTGATTAACTTGGAGCACTACAAGATCACTGGACTTTCATTTCAACCCTTGTTGAAATAGCCAACAAATTCCAGTTAAGCTAATTAGTATTTACCAAGAAGCTCAATTAATTTCAGCCACAATTCTGAAGTTCTCCAATTTTGGATGGTCTATGAAATCCCAGAGGTGGCCTGTCCGTGTGTGTGTGTCTGTGCACTCGTGTACACATGTATTATGTACTATACAGTATTCAGATATATACTGTTTATATACGGGACTGTGAGAGTAAGGCAAAGATCTTGAGAATTATATATTTTTATTATTTGAGTATCATAACAAATATATTGCCATGATGAATGTGTGGTTTTCACAATGAAAACAGGTGTCTTGTAACTCCTCATGCCTGAAGGCAATAGGAAGCAATACTAAAGGAATTGATTTCTCATTAGATTAAATTTAAAAAACACAAATTCTCTAAATGGACTTGAGTTTTTGTAATTTTATAAAAAACATTGTTTCTCCAGAAAATCCACCTTTCATATATTTGTAGTTGGTTTTGTGATTTCCTCTGGACTTCATATAGTTTCAAGAAATGACAGAAGTAATATTATTGGGGTTACCTGTACACAGTTGTTATGAAAATGCTGTCTGTGATTCCAAAATCCAAGATAAAGTTTATTTTTATTATGGTAGTACCAGAAAGCTATATCAAACTCAAGCACTTTTTGTACTATCTGTTGTAAAAGCATATACAGTAAAACTCCAATTGTCCGGCATCCAATAGTCCGGCACTCCTGATAGTCCGGCATCAAAATGGCAAGAGCCTAGTGAGTGAGCTTCGTCAAAAAATGAGTCACAAGGTAACAGCAGCAGCAGCTGAACTGAGCAAAAAGGGTAAAAAAGGCTTAAAAAATAAAACATTACAGTATACTGCATATAGTATGTACAATAAAAAGGGTTAAGAACACTTTATATACAGTATATAATGTATACAGTGTATATATATATAACCTGCTTATAGTACCTCCTGATAGTTTGGTATATCTGATAATCCGACACCACCTAAGTCCCATAGGTTCCGGATTATCAGAAGTCTACTGTAGTAAGAGTTTGTGTGTCTAGTATTTGTACTCATTTACGTATGTTTAAAACTAATTTAAAAACAAAAATTTAAAAACCGATTTAAAAACTAATATAATTACAGTTGTTCATCTGCCAGTGTGGGTGAAGTTATGCCAATTCATAAGTGCTTGTATTGGCATAGCTTATTTACCACACTGGAATTATTGGAATATTGGAATAATCACATCCCCACTAGGGGGTTACATAGATTTTAACCAGATATAGTTTAAACAGTACAAATACTGCATGCAGATGAGCTTAGAGAGACAATTTGTGTCCAGGGAATTTGCAGTCTTAGGTTGTGACTCAGAAAAGCATCTCTGTTCAGGAAAGCACTTAAGCACATGCTTAAGTCCCATTTACCTCACTAAGATTTAAAAATGGGGCTTTAAGTTAAATATTTTCCTTAATTAGGGATTTAATAGATTAAATAAACCAACAATTGGAAAAGAGGTAGTAGTATACTCATTTTAACTAAGAGTTGAAGATCATATTGGGAATCTGTGATAACATCTTAACTTTAAGGTCATCCTTACTCTTATAAAGGAAACAATGGCAGCCATCCATAAGTGTTATGTCACAATCCTTTTGTCCCATCTGTCTTATTTTAAGTATTTTTTGTAAAGGTTTAAGCTCTTACTTTGTGACTGTACAGCAACTAGAACAAGGGAGGGTAGATTTTATTCTGAGATCTCTGCATGCGATCACGATACAAATTAAGAATGACACTACCAAGAGCTTTGAATAAGAGTAGACAATCAATATCACACGTGACCATAGCCAGCAAAAATATTACATGCAGATTTTATGCAAGGGATAAGAATGTATGTGTATCAAGGAATCTCTTTTTGGTAAGATTTTTCAATTTCTATCTTTGCCCTCTCCATTCTTTGTTGTTTCTCTCTTTGCACTTCAACACCTTTCCTCTGCCTCTTTTCTTTGTTTTATCAGTTAAATTTCTATGTTTCTGAATGGAGATAATGAGTACAACCTTTGCAAATAAATGGATTGCCTTTTAAGGTGTCACATACAGTCCATCCCAATGAAGGATTCCAATTTCAGTTTTTTGTGTGTGTGTGGAGAAACTTAGAATGATCAAAATGTTTATCCATGAGCTTAATGTTGTTGTTCTCTAAATATTTTTCACTCTCCTTTGTAGATTCAAGATAGGTTAAAGTCTGTGATCTTAGGTTGACGTGACACCAGATCACTAAGCTAACGTCGTAAAATTCTATGTGGCCATGTTCTGCATTCACTGAAGCTTCTGTGGCTCTTTAAAGATATCTAGAGGAAGGGTACACCGCAGTAATTTAGACGGAGGTGACCAAGCAATCCTATTCCTTTACTGATTTATAGAGAATCAGCTCCTTGAAGTGTATCTCAAAATAGGAAGTCAGATCAGAGCACTAAAATTATGTGCTCTTAATAACCTAATTCACTTGAAAGACAGTCATCCACATTCTACATAGCTGAAACTTTGTGATGCCTTTCAAACATAGTCTTAAATAGAGTGCATTGCAATAATCCAGCCAGAAAGTGATAACATTTCTGTTCTGTTTCTCTGCCAAGTAGATCCATTCTCAGTGATGGTCAGTAAGGTGAATGCAGGCAGTCTTCAGCTGGCAAGATTCAAAATCACTTAGTGTATGGACTACACCATAGACTACTAGAGCAAGATTTCAGTCTCCCTGCTAGATATTTTGTATATGTTGGGTAAACTTTGTCCTATCTTTATGATATTTCTTTTTAAAGAAATTTTGAAAAAGATCAAGACAAACTAATGAAAGGAGTCTCTGACAGAAAGTCGATTTAAAATCAAATGAAGCAGTCAACCTGAGTATTACCGTAAATTTATCATTAATGATGAATCTTGCTAAAAAAGCAGAATCCTACTGCTTATTCTTTCTGACTTTTTGTAGTAGATGTAATCCTATTTTTGGCAAGCTATGGGCACCTATCATCATGTTGGCACTTGCATTTCTAATGAAGAAGAGGAGGATATGGATGGATAAAATAGGAGAAGTAGCAGTTTACAAAATCCTTTGATCTGTGTGTACCAAATCTCATAAATAGTCTGGAATTAAGCATAACATCGCCTCTGACATAATTATCAGAGTTCAAAGAAACATAAATAGAAAAGAAATTCAGTAGTAGGATTGAAAGTGTGTCCTTATTTCACCTTATCTAATTGCGTCTAATGAGTAGATTGTGTTTAATTCTAGACTTGCTTTCTGATAGATTTGGTGTTATATCCTGCAAATTCTTCAGTGTTTGTTTCTCTCTTGCTGCTCTCAATCTTGTTGGTCTTCCTCGTGGCAAAACCTTATTCAGTGTGCTAGGATGGAGTGTAGCCTTTCAGAAAATTGAATCTTTGACAGTAAATTTTACTTCATTTGCTGACCCGCTGAACAGTGCAAAGAAGGGCAGAGGATGGAATGAAGAACTTCTCATAGTGTTAGGCACCAAATTCAAAATAACTTTTACTAAATATAATTGTTCACCAGCAGTTTTCTTGGTAATAAAGTATATAGTCACAGGTTAGTAGGTGACCTATATGCATGCATGTCTTTCTTACTGTTTCCCTAATCTTCCCTCCTCTATCAAAAGAATGAAACACCTGCAAGCTTCATGGAAAATATTTGAAAACATAGCAATAGAGGCTCAAATTAAATGTATACCTGAAATTAAAAAAAAAAAAAACCTGCAAGAGGTACAGACTCCCATTATGGTTAAACAGCAGAGTAAAAGAGATGGTAGGAGGAAAAATCCTTTACAATTTGTAAGCCAAATCCTTCATAGCAAAGGAACATTCTTTTACACTTGTCCAAATTTATAATTAGGAATGTCTAACAAGAATTTGAAGAGCTGCCAACAAAAAATAGAAATAGCAAAAATTTCAAGTACATCATATGAAGGAAGACTGCCAAACAGTTAGTAAGATCACAGAGTAATCAAGGTGTTTAAGGAGCACTCAAGGAAGGCAAAGATGTTTTGGAGACACTAAGGCTATGTTTACACTCGCGGCTTCTTGCGCAAGTACAACCATTCTTGCGCAAGAATCCGAAGAGCATCCACACCGCCCGCCTGCTCTTGCGCAAGGAAATTTACAGTACGGCGTGGTAAGAGAGGGCTTCTTGCACAAGAGTTACACTCTTTTTTAATCAGGTGTAAGCCCTCTTGAGGAAGAGCTCTTGCGCAAGAGGGCACTGTGGACGCTTGGCAGGGATTTCTTGCGCAAGAAATCCCTATGGCTAAAATGGCCATCAGAGCTTTCTTGCGCAAGAGAGCGTCCACTCGGCCATGGGCACTCTTGCGCAAAAGCACAGCTCGCACATGGCAGTGTGGACGTGTTCTTGCGCAAGAAGCCGCCAGTGTAGACATAGCCTAAGGCCATATCTACACTAGTGACCTTACCAGTGGCACAGCTGTATCATGCAGCAAATGTAAGAGAGCTCTCCTGTTGACATAGTAAAACCACTTCTATGAGCAGTGGTGGTAGCTATATTGTCAGGAGAAGGTCTTTCTCTGACATTGTGCTGGAAACCCCAGTGATTCTGTGGATGTCACTTATGATGTTTAAGGGCTGTTTTTCACACTTGTGAGCAGTGCAAATTATGCTGTTAAAAGTGGTCATATAGAACTCTACATAAATTCTTTGCATCAGTCATCACTGCAGAGAATATGAAGGATATTCTCATACCTGTGCCATTCTTTTAGGTGACACCAAGATTCAAGTGTCAATAGAGGAGATTTTGGAACAAACTGATAAGTTCCCAGAACCAGACATATTCACCTAAGAATACTGAAGAAATGAAAATATGACATTACATAACTACAAATGGCTATATGTAACTTTGTCACTTAAATCAGCTTCTGTAGCAATGATTAATAGCTAATGTAACACTGATTTTTTTAAAAGGTTCCAGAGATGATCCTGGCAATTTCAGGAAAATAACCTTAATTTCAGTGCAAGGCAAATTGGTTGAAACTATAGTAAAGAACAGTATTATCAGACACAGATTACAGTTTTGGTAAAGAGACTAGAATTATTTGAGGATGTTAGCAAACATGTGAACAAGAATGATCCAGTGTATATAGTGTACTTGGATTTTTGGGAAGTTCTTGACAAGGTCCTTCACCAAAAACTCATTAACAAATTAGGCAGTCATGGGATAAGAGGGAAGCTATTCCTCTTATCAATAACTGATTAAAAGGTAGAAAACGAAGAGTAGAAATAAAGAATCAGTTTTTACAACTGAAAGTTGTAAATAGTGGATCTGTATTTGGATACATGCTATTCATTATATTCATCAGTTATTGGGAAAAAGGTAAGAGATGGAAGTTTGCAAATGATACAGAAGTACTCAGATAAGTCCAGAGCTGACTGTGAGAAGTGACAAAGAGATCTCATAAAATTGGATGACCGCGTAACAAAATGGCAGGTGAAATTAAATGTTGATAAATACAAAATTATGCATATTGGAAAAAAATAATCTCAATTACATATATAAATTTATGGGGCCTAAATCAGCTGTTATCACTCAAGATAGTGATCTTAGATTCAGTGTGAATGGTTCCCTGAAAACATCTCCTCAATGTGTAGTGGCAGTCAAAAAAGCTAACAATATGGGAAACCATTGAGAAAGGGATAGATAATAAAAATGCATATATTACTGTATCACTATATAAATCCATGTTACTCCCACACCTTTAATAATGTGTGCAGTTCTAGTTGTCCCATCTCAAAAAAGACATATTAGACTTGAAAAAAATACAAAGGATTATAAAAATGAGGAGGAATATGAAAGAGTACATCTACACTACAGCGTTATTTCAAAATATCTAATTTCGAAATAGTTATTTCGAAATAAGATATTTTGAAATAACGTGTCTACACACAATGCATTTCAAAATGGCATTTGGCTATTTCAGAATAGCGCGTCCACACTGACACTGGACACCGAATCATATTTAAGGCCAGCTGGAACCAGTTTCAGCAGGGCATCAGGTCAGGAGTTACTTTGTGTGGCTGCTGCC
>CM057845.1:65116273-65140903 GCA_030068395.1 Apalone spinifera
CTTCAAGCAAGTAAAAATGGATGTTACAGGGGGGTTCCTGTCTGGCTACAGCTAGGGCACAGGCCTCTTCCATTGCGTTCGTGGCACAAGTCTCCTTCTAAGAAATATGCAGGATGGCCACGTGGTCCTCAATACAAGTTCACTGCATACTATGCCACTGGTAGGTTCTCTAGGAGGATGCAGCTGTCAGTATAACAGTGCTCCAATCCATGATTCCTAACTTCGACCCAACTCTGTAGTATAGCGTCTTGGTTGTCTCCTGATTGGAATCAACATGAATAAGCACTCAAAGAAGAAAAGACAGTTACCTGTTCTCGTAACTGGTGTTCTTTGAGATGTGGTGTTCACCTCCATTCCAATACCCACCTCCCTTTCCCACTACTGCAGTAGTCAGCAAGAAAGAACCAAGGGAGGGGTAGGGTCTGCAGTGGTATATATGTGCTGATATAGTGGCGCCACTCTAGGAGTCTCCACAGCCGACCCTATGGGAGCTGCTAGGGGAAAAAGTTTCTGACACTTGTGCATATGACATACATACATCTGATCGGAATGGATGTGAACAACCTGTAACTGTCTTTTTCTGGTGATTGAGATGTCACTCAGACTATCCTTGAGCTGTCCTGCTCCAACTTGGTACTGAGTGTGGCAGCTTCAGTAAAGTACATCTCCAGTGGTCTTGTAGTCCCTGGACTCATCTCTTTCCCCTGTGCCTAGGAACAAGCATGTGTCTTCCAAAGAGGCACCAGCCAGGGGAAGATATCTGCCCCCAAAGCCTGAAAAGAGAGGTGAGAGGGAGTTGAGTAGACTGCATCTAAAATCTCTGCATGTCTCCTCCAAATCAGTACCTAAATCAGCAGTGTTGACTCCTGACACTGGACATAATGGTGCCCTCTCTTATGCTGAAGAGGCATAGCAGTAGACATATACAGTTAATTTTTTTTCTTCAGACAATTCAGTCCATTATTAATGATCACAAAACTCACCCAGTCACAACAGCATGAATCTGTTTGAGGCTGCAGGGCATGTGGTCTTGTGCACTTATGTGGTTCAGTATGCCAGACTGCACCTTATACTTCTACAGGATTGTTGGTCTCAGTCTACTCACATGCTGTCACCCTCTGGACTCAGTAGTGAAGGTGCCCTCCCATGCCTCACCTGCCTAGCTTGATTGATGATTCTGGCCAATGTATGGAAGTCCTTTTGCCTGCCTGCAACCAACGCTCACATTAGTGATTGACATGTCTGCCCTTGTGCTCTCTATAGATTTAGAGTTTAGGTCCACAGAGGAGTTGGCTTTACACATCAACAGAAGAAAGTTGAAAGCTGTTAGACTGGCCTGCCAAGTTTTTTCTGCCACAGATCAAGGGAAACAATCTGTTCTTCGAGAGAGACGTTCCTGGCAGTGCTCCACAGTAGGTGTTTGTGCGTCCCAGAGCCACAGAGTGGATTCTTCCTAGCAGTGCATTGGGACTACGCCTGTGAGGCGCATGGCTCTATCCAGCACTGCCACACATGCATGGCCATCCTCCCTTCAGTTCCTTCATACCATCCCTGGCTCAAGACAGACCTCCACAGTGCTCTTCATTCCTCAATAGTTCTCAGTAGATAAGTAGATTAGTTAACTCCAAGTTCTTCTCCCTAATTGTTTGCCAAGTTCTTCACAAAACAAACAAACAAACAAACAAACAAACAAACAAAAAAGCCGTTTGTCCTCAAGTTGATTCTCCCACTGCTTAAGATCCCTCACCTGGGATGATGGGCTCACTGGATTTCAAAAACTGCACAAACTGCAATGAGGCAATGCTGACCTCAGACGGCCATGCAAAATGTGTCTTGGGGGCTCACATATTCATCGGGACTGCCTACACTGCACTAAACTTAAGACATGAATGCGGAGAGACAGAGATGTCCATTTAAAAATGTTCATGATTGGAAAGGGCAAACACCCTTCCTTAGATTCAGGCTCTCAGAAGATGACCAACAATAAGGGGGATAAACCCAAGAAATCCCTGAAGAAACATGCCACCTCTCTGCCACAAAACCTGCAGTCACCTGAACGGCATTTGACTGAGAGGCAGAAAAGAAAAGCTGACAAATCATGTCTCCTCATGTACAGTAAGCTGGGCTTCTCATAAGAACATGCTGACTGAGCTCTCCACAAACATTCCTCACACAGTTACCCGTATGGAGGCTACGGGCCGTTCGGTGCCTGCCTCATAGGACTCAACACTGAGTACGGTGCTGAACAGCACAGCATATGAGATCATGGTGCCAACACTGCTTACCCCAGCACCGCAACAGCTGACAGTGCAGCCTGTCGGCACTGTCACACCATTGCTGATCACGGCAAATTTTCACGCTGCATGCTCTGTGACTAGAATATCACAGGTACCGGAGCCAAGTGCAACACCACTAGCCTCGGTGCTGTTTACTCCTACTACTATCTATCAGCATCAGAAAGACCTTGTAGTCTTCTGAACTTTTAACTCTCCATTTTTAAGCACTGACAAACCATCTTACACAGCACCATCTAAATACACGTCATCGCTTACTTTGTTATCAAGTGATGATGATCAGGAGCCAGAAGTTCTCTCACCCTAACTGTCGCCACGTACAGAAACATCAGGGCATTCGTCCCATGGCAACTTTGCCCACCCCACCACTGTGGGCATGGCCCCCATGGCTCCATACCCATGCCTTATCCACCACAATGGCAATATGGCCCCAACATCACAAAAAGAGGTTATCTAAAACAGCGTACTATAAAAACACTTTCTCCCCGTCCCAATCCTCTCCAGTCCAAAAGGAATGGAATGAAATTGATGAACAGCAGTCGACCAACTTAGGTCTGGACACATTATTAGACACATACTCACCATCGGTGACATATGAGGCTATTATGGCACCACCCTCAGCAACCACTTAAGACTTCACCCCTTTCCAGGAACTTTTTAAAGAGAGCCGCAGCTTACCTAAATATTGTGATGGAGGAAGTGCAGGGCACACAACACAAGCTTACCAATGTTCTGCAGGCTACACCTTCCTCAAAAATTGTCTTGCCTATAAACTCAGTCATCATGGAACCTGCCAAAATCTTTTGGAAAACCCCTGGTTCAATTCCTCCCCACCTACAAAAAGGCAGAAAGCAAGTATTATGTTTTCCCAAAAGGATTGGAGTTTATATTTACTCATCCACCACCAAACTCCTTGATAGTTGACACAGATCAGCAAAGAAATAAGCAACAGCAAAACCATTCTATGACATCAGACAGAGATAATAAAAGACTTGACACACTCTCTGAAAAGATTTACACCTCAGCCATATTATAGCTATGAGTGGCCAATTATGCTGTGCTCCTCAGTAACTATGATTTTAACAATTACACAAGGTTTTAAATACTTTTATTGATGACATACCAGAAGCAAAAAAGAGGCGGTTTAGAGCGGTCATCGCAGAGGGCCAGGCAATATTGAGAACAGCCCTTCAAGCTGCCCTAGATGCAGCTGATACGGCCACAAGGGCAACAGTCATGGCAATTGTAATGAGACGGACTTCATGGCTCAATTCCTCTGCCTTCCCTCAAGAAATCCAGTCATCTGTGGGAGAGCTACCATTTGAGGGCGAAAAGTTCTTTTAATCTAAAACCAACAAAGTCCTCCATTCCATGAAAGACACCTGGGCCACACTATGCTCCCTTGGTATTCAAACACCGACAACAAGGAGAAGGCAATATAGATACCAACCATACCTCATAGATAGATACCAACCATACCAGAGGCCAAAATATCTGCAGTTCATGTACCAATACCAAAGGCAAGAGCACCCACCACACTAACGACACGGCCGAGGCAGATAGCAGCATAGATGCAATAAGGGCAACACTACCAACCATTCTCCTCAGCCCAGTAAGCAAGTTTGAGGTGTCTGTCAAGAAACTGAAAACTGTCTTACCTTCTCCAGAGCTCCCAAACACTAGGAAACCTTTCACCTATCATCATTTTGCCATTCTATGACAAATGGTGGAACATAACATCTGACAAATGTTTGGATACACCATCCCATTCTTTTCCCTTTTCACGAAACTATTACAACAAGAAGTAGATCACCTTCTATAATTGGGTGCTATAGAACCTGTTTCCCCAGAATTTCAGTGGACCGGATTTTATTCTTATTACTTCACTTAGGAAAAAAAAAACTGGAGGTTGGTGTCCAGTTCTTGATTTGAGGGCCCTGAACAAATTTGTAAAGAGGCAAAAGTTCAAAATGTTATATTATCCAGCATTATCCCCTCTCTGGATTTCGGTAATTGGTTTTCATCTCTCGACTTAAAAGTTTCATATTTTCATGTGTCCATTTGACCTACTCATAGACACTTTCTCCATTTCACTCTAGGTACATAGCACTACCAAAATACAGTACTACCCTTCGGACTTTCCACAGCGCCAAGGGTTTTCTCCAAGATGTATGCAGTTGTTATTGCCCACCTCAGAAAACAGGACATTATCATTTATCCGTATCTCGACAATTGTCTTATCAAGGCAAAAACTCAAGACGAATCCTATCACTTCACATATCTGGTACAACAGGGCTCCCAGTTGCTGGGACTCCTAATCAATGAGAACAAGTCAGTCCTTACACCAACTCATTCAATAGAATTTATTGGGGTGCACCTCAACTCTGCTTCAGCCAGCGCCTTTCTGCCTCCCGACATAGTCCTGAGGATCTGCAAGCTAGTCCAATCACTCTGCATAATGCCAAGTGTCACAGTGCACAACTGTTTACAACTCCTGGGACACATGGCATCCTGCAACCCTGTGGTCACCAATGCTCATCTATTTATGAGGTGCCGCCAGGGATGGCTAAGATTGAACCTACACTCCCTGACCAAAACAGTCAGCTCCCAACACAGTAAAAAGTTCAATACTGTGGTGGACAAAGCTGTACAATTTATGCAGAGGCATACGTTTTCAAACCCCAGAACCCACAGTGATGGATGCTTCCCTCACAGGCTGGGGAGCACACATGAGAGACCTTACAACTCAGAGCCTATGGACTCTGGCATAGAGGAAGCGACACATGAAAGTTCTTAAGCTCAGGGCCATCTGGCTCACATGCCAGCATTTTCTACCTCACATCACTGGAAGACACGTCAGGATATATACCAACAATATGACCTGTATGTTTTATGTAAACAGACAAGGCAGGACACAATCCCATGCCCTCTGCGCAGAAGCTATAGCACTTTGGAACTGGTGCTTTACTCATGGCATCTCCATAAGGTCATGCCTTCTCTCCAGCACTCTAAACACCATAGCCAATACCTAAGCAGAGCCCTTCCACAAGATCATGAGTGGCAGATCGACTGTTCAATTCTGGAAGAGATATTTGCACAGTGGGGATACCCTCACCATAGACCTATTTGCTACTGGAACAAACAAAAAGTGCCTTTATTGCTTCAGGGCAGGCTTGAGAAGGCACTCACTCAGAGACGTTCTTATCCTCAAGTGGGGCAATTACTTGCTCTATACATTTCCTCCCTTTCCCCTCCTCAATAGGGTACCTCATTAAAATACAGAAGGACAAAGTGAGAGTTATCCTAATAGCATCTTGTTGGTCACGGTAACCGTGATTTCCCCTTTTGAACAGAGTGACCCTGCATTACCTGATCACACTCACATGCAACCTGAGCATACTATTCCAACCAGAAACCGAAGCTCCTCATCCACAATTTCTCATGCTTCACCTCAAGGTATGGCACCTCGATTGTTCATGGGCATAGAATTACAATATTCAGACCAGGTATGAGATGTACTCCTCCATAGCAGGGCCCCTGCAATGAGGAAGACATACAGTAACAAATGGTCTCGTTTTGTACATTTGACTGCTTCCCGTAATATATTGCCGAAGGATTCCCCCACCTTCAATCCTTGAATACTTACTTCATCTCAAGCAATCCCACCTTTCCATGTGCTCAGAGTACATCTAGCAGCAATAACAATGTTCCACATCATGGTCAACGACACCACGATCTTCACACATCTCACAACCAATTGCTTCCTCAAAGGTCTACATGCTGTATATCCTGATGTTGCTGTCCCACAGGCACCATGGGACCTACATCTGGTACTAACCAAGTTCACAAAACCTCCATTTAAACCTATGGCCACATACTCCCTTCTCCACTTTATGCTCAAAACAGTGTTCCTAGTTGCAATAACATCAGCACGTCGGCTGGGAGAAATGGCTGCCCTAATGGCAGACCCACTATTCACCATCTTTTTTAAGGACAAAGTCTCTCTACAGACATTTCTGAAGTTTTTATCCAAAGTACGCTCCGCCTTCCACCTTAATCAAACAATACACTTACCTGTATTTTTTCCCAAGCCTCATTCCAACCCCTTTGAGGCACAGATGCACCTACTTGATATCTTCAGGGTGCTCTCCTTCTACCTCCACAGAATAACATCCTTTAGGTCGTCCCCAAGACTCTTCATCTCCATTGTGGAGCGTAGCAAAGGGCATCAGATATCATCTGAAAGACTATCTCATTAGATCTCTGACTGCATCACAGTCAGGTCTGGATTACCCAATAGGTAGACTAAGCACGTGCTTAGGGCACCAGCAAAGCAGGGGCACCAAAAAAAAAAAAGAGAGAGAGAGAGATTTCACGGCATAATATTGTTTTTATTTTGAATTACTTATGTGGGGGGGCACCATAATCCTTCAGTGCTTAGGGCCTCTAAAGGTCTTAATCCGGCCCTGATCACAATGTGCTATGATTTGGATCATCACCACATACCTTAGTCCGTGCACACTCCACGAGAGCAGTGGCCACTTTGGTCGCTTACCTGAGGAAGGTTCCCATTGACCATATATGTGCTGCTGCTACACAGACATCAGAACAAACTTTCACTAAGCACTATGCACTTTCCACCAGCCCTCTTCACTCTACAAGAGTAGCAAAGACTGTACGTACCACGTACAGCTTACCTTCCTGATCCAAAGTCCCTACCTCCATATGACAAATTGCTTTGCGGTCACCTGCTGAGAAGCACTCCTAGGGATGTCTCTCTCAAAGAAGAGGAGGTTACTCACCTTGACTGTAACTGATGTTCTTTGAGATGGGCATCCCTGGGGGTGCTCCACTACCCTCCCTTCCTCCCCTCTACTTCAGACCTAGAAAAAAATCTTTTCCACCAGGCTGGGTTCCGGTACAGAAGGAACCGAGGGGAGAGGAACCGTGAATGTGTGTTAGTGCCGGACGGCGCCGTGTATCTTGCACACCGCTCGTGCATGGCTCTCAATGCACTGCTAGGAGAAATCCACTGTGCGGTGCTGGGATGCACTGACACCTGCTGTGGAGCGCCCCAGGGATGCTCATCTTAAAGCATGTCAGTTAAAGCCAAGGCGAGTAGCCTCCTCTTAGTCCTCACAGAGAACACAGCATCAGTTCAAGCAGGGAAGAGCCTGCTCATTCAAGAGGCTACTGTGCTTTTGGAGCTCTTCACTGCCAACTTAATAGCTATAGAAGCTTCTTAGCTACTCGAGTCCGAAATATTCTGGCAGATCACCTGAGTAGATTGTTTAGAAGATACTAGGAGTGGTCTCTTTGTCCACTCTACATCTGGCTAAATATATGTTCCATTCAGGGGGAAGGGTTTTCCCCAAATAAACTTATTTGCAGCAAGGATCAGCAGTTCTGTTCCATACAAGGTCACAGCCTGGGATGCCTTTCAGATGCTTTCTTATTACTCTGATTAGGACAGCAGCTTTGTTGTTCCCAACAGATTCTAGATTACTTACTGTAACAGAAATACTGACATTTGACTGTTAGGGTGCATCTAAATTACATGGCTCCATCGACTGAGCCATGTAGATTAGGCAGGACGGAAAAGGGAAATGAAGCGGCGATTTAAATAATCACCGCTTCATTTAAATAAAAATGGCCGCCTCACTGTGCCGATCAGCTGATTGTCGGCACAGCGCAGCAGTCTAGATGGGGATCTGCTGACCCCAGAACCCTTCGTCGGCAGATCATTTATGTCTCGTAAAACATGTCTGTAACAATATAGACAGGTAGGCCTGGGCAAAAACTCCCTACATAGTGCTTTCCACCTGTCATGGATGGGGGGTTGCTGATATACATATTCCTTCTGATCCCTTTCATCAGTCAGGCCCTAGAAAAGATCAAGAAGACAAAGCGCAGGTTATCATGATGGCCACAGCATGGCCTTGCCAGAGATGGCTCAGCACACTCATGAATGTGGTGGCGGTCCCTCCCTAATCCCTTCCCACTTGTCCAAACCTGCTCCTACACCCCAAGTATGAGACTCTCCCTGTCTGCATGGATACTCTGTGGTTGAACCCAGAGGAACATACCTGCTCAGAGGGGGTCCCATAGTTTATCCTGGGAAATAGGTCAGTCTTGTTGACTGCTTCCTATCTGGCCAAGTGGATGAGGTTTTCCCTCTGGGCGTTGGAGCACAGTATTTCTCATTTGTGTTCTTCGTTGCATTCCATCTTAGATGACTCACTGCAAGGCTGGAACCCAGGTTATTCCTGAGGAAGTTCTGCAGCTGCTGCATTTGAAGCCATAGTAAAATTGCAGCATTCCACTAGGACTGCAAGGTCTGCCGTGTGTATCTTGTTGCCATCTCCCCATTCCACCAGCCGCAGGGTCAGATGGTCTTTTCTCAGAACATAACAGTCAGATTCTTGAAAAGCCTCAAGAGGCTTTTCCCACAGGTACAGACTCATTCTGCAGCGGAATCTCAACCTGGTTCTCTCCAGGCTCACTGGCCTGCCCTTCGAGCTGCTAGGCTCCTGCTCCCTTTTCTACTTGTCCAGGAAGGTCGATTTCCAGGACGTGGTGCCAACGGCAAGACAAGTCTCAGACTTTGACCTTGGAACTGCCTTATGCAGCCTTTCATAAGGACAAGTTCCACCTTACCTTCCTGCCAAAGATGGTATATTCCAGTGGTACGCAACCTGTGGGTCATGACCCCCAAGGGAGTCGCGGCTGTCTTCCCGGGGGGTTGCGGCGCTTAGATCCAGCCAGCCAGGGGCTGGGCCTGGAAGTTTGCGGCCCCTGCAGTGCAGGGGTTGCCGATCAAAAAAGGTTGCACACCACTGGTATATTCCTTCCAAATGTACCAGGATGTATTCCTGCCACTGCTCTGTCCCAGACCACACAAGACTATTGAGGAAAGGTGTCTGCATGTGCTGAATGTCTGGAGGGTCTTCACCTTCTACTTGGAGCAGACAAAGCCTTTCTTTGTATAGATCCAGCTCTTAATCACTACAGCAAATAGGCTGAAGGGCCTTCCGGTTTCGCAGCAGAGGATTTCCAACTGGATCGCCTCTTGCATAAAGCTCTGTTACATACTGGCAAAGGGCCCACCGTTTCTGATCATCAGAGCCTATTCAGCTAGATCTCAGGATCTTCAGTGGTACACATCTCTATCTAGGACATCTATAGAGCCATGACATGGTCCTCTGTCCATTCCAGAGTGCATCTGAGCTGCTCCCCTATGGATACTACTGAGGGGAGAACAGGCATCAATGCCTATGGTATGCACACACCTAATGTGAAATGGACATGAGCCACACATATCAAAGAACACCAGTAGCCTTTGGTTACATCCATAAATGAAGACTGGATTTTTGGTTGCTATCAACTTGTCCAAAAGTGCAAAAGAGCTGCATGGCTTAATGGCTGGGCCTCTCTATACAATCTTCTTTTAAGAACAAGATTTACTTGCAGCCTCATCTGAGATTTATCCCAAAGATAGTATTCTCTTACCATAACAGCCAACCAATTTACTTATCTGCATTCTGCCCAAAGCCACATTATAGAGAGTCAGCACATTTGCTTCTTGTTGTGCTGTTGCTCAGGACTCAAAAGACAATGCTAGAGTTGGACAAGTTGTTCTCCAATTATGACCCGCCCTCCTAACCCTCTACATGGGAGGTCTGGCAAGAAAAAACAGGAGGAACTGGAGGCAGCTCTGCTTTTTATATATGTGCATGCAGTGTCAGCAGGAGGAGCTCAAGAGCTACTAATCAACAGCTACTAATGAGGGGAAAAATTTCCAATGGCTGTGCGCTGGGAGAGTGGACTGGATATTTGCAGCATATCCAGAACAATAGATAATGAATAGATTATTTCCAACAGCAGCGATCTTTTTGAAGCACTTGACTGTTTGCCCCAAAAGTGGAAGAGGAGGAGTAACATATAGTTCAGCTTAACTGCCAAAGAGGAGATGCCTCAATGCGAGTGTTGCTTACAATGTGAGTGCTGCATTGTAAGAACCTTTCTGTGTTTACAATAGAACATTTTATCTTTAGATGTCAAAATGCTTTAAAAAGGAGAGCATTATCATTAGCCACATTTTACAGATGGGAAAATGGAGACACAGAGGGGGCAATGACTTGTCCTATATCCGCAGGAGGCCTGAACCCAGTTCCATTCTAGTGCTGGACCTACTAAGCCACGCTGAAGAGAAGGTAAACTAGCATGAGGCAGCTTGTCTCCGTTTCCTCTTCTGTGAGCTAAAATCTTTGGACGTGAAGGTTAATTAACTGAGGATTCATTTTGAAGTGGTATTTGTAATGACCTCCAGCTTCCATTAGCAAAGGCAGCCTGATGAGGTGACAGATATTTTAACATAGTCACGAGAAGGTCAGATTTCTTTCTTTCTTTTAATTCTTTGTAACCATTATTATTAGCAAAACAGAATATTGTCTGTTCTCATAAGGAACATTAGCAAAGAAAAATCAAATGAAAATTCCACTGCTGGAGGAAACTCAGAATACTTTTATCTGTAGATTATAGATGTCACAAATCTTCTGAATTTATTTTTTAGAGGTAATTACCAGTACTTCTGTCTCCCTAGCTAACATTACTCTTTACACTCTGCCAGAACACAAAGAGAGCAGTCTCTACCAGTTGATCTCCCACAAGAGCCTTTCATGCAACTCTGTGTCTGTGTTTCTAATCCCAGTGTGATACTTCTCCCCTAGTATTTAATATAGCTGGTTTTTCACTCTTGCTGTGAAACACCCTAGGAAAAATCTTAGTAGCAGTAAAGGTCTGATAGATAGTAAAATTGTCAATCATCATACATCACACACACAGACTCATTATGCAGTATTTGACAAATATTTCTGTTCTATACTGAGAAGAATCAAGATGATACATTAATATTTCTCAGTGATAATGAAGTACTTTCTGTTCCATCCCAACTAGAGTGGATGTTAAACCACACTATTCTTTCTCTCACCCTCTTTCTTTATCCTGTTTTAGTAACCATCCCTTCCCAGTAGCTGCACTCATGTTTGGGAGGGCTTTTAGAAGTTTTTCAATCATATCATCCTGGATTATGGTTTTTGTCAAATTTCACAAGGTAAGCAAAGTCAGACCTGATCTGTATTGTGAAAGGAGATCACCAAGGAAACCGAGAATGCTGCGGGAAGTAGTGATAGGCAAATTACATTTTTCTCTCCAGTATCTCTGAACAGAACCAGTGCACCCCTTAGTGCTAGGTTATGCTTTATTATGTGAAGCGATCTTTCAGATGAAACACAAAATAGAGCTCTTGATCACTTGATTCTTCATCCTCTTGTTCTAAAGGGCCCAGTCCTGCTATTATTAAAGTCTGCAGCAAAGTGCTTATTGACTTCCACCGTGTGGCATTTTGGCCCTTTGGGTGTTAATTTAAAATTCCAGTGCCTATATGTATATCCTGCCAAGGTGATTTCCATGTGTAGTTTATGGGATTGATTTTCTCTTCCTGACCTAAATGTGTCATCAGACACATGTGACATCATAGGTGAACCACATTACTGGTGACAGGAGTGATTTCTGTGTAAATGTTGTTCCTGTGGGCATAAGTCCCATGGTGGTTTATAATTTATCAGTATGGACATTACTGAGGAAAGTTTCAATGCTGGAGGTATTATTATTTGGATAGTGTTATAAATCATAGTGGCGTTTGTTACTGTTTGGTGACTGCTAGGGTGAAAATGAAGATCCCATGTATGAGGTATTAATGCATTCATCCTAAGCTGACACCAGGAGACCTTCTGTGCCACATTATTGAATTGATCTATGTCTGCACAGATTCTCTCCTCCTCCTTCCCACCCCAACCCACTTTCAGAATTAACCTTTATAGGATCACAATCCCCCCTCCACTGAATTTATATTTTTAGGGATAAACCCAGTTTCCTTTAATTTTGTATTGATAGCCAATACTGTGTAGTTTTAAAAAATCACCGTTTCTCCTTGTCAACCCAGGGAGTGTTGCAGCATCTTCCCATCTGACAAGTATTACGTGTGTGGAATGTCCCTTCTATTTTCATCACATTTAGATACTGACTGAAGTGGTAGAATGGAAAACATGTTGAAAACTTAGCTGATGGTGCATTTCAACTTTTGTCATTTCTCTTCTCTTCTCTGAATGAAACCCAAATTATTTTAATTTTGAAAATGTAGGCTTTTACCTTTCTCTATCTCCCCCCCCAAATAATTATTACTGTTTATTTTGCATAATTTCACTTAATCTTTCTTCAATTAAAATGAATACAACCACCTGAAAATACTTGATCCATATTCTTATGATCTTGAAGTCAATGATGCTGGGACAATTTACACAAACTGAGGGTCTGATTTTGTGTGTGATCATGTGTGTATGTATGTATTATATGTATCATAAAATGTCTATAGCTATGTCATTCATATATATATTTGCAATTTGCTTTATTTTGGGCAATGTTTTAAACTAAATGAGGGTGACAGCTATTTATAGCTCTTTCATGTTCACTAGAGCAAACTTTATTTTACTAAAAGTTGAAAGCTCTGGTATTCTATAAAATGTACCAGCTACAACTGTCTTCAACTTTAGAATTTGAATGTGATTTAACAGTAGTTTATGAATTACCTATTTTCAGAATCATCTCACATTAAGCAATATAGGTGCTAAAGGAACTGTCATCCAAATGCCTCATCGTCGTTTGCTTACCCGAATGAGATATAAATGCAGTTCTGTCACGTTGTGATTATCTATTATACTATGCATCATTGCAATTTTTGAGTTGTATCTTATTATTCTAACTATTGCATTTTGTCCTTTTTAATATAAGATTACCTTTGCCTCCTGGAGCCTTCTCGGGTCTCTGGAAAAATCAAGAAATGTTCGAGGAGTTGTATTTCCAAAAATTTCCAGTAAGAATTACAAAAGGAAATATATAAATTACCAGTGACACAGTGGCATTGATTGACATGAGTTAGTACTTAAGATTCTGTCATTGCTTCTTTTGATGAGAGACCTTTGATGTGTATTTATGATTAAAACATTTAAAATTAAACCTTTCATTGTACAGAATATTGGAATGTAGTCACTCTCTGTTAAATAAAATTTTAAAAAATATAGTTTGTCTTCTGTATGAGATAATATATACAGGAGAGGAGCATGAGTAGTGAAGGGAATCAGTATTTAATTCAATAAATTATGGTTCCCTCATCAGATCTGCACATGGAAGAGAATGTGTATATAAGCTGATCTCCTTTCCATGCAAAATTGTGTGTGTGTTTTCGATGAACTATCAAGAAGAAAGAATTTTGGTCCATGGATGGAAAACTGCGGGAACAGATTTATATGTGGGCAAGCTGTCATTTTGTGCTCTAGAAAGGAGTTGCTATTGTGCATCTGAGTCAAGATAGAAACAAGAATATAATGAGAATTTGAATTTAATTTTCTCATCCTTTTGTGACAGCCTCCCTCTTCCTCAGGAGATCCCCATTTTCCAGGGTTCTGAGTGAGTAGTGAATAGGCTGGAAATAGTGTGAGTGGGCTTGAGGGTATCGATGTGAATGACTAGTCGGCTATCCAATAAGCAAATTGGATAGTCAATATGCTAGTCGACTAATAACTCCCCCCCACCCCACTTTCTGCCTCTATAAGAAAGAGGCAGTGGGAGAGGGGAGGAAAGGAGAAGGAGATGCTTCAAAGTGGCAGCATCGTATGGAGCCTGGGGCCAGACTCTAGGCTCCACGTGGCGCTGCTGCTTTGAAATGCTGCGTGCAGTCTGGGGCCAGCTGGGAGTCCCTGGCTAGCCCGGGCTGCATGCAGCATTTCAAAGCGGCAGCGCTGCATGGAGTCTGGGGTCAGCTGGGGACTTAAAGTCCCCAGATGACCCCGGACTCTGTGCGGAGCTACCGCTTTGAAACGCCATGGGGAGCACAGGATCAGCAGGGGACTGCTTGCAAATTGTATCGACTATTCAATTAGCCAGTTAATTGAAATTTTACATTCCTTCTTGAGGGGCAGTTAGGGAGGGGATCCCAAGCTGTATTATAAAATAAGAATACAGTGTTTCAGAATAAAATCAATATAATGGAAAAATAATTGGAAAAGAAGCAACTGCAGCATTTATAAAGGCTTTTCAGTTTTAAAATTCACAAGAAGATAAATATCTCAAGAAGTTTTAATGCATAAACTTTTGGAGGGAGATAACTGTATTAAACAGGCCTGCACCTTTTTCCATTTTGAGTGAGTCATCCATTTTGCTTGTAGAACATTGCTGAGATGATGACCATAATCCTTCCATTTATTTCTTGTCATTTTATTTCAGGGATACTATGATACCATGGATGCTGGGTACATGGATGAAAATGGCTACTTGTATGTCCTATCTCGAGTTGATGATGTGATCAATGTTGCAGGTCATAGAATTTCAGCAGGTGCAATTGAGGAGGTGAGCACAAATTTAACAACCATGAAAATGGGTACCAAGAAAGTTGGTATCACAGGGTATGCCTGCACATTGAGTGGGAGCCTGTGGTGGTGAATCTCAGAGCCCAAGTTGACAAACTCAGGCATGTGGTATTTAAATAACTGTGTAAATTCAGTGACTCATTGGTGGGCTTCAGAGGCCAAAGTCTGTCCCAAGCCCACAACATTTATTTTTAGCATTGGAGCACTTTAGCCCAAATCTGTTGAGCTGGGCTCTAAGACTTGCTGCCACTCACTATGTAGATGTGTCCACAGAGACTGAAAACCTCAGCAAAAATATATGCATATTTTCAGTTGTGAAGTTGTTACTTTCTATTTCATTGGGTTTTTTTTTTAACACCACACATCTCTAATTTCTCTCTCTATATAAAAAAAACTTCCTGCAGGATGACAGAGTGACATCATCACGTCATATGCATCCTCATGCCACCTCTTCCTCTGTCCCCAGCCCCTTGCTGTGGCCAGATTCAGCACTGTCCCCTCCAGGCATGTACTGCTCCAGCTCAGGCTCCCTCTTCATGCCCTGGGGGACTGCGCCGCTGGGAAGCAGCTGCTGAGGCTGGGTCCCCTCCATCATCAGAACCTGACCTCTCCCTCCCCCGGGCCATGCTGGGTCCTCTCCCCCCTAGCCAGACACCTACCCCCAACCTGCTTCTGCTCCTCTTCCCTGCTCTTGCACGCTCCCCTCAGTCAGCACCTACCCCCAGCCTGCTCCTGCACCCTCCCCTGCTCTTGCACCCTCCCCTGTGGCCAAACACCTACCCCCGGGAGGAGAGGGGGTTGGCGAGAGTAGTGAGCAGGGGATGCAGCCCCCTAGTATTAACACTATTGGAATCTGTTTTAAAAGCAGTTTTACAGCAGATTTCCAAAAGCACCTAGTGTTGGCTTAAACTCCTCTCCCATTGAAATCATTAGGAGTTTTATCATGGGCTCCAGTCACAGCAGAGTTAAGCCAACACTGAACTCTCTAAAAATTCCACCCTCATATCCTACCTCATTAATGTAATGTACATGTAACTCCAAAAGTTAAAACTAATCATTTTAAAAGTAGCATTTGAGACTCATTTCCAGATCCACTGACTTGTCCAGATCTACTGTAATTGCCAGAAGATTGTGGATTTCCCTGAAGAACTTGCATGTTCAGGAAGCCATGCAGGGAGTACAAGAAAATCCTGCTTACTTGATATAAGGAATGTTGTACATTCTCTAGACTGTGATTTTAGCAGTTGAATGAAAGGAGAACTAATTGTACAATATTTTGCTTTACAAAATATTTGTTTGGAGTATGTAAATTGGCTTGCATATTTTATTTAACATTTTGGTTTTAAAGTGTAGGAAATCTGGAAAAATGCCAGAGGACAGATTTTCAGACTATGGCTGCGCAAACCTTTGGGTTGCACTAAAACAGTGCATAAACCCAGTGGATCCACCTTCTTGAGTATTTGCATTATATAAGGGAGGATCTCTGTGTGGAATACGGTGATATTAGCAGCTCCGTTTCATGTCATTTCATCCTCTGGGAGCATTAGGAAGGCATCCCTACTTCCTGGCGCTTCCAAGATTCTAGAATGTCCTTTTGGTTCTATAAATGACCTGGCTTAAATTAGTGCTACTCTAATATAACAGTGCTAAACTAGTGTAGATTGGTTCAGAATTGGGAGAATGTAAATGTCAATTAAAGTCACTTTTCCCTCCCAACTCACAATCCTGGAAAGAGCACACCACTGGGAAAGGATTCTTCCCTTGGTATGACCCTTAGGGTGTGTCTAGACTACAGGGCTTTTTCGAAAAAAGTGGCCTTTTTTCGAAAAAACTTCCCCTGCATCTAGACTGCTGCCGCATTCTTTCGAAAGTAAATCGAAAGAACACGGCATTTTTTTCGACCACGGAAAACCTCGTTTTAGGTTTTAAGTGCTCTTTCGAAAAAAGGCTCTATGTACTGCAAACTGTGCTTTTTCAAAAGAGAGCATCCAGACTGCCTGGGTGCTCTCTTTCGAAAAGCGGCTTGCTTTTTTGAAGGGACTGATTGTAGTCTAAATGTTCTTTTTTGAAAGAGGCTTGCAGTCTAGACATAGCCTTAGTGATTGGGCTATCTAGATGGGGAGAATCTGATCACCTGCCTCACCTTTGATATGGACTTTGCATAAGGCAACTTATGCTGCCATATAAGACTTATGTCTTAAGCCCTGGCATAGAAATCATGTCTAAACCAGGAGATGGTGTGGGATATGCAACAGCATAGCACTGTGTGGATTATGGTAATTTAGGCAGCCTCCCAATGATAAGTTATTCAAGGGACTACATTGGCCCCAATAGCAATCCAGGATTGGCAGGGCCCAAAAATGGCTTGAAGTGACAAAACACAAAATCTCCCTGCTGGTTTTTAATTCTTTATCACTAAACAAATTAATTATTCAGGCGTTCTTCCATGTTTTTCAAACTGGATCTGAAGCTGATGAAATGGCTGGTGGTATGAATTACCCAATGTTTAGTACTGTATTACTTTATTTCTGTGTACCTTGTGCGCTTTCTTCTTTTCCTTAATTCCAGTCCTTTGTTTTTCCTCAGTCTTCTCCCTTACCGTTTTTTAATTTTGTTCCCCTGAAAATAATATATACTTAATCATAAGAAAAGTCTTAGTTTTTCAAATCACCTTTTAAACAAAGCTAAGAGAGACTGTAAACTTTACAGAGCAAACTGCTATTTAAATGAGAAAACATTAACAACAACACAATTAACTCTTCAGTAAGATAAGTAAATACAGAATTAGGAGCTCTGTGAATTTTTAATTAAATGACAGTCATCTTGTTGAGCATGTGTATTTATATCCATTTCCATTATATGTAATTTAGCAAATTTTTGCTCATCTTTTTTACTATAAATCTCAATTCCACATATTCCAATAAGAGTTATTTATTTCACCAATGCTGTCTAAAAGTATTATCAGGGTCTTGTGAAGCTACAGGAATTGCCATTTATCCTGTCTCTCAGTTAATAGTTACAATGTATTTGTGTTAATTTCAGCTTCCATCTTGTGCTCAGTGTGTGTGTCTCTCTCTTTCAGCTGGAATTGTTTGCCTTTTCTCTGAAGCAAGTATTAATGCAAAGGGGATTTAGCATGACTAGTCCCTTTCATGACTGGCTGCTGGCTGCTACTGTTGCTGCAGAAAACAGGAATGCATCTTGTTTCAGTAATTACCTTTCTCAAAATGCTGTATCTTATTTTAATTTTTTTCTTGTTTCTTAATTTTATAGCTTTTCAGTTTTCTATACTTCTATTTTGCATGCTATTAAAAGTTTTATTTTATTTTTTAAAACGTTTCCACTCATTTTAAAGCTCTTACCTGGTCTTTTGAATATAGAACCCTTCACTCTTTTTCAGAATTATCTCTAAAGTTTTTGAACTTCATGGGAGGTAACTTGTCCAATGGCAGGTGTGAGGTTTGAAAGACTGAACTGGGAGCAATTGCTTTAGAAGGACAGTCCATAGGCAAAAAAAAAAAAAAAAAAAAATAGGAGGCTGAGGACTTAAGGAAGGGTAACTATTCATTTTGAACCTAACAATAGGTACTGGGGACCATAATGTCAAGTTGAGTTACAACTGATTTTATATGGTTTTCCTGTGTTGTATCAGTGTGTCATGTTTCCCTGAGGTGCACTGAATTTTTCATGATTATTTCTCTGCTTTGAATTTATTTTTATACCCCATTCCTAAGAATTTAATTGATTGTGTATGTTCACTTTTCTATGTGGTTGTCTTCAATTACAAGCTATGTTCCATTCTTTACCACTTACTTGTATTTTCCTTGACATATGCAAAAAGCACTGTAATCAATTAACACCACTAATTGAGTAGACAAAGGAATCTTTAGGGGGTGCTATTAAATGAGGAAATTCTTAAACCTGCAAAAGGAAATATAGACTACTTCAGCATTTCAGCAACCTGAAAAAGAACTGAACGAATGTATCAAGATCATCTTAGAGGGTTCAAGTATTTTTATTCACCTCTTCCACCATCTCTCTGTTTTCCTCCCTGGACCTGAAGAAGAGCTGTGTGTTGCTCAAAAGCTTGTACCTTTCACAACAAAAGTTGGTCCAATAAAAGATTATATATCACCTACCTTGTCACCATCATCTCTAATAGTTATTGAAGCTAATGAAGACCACCCAATGAGAAAAAGAGCCACAGAAATTGGATCTTTTTGGTCATAAAGATTGTTCAGTGGCATCTCTTCAAGTCAGGGTTGAAAACTACGATGCTAGCCAAATACAATAGGACAAAATTGCAGATTTTTTTAAAGGTACTTCCATCTTTGAATTTAAATTTAAAGTGATTTATTGCACAAACCACTCCGCAAGCAGATTTATACATTGCCTGAATTGGGGTTAGATCAGTGTCATGAGAAGGGAATCATCTTTATCTGCATCAGAACTGCCTAAAGAAGTTAAAAATGCAGTGAAAGATTTTCCCGTTCAGGAAAAGGATCTATTCAACCTGAAACAGAGGAACCATTACACTCAGATCACACCTCACATTTTAAGAGAAAACAATATAAGACATGATTCTCTCCAAAGCAGAGATCTCAACCAATCTATTTTGTTTATCCTTATTATCAGAAGCAGCAAGATCAGTTTAAAAAGACACAGATTCCAAAAGAGAAGACTGTCCTCTTTATTCTATACTCAACCATCTCATTCTCAGAAGCAATAATGGGTCTTCCGTGGAGATTACAGTGCTCGATATTTGTTCCTTTTGGTGCCTACCTTTCCTTTTGGTGCCTGCCCCTTCCCCTCCCAAGAGTGCTTATATTTCAATAACATTGCTCTTTGGGGTCTTACGGGTCATCCAGAAGCATACACCCTCCAGTTCCATACTATGCCATACTCCCCTACATGTATATTCCTCAGACTTTTTCAGGTACCAATTTCATGTGTCTCATGCATCAAGAAAAACTGTCACCACTGGAGTCAGTGAAAATGTTGCTGGTTCCTTTAGACATTGGGGAAAAGTATTTTATTCCAAATATTTACATATACCAAAAAAGTATACTAGACCAGTTGTTCCACAGTAAATGTTAGGCTCCTCAACACTATCATCACCAGTACAAAAATTCTGCACGATGACTCTGACATCCATTGTACCTTCTCTATATCACAATTACTGATTTAGTCCACTCAGTTTTCAAGATACATGTTTTCATGTTGTCCCTTGCACAAGATATAGCTTTGTTTCTAAATACTAGGTGATCATTATTTATTCCAGATTCGTCCATTGAGACACTCAGCTGCAACGCAAATGTTTACAAATGCCTACTGATAGTACTTGCCCATCTTCAGCATTGAGGGATTTATAGGGATTTGATTTACATCTTGACAGTTAATTAATCAGGGAAGATTAGCTCAACAGATCTCACACTCAGTGAGATCAAATCTTTATCTATTCTCAAATTTTGGGTAGCGTCTAGACAGCACCCTTATCTCGGAATAAGCTACACAATTTGTGCTATTTAAATTGTGTAGCTTATTTCAAAACTTGCTATATAGAGACATCCCTTAACCCTGGTGGAACAAAGGTTACAGGGATGCCAGAATAGCATGCCAGTTATTTCAAAATCTATTTCGAAATAAGAGGTGCACGTAAAAGATGTGAAATAGCTATTTTGGGATACCTCTAGTATCCCAAAATAGCTCAGCTGTCTAGACATGCCCTTAGTTTTAAAAATCAGGCTCAGTCCAGTCCATTCATAGGCACACATACCTGTGTCAGAAGTTCCAAAATTTATCTCACATAATTATTTTCAAGCTTGTTCTTATTCCCAATAATTCATAAGAAATTGTTTGGGTATGCTAGGCCACATGTTCTCAAGCACTGATATCATACTGGATCAGATCAGTTTAACGTCCAAAAATCCACAAAATGAACAGATAGGTAACAACTCCTTAGAAGGTCTTTCTGCCCTTTCTTGGTGGTTGGAACTCAGCAATGTCTCTTGGGAATGCCTTTCACTCCAATATTTCCCATTCTGGTGTTAGTCATCAATGCATCCACAAAGGGCTGGGGAGCTCTATGGATAGTGGCCAGATCCATGGGCTATGGATTCCTGTGAATTTTTCAGACCACATAAAAGTTAAAGAACAGAGCAACTGGCTTAGCCGGCAGATAATTCCATCCCCAGTAAATAACCAAACAGTATGTAACTTGTGAAAATGTAACTGATAAAGTTACAATAACAAAATATTGCACAGTACTGTGTGGTTGTAAAAATGGCTTGAGGTTATTTAAAAACTATAACTCACTATATCTTCTCTGCACTCTCCTGTTCATATTATTGCAAATAACTTTATTCCATAAATAAAATGTATCTTAATGCTGGGCCAAATAGGACAACATTTGCATATATAATCCTTCTGCTTTAAAGTATAGAATGATTTGGCATGCTACGAACATGTGTGCTGCAAAAATAGTGTCACTTGAATATAGAAACTAGGAAGCAAAGGGATGTTCAGTAGGTTTCTGTGGAGGTTTCACATGCTTTATGACATCTGTCTTGCAACCGAAGGCTTGTATTATTGGATTTAGACTAATGTGCATCACTAATGTGAGACTGAATTTTTGTTTCTGCAATAGGTTATTTCTTTAGGGAAGTGTTTGCTCATGCAAATGGGTTAACTTATGGCCTAGTTGCTTAAATACTTCATAACATTCACCATGTTAACTCATGGTGAATTTTGGGTTCATTTTTTGCACTATTTTATCAGCCAATGAGGAAAGCATTAATGGATATTATGACTACTATAATTCCTACAGGGAGGATGTATATAAGAGTTGGCCACTCCTAGGAAAGTGTTGGCCACTTCCTAGGAAAGGCCACTCCTAGGAAATCAAAGATGCCAGTGCTATTGTTTTTATAATCATTTTGAACACCCAAATCCCCAGTTATATATGAAGAGTGAAGCAGGGTGCCTCAGCGACTATAGTCACAATATCTATTTTGGAAGCTGAAGTGTTCCTTGCCCAAGCAGAGATCTCATTTTACCTAGGTAAAGACTACATTATGAGAGGAAAGGGAGAGGGCTTTCAGAGATATCAGAAAGATAATAGATGAGGATCTGTGCTTTTAGATTCTTTCTGCTGCAATATTCACATGCAGGTTTGTATTAAGGATGTTAAATATTATTTAAATCACTAATTGAATATTGATACATTTTTGCATCGATTATTCAATTAGTTAACAGGGCAGCGCTGTCCCTTTGAAACATTGCGGCGGCATTTCAAAGGGGCAGCGCTGCACAGAAGCCAGGGTCAGTTGTGCAGCACTGCCCCCTTCGAAATGCTGCCATGGCGTTTCAAAGCGGCAGTGCCGTACAGTGCCCGGGACACCAGGCTCTGTGCGGCACTGCTGCTTTGAATTACCCCCATCTTTCCCCCTCTTGCTGCCTCTATCTGATGGAGGCAGCAAGGGGGGGAGGAAGCAACTAGTTGACTATCCTGTCGACTATCCGATAAGCATTTGCTTAAGGACTAGTCCTTAACATCCCTAAATTGGACTCGCAAATTCTTACTGCATGCCATATTGTTGCTCCGTGCAGGCTTCTGAGGCAAGAGTTTTGCCTTCACACATGTTTGTACCATGCCTAGTACATTTGCCAACAGTCTTTAGCCCATCTAAAGGTTCCTAAAGATGGTAGACTATTTTTTTTCTGATTGTGACATCCACCAATGAGATGTCTTCTCCTTAATTTCAGTCTCCTTTTTTCTTCTTTAAGAGGTCAACAGTGAAAAATGGAGATTACATAGGCTATTGTTAAGAAAGTTCTCTAAGTAGGAGATGTGACTAGAAGGGAAGGAGACACATTTTGTTTAAGTTAATTAGCTAATTCAACCTGGCAGACAAATGTGAAGCAGTAATAATTTGTGGGTTTATTGTTGCTGATTTGGACTAGCAGAAAGTAACATTTCAGATAAATGACTTGCTAACATACTGCTGAGTTTGTGTTTCATTATAGAATTGTTTTAACTCTCTAGTTGTGGTTTAAGAGGTGCTTAGTTCCAAGTTCCTGCTTTCCATATAGTTGGAAAGATTACAGATAGATCACATGTCTGAACTGTGATAGAGCAGACATTCAAGCAATATACCAGTGATCACTTGTTCTTTCCTTCCTGCATACTTGTGTGAAACATTGATCATAATATTATATTAACATGATGTTTTCTGGCAAAGATATTGTGGAATGAGTTAAAATGTGACATTGTCATTTTAACATTGATGTAAGGATTCATCGGTATTACCTTTTCAACTGTATATTGTGTTAAATAGGGATTGTCTTTATTTCCATCCAAATACTAGATTGTTTATGCTACCTATATCTTAATTACAGTACAATATATACTCAGCTGTTTGAATTTGTTTTGTTTTTCTCCCTCAGGCTGTTCTTTCCCATGGAGCTGTAGCTGATTGTGCAGTTGTTGGCCAAGAGGATGCCTTAAAAGGTCTTGTCCCATTAGCACTATGTGTATTAAGAAATGGTGAGCGCTCACTACTTGTTCATAGACTCGTGTCTTTTGCCACTAAGATTTGTATAATGTCACAAAGTAGTTACAGCATCTGAAATTCCTCACCAGGTATTAAAATAGAGGAGAAGAAAGTTTTGGAAGAAATTGTTAAGTGTGTTCGAGAAAGCATTGGCCCAGTGGCAGCTTTTCGAAAGGCAGTGTTTGTGAAACAGATTCCAAAGACACGTTCTGGCAAAATACCACGTTCTGCTCTTTCTGCTCTTGTCAATGGCAAACCATATCAGGTAAGCTATAAGTGTTCTTTTTTATAACAAAGGATGCTAGCACCTCATCAGAAGAGACTTTATCTTTTTGATTCTTTAAAATATTTTGCTGTGTTCAGTATCTAACATTGAGATGTAATTTTATTTTTCTGTGGTATATTTTATCTTCAAAAGGTTTACAAATGCTTCTTTTCCTTGATTATTTTAGAAAAATAAGTATTAGAGGATTTATTGAAACAGTTTCTCCTTTAGTATGTATGGTATCTGGCAATTCTCTTACCATATTTATATATGTTTTTCCTCAGATAACACCAACCATTGAAGATCCTGGCATGTTTAAACACATAGAAGAAATTCTGAAGAAAAAAAAATAATGACTGTTATCCATCATTCAGTGTCTTATTATTAAAAGCCTCATAATGTCTGGACTATATGAAGAAATACTATATTTGGCAAAAAAAGTAACATTTTTGAAGTCTGAAGTAACCTGGTGCAAATTTTATGCTGCAGCTTCCTCTATCATATCATCCTGGACAACGAAACATTTTGTCTTCGTCTACACTGGCAGCTTCTTGCACAATAACTGTTTTGCGGAAGAGCAATCTTCCACAAGAGCGCATGTACACTGGCACATGCTTTTGTGCAGGAGATGTGCGTTTCCGCAGGAGCATCCATGGCAGTGTGGACACTCTCTTGCACAAGAAAGCTCTGATGGCCATTTTAACCATAGGGGCTTCTTGCGTAAGAAATTCATGTTGCCTGTTGTAGCCAGACAGGATCCCCCCTGTAACATCCATCTTTGCTTGCCTGGATGCAGGGCACACAGAGAAGTAAAATCAGCATAGTCTTTAAAGCCTTGAACAGGAGACTCAGACATACAAGTTCACAGTGCCTTTGACTGAAACCCATATTGATACAAACACACAGCCGTCCGCGGGGGGAGTAATCTTCCCCCCAGCAAAGAATGTCCAGTACTCCTAATTTAGTTATCTCTCTTGCAAGTATAAATTATTTGAAACTCCCTTGTAAGAACTGGCGCCACCAAACGGACCAGTACA
>CM057845.1:65145418-65155825 GCA_030068395.1 Apalone spinifera
AAAGCAGATGATTTTCCGCAAAAACTGGCCAGTCTAGACGCAGCCTGAATGTTTAAAATTGAATATTATTATTTTGGGGTTAAGATTTTTTCTTTTGTAAAGGATATCATAAAGATGTCCATGAACAGGATAGTAATTAATTATAGGGAGGAAGATGCCATGGGCTAAAGGCACTAGCCTAGGCCTTCAGAGACTTGCACCATGACCTCGGGAGGCCAGACGCTCACTCTGCTCCAGTTCTAGGGATGTTAAATAGCAATGAATTTGCTAGTCGATAAGCACTTCCGCATTCCACATTTGAAATGTATAACAGCCCCAGCGGGGCTCTTGTGCATGTCGAAGTTGGAACACTGCATGGAGCCCAGAGCCAGTGGGAAGTCCTGCTGACTCAAGGCTCCATACAGGTGCTTCTGCTTTGAAATGCACAAGAGCTCCCCGTGGGAACTCTTGTACATTTCAAAGTTGGCACACCACATGCAGCCAGGGTGAACTAGGGAGTCCCCAGCTGATCCTGGGCTCCATGTGGTGCTGTCACTTTGAAATGCTGCCAGGAGCTTGATGTCGGGCTCCCCGTGGCATTCAAAGCAACAGTGCCAAATGAAGCAGCTGACCCCAGGCTCCCTGTGGCACTGCTGCTTTTAAGTACCCGCCTCTTCTCCCCCCTCCCCCCACCCCAGCCTCTATCTGATAGAGGCAGCAATGGGGGGGGGGGGAGGACAGGAATGACTAGTCGACTATCCTGTCGACTAGTCCTTTACATCCCTATTTCTTTCCACGCTACCAAAAGAGGGTAATGCAACATGTTTGCCAGATTTTGTATGTTGTATCTAATTTGTGCTTTTTCAATCAAATTTGTCTCTTAACGTGTATGTACAGCACTTATGAAGTCTACAAAGATGATTTCATTTGTCTAGTACTTGAAAAGCTTGTTTTATTAAATGGGACTTAATGGCTCCAGAAAACGACAAAGGGCTTTTTTATGATTTGCTGGATTGTTTGTTAGTTCAAATATTGTTCACGTTGCTACCTTCCAAAAATCATTATCTAGATTTGTAATGGCTTATGGGACTACAGCTGTAGGTTATAATGCTGTATTGAAAAGAGTAAACATGACAGAAACCACTATTAGAGTTGGTATATCTGCAAATGGAATGGTCCCTTTAAATAATTTTTTTTCAATTTGGCTGTAGTCCAAATAGACCATGTTTGAGATGTGTGATAAATGCAACCACCTTTAGTGGTGCAGTAGTTTAGAGATAAATAAGAGATCAAAGATGCCAAATTCGAATCAGCAGTAGAAATTATCAACTTTTAAAGTGTTTCTGGGTTTTTACTAGTGATACAAAAAGCAAAAGTAACTGTGGCCATGAAGTTATGATTTCAGACTATATTTGTATACAACTGTTTGCTGGTCCACGAAATGCACACTCTTACATGTCATACAGCCTTGTGATGGGCCTTTCTGTAAGGGGGGCGGGGGTGATACTGTCCTTCCCCAAGCAAAATTTAGTTTCTTGCATAGCATGGCTGCTGGCTAAGAAGAGTTTAAGTACCCCGAAAATGAGAGAGCAGTGATTTGTAAAAACATGTGAATAGACTCAAGCAAAACTTTGAAAGTTGCTAGTAGTTCAGCTGTAGTATTTTAGCTGTGTGCTAAAAGTATAAAATGACATTGTGACATCATGCATGGCCATCTTAGGTTACCTGAGATAAAGGTGTCAAAATCTAAATCCTAGGTAAGGTACATACATCTTTGTGAACTTTACCAGCATGCTAGCCAAAGAACACCCTAAAATTCTGGACACTTGGTCAGATATCTGAGAATGGGTTTGAATTGCAACTATGGTAGCCAGTTTTATTTCTTTTTCCTAATTGTTAAGACTATAACTAATCAGTGAGGGGAAATAGTTAGACACAGGCTCTGGGTCAGAACTGTTCACATCTAGCTTTAAGACTTGGTGGGTTTTTTTCCTCCTCTGAACTTCCAGAAGAGATTTTATTATAGGGCTAGACTTTGTTACTTCTATTTCAGGTCACAGGGATTTGCTGATTCTCCCTCTCTGTATCCCTCTTTACCCTATGTGTTGTTCCTGGTTTGGGTTGAGACCGTATGAACTTTGCAACCAAACAAGGAATACTGACCTGGAACATAATGAAGGGTTTGCTCAAAACATACAAGAATCACTGAAAATGTTGGAGTTTGCACTGTTTTTACTTATTTACATTTTTCACTAAAACAGTCCAAAGGGGGGGAACATTAACATGAAAGCTAGTTAAGCTTGAGGAATTTAAAGTAATGCCTTTACTCAAACTGTAAAGACAACAAAGATATTCCTTTCCACGGAAATCTTTAGTAAAAGGCAAAAGATGTATATGATCTGAAGAGAAACCAGAATATAGTATAAATTCACCATATCCTACAAATAAGCAAGTTCAGTGCTCCCTC
Source organism: Apalone spinifera (assembly GCA_030068395.1). Classification (NCBI taxonomy): domain Eukaryota; kingdom Metazoa; phylum Chordata; order Testudines; family Trionychidae; genus Apalone; species Apalone spinifera. The sequence continues at coordinate 65,147,865 of CM057845.1, forward strand.
TAGTGGCTTACTCAACATTAAACTCATGTGTCTCTGCCTGGGAAAATTTTCTTATGCTTTGAGAAATGCCGCTTATCCAAACTTTTTTTCCATGCTACCATATACCCAGCGTTATAGAATATTAAACACAAATAGCACTGAATATTTTTATTGACAATGGGGGAGAAAAATCTGTCACCATTTGATTGACTGAAATCTGTCAAATGAGAATAGACAATAAAACAAATGTTTAGGTACGTGCAAACATTGCAGATCAAAATGCTAAAAGAAATAACTAAAAGACAGATCTTGAAATAGTATCAAGCAGCAGAAAAATAGCAATTAGGTCAAAGACATTAATAAATAGGTCTTACTTTGAAACTTCCCATATAAACAAAGAATAAACAACACTAACACCACCAAATAAAGCCACAGCAGGTAATAATTGCTCTTCTAAACTTTTATACACTATATATGACCATTCTGTCTTTCAGTTATTTCCTCTGATAAAACTGACTTCCAAGAAGTCTCAGCAAGGCCATCTTAGCTAAAAGCATAACGTTAGATAGGAGTCTGTCTAATGCCCTGTTACAATGAAGAAATAGTGGGGTTTCGCTTTAAAAAAAATCTTTTTAATAGGAAACTTGAACATCACATTCTTTGCAATGTTCAGCTTTTTATATCCCTTGCTGGCTGGCATCTGAAGATCTTGGAACAAAAAAGGTGACTCCTGGTAAAGCAAGGTTCTTCTTGGATAACACAGGAGAATGTTTTGTTTTATTTTAATACATTATTTTTCAGTAATTGCTTTTGACTCTTGAAAAACAGTTTTGTTGGTTTTTGTTTTTAAAAGGAGAGCAAGCCATCACAGTGCTTTTCTATAGGTATTACAGGTATCTGGTGTTTCTGCTTGACTTTATAGGTCCATTTTGGCTCCAATTCCAGCTTAAATCTTCTTATAATATATTATCAGAGGCAGGTGTTCAGCTTTTAAATATTGACAGATTTTTAAGTAGGAACGGGTTGAAGCTTCTAACTGCTAAACATATTAATTTGACTGTTACAATCCAAAAACTATAAAAATGGTGGAATGGAAAGATACAAACAGCATTGTTGACACTATATTGTCAAGTGCTTGCACTGAGACCCCATGTACCATAGATTTTATTTTTAAAAAAATCATATTTATATCCATTTACATACACATTTTAAAAGAAATACATACACAGTAAATACGTAGATGGCTAGTATATTACAAGAAAACAGATGAACAATGTAAAAAGGAGTAGCTTCATTGGATAAAACCATTGGTTGTGCACTACTGCCAAATTTTATGACAGAGATGCATGGGGTGTTTTGTTTTTAAAATGATTTAGGTATTTTATTACTCTTGTATTAAACTAACCTATAATTTAATACATGAAAAGAACATCACATTTTTAGCTTGATAAAACTTTGTGTTCTCTTCCCTATTACCCTGTTCTTCAAGAGACCTTTACTGCTCCTTTTTCCTAAAATAGTGGTAGTGCACTTCAGGTAAAGTAGAAGAAAGAGAGGACATCTAAAAGATAAAAATAAAAAAAATAATTAGCAAGATTCTTGATTATATCCTTTTTGCCCAAATTTGCTTTACAGTGAGACCAGGGAAATATCATAATGCTTCAAACTGTATTTCAGGTGTTGCTAACACTTGAGTTTGAGAGACTGAATTTTTACATCTCTTTCTGTGTATGTGAATGGAATGTATTTGAGATAATAGAATTTATCTGGAAATCTTCACATTGTTTAATCATTGACCAGCATGTAACAAATATTATAAGAAGTTATAGATTTAGCCACATGAGACCTTTCAATATAAAAAAGTTACATAGACTTCAAATATTTACACTGCATACACTAATTTTATGCCCTCCATCCTGCAGACAGTCAAGGACAGACAGCATTAGTGCTCTACCTACTTGTGTCAGGAACCAAAGGAGCAAAACCTGTTAGTTATATAGAGTTTTTGTCCATCCACGGCACAGCCTACAGTTCTTTTACTTCCTTGTGCCTGGAAGCTTAAAGCCTGTACATTAGTGCTCCTTCCCCTAATTCAAGTTCTTTTTTTCCAAGTTCTTTTTGAGACCAAGGAGAAAAATATTCTGAAGATGTAGAACTGCAGATTATTTGAGAAGCAATCAAAACAGAGGGAGAGAAGTTTGGTGATTGCTTTGTGGTGAGAGAACCAGAAAACCCATCACTACACCTTCATTTCATGGGGGCCTCAGATACCCTCTGCTTGAGGGTTGGGTGGTGTTGCATGGTCTGAGACCCTCTATCATATAAGCCACTCATTTCCTGTCCCAGGTGAGAAGGGACAAGTATGTATGTTTAATTTATTACTATTTCTTCATGTGGCTAAGCTTTGGGAAGAGGCTGTCATTCATCTTTGGATCTTTGGCTAACAAATAGGGAACTAGGTAATCAGTTTTCAACCAGAGGTATGCATACTCTGAGGTATTCAAGCAGATGCATCCACTTCTCTAGATATTTGCCTAGTTTTTCAACAGGCAACATAAAAAGTACTACTGAAGTTGGTACAATCTAAAATTCATACTCACAAGGACCTTGTTTGTACTGCTCTATACTATACACTGAAATATAAGCAGTGTTCCCTCTAAGCTGTGCAGCACCCAAAGCTTCACAGGTGTTTAATCAGCCCCATCCAGTCAGTGGCTCAGGGCTCCATGCGTGGAGCTGACTGACTGGGCAGGGCTGATTAATCACCTGTGAAGCTGTGCTACCACACAGCTTACAATATATATATATTCCAATCCATTTATTTTATAATATATGGTAAAAACGAGAAAGTAAGCAATTTTTCAGTAATAGCATGCTGTGAAATTTTTGCATTTTTCTGTCTTTTATAAGCAAGCAATTTTGAAGTCAAGTGTAACTTGGGAGTAAACAAAACAGACTCCTGATACAGTAGAATCCTAGGTCCATGCTTTACTGTGATTTCCTTTGCTCTATTTTTTTTATCCCTATCAATCTAGGATACCAGTGCTTTGTTTATGCTGAGACAGTTGTTTCTTGTTCATATCCATCCTTTTGGGACTCACCTGCTCCCTCAGATTTAACAAACCTCCTATTGCATCTTATTGCGAACCTTCTCCTTTGGAAAGGGTACATTTCTACTAAGAGAGAAAACTTTGTGACTGAGGCTAATACCCTAGTAAAGTCCAATATCCATACGTAATTGAGCAAGTGTTGCAACTCTTTGCTTTGAATGGTCCTAGGCACCAGAGTAATAAAGGTATTTGGCTCCTGAGAAAGGCAAGCCATACTGAGCTTTCTTCCCAATCCTAACCTAGCCAAGTTTATCCTTTGGCCTTTTGGAGCCTGAGAATCTGATTCCCAGGCAACACTTTCATCTTCAGTTGCTGAAGTCTTTCCTTGTATCAAATAGCACTGATCTCCTTCCCTTGAGGAAACTCTTCAGGAAGTTTGGGTTAGTATAATTTTCTTCACACGCTGCTTGAACTTTCCCTTCTATCCTTTCTGAACCAACTATATATCAATCACCTTAGATATGATTAGCTTGGATTGGAGTACTCTGCTGATACAGTACAAGTGTAGTTGTCATCCCTTTTATATAGACTAATTAACCTTAGAAGACAAATGTATGACTGAAGGGCAAACAGTATGATGCAACAGACTCATCACTTTTGTTTTATATAACTTGTTTGTATCTGTAGTTATCACATTTGCTTTTCTATACATTTTTATTATGATCATTTTCTATCCTTCTTGAAATTTTTGCAGTTGCCTATAAAATATTCAATGAGACAATCTGAATCATAATTGTAACATATTCCATCTATAAAAAGTGGACTGGAAATTAATAATATTTTAGTCATTCACATGTTAGGGGTAGGCAAATGGATTTGAAAATATATTATTGATGCTTTTTATTGGAAAGGTGATTTGTGTATTGGTTTAATGCCACTGGCCAGTCTATTACAATTAAATGTTTATTACATCATTCATAAATAAAGTAGAAGTAATATTCCTGTAAAGCATATTAAGCTTATTTTATACCATGCTGTAAATGTACTTTTGTTTAAATTACAGTAAAACACTGTAGAGTGCCAGTAATTTTTTTGCTGCTGCTTTTTAATTTTTAGCTTTTGGATTCTCAGGCAATAAGGACTGTTCATAAGAACAAGAGAATGGCCATACTGTGTCAGACCAAAGGTCCTCCTAGGCCAGTATCCTCTCTGTCCACAGTGGCCAATGCCAATGCCCCGGAGGGAGTGAACAGAACAGGTAATCATCACGTGATCCCTCTCCAAACAGAGGCTAAGAACACCGTTCGTATCCATGCTAGATAATAGTCATTGATGGACCTAACCTCCAAGAATTTAAATGGGTTCAAAAAAGAGCTAGATAAACTTCTAATCTTCACAAAATCCTCTGGCAAGGAATTCCATGGGTTGATTGTGTGCTGCATGAAGAAAAACTTTCTTTTGTTTGTTTTAAACCTGCTACCTATTAATTTCATTAGGTGATCCCTAGTTCTTATATTATGGGAACAAGTAAATAACTTTTTCTTATTCACTTTTTTCACACCAGTCATGATTTTATAGACTTCTATCATATTTCCTCTTAGTCTCCTCTTTTCTAACCTCAAAAGACCAAGTCTTTTAAATTTCTCTTCATATGAGACCCATTTCAAACCCCGGATCATTTTTGTTGCCTTTCTCTGAACCTTTTCCAATGCCAATATATCTTTTTTGAGATTAGGTGACCACATCTGTACGCAGTATTCAAGATGTGGGCATTCCATGGTTTTATATAGAGGCAATAAGATATTCTGTGTCTTATTCACTATCACTTTTGTAATGATTCCTAATGTTCTGTTTGCTTTTTTGACTGCCACTGCACATTGCAAATAGTTCTCTGAAAACATCCACTCAATGATTCGAAGATCTCTCTCTTGAGTAGTTATAACTAAAACAGTCCACATCATTTTGTATCTATAGCTGGAATTTTTTTCCAATGTGCATTACTTTACATTTATCAACATTAAATGTCATTTGTCAACACACCCTTAGAGTCCTGACCGGGATTATTCTATCTACTACCAAAGATCCACAAACCTGGAAATCCTGGATACGTCATCATCTCGGGCATTGGCACTCTCACTGAAGTACTGTCTGGATTTGTGGACTCTCTACTCAGACCCTACACCACCAGTACTCCCAGCTATCTCCATGACACCACTGATTTCCTGAGAAAACTAGAATGCATTGGTGATCTTCCAGAAAACACCATCCTAGCCACCATGGATATAGAGGCTCTCTACACAAACATCCCACACATAGATGGAATACAAACTGTCAGGAACAGTATCCCTGATGATGCCACACACAACTGATGGCTGAGCTCTGTGACTTTATCCTCACACACAACTATTTCAGATTCAGTGACAATATATACCTCCAAACCAGTGGCACTGCTATGGGCACCCGCATGGCCCCACAATATGCCAACATTTTTATGGCTGACTTGGAACAACGCTTCTGCAGGTCTCGTCCACTAACACCCCTTCTTTACCTACGCTACATTGATGACATCTTCATCATCTGGACCCATCTGGGAAGAATTCCACCACGATTTCAACAGCTTCCACCCCACCATCAGCCTCAACCTGGGCCAGTCTATACAAGAGATCCACTTCCTGGACACCACGGTGCCAATAAGTGACAGTCACATAAACACCACCGTATACCGGAAACCTATCGACCGCTATGCCTACCTTCATGCCTCCAGCTTCCATCCCGGACACACCACACGATATATTGTCTACAGCCAAGCACTAAGGTACAACCGCATCTGCTCCAACCCCTCAGACAGAGACCAAAACCTACAAGATATTCACCAAGCATTCTTGAAACTATGATACCCGCACAAGGAAGTGAGGAAACAGATTAACAGAGCCAGACATGTACCCAGAAGCCTCCTACTACAAGACCAGCCCAAGAAAGAAACCAACAGAACACCATTGGCCATCACCTACAGTCTTCAGTTAAAACCTCTCCAACGCATCATTAGTGATCTACAACCTATCCTGGACAATGATCCCTCACTTTCACAGGCCTTGGGAGGCAGGCCAGTCCTTGCCCACAGACAACCCGCCAACCTGAAGCAAATTCTTGCCAGCAACTATACACCACACCACAGTAACTCTAACTCAGGAACCAATCCATGCAACAAACCTCGGTGCCAGCTCTGCCCTCATATCTACACCAGCGACACCATCACAGGACCTAATCAGATCAGCCTCACCATCACTGGTTCATTCACCTGCACATCTACCAATAGAATATACACCATCATGTGCCAGCAATGCCCCTCTGCAATATACATCGGCGAAACGGGACAGTCCCTATCTAAAAGAATAAATGGACACAAATCAGATATTAGGAATGGCAATATACAAAAACCTGTAGGAGAACACTTCAGTCTCCCTGGACACACAGTAGCAGATCTAAAGGTAGCCAATCTGCAGCAAAAAAACTTCAAGACAAGACTTTAAAGAGAAACTGCTGAGCTACAGTTCATCTGCAAATTTGACACCATCAATTTAGGATTAAACAAAGACACTGAATGGCTAGCCAAGGACAAAAGCAGTTTCTCCTCTCTTGGTGTTCACACCTCCACATCAGCTGCTAGAAGTGGGCCTCACTCTCCTTGACTGAATTAACCTTGTTATCTCTAGCCTTATTCTGGCCTGCATATTTATACCTGCCTCTGGAAATTTCCAGTACATGCATCTGACAAAGTGGGTATTTGCCTACGATAGCTTATGCTCCAATACATCTGTTAGTCTATAAGGTGCCACAGGACTCCTTGTCACTTTTGCAGATCCAGACTAACACGGCTACCCCTCTGATATTTGCCATTTTGTTGCCCAGTTACTTAATTTGATGAGATCTTTTTGGAGCTCCTCACACTTGGCTTTGGTCTTAAGTATCTTGAACAGCTTAGGGTCATCTGTATTGTGGAAGCTTAAAGATCTATTGGGTCACTTGAAAATAACTGTAAGACAGGGAATATTAGTTTGATGGTTTTCAGCAGATGTGAGGTTATTAAATTGGAAGAAAATAAGTAAGTTTCTTCTGGGAATAACAGAAGAGTGCAGTTATTTCAAATGTGCATGCCTTATGACAAATATGACTCCAAGATCTCTCTTTTGAGTAGTTGTAGCTAAATTAGTCCCCATCCTATTGTATGTATAGTTGGGATTTTGTTGTCCAATCACTTAGTTTAGACCAAAGCATACTGCGAGCAGCTTCAAAAAGGACTCTCAAAATTATCTTGAGCAGTTTATAAATGACCCGGAGAAAGGAGTGGCAACGTTTACAGATAATATTAAATAGGTTGAATAAGATTGGTCCCAGGACAGACCCTTGGGGCAGGGGTTCCCAAACTTTTTGACACAGACACCAGTAAATCCATTCATGAGCTTTTGGAGGACCGGTAACATTCATTTGTATGTTTGCATATTCATTAAGCAAATTATGTATATGCAAATAAGTTGTTTCAGGTCCTCCCAAATTCCCCAGTGCCAGCTTTAGCAAAGTTTTTGATATGGTCACCCACAATATTCTTGCTAGCAAGTTAAAGGGAATATGGATTGGATAAAAGGACTGTAAGATGGATAGAATGCTGGATAGACCAGGGTTTCCCAAGTTTTTTACTTTAGTTGGAATCCGTTTTTTTTTCCAGTACTGTTTTTTGCAGCCCCAAAATATAAACACCTATTTAAAAAAAAGAATGAAAAATGAATAGATTTTCACTGTTTCACCTGTCTGCATCCTCTGCCCAGCTCGGGCCAGGGTTTACGTGACCCAGCGCTGCACGGGCACTCTGGGAGGCAGGATCAGGAGCAGATTGGGGGTAGGGTATCTGGTTAGGAGGGAGGGTGCAAGGAGGGG
>CM057845.1:65155925-65174920 GCA_030068395.1 Apalone spinifera
CCACTAGTTACCTCTCTCCATTCTGAAAACTTACCATTTATTCCTACTCTTTGTTTCCTGTTTTTAACCAGTTGTTAGTCCATGAAAGGACTTTTCCTCTTATCCCATGACAACTTACTTTACTTAAGAGCCTTTGGTCAGGTACCTTGTCAAAGGCTTTCTGGAAATCTAAGTACACTATATCAACTGGATCCCCCTTGTTCACATGTTTGTTGACCCCTTCAAAGAACTCTAGCCGATTAGTAAGGCATGATTTCCCTTTACAGAAACCATGTTGACTTTCCCCCAACAAATTATGTTAATCTTTGTGACTGACAATTTTATTCTTTACTGTAGTTTACCTATTAGACTTACTGGTCTTAATTGCCAGGATCACCTCTACAGCCCTTTTTAAATATTGGCGTCACATTAGCTATTTTCCAGTCATTAGGTATGGAAGCAGATTTAAAGGATAAATTACAAACCGCATTTAACAGTTCCACAATTTCACATTTGAGTTCTTTCAGAACTCTTAGGATGAATGTTAACTTAACAGTAACAAGTCACCAGGACTAGATGGTGATTTGTTCCAAAACTTCCTCTAATGACACCTCAATCTGGGACAATTCCTCAGATTTGTTACCTAAGAAGAATGGCTCAGGTTTGGGAATCTCCCTAACATCCTCAGCCATGAAGACTGAAGCAAAGAATTCATTTAGCTTCTCTGCAATGACTTTATCAACTTTGAGTGCTCCTTTAGCATCTTGATCGTCCAACAGCCCAACTGGTTGTTTACCCGACTTCCTGCTTCTGATGTACTTAAAAGAAAATTCCTACTATTTTTTGAATTTTTGGCTAGCTATTCTTCAAACTCCTTTTTGGCTTTTCTTATTATATTTTTACACTTAATTTTACAACATTTATGCTCCTTTGTATTTTCCTCACTAAGATTTCACTTCCACATTTTAAACAATGCCTTTTTATCTCTCACTGCTTCTTTTACTTGGTTGTTAAGCCACAGTGGAACTTTTTTGGTTTTCTTACTGTGTTTTTTAATTTAGGGTATACATTTAAGTTGGGCCTCTATTATGGCATATTTGAAAAGTTTCCATGCAGTTTGCATGGATTTTACTTTAAACAGAGCTCTAGCAGTAACAGACGAATTGGATAATTGTAAGTTCAATTTTTTAAAAAGTATTTGCAGTCCATGCCCTTGAGATGTTTTTTGAACTTTCACGGTAACTTACTTTCTACATGATATCTTTCAAGCTTCATGTGTGCCGATTGAACTGAATGAGGGTTTTGTCATAAGGCAGAACTGGTCCCTAAATGACATGGACATAGAAGAATGCACAATTCTACAAGAATGATAATATAGCCCAGCTATAGCCAGAGAGGCTGTTTTATGGCACAGGGTCTTGAGACATTTTTAGCCAATTGTGCCAGACACTAATCACCAGATCAGGGGGGCAATAGTGCTAAACTACTGAGTCTCAATCAACTGTAATAAATTGGGTAACAGATATTGTCTTACATAGTTTGAAACCAGAACTGAATTTTCCCTAAGTGATCACACAGTCTGACTTCAGAAGAGAACTTTAGAACTTATAGGTTGTTGTCCTTTATGTCATTGGGCATTATGTTTCATCTAGTTACCCCTGTAATAAGTCTAAAAATATGTTTGTCTAATGCATATCCCCCAGATAGGCACCCAGTCTTAATGTGAACACATTAAGATATGGAAAAACTAAGCCTTCCTTTGATAGTGGAACGGTTAGCGTGTTCTAGCGGTCACCAAATGAAATTAATAGGTAGCAGGTTTAAACACCCCAAAAGGAAGCATTTCTTCATGCAACACACAGTCAGCCTGTGTAACTCCTTGCCAGATGATGTTCTGAAGACCAGGACTTTAACAGGATTCAAAAACTAACTATAGATAAATTAATGGAGGATAGGTCCACCAATAGCTAATAGCCAGGACAATCAGAATGGTGTCCCTAGCCTCTGTCAGAGGCTGGGAATGGGTGACGGGAGAGGGATCACTTGATAATTACCTGTTCTTTCATTCCCTCTGGGGCACTTGGCAGTGGGCCATTGTCAGAGGATAGGATAGTGGGATAGGTGGACCTTTGGTCTGACCCAGTATGGCCGTTCTTACGTTCTCTGGTTGAGGGACATCTCCGATGTATATACAGTAACAAAGTTAAATCAGCAATAATCTTCATTCTATTTCAATGCTTCAGACTCAAGATCTGATACCATGTAATAATCTATGGTCTCCTGGAACGTTCTGCTTCTAGGCTTGCTATAAATAGTATGAGTCACAGTAACTAGACATTTTCAGCAAAGATAGAGGTGCATAAAAGTTGAATTTTGGGGAGAGGGGTAAAAATTGTTTACTTTCCAAAAAGGTATAGCTTGATTACTGAGAGAAGAGCTTCTTTAAAATTGCTTATTAGCCAGAATATTTTGTCCAACCCTACCCTAAACCTACCCTACTGCCAACACTTAAGCTGTGTAGAAGACTGTGCATTCATAGTTGTGTCTGTAAAAAATAAACCCCCAACTGTGTAGCAATACATATCTCATCAAGAGAGGTGAGATCCCTTAATGTGCTGTGCAACACTGACCATTTTATCTGTGCTGGCCTGTTCATTATTTGCCAGGGCTTAGATCATTCCAAGCCCTTCAATTGCCATTTAAAAAAAATCAACCTGACAGAAATGCTTCTTCCTGTTCTTTAATGTAAATACTCACCTGGCGAAACTCAATCCTGAACTTGTAACAGTTTTTCTCTATATAAAAATTATGTGAATTTTACTTCACTGTCCTACACAGAAAACAAAGCTTTATGCTATTGGAAAAGGGAGACTTTCAGCTTCCGCAAGAACTTGCATCTAGCCTGGGAGTTGCCTAGTTCCTATTGTGAGAGGTAGGCCCATATCCTCAAAGATATTCAGGTAGCTATGTCACCTGGCTTTACAGGTGGAAGGGCTACAAAAAAAAATCTCAATTCTTAAAAACCTTTTATGAAATAGTTTTTCAGTAACACACATGGCATATAAAGAATAATGGTTATGCAGTGTGAAGTTTCTTTTGTACTCATTGGGGGGAAACCTATTCATCTCCCTCATGAGTAACTCTATAATCCAAACGTATGGTTTACTGTTTAATACACTATTGTGTATTTTTATTCTCTCTCTACATATATAGGTATATAGAAATGTAGAGGCAGCTAAATACTATGATGACAGGTGCTTTATAAATGCCTATGATTATTTGCTGAAACTTGAAATGGAAAGGAAAACTATGTTATTTAAGTAAAATTAGCATGAAATGGTGGCATATTAATGGAAATGCTCATTATGTTCTTATGTCTTCATGGTAGCAAACTATATTTTCACACATCTATATTTTGTTGAAAAGTATATTTGTACAACTAGTACACTTGTTTAGATGACAAATGATGAGATATTCAAGTGATAGGAACTACAATATGCAACCTGACCTCCCTTGTGTATATCTAGTCCTGTATCCTTTCATTGCCTGTGACAAATATCAGATGTCTTGAGGAAAATAATGAATAATTTTAGAAGTCTTTATCCACAGGAGATGTTTACACATGCCAACCATCACCCAAATAATGCCCTAAAGTGGATTTATAGTTCTGACTTTTTTTCTTAAGTAAATCTAGTGTAACTGTTCTCTCACATTAGCCTCCTCTCTAATCTGAAGTTCCCCAGTGCCCAATATACACAGACTCTTCCCTTTTACACCATTATCTCATCCATAGAGAGATACCCTGAAGTTCCTCTGTCAAATTATCTCTTCTTGGGGCACCAGAAGCATTGTAGAGAAAGCTGTCAGAGAGGCCTTATGCTGTGCCTTTATCTATTTAGCTGAATGTAGGTTTCAAGATCCTGCCTCTCCCTTTGTCACTGATAATGCCCCTCCCTATGTCGCTGCTTTACTGCTACTGCCTCGCCCATGTCACTGGTACTAATATGTACTGTAACCACAGAACTCCTGAGCTCTCACAAGAAATGCATCTAGATGTCTCAACATGTTTTCTTGGTTAGCTGCCATCACAAGCTACAGCATCTCTCTCTTGGCAGGCATAGCCAGTTAATTAAACAGCTATTTCTTGCTCTTTCATGGGAATTCCTTTTGAGATGGGAGGTGGAGTAAGAGGCTAGTGTCCTCCAGACAGAGCTGCACTCGAGATTTAAAAAAAAACAAACAAAACTAGAGCTACTTAAGGAGGGGCAAATGGAGCCCATCTTGGCTTCATTTTAATAATGTCAGTGAATATGGGCTAGAGTGTACATTTATATGCAGTCTCCGGGATGGCTTTTTCTGAATACTCACAGCAATTCAGTGCTGGCTTCTTTGCTAGCCTTGTCAACATGAGTATGTGCGAACTGTAGAGCTGTCTAACCTCTGCAATCGTGATGAAGCAACTGCAAATGGGAAAAAAACCCTCTTTAGAATAATGAAGAAAATAAATTAATATTTTTCCGTCCCTGAAAATGTGACGTAAATTACTATGTAGCTCATCCAGTCCATCCTTCTTGGTTTGGTCTGGTCTATAAAACTCATTTAGAGTTGCTACATGTTTGAGATACTGTTAAAAAATCTGACTGCTTCAAGAAAAATAAGAGGATTTTCTGATGCCCATGTTATTGTTGATACCGCATCACACGTGTGCATTACAGTTTATAACAAAATAATGTTCATATCAAAAGATGGTGAGAAGCATGGTCCTGCAGGAGGATAAATGGCTTAATGCACACAGGACTATGAGTCAGGTAGCCCTGAACTCATATCAGCAACAGACTCCCTACATTGTGTAACTTTGGCAAGTCACTCTCTGCTTAGTTCCCTAGCTGTAGAATGGGATTAATACTCTCTACCCTCAGGTGAGGTGCTCATATCTGATGATAAAAGGTTTATAGTACCTTTATAGCTGGAAACTACCTTTAAACTGATCCCTCCTGCCTTATGACTGCACAATTGCTAAAAAGCACAGAATAGAGAAAAGCATGATCATGAGCAGTTGCAATCAATGGAATCAATGATTTGGTTAGTAACTTATGCCATTTGTGCTACTATATGGTTTTTTTTCTTGTACATAGAATGTAGGAGGATATATTTTCATACCAAATTCTTTAAACAGCTTCAAAAATAATAATGACCACCAATATATATATATTCTGAAGACTGAGAAAATTAGAAGAATTAGCAGGTAGACCTACAAACACTATGAAGAATGACATACTTTCCCCTCTAGCTCTTTTATATAGAAAAAACCCCACGACTGACTCATTTCATCACAGAATAGTAAGATAGTACTAGATAGTTGTCAGTAATTGCAATGTGGCTTTTGCCTTCTGTTTACACTACCTACTCAGGGTCCTGATATTTAATGGCAACCAAGCCCAGTTATTTAATGGGTAAGCATAGAGGTCAAATAGAAACATAAAAGAAATAGTACTGAAAGCTGAGATTCTGAAAGACAACTTGAAGGAGAAGGGGTACACAATGACACTGACTTTCCCTCCACAATTTGAGCCCTGATTAAACCTCTATTTTACCTGTGCTCTACTGAATGTGTTCTGTTCTAGGCTTATGCTAACTGCCTGAGCTCATGGTATTAGACAGACACGCGTGAGCTACAAATTAACGCAGCAAGCTAGTATAAACCTCTTGCTTTTGAGAATAAGTGCAAAAGCACTTCATACCATCGGTTGCCATTTTTCGTGACTGCCCTGATGTTGTAGTTAATCTGAATCCAGCTGGAAGTGTTTCTGAGGAGCCAGGCATCATGCTGATTCCATGGACCTCACGTGGAGGGAACTGTCTTCGCCAAGAAGGTCCACGTCTGAAGTTCTTGTCATCGTTCTGTAAATACAAATGTTTGTGTTTGATAAAACTAAATTAAATTCACTATTCGTTATCTGGATGGTTGTATCTTCTCTCACTGTTTATGTTTTTGCAAATAGATTACTACAGGTTTCATTTCATTTAATGAGAAGAAAGTGTAAATGAGACACTTTGATTTTCTTCAGAAACCACCTGACAGAGTAAACAGCTGAAGATTTGAGGGGGAAAAACCCTCTTCTCCAGTATTTCAGAGAGGCATGAAGTGTTTCAAAATAGGCTCTCAATTGAATTAAAAGATAGGAGACAATATATGATCAAATGAGAAGGATTAAAAGGCAAGAAAATAATAGTAGAACTGAATGGATTTAAAAGATGTGTTCAGTTAAATTTCATGTCTGATTTTACTGTTTTAGGATTTTGGAATCACATATATGTTCTTTTGTCAAAATAAATCCAAGTCACTTGTCCTACTGTTTTTCTACACTCCACCTGCTAGTCCGGCCTAGGGATGTTAAAATGCATTTAATTATGTAATCTTGTAACTGCTGAAAAATTCAGTGGTCACATTGGGGGGATAGGCAGCTCAATGGGAGCCAGAGCATGTGGGGAACCAGCTTTATCAGAGGCAACAGCAAAGGAGGCAGCCAGCTCTGTGGGAGTTGCTATGCATGGGGAGCCGGCTTTTAAGCCAGGTCCCCACATGTACTGGCTCCCACTTGTCCCCAACCCATGCTACCTCTGATACAGAGGCAGCAGAGGAGGGGATGGCTGCATGTAACTGCATGTTAACCGATGATCCCATTCTCATCAGTTAATCATGTAAACAGTTACATTTTCACATCCCTAGTCATGGCTGGGCTGGGGAGTTACAGGCCTTTCTCTTCCCCTGGACGGGCTGACACATACTAGACTTTATAGTTTGAAAAATAATTTCATGTTATGGAAAAATTTATACCATGTTTGTAACCACATACAGAAAATCCTAAATGGAAACAATGAGACTAATACATGAAAGACTAATATTCTGTGCCCTTCTCTCTCTGTATCTCTGCCAATTTGCACTATTAATGAAGACAACATATGTGGACATTACCTAGAGGGCGATATAGTCCTATCCAGTCAGCAATATATAAATCACTTACCAATTTCAGTAAGTGGTTCTTGAATAGATTAATGTTGGGTAAAAATCAAATAGTGAAGTGGAGTTCTGAACCAATTCAACTATTAGCATTTTCTCACAATCTGCTTTAAGAAACAAAGCATGTTTCTGAAAGTATTTTTCATACATCCCCTACATTTTATTCTATCAAGTAGAATTATGTCTTCCCTGATCAGGAGGCAAAGATCTGCCAATTGTAGATGATTATTTAACTAGGCCCCTACCAAATTTATGGCATGAAAACATAGGGACCATGAAAACAGGGACCATGAAATCTGATCCCCCCCCTCCCCGAAATCTCACTATCTTAGGGGACTACAGGTATCAAAGAGCTGAGTAGCTGGAGCATGGCAACTGCTGACTAGCAGCAGTGCATAAGGGTGGCATGCTGTGAGTCACTTTGGGGTGAGGGGGACTCATGGTCACCCTCCTCACACACACCCCACATCCAACCCATGGCCCTTTTAACTCCAGAGTACTGGACCTGGAGTTGGGAAGAGGCAGGAGCTGGGGCTCCAGCTGCTCTCAGGGCTAGGTTTGAACTGCATTGGTTGCAAGAAACTCTGCAGCTACTGGCTGGGAGCAATACTGCCACCAGCAGCACCACAGACGTGAGGGTGCAATACCATGATCATGAAGAGAAATATTCAACAACTGCCTCATTCTCTGAACACTGTGCAGCCTGGGCAAGAATCCTGTGGGGGAAAAAATGTATGGTGGTCATATAATGGACTAGTGTAACACATAGAGACAAGGGACAGCAGTAAGGTTGCACAGGTAACCTTAATTTTGGTATTTCTTAATTTTTGATTGTTTTACTTTGTAGGCTTAATAACATGTATGTTATTTTTACGTGCATTTGTATCCTGAACTTACAGTGTGTGTAGTTTTCCATTTTTAAGCAAGTTAAATTACTTACTTCATCAAGTCGTCTCTCAGTTCCAAGTGCTAAAAGATTGTTGTATTCTCTCTCAAGGATTTGCCGTGCCTAAATATAAAACAAATAATTAAACTAATTGAAAATGAGTAAAAATTAAATCAAGACAAAGTTAAAATCATGAAAGGACTTGCCTGAGTGTTTTGTGTTGGAATCTGTAGTAATAAAGCTAAACTGCTGTAATCAAAGTTTTCATCCAGGGCTATAAGTGACCCATGTACACCACTTTCTAAGACATTATTTGCATATTCTCGTAGTCCAATAGCCTGTATCCAGCGTATGACTCGATCATTGCTCCAAACCAATACATCTGCAAACACACACAATATAGTATCAGTTCATTGTTAATTTAACTTTTGTAAGCATACAAATACATGTATGTACATTAAAGGCTTTGCTGTTAAGCATTTTGGGTGAATGGGGGGGCAGTTAATTAACTGGCATATTTGGCTAAGATTAACTGGCATATTTGGAATTCAGAATGTGGGAGGGGCTTCTAGCCTGAGGCAGAGGGATGGGGGTGGACTTCAGGGTAAGGTCAGAAATGCAGGAGTGCAGGAGGAGGATCTGGGCTGGGGCAAGGGATTGGTTGTGGAGAGGGGGACGAGGGCTCCGTCTGGGAGTGTGGGCTTTGGGAAGGAGTCAGGGATGAGGGATTTGGAATGTGGGATGATGTGTGGGGTTCAGTCTTGAGGCGGTGTATTGCCAAGAGGCAATGGTTCTTCCCTTGAGGTATTCGGAGGCAATAAGCAAACAAATTGAGTGAAGACTTAAAAATTGTACTAAGCAAATATTAGGATAAAATACAATGCTTAATATTAGAGTAAAATACAATTAAGCAAATCTTAGAATAAAATACAATACTTATAAAGCCTAAGCAAATCTTAAAATAAAATGCAATATCTATTAAAAAGTACAATACTTATTAAACCTAAGCAAACCTCAGAATAAAATGCAATGCCTACGTCCCTTCTGGTGCTGGGAACCCCCTGAAGGTGGTCAGCGGATGGACCCCAGTTAGCCAGCGCGTAGCACCTTCCGCGGCTTCAGTCTACGCCGAGATTCCAATGTTAGGAATATTCCTGGCCTTTATATACTGTTGGACCTACAGCAATCACACCTGTTGTTTTGAGGACCTAACAAGATCGTTGATACATTGCATATTTTCCCAGGCCAAGTAATTAGCATTATCAGGTGGGAAACATTCAGCACAGATAGCTATGTGATCTTCCCAATCGCTCCTATACTCCCAAGGTGAATGGCCTTGGGACCTGTCCCAGAACTTGTTGAAAGTCAGCAGTGCATTCCTACACTGTACCATCTTAAGCAAACAGCTAACTCTTCAAGAATAACAAAAGAATAATAAGAAGCAAAAAGCACAAATGGCCGCCTAGAGCATCCAGGCCTGACAGATACAGGCATAAAAGGAATGATTGTGGTACACCACCTAATTTCCTCGACCTCACAAGAGTCTTCTGCATTTCCACTACAGGTGGGAATTTGGGTGTGGGAGGAGCCTAAGGGTTGAGTTTTGGGGCACGAGAAGGGTTTCAACTAAGAGCAACAGAGACTTGTCATAGATACCAGGGAACCACATGGAGTCAAGCAGGGAACCTATTGGCCCCATGCTAGCTGGACTATAAACCAGACAATTCAATGAAGATCAGAAATACCAGTTCATAGAACTTTTTGGTTGGTACAGGGTTGGACAACATAGCTTTTACTGTATGTGGTAGTTAAGCTGCTAACAGAGCTTTGCATACAAAGAGTATGATTACGGATACAAAGTCAGGAAAGTCAATTATCTGTATCTCCATTCCTACTTGTTATTTAAACATACCAAATGGCAACCCACTAGAAAGCACATCAGTGTCAGCAAAGGGCTTTACAATGTTCAGAAAAGGTTTTACAGGTTCCTGGGAGAAAAAAAATCAGTCCCCTGACATTGAACCTAAAGGAAGGCTGGGGTAGAGGATTAGTTAAACACCAGCTGAAGTGACATTTTTAGAGTGAGACCTGTACATATCTAGAGGTCAAAATCTACAGGTTTCTAATATTTCAGAAGCTAGCCTGTTCCCAACCATTGTATTGACATTTTTAGTAATCAGCTCTTCTCACTTCTGAAAGTTGTTTCATTAAGCTCTATGCTAATTATAAAGCAATGGACAAGTAAAAAGGGAGACGAGGACTTAGTTGATTGATTAAAAAAAATCACAACATTAGAAAAAGATGTTTGTACCATATACCTAACATTTATTATTTTACTTGCATGTGTGATATTTTGCATCTCTAATCATGGACCACTTTTTAATTATCCCCTTAACATCTTAAGTCCCAGATGTGAATAACTATGAGCCACTGACTTCACCCAACAGCAATAAAGTTAATTTAAATGGAAAAAAAAAAGAGCCAGATTCCTCCCTGATTCCTGGTGCTGCTTATTGTACCATCAGCACAAGGAGGCTAGAAAACTGTTATCTTGGAATTCTTCTTTGAGGAGGAATCCCGATCTTGTGTAGAGCCAGGGTAATTGGTCTTCTAGTGCTTTCACATGTCCATTCCAATGCAGGTATGTGTGTGTCCCAAGCACAATTGCTGGATTTTTCCCTCCTAGTGGTATCTGTTGGGCCTGCCTCAGTGCCCTCTAGTGCTCTGTATGCTCGTAGCACTGGTACTATCCCACTTTTCTACAGTTCCTTCTTATTGGCTTAGCCAATTTTCTCATAATGGCTTTTCTATTTCTTTAGTTACTGTAATTTGGTAGTAGATAGTTTTTAATAGATAGTCTCAGTGCTCAGAGTCAAAATCAATTGTGGCTCTGAGGCAGGTGTTGAGGCTGTTTCCATTAGGAAGACTTTCAGTCTTGCTTTGCTGTCCTTTTTGTGCAGGGTTTGAAGTCTGTGCAGATTAAAGGGGTCTTTCCTAGCAGATTCCTCCAAAATCACTTGAGACAACTTGAGTGTGGGTCACTCAAAGGCACAGAGTTAACACAGGAAGTGCAGGGCTTGAAGATCAATGACTGAGGCATACCCTGGCACCAGGAGGAAAACAACCCCGCTAAGTGCAGAGGCATCCAAAAATGTCAATGTCTCTAGTACCTGATGAATCAGCCCTCAAATGGGGAGTCACTTACGGACCCTCAGGACTTGGATCCCAAGAAGACCTTTCCCTCCATGTCAACATCAGGGAGCTCAGGACAGGGATTTCTACATTACATTAAGAACATGATTGTTTTGGGTCTCACAGACAATAGACCAGCTATATTCTACATAAACAGACAGAGCAATGAATCCTCGCCACCAAACTCAGGAAGCAGTCTGACTGTGGAAGCTTTTCATTGGTCATTCCAGTAGTCTAGAAGGGTATGTCTAGACTACATGGCTCCGTCAACGGAGCCATGTAGATGAGTTTACTAGACATAGGAAAATGAACCGGTGATTTAAATAATCGCATTTACATCAAAATGTCTGCTACTCTGTGCTGATCAGCTGTTTGGCAGCACAGCAGGGCAGTCTGGACATGCCATGGTCAACAAGGGAAGCCCTTGTCGACTACTCAGGTAAACATCATTTCACGAGGCATACCTGAGGGGTTGACAAAGGCTTCCCTTGTCAACCGTGGCGCATCTAGACTGCCCCGCTGTGCCGCCAAACAGCTGATCGGCACAGCGCGGTGGCCATTTTGATTTAAATGAAGCAGCGATTATTTAAATTGCCGCTTCATTTTCCTATGTCTAGTAAACTCGTCTACATGGCTCCGTCGATGGAGCCATATAGTCTAGACACACCCGAAGTGTCCTGTCTTCCAGGAATGCAGAGCCAGCTGGAAGATCACCTCAGCAGGTCTTTCTTCTCTCACCACAAGTGGCTCCCTCCAACCATACATTGCAGGGGACATCTGCTAATGTTGGGAGATTTCCCTTGTGGACCTGTTTGCTACCCGTGACAACAGAAAATGCCATCAGTTCTGCTCCCTGTGAGGGCTCAGTCCAGGGTCTCTCACAGATGTGTGAGTATTGTCATGAACAGTTCTACTGGAGTATACATTTCTTCCTACATGGCTGAGTCACAATGTTCTGATGAAGACTGTGTGAGGCTGAGCACAGGTCATTCTCATACCCCTGCTGTGGCTTAAGCAATGTTGGTTCAATACTGTTTTAGGCCTTTCCGTGGAAGCCCCACTATGGGTTCGGTTATACCAAAACTCCCAAAACCACGGTCACTTGCTCCATCTGAACCTCAGCTTTCTTCATCGGATGCCTGGAAACTTCACAGCTGATTCTTAAGGAGCATGTTTGCTTGGAGCAGTCCTACTGGGCAACAGAAAATCTTTCACCAGGGCAACCAGCAAAATGGAAGTGAATCTGTCTGGTCCTCCCAATATGTACCTCTTCCTATGCAGTCCTCCTTGCAGCTCATCTTAGAATACCTTTCGCTGCTGAAACAAGGACTGGCCCTCTCTTCAGCCCACAATCATCTAGTGGCCATCTCAGCTTTTTATCCCAACCTTGACAATCAATCTGCTTTTCCCCACTGAATGGTGGTCCATTTTCTCAGTGCCAAGAGAGGTTGTATGCCAATATTAGAGAGCCCATTCCTTCCTTCAATCTGAACCTCATCTTGTCAAAGCTTACAGGTCTATTGTTTGGTCCACTAACAACATGCTCATTAGTACATCTTTTCTGGCCATCAGTTCAGCCACATAAGAGTAAGAGATCTGGGCCCTCACATTGGAGCTTCTTTATACAGTCTTCTTCAAGGACAAAGTCCAACTCTGCCCACACTCATTGTTCTTCCCAAAGGTGGTGTCACACTTCCACTGCACTCAAGCACTCTTCCTACCACATGCAAAAAGTGGAACGTTGCCTACACTCTTTGGATGTTAGACAGGCACTGGCTTTCTATATACAAGAGACCCTACCATTCCTGTTCACGGAGATAGCAGAGAGAATGAAAGGCCCCCCTATCTTTGCCAAAATAATTTCATCCTGGATTATGTTATACATCCAAGCGTGCTACAGACTTGCTAGTATCTCGCTACTGGCTAATCTGACTTCTCTCTCTATAGGATCACAGGCCTTGGACACCTTATAGTGCAAGTTGGTGTGGGGATGTAAAAAATGCCTAAAATGGTTAACTGGTTAAACAATTTATTCAAATGGTTAACCACCAGCCATGGGAGGTGGGCTGTTCCAGTCCCAGCACAGCCATAGAAGGTGGGGTGCTCCAGCCTTGGTCCCGCTGTGGCCACCACTGCTTCAGCCCCATGGGCTGGGAGAGGATGGTGCTCCAGCTCTGCTGGTCTGCCACAGCTTAGGACCTGCCAACTGGGCTGCCATGGGTGTGCGGGGGTCTGTTCCTGCTGACTGGACCCTCTGGTTAACGGTTACCCAGTAGGCATGTCACTAAGTCCAATGCTTTCCAGGTAACAGGTTAACCATTTAACCTTTTATATCCCTAGTATTCAGGACATCTGCAGAGCAGCAGTGTGATCATTGGTGCACATGTTCTCAATATGCCATGCAGTCTAGAGATGATGCCAGCTTTGGCAATGCAGTCTTTGATCCAGCTTGTCCTTGAACTATCAATCTACTTCCTCTGACTGCTTGTTAGTCGCTTATGTTAGAAGGGATTAAGTGCAAGCACTCAAAGAAGAAAAAAATGGTTACTAACCTTTCTATAACCGCATCTGAAGGAGAATGGGATCAGCAAGGCCCTTTATACTAGTGCTATGAGCACATGGTACCAAAAGGCCCCAAAACTGATCCAATGGATACCACTAGGGGAAAAAAATCCAGCAACTTTATTGGGGTGCACACACTTACACTGGAATTATATGTGCAATTCATCTCAAAGAGCAATTATTAGAGAAAGGTTAATAACTTTTTTTCCTCCAATATCCATTCTGCAGTCCCTGACACAGGGAACATGCCAAGATTTGTGAGGGGAACTGATTGAAATACCATGTGTTCCAGACATACCTGTTTGGTTCCACTCCCCACTGGGTTTTTTTACAATCAGCACATATTAGAAAGTCTGAGCTGCAATTACCTATGATGGGGCCAGGACTAGTCAGAAACCAATTCTACCATATTCTTCTCATGCACACCCAGCAAATACTGGGCATAGAAGAGAATTTGACTATAAGTCCTCACCACCTATGACACCATCTCACATATTCCGTGAGGCAAACACATATTCTGGTGTAGCAATTATTTCTGACCCACTAGTTCCTGTATTTTCCATTCTTCCAAAAAAATGTTGCACTTGAAAGGAGTTATCTGAAAATGTTCTGGTTTCCTCTAACACTAGGCAACGTTTAAAGGAAACAAAGGCTTGTGATAATGGGAAAGAAAATGTCACTTATAAGTACAGGACCTATACCTTGAGCTTGCACGCTGTCTTGGAAGTCTTATGTAGAAAATACTTTAAAACTAGCTATTATGTTATGCAATAAACCTTATTCTTTGGTAACTAACATTATGGCTAAGGCCTGATACAAAATTAAATGGTAAGTTGTAAACTTGAAACAGTCGCTTTTTCAGATTTCAAGGACTTGTCTCGATGAGAATTCATCAATGTAATTGTATTTAAATACATTCCGCTTTTGAAATTAAGAAATAAAAGCAATGATTTTCCAAAATAGGAGCCTGAAGTTAGGCTCCTCAAGTCATGCTGAGGTACTGGACAGATTTTCAAAAGTGCTGCATCCAGCACTCCCAGGGTACATCTACACAGTAGCATATACATCTAAATAAACTACGTAATTTGAGCTAGCTTATTTTGACATTTGAAATTTGGCGCTGTCTAAACAGCATTAATTTCAAAATAAATTGCTATTCCAGTGTCTTTCTTAATCCTTGTGCAATGAGATTTACAGGAAGCTAGAATAAGAAGCCCATTATGTCAAATGTATTTTGAATAATGGGTGTGCTGTGAAGATGTGCAGAACACTATTTTGGGGTAATGGACGTTATCCCAAATAGTGCTGCTTTGTAGATGTACTCCTTTTGACCAGCACTGGGGACATCCTCAGGCAGTTGAATTAATCAGTTTTATGGCCAGTTTCTACAGGTAAGGGCTTTGTAGTGAGATCTGGCCCACAACCCTGAATCACAGAGCAGTCCAATTCGGCCAAGTACATACACACCAACATATACACAGAACAATAATTCAGGAATGTGTTCCAGTTCAGTAAAGTACTTAAGTTTGTGCTTAACTGTAAGCAAATTCTTAAGTGCTTTGCTGAGCAGGTATGGACTTAAGTTAAAGCTTAAAGTTAAGCACATGCTTAAATTCTGATAGTTTGAAATCTCACAAGAAAAAAATATCCCCAAAACCAATTCCCTGAAACATACCTTTTATTTCATGCTGACTCACTTCTCTTCTTCTTTCCAGTTCTTTTCTGTCATAATTCAACCTCTTTAAGCACATGATTCCATACTGCAAACTTGTTCTGTTATTTAAAAAAAATAAACATTTACAGGGTAACATAAGACATTTAAAATAAAATAAAGTAGCTGCAAATATGTTTAATATTTTATAGGATACCTCAATGTGCTCATATATCAAATCATAGGAGCAAAGAGCCAAAAATATAACAGACTAAAAATGAAATGGACAGAAAAAATAAAAGAATGGGTTTCAACACATCAGCTAGCATAAATATATTTACAAATGTATCCAAAAAGGGACCGACAAACTATGTGACCTGTGTGTTAGTGCTCTACTGAACCAGGACACAGGCAGGAAAAGAAGTTTATTGTCAAATCAGATAGTACAGAATGCACTTTTGCAAGAATGGCTGCCTCCATTGGCAGATGACCCTATTGCCATGTTTTTTCCTTTGCAATTTGAAATACAGTTTGGACCTCCCTAGTCCGGTAATGACTGGTTCCTAAGGAGGGATTTTGCTGGACCGGGGGAGGTCATTTCTGGCCCCCTGCCACTGGCTCCCAAGTCTGGCTCTGCTCCTGGCTGGCCTCCCCACCTGCCACCAGACCCGCTGCCCCACCAGATCTTGCTGGCATTCCGGCTGCCCTGTCGCCAGCTCAGCTGGATTCCTGTGACAGGGCTCCTAGCTGCTGGTCCCCCTGCAGCCAGCCTGGCTGAGTTCCTGCTGGACCACGGGTGTTGCCGGACCAGAGAGTTCCAGTTAAGAGAGCTTCAACCTGTGCCTTTAACATTTTATTTATCACCATGTTCCTTGTCTTCTATCTTCTGATACTTCACTTTTTAATACATGTATTTACAATTTATATTTTACATTTACGAATGAAGGCTATTCTGTGCATCAGGGAATTGCATTCCATGACTAATCACACTTTACAGGTGCTATGCCAAAAGAATCTTTTTCATTTTCACATAGTTTGCTGATTGATTGTATTTTCATGTATTTGTCCAAAGTTGGAACAATCTTAACACTAAAGGTCTGTTATCTTATGCTGCATCAAGCATAATAGACGGGAACCTCTGCACTCTGGTTGTTCCTAATTTGGGAGCATCCATGGTATGGACCCTAGCAGGTGGACATGGAAGGTGGTGCTGCTGCCCTCCCCCACCTCCACTCCGCTGGGCAAACAGCAGCACGTGATAGAGCCTCTAATTGAGGCTTTTCCTTGCCTCTCCCATAGCAGCAGGACTTGGTTCCTGGGAGCAGGGGGAGATGCGGAATGCCAGGTAAAAACCCTCCCTCCAACCCCTTCACTCCCTCCCAGGCCCTGCAAAAGCTTTAATCTTACAAATCCTGTTTCCCAGGGTTGCCAGATTTAAAAAAAAAATCAAGTACATTACATCCACATGCTCATTTTGAGCACCCTTTGTACAAACATACCGATGAAAGCTATCCACCATTTTTAAATGCACGCGGAGATCCTTCTTTGTCAGATGATCTAACATCCTTGCATCTACCAGGCACTCCATAAAGTAACTTCGGTACTGAGGTAAACCCAGACTGGGGAGCCATTCGTTACCGATCCATTCATGGTTCATATCGCCATAAGCAAGGGTCTATAGAAAAATAGACACGTCATGTTTTAACCTACTTTGGTCAAGGCCATAGAATGAAGGGTGTTTATCTTCTCTGCCATTTTAAATAGGAGTTCACGGTTTAGGAAATTCATTCTGCTTTCTGTAGTAATTCTGGCAATACTATTATTTGAATCTCAAATATGTAATGGAAGCAGTAGTAGCTCTATGTAAACATCACATATTTTTATTAAATACAAATGTGATCTCTCAGTATCATATCTCCCAGCTTTTCAAAATGGAAATTAATGCTGTACTAAGAAATAATGCATCTGAAAATCTACATCATAGCAAGAGTAGAAAGAAGCAGACAGAGAGAGTTAGGGAAGATATTCACAAGTACCTAAGAGAGTTAAGAGAACAATCCTATTGAATTTCAAAAGGATTTGTTCTAAATCACTTAGGTGCTTTTAAAATCCTTCTCTGCATTACAAAAGCAATAAATTAAATCTTTACAGTGAAATACATGCCACATTACATAGAACTGAAGTTTTGTCACTGCTTCAAGAGGGCCAGGATTTAATTCACCGGCTTTCCACATCCTATTCCACCAAGCAATTAGCATAACACATTTGTAGTCCCTCAGAAACAGAGGGTTTTTGAAAATGGTTGTTAGCCATGCTTGCATGCCTGCGTCTGCTTCCAGCATCAGTAATAGCAGATAGCCAAATGTACACCGCTAACCATGTGTTTTAAAGTGTTTCCAGCACAAAATTAAGGAGCTGTCAATATGTGAATCATTGAATAAAGAAGAAAAAATACCCCAACTTTTGAGAATTCAAAAAACCATGACTCAGGAATACTTTCTGGGTTGTGAGATTCTAGTAGCAAACAAGAAGGCATGTGATGTAAATGCATGTTGAACTGCTTTTGTTTGGTTTATCAGAAGTATAACATCTATATTTTAGAGGGAGATTCTGCCTTTGCTAATGCTCTGTGCAATCCCAGTGAAGTCAACTTAAAAGTCGTGGAACCTTATTTATTTATTTTTCCTCGCTTCTCACAATAAAACACATTTTGTGACCATGGTTTATTATGCTAATAATTTCCCATATTAGACTGTAACAAACTCTGGAGGAGAAACTGTTTTTTGTTTAATATGTGCACAGAGAAGAACAAAAGAGGGCTCTGATCCCTCAGTGGGACATGCACACACTACACCCAGAGAAATAAATCATAAAGCAGTCATTAACACTTGTGTGAACAGAAATGACCTTACAGGAGCCTACTACTGTATATGAAACTAGAATAAAGAGACATCTTTTAAAAAGTGGAAGTCAAATCCTACTGAGGCAAATAGTAAGGAGCATAAACACTGCCAAATTAAGTATAAAAATGTAATAAGAAAAGCTAAAAAGGAGTTTGAAGAACAGCTAGCCAAACACTCAAAAGGTAATAACAAAATGTTTTTAATTACATCAGAAGCAGGAAGCCTGCAAGCAGTCAGTGGGGACCCTGGACGATCGAGATACAAAAGGAGCACTTAAAGACAATAAAGTCATTGCGGAGAACCTAAATGAATTATTTGCTTCAGTCTTCACGGATGAGGATGTTAGGCAGATTCCCAAACCTGACCCGTCTTTTGTAGGTGACAAATCTCAGGACTTGTCTCACATTGAAGTGTCATTAGAGGAGGTTTTGGAATTAATTGATAAACTTAACAGTAACAAGTAATCGGGACCAGATGGCATTCACCCAAGAGTTCTGAAAGAACTCAAATGTCAAATTGCGGAACTATTAACTATGGTTTGTAACCTATCCTTTAAAACAGCTTTTGTACCTAACGACTGGAAGATAGCTAATGTAACGCCAATATTTAAAAAGGACTCTAGAGGCGATCCCGGCAATTACAGACCAGTAAGTCTACTGTCAGTACCAGGCAAATTAGTTGAAACAAAAGTAAAGAATAAAATTGTCAGACACATAGAAGAACATAATTTGTTGGGCAGAAGTCAATATGGTCTCTGTAAAGGGAAATCATGTCTTACTAATCTATTAGAGTTCTTTGAAG
>CM057845.1:65175020-65198428 GCA_030068395.1 Apalone spinifera
TCATCTGCATCCCTTTTCCGGCAAAGGGGGCCTGTGTAGACACAGCCATGATGTTACAGTTTTGCCCCGGGGTCAGTGTAATTGTAAACTCTGAAATCCATTTCAAGTGAAGAATATTCAAAGACCAATATTTGTTTCTGGAAGGAATTTAATGTACATAAAGCAATTGAATAAAAACAAATACTGATGTTCGCTTGCTATCACACAGTATATATGTACCTTTCTATACAAGTCTTCTGTTAGAGGCTCACATGTACAGTAGTGCTTAGCTGTTCCCCTCTTTACAGATGGGTAGTGTTTTTCACTAAAATCCACACATTTACATGAACTAAATGCAAACTTTTCCTCTGTTTTATTTACACCACTCCCTTGGAAAAAGTTAATTTAATTTCATGTAAATCTAAATAGGTTGCTCTTTCAAGAGTAAAATATGCCAAAGGGTGTACCCTATGCTGATCTTGCTCAGGGAAGCTGTATAAGACGGATTTGAAGTGCTCTGTTCCACCATTTAGGGTATCGGACAAGCAGGGGGAGCAATCTTGCTGTGTGTTGTCTTTGCACACCTTTCATGACATGGGGAAAAGGTTCTGTGCTGCCCCAAATGGCTAGTATGTAAAACAGTGGATCAGAGGTGATAGTGGCATGGGAAAAAACTGTGTGCTCTGTGAACCTTGTGGTTGGGGAGAAGGCAATGTCCAATCAGCACCTTCAGTTACCATCAAGGAAAACAAAACATATTAATTAGCAATAGGGAGTAACTATCATATTTAACACTTAAGAGCCTAATTAGAATTTCTAAATATTTTAAAACATGGAAGCTAGTTCTTTCAGCTTAGGGAGAGAATGCTAACCTAACCGTAGGTTCTAATCAGAGGGGGGCTAGAACAGTTACACAAAATGGAAAAAGATTTCTAACCATATTATATAGAGATAAATTATAGGCACATCAGGGGCTTATCCTCACAAGAGTTTTTTTGTTTTTTGTTTTTACCATGAGTTAATTGCTTGTAAACCATGAATTTTGTAGCTAGGTATGAGTATTTAGGAAGTGTCCAGAGTAGCCTTTATGTTAATACCTGGAATTAATTGGCAAAAATTAATGACTATTAAACTATAGACTATGATAACTTCAAAACATTGGACATGAGCAATTCTCATTGTCAAGCTGTTAGTCATGTGATTTGGGAGGGGATATGTGGCAGTCCAATATCCACACAGCTTACCAGAGCTGTCATGTTGTTCTCCAGAGTCTCAGCTTCAGTTAAGAAAGTCTCAGCAATTTCAATTATGAAGAAAACCTTCAAAATGTAACTCAAGTGTAATTGATGTATGAAAGTTTGCCTGAGTTGGCAACCAGCCTAGAACAATAGCTCTGAAGTATGGTATTAATTTAAATGAGGACTATTATTCAGATGCAAAATGATAATAATTAAATTGTTGCTACTGTGAACTCTCTCATTGCTGATTATGTATCAGAAAGGAGAAGGTCTAGTATATTATGAAGATCTGTCATATATCAAGTAGGGATGTAAACAACTAGTTAACTAGTCTATTATCTGATAAGCAAATACTTACTTGATAGTTGACTTGACCAGTTGCTTCCGCCAGCCGCCCCCCCCCGCCTCTTACTACCTTTTAAATGCAGAGCCACAGCACGGGTGGCTCTGGAGCCAGCAAGAGCCGGGACTGCTCAGTCCCAGCTCAAGTCGGCTCCTCTGGAGCTACCCCAGCTGCTGCTCTGTAGAGGTGCTAATCAACTAATCACATAATCAATACAAATTGTATCAACTATATGATTAGCCAAATAATCACAATTTCACATCCTTAATATTGAGAGAATGGAGCTTGGTGAATATAGCTTGGAAGAGTACCATGATGATTGTCAAATTTGCATCCTGCTTCAAAAGCCTTTTAAATCTGCACTTGAAAGGGAATCCTCTGAACTGTCATTCATGCTAAAATTCGACACTTTACGCGCCGGTCTCAACAAACACGCTAACTACCTTACCCATTACAAAGATAGCTTCCCTACTTATCACCTCTAATACCATTAGCTCACAGACATTTACCTTCTCCCCTCCCCCCGCATCCTCCTTCTGTTCTGAAATGTGATTTGTCCTTTTCATATGTGTTCATTTTTTTATTTGTATCCTTTGGTATATATGGTTGTGACTATTTTCTTCCATTATTTGATCTGAGGAAGTGGGTCTGGCCCACGAAAGCTCATCATCTAATAAACCATCTTGTTAGTCTTTAAAGTGCTACATAGTCCTGCATTTTGTTTCAGATTTTTATAGATATTTAGGCACCTAATTCCCATTGAAATCAATGGAATTAGGTGCTTTGAAAATTCCTATTTTATAAATGTCACACACATAGCACCTTAAAAAAGTGTACAGAAATTGGGCACACATTTGATTGTACCTTCAAGTTATCCCTACATGGTGTCAAGCTCTCTACAGGATCATCTCTGAGCTGACCTATCATTGTTTTCCCCCCATAGTCCCTTAATGTTTTATCACGAAGGGGGGGCATGGCATCTCTGTGACTTGAATGGCCTTCCACAGACATGGGTGGCCATAAAAGAGAGGTCTTTTTTCTGCCTTGACAGAGTTTATAAGACATTGCCAGTAGGAACAGGGACCATGCCTGCACCCTTCATAATGGCCTACATTAATATCCCATCTGGATAAGTAGCATATAAACTCAGTTTGGTTGTGACCTAATTGCCTGAAACTTAGGCATGTGTTTAGGAAAAGGTATGCTAAGGATGGTGTGGGAAGGAAATGAGGCATACAGGGCCTTACTACAACACCCGTTTCCCATGAGCAAACACATTTCTAGTCAATAGAAGTATTGTTGTAGGCTTCATTTTGCTAGTGCTAAGGCCATGTGCCATTAATCTGCATATTAGTGTGTTGCATTTTACTTCCTCATCATCCCAAAGGACAAAAGCAAATCATACTAGTGCAGATAATGTTGTATATGTGTTACCTACACACCTTCTGGGTGTGGTGCACTGTGACCACTTATAGAGAAAATAATGAGTCTGCTGTATGGCGTTAGCTGAGAGCTAGCTGGCTTTCGGCTCATGTGGTAGAGGCTCATGAACTAAGTTTCAAAGGATCCAGGTTTGATTCCACCTGTTGGCATTACATGTGCAAAATGTATATGCATAAATTAAAGGGTTGTGTTAAATCTCCTTAAAATATCTGGCTACAAAAGATGGTAACAATTTATACAAAGGGAAATATTTCCTGCAAATAATGCTATTTACGTTTTATGTTACAAACCTGGCTACAAAAGATTTTCTCAGAATGTAAAAGATATACATTATGCTAAATTATAAAGAGGAAATCATGGAATTAGGCTCCTATAATCACTGATAAAATGTTACAAGGATTTCTATTACTATGTTAATAAAACTATTTTAGTCTTCCATCCCAAAAGTGTAACATGCAAAAAATTCATACCTGGGCCCAGCTGCCTTCCTCAGACTCTTTCTGTGTTATCAGCAAGCAGCCATTAGTAAAGCAGGTAAAAAGTACAACAAACACAAATCAATAAGCAAATGGTGATTCTAATGCAAATGTTAATACTCATAGTACAAAGAGAAATGTATAAATAAATATGCTGATAATGCATTTGACCTCATGTCAATGGCAAACTAGATAAATTACCAAACTGACATTATTCTAATGAAGGTTGAGTAAAAATTTCTTAGTATTAACAAACCCAGAAAATATGAAAAATATAGAAAATTTTCATAGTGTTGTGAAAGTTTACAAGTCCATCTCAAAAGTCTTTGGTGGTTTTCACAAAAGCAGCTATTACATTCAAAATTTTGCCATTTTGCCTCAAAATATTATAAACTACCGGAAACCCAGTGTTTTGCTCACAGTCTCTAAATATTCATAACATAAAGCTGAGGGGAGCTCAGCTGTAAAAAAATAAGTGGTAATAAGTGGTAAAGAAATTACTCTGTGAAATGTATAGTGCATTTGTAAAACATTATAGCAAACAAACATGTAAAGCAAATCCATCTTTGGTGCTTTAAAAGTGGATTTAGCACCTCCTCTAACGTTTGTGGGCTAGGCTAACCATACATTATTCTAAGCTGGGGATAAAATTTCACACTTTTTTTTTGAAGGTTTAGTTAACTGCTCACATGCATTATTTGATGGTGGAATAAAAAAAATCTAACCTTAATATAATTTTTAGTCTGAGGTTTTGGGGAGTAAAATAAATCTGAGCCATACATTTTATATATATATGGGGGATATATATTGTCATACATTTAAGTCTCTACCAAAATCAATAAGTTTGCCAAAAATATCAATGACAAAACAGTTACCCTACATCTCATAAATGTGAACAACTTAGTCTGGTTTCCATAGAGAGAATTGTCGCTAAAGCATTTTTATTCTTTAGGCTCATTCTAAATTATCATGTCTCACTGTCATCATTACAGCAAACTTCTATTTAAAGTGATACTGGCAACGCCGCTTATGGGCAAGCGCAGTACTGAAACTACTATAAACTAACTTTTAACAGACTAGATGTCAAATAGACCATGTTTCTTTATATTAAACACAGCATGACAGTCAAATTAATGCTTCAGAAAAAAGGAACCACAGCTGTATAGTGAAATTTCAGTACTGTGTGCATGTCAATATGTTTGTGATTGTAATACATTTGGCATTTTATTTTTAGGGGGTTGCTATGTTTTTACACTGAGTTTCACTACTACTTTTATCTTTCCAGTTGTATCTTTGATAAATGGTCTACAGTCGATCCAACAATTATAAACAACGAAATATACTTCAGTTGTGTTCCTCGAATTAAAATAAATATCACTGTTTAAATGAAATTGGAAAGACTAACCGTTTTCGCAGGAGCTGCAAGAGTTTCCATTTCTTCATGGGTCACCCAAACATTACCTGAGGGCTATTAACAAGGCCCACAGGGATGCAGGTAGAATCCACATTAGGTAAGCAGTGTTAAAGAAGAAAGGCAGCACCACTGTAAGTTAACAGCGTATAGCATCACAATCAGCACAACCATATTCTTGCCTCAACTGAGCTGCAACTAAACAGAACTTTAGACAACTTGCTTTACATCTTCCTTCACTAAAATCTCAACAGATGATTGTTTATTAATCAAAACCAGTGGATGAAATGTCTTACTTCTAATGAGGTGGAAAGTCTCAGAATACCATTAAAAAGGAAAGAACAACAGTTAAAGCAAGTAGCTCACACAAAGAGACGACGTAAGCTTTTATGTGGTAACTGAATCCTGAGCAGAGTTTTCATTCCATGACAAATTTCCAGCCTAAAAATTCTGCACACATACTGTACTTGCATTGTAATATAAGAACCCTTTTCCTACAGTTCTGAACATCAAACATGGAAGAATTTATTTTGAAAATGTTCTCTTCCCCCACATTCCATTGTTTTTAATAAGGGTTCGGATTCTGACTTGTGACCAAGCAAGGAAAAAGGAGATATAAGAGTTTGCTGAGCACACAAGGGCAAAGGCTGCAGAAAATTAATTTCCTTGGAGAAAGAGAGAGGACAGGAGACTTATGACTCACGATGCAGCCACATGCCACCCATCACTCAGGGCTAAGTGCAAAAAGCACAGTCTACTCTAATATTTCTAGCCTAAATATGTGACATCTCATCTGGTAAACATCAATGCTTTTCTTGAGCTGTAAACAGAACTAAAATGCAAATTACTGCTATTGTTTACCCCAAACAAAGCTGTCAAAATTATAGTGCTCTATTCATCAGAAATATCATTCTCTATGGATCAGTAGTACTCTGGCAATAGAATACATGAGGGTTATTGGGTGCTTTTGAAACTACAGATTTTAAAGGTGCCCTAGCAATGGGAATATAGAAACCTAGATGTTCAGGGTAAAATCTGACTTTCAGTGAAACTCAGACTTCTCACTGCATATGCCAGTTTTGAAAATGGTACTTAGGTGTATTTGAAAATTTGCCCTAAGCATTATAGTTTTTTGCTAGTGTTTTCAACGAGACCAAGATTCAACCTTAAATGAGGAAAACCACCAGATGTTGAATATGTACGCTAGATTCTCAGGGCCAGATTACTGATAGTAGTACTGTGGATAGTACCACTTTGAGTAGCAGAAATCAGCTCATTGGAAGAATAAAGTCACCCTCAAAGTAAGACTACCAGAATCTGGCCCTTGGCAGTTACTCAAATAGCAGATATATTTTGATTGCATAAATATTAAATATTAGACCATAGGGCTTAAAACCCACCAAGATGGGCACATTATAGAAAAACTGTTTATCCAGATCAAGTGGTGTAGAATTGTATATGACGTAATAACAGCACAAACTTGAACAGAGATGTAAAAGGTCTTTTGGCCACCTGATCATGCAGCAAGTGCTTGTTCAAGATACATTTCACTATGATAGATAAAATACACCTACTCAGATCTTTATCTGCAATTGTTTCTTTGTATTATGTTTTTATTTTGGTTTCTTCATATGAAAGTTTGAATTTCAGCCAAATAATACTATACCGTTCAGCTCATTCTCATAAATAAATACAACTCTTTAAAATTCAGGTTTCACTTTTGCTCGATGTCTTGTATAGAATCAATAAGAGGACTGTTTTGACCACTATAAAGGGAAAACCCCAAACACAAACCCAGATAGAAATTGTTGCTAACTTTACGACTGTTACTCGGAAAATATTAAAATGTATGTACAACACTGATCATTTAAAATATGGAAATTAACAGTTAAGAGAAGGTAGAGAAATATTCAAATATCCCCACAGTTCAAAAAATCTCTTTAATGAAAGAACAAGTCTAATATATTACACTGCACATTTAAAATCATCTTAACTCTGTCCCTATATTTCAGCTCAGCTTCCATTTATAGAACTGAAAACATTTTACATGAAAAAACCCATTATTGAATTTGCATGTATCTATAATTAACATATACCAGATACTACAAAATAGCCTATTATCTGGAAATTTCAAAACTCACTTTGCAGACTTAAGAGATTTATACACTGGGGTTTGAATAAGCATCCAAACTTTTAAATATTGACCCAAACCAAAGCTCAGGGCCCAAATGGAGAAGTGATTCCCTCTTCCCAGGCAGCATGTTCGCCCTTGCTCCCTGCATTTTAATCAGCTGCCCCTTTTCTAACAAGAAAGTACCATACAATGTAGGGAGATAACCACTGTTATCTCTAGCCTTAAATTTAAACATCAGCTAACTGTTTTTTCCATTTCTGTCCCCCTTTTTCTCTCTCTCCTGTTTCTCTCATTTGCTTCACCTCTTTTTCCTGCTATCTACTGCTTTCCTCTCTTGACTTTCTTTTCACCCTGTTTTCCATTAGGATCTCCATCCTTCAGCCTTTTACCTTCACTTCTCCTGCACAATTCCCATCTGACCAAGCCTTTTTTTTTTGTCTCTCTTACAAGGCTCAGCTTTCTCACCTTGCCTCCAGTCATCTGTTTTTTATTCTTTACCATCCATCTCATAATTCTATCACTTCCTAACTTCCATTCATTCTTTCTTTACCCAACAATGGTCCCTTTATTCTCTGTCTCCTCATCTCCACACACACTTACCATAACACACATGGGATTCTCACCCTCCCAAACACACTTTCACTTCTCACCTTTGTTCCATTTCAAACTTGCTTTTTCCCATCATCTTCATTCTCTCTCCTCTATTCATTCTCCTGCTTTCTATTTCTCCTCCCATCATCCACACCAATACACACAGAAAAATACACACTCTCTCTCTTTCTTCTCACTACACAGGCACATACTTCTGCTGCTTCTCTTAGGGTTAATAGATAAGCAGGAAGATACAGCAGATCCAGGCTAGTGGATAACTGAAAAAGGTAGATAGTCAAGAGAGTTCTGTGGAAGAAAAGAACCAGGGCAGGAAAGATGTCTATTTAATTTGGGGAGAGGCTATGATTTGGAGAAAGGGCAAAATAAAATATCTGTAAAAATACAACTAAATTTACAAATATTAGGTGTTGATGCATATCACATGTAAGCATTCTGAGGTTTGCCTTTCTCTGATATTGATCACTCATCATACTGAAGTAATTTCAAGGTTAATCAGAAGCACAATGTTAAAAAGTGTATTTATGACAGGAAAGTGTCAGTGATCAACAAGCAAGGAGAGGCACTTCCAGTCTCTTCAGAACAATTCATACTGATTTTGATTTGATTTGTATAGCACAAATTTTACTACTGATTCTGACACAGTGTCAACTAAGGGTGAGAAAGAAAGCTAGCTGAATGTGACTCACTGTTCTAGAAGTGGGAGGTGCCGATGGACTTGTAAGTGATACCATCTCCTGGATTGCTAGTCGGAGCTTTAAGCGATGCAGAGGGTTGCTGATTCCAATTTCTCTCTGAATCTCAGTATCAGATAAAGCAGACATAATGGCTCCACTCTTCACATTTGCCCGGCAAGCTGCAACATACCATGCAGGCATTCCCAGCCACAACTGTTGAGGAGAAAGTCACCAATTTAAAACATTAGAAGTCCAATTTCTGAGATTTCATACATAATTAAGCTAGTAAGACATCTGCCATATAAATTACTATGATAACGTTCAAACGTTCAAATCACCAGTTTGCGAGAGGCCCCTTTGACTTGCAGACTCCAGCACTGTACAGGCAATCAGTGTTATCGAAAGGTGATTGTGACGTTATGCAATGGCTTCGGAATGCTGGAGCTCTCATGTTAGCTCTCTAGCATTCCATAACCATAGCAAGAATGTTGAGCTAGTACGCTGAATACAGAGTATAGCCACAACAGTGTAAGTGATGGATAGGGCTAGCTACTCTGAGTATTCACCTAACATCCTGGGATGGGCTGTACTCACTGCATCCTCTTTTGAGCATTTGCTAGATCAATAAATGCTAGCACAGGTTTGTTTCCTTGATTTGGAATTTACATCTCCAGCTTGAAGTGTTAGACATACTCAAGGTGTTTTCAGAGCTATTCACAATCCCTGCCTGCAATGCTCCTACTATTCTTTTCCTGATCCTCTTATGAGCAGAGACTGACCACATGACTGAATGGTGCTAAAGTGCTCTGTATTCTTCTGGGCATGCAAAATCACACTGCTTGTCGTGTCACCTTATTATGATTGCAAGAACATCCAGATCTTCCCATCCACACGAGAGAATTCCATATTAAGGAAATATATATCTGAAACACACCCTCCACAAAACACTGTTCCAAAAGCAACGCCTCCCCCCAAAACAATCAGCTCCTACTCACAGTATGAAATACACTGAATTATAATGAAACGCGCAGAAGCAGGGCCAAAAGACATAACTCACCAACATTTTCAGAAGTGACGCATGATTTTGGGTGCCCAACTTGAGAAATCAAAAGGGGCCTGATTTGCAGAGCACAGATGTTAAGCACTTTCTGAAAAATCAGGCTTCCTTAAGATATCCCAAGTTCTATTCCTAAGAATTGAGGACCTTTATATCTTTTTATAATGGGGAGTATGGTTTGCTTTGAATTGGTGAAATGTTTTCTTCTCTAACAATTTAAATAATTTTTATCCCCCCCCCCATACCATATGATTACTGAAGGCTCATAGTAGACTGTTCACAACATCATAAAGTGTTATTACATGTGTTTTCAGAAATGAACGAAGAGTCCCAATTTTGAAAGATACCTAAATATGCCACAGAAATTACACACACATGAAAGCCGTAGTCTTGAAAATATCCTTGAGCTTGATTTATCCATAGGGCATACTTTGGAACAGGCTAACCGATTCATGTTTGCAAAGGCCCTTTGGCATGTGCAAATTCAGGTATTCCACAGGCAACATATTTTGCATGTACATATTTTGCAATCTCCTCAGAGCCTCCCTTGATTTCAAATTTGTCACAAAGTAATGTGTTTAAATAAACAAAGCACAACAACATTGTTTTGTTTATTCCCTCAGAGGACACTCAAAGACATTTTAATTCTTCAAAATGTGTGTACACACACTTATTTCATTATAGGTATTTATTACATTTTTCTGTATTAAAATGAAAAATGTGCTTTTCAAATATAAGGAGTCACTAAACACTTTTTAAATTAATGCATTAGTTAGTGGCCTATGCCACACCCATCAGGATCGAGTTGAGTGCCTGCTGTGCACCCATATTACCATGCCAATTTAGAAATTTTCAGGAATGTTCACTTATGTTGGGTGTCCAATTCAGGATATTAGATCTCAATTTTCATAGAGTAATAGATTCCAAAGCAAGAAACCAACTAGTCTGATCTCTTGCATAGCACAGAACTCAGAACTCCTCTAAAACAATTCCCATTTGAACTACGAATATTTTCACAGGCACTAAGCAACTGCAGCTCTGTCTGAAGTAAATAGGAGCTTCACACCTCTGAAAAATCATGTTCCGTGTCTCAAGTTGAACATTCAAAATTAACATGTAATTTTGAAAATGTCAGCCTAAATTATCTTCAATCTCTGGGTATGAGAAGGTGTTTTACCAAGAGAGAAAATATAGCCTGGAAACTTTTTAAAACATGATATCGGTTAATCTACATGCACCTGGACAGTCATTAGGGACAGATGGAAGTGTGTCGGATCTAGCAATCTCCTATAGTGCAATGAAATACTCAACATTATCCCGAAATCATCATGCTGAAAATAGCTACCATGAAGAGAACTGTGTGATATATTTCATATGAAAGGGGAAAAAACAGGATCTACAAAGAGCTAAAAATGCTCAGTATAGGTTGGACCTCTCTGGTCTGGCAGTCTTGGGACCTGAACAGTCCTGAATGAGGGAATTTGCTAGATCAGGGAAGGTCCCCTGCTACTTGCCCCAGGCCTCCTCCCCTCACTGCTGACAACTCTAGCAACCCCCCACCGTGCTGCTGTGACTCCAGCCACATCCCTAGCCCCGCTACTGGGGCTGCCGTGGCCCCGCTATGCTACTGGGGCCACCAGCCCTCTTGCCACTGGGACTTCCAGCCAGGACTCCTTGGCCAGGAACATCTGTGGTCCTGCTGGACTATGGATGTTGCAGGACAAGGGAGCCCTGGTTTTTGAAGGTCCAACCTGTATAGAGAAAACTTATTTTTCCATAGGTGCAGACTTGGCTACTGCACCTTATCCTTTTGGAATTTTCTCCAACTCCCTGAGGCTGATGGAGTGCCCTTTTGTATCCTTTTGGGAAGTGTTGTACCCGATACCAAGCTGCAGAGCACTGAACTACAAAACCTAAATGCCACTAAAACTGATCGGAGTTTCAAGGGATATCTATCTGTCAGGATTACTTGGCATGCTCCATTAGTATAGGGGTATGAAAAAGCACAATGGCAAGATGCCTCCTCTTCCTCCAAAACTTGCTTCAGATGTAGTCATACTATGATATTCTGTGAAGCATCACAATATTCACTAATATAGGATTTCTCAAAAAAAATTATAAAAAAATCACCAAATTGTTCTTAACCCTCATGAAAGTTCTTATTTTTGCAATTTTAAAATCAGCTGGTGAAAACTGGAAATTTTGTGCAGAAATAGACAGACACAGACTTTACTCTTGGATGTCACAGAGTTTCATACTGTCCTTTTCCTTAGTAAGAGTGAAATTTTCAGATGGATCATCACTGGTACCAATGTAACTTGCTCATCATCAGAATCTGTCATGGGAGCAAGTACTTGAGCACTAGAAACTGTGGAGGATTAATAAACTCTGACAAAAACTCTCAGGAATATGGAAGCCTAAATCACTTCAAGGGCATTAACCCTTTCAGCTACTCTTCAGTGGGTTTTTTTTTTAATATCAATTTTTTTTTTAAATGAAGACATCTTGAACAGCCAGGTTGGGACAGATGTACAAAGGGGAGCAAGGGAAAAGGGCAAATAGCCCTCATCTCATATGGCCTACACAATGGGCTGCTAACATCACAGTTCCAGGGCCCAAGGATTGCTCCATATACTCTCTGAGGAGCAGAGTGTTCTAAAGAGGATACAGAGACTCTGGGAGGAAATGGATTCCTGACTCCCCCATTATACACTGATCTATGGAAGAACTCTGAGGATCAGGCTAG
The DNA here is from genome assembly GCA_030068395.1 of Apalone spinifera. Classification (NCBI taxonomy): domain Eukaryota; kingdom Metazoa; phylum Chordata; order Testudines; family Trionychidae; genus Apalone; species Apalone spinifera. The sequence goes on from CM057845.1 coordinate 65,187,134, forward strand.
GCTGAAGTAGGATGTATCAAGAAGCCAGGAGAGAGAATGGGTCTCTTTTTCATGCATAGTCCCCTCCTTAAAACCCCCTATACCACACATACAGGACTAAGTTTTAAAGCATGATCTAAATCCCATTGAATTGCCATGATGTCAGGCTCCAGATACAGAACTGCTAACATAACTGATCTTAACCAAAAGGACTTTGAAAAAATTATGCATAGCTATGTAAAGCATCTTCTCTCAATATTTTCTAAACACATGCTTTTAAAATACATTTTTCTCCTTTTCAGACTCTCGCCAAACCAAACTTTGCACTTTGTTAGTACTAAAACAGTTCTATAGTGTCATGAGACATTCCATGTGCTTGTGGAATGACATAAAATAAGCTTACGAATATGACATAACTAGAATATGCTTCATGCAAAATACCTCGTGAAAAGGTATCACTAGAAAAAGTTATAATCTATTATATATTATTATCCAATTCGTATGTATGTATCATTCTTGTATTTGAAGTTAAAAATATGAAGTATAAACCTGTGAGGCCCATTAGTAGTACTCAAGGAACTTAATAGCCCAGTACTCAGAAAAATGAACTTTGAATAGACTTGTTTTTCCTGAGGAGGGGCTGTGAGCAATGTTCCTTCTAAAATTTTCCATCCATGTGTGGAATATATTTTGTGATGTACACTGAGACATGTGCTGATGTGAACCTCCAGAAGAAATACATGTTGCCAGCTGTAGGGACTAATCAGCTGGAGAGTATATGAAACTCCTGTGGGTGGCTGCCAAAACACTCAGCTTACAGGGAACACAAGCTGTAAGGGATCCTGTGAAGTGTGTGACCATATCACACAATACTGTAATCAATCTTAAACCATGTACTTTTTTAGGAAGAACTGGGAGGAAGTTTAAACTCAACACAAGGTATTCCTGCCTTTTACAAAACCTATATAAAGGGGGAAACAGAACAATAGAGGCTGCTGCCCTTCTTCAGGACACCCCAATTTACCAAGATGTCTAATAAAAACAACTGAAACTGAACAGGGGGAAAGGACTCAGCCCAGACTGAAAGCAAGCGTAGTCTGTGAAGGTGATTATTAGAATAACTGTTAGGGTGAGATATTACATGTAACAAGTTTCTTATTATATTAAGCTTAGTACATTAAGCTATTTTGTTTCGTAACCTACATTGTTCTGTCTTCTATCTTTTATGACCACTTAAATCTAACCTTCTCTACTTAATAACATCCCTTTTGTTTATTAATAAACCCAGTGTAAGTCACTGGTACCTGGAGGGGGTCAAGGAATCTGTGCATATCTCTCTTTACCCTGCAAACATGAGTTTACCTTATATAAAACCCTATAAAGAGTAAGATGAATTAATCTGGGTCTTGCTGACACTGCATTTGGGTGCTGAGGCAAGTCCCTTTAGCTGAACCTTCCCAGAGCTGAGCTATATTACACTGCAGCAGGGTGTGCTTTTTCCGCTGAGTTAATGCTGAAGGAGGCCACAGGGCCTGGCATAGTAGGACAGAGGTGAGAGGCACCCAGAAGGGCAGGAAGGTTGGGCTCAATAGTATTTCAGCATATCAAGTCACAGTCCTAAGGGGGGGTCTCTGTGACCAAATGCTTCACATTTAGAACAGAAGATAGCAATTCAGAAAGGAGTATGGCTTAAGTAGTTTGAATGTTTCACTTCTGTAGAACCTGATTCCAATTTAAATTACATTAATGGGTAAAAAGGAGTACGTGGGTCTTAATTAGCTCTATAGCAAGCATTTATCAAAATCAGACTCAATGCCTGTGTGTGACACAAACAGCATCTCTGAGAAGCGTATGCCCATTGTTCCAAGCAAGGAGGATGCACATCAAGAATGAAGTAATTTATCAAGCATTGATTAAGGAAGCTCACAAAACTTAAGACTTATTCAGCTTATACATACATAAATTACAAACCAAATAACTATGTTTAAAGAACGCTAAGATAGTGTTAGGAAATGTCAGAATTAAGGGTGCCTTAATTTGGCTCCCTTGTACTTATACATTATTAAAATTCTATAAATTACATGCCTACATACTATTTGAGAGGAGTAAGATCCTCTACACATCCTGTCTTGGGGAAGATAAGAGAGACAGACACATTCACACAGTGAGTTTCTTAGACATTTGCTGACAGCAGAGGAATACCGACGCAGGAATCCAGTGCTCAATTCCAGTTTCTCTAGGGTAGCATGCTCCAGAGGTAATAATCCTTTTTTGGGGTCTCCATTCCATCCAGCCACCCTCTATCTCCTTCTAGGCACTTCTGTCTCAGCCCCTTAGCCATCTGCAACTGGAAGTGATGCTACAGCTAATACAAAGTAAGGCTATGTCTAGACTACATTCTTTTTTCAAAAGAGGATATGCAAATTCTCTGGGAATTTGCATATCTTCTTTCAATCTCACTTTTGAAAGCAGAAAAGTGAAAGTAGTCTGGATGCGTTCTTTTCGGAAAAAAATCCTTTTTCGAAAAAACCCGCTCTTCCTTAAAAAATGAGGTTTATGTGGGTTTTTTTGAAAAAGGGATTTTTTTCCCGAAAAAAACTACATTCGGACTACTTTTACTTTTGAAAGCTCTGCCTTCAAAAGTGAAATTGGAGGCAGAATTTGCATATCCTCTTTTGAAAATAGAACATAGTTTAGATGTACCCTAAGAAACATAAATATTCAAACTTTCTTCCCAAACACCGTCTCAGAATTTGTGAAGGTAACAAATAGATAAGTTACGTAAGTAAGATCCATGTTTCTGAGTCCCCCTCTTAACACTTACCTCCAGCCATGCAACCACTGTAGGCCCATCCCACTGTGCAAAAGGCAATCCCTTTCTCCGAGCTTCTTCCAGAAGTTCATGCCTAAAAGTGTACCATAAAGTGTTAAGTAGATGGCAATACCTGGAGCAGCACAGATGCAGCTATACTTCCAAGGTTAAATGCAACAATAATGCATCACAATGGATTTTAATTTACATGGATAACCTTGTTAAAGAACTTAAGCCTAAGTAAAAACAGTTCCTTTCTTTTTTTGGACATATTTCTTTCTGTATGCCAATCTTTTTTCTCTTTTTGTTCTAGGACTTGTTTTATCTTGTTATCTTTTGATAATGCCTAACATACAAAGAAAATACTTTTGTATTTCAATTTTCTACATTGCATATAGAAATAAATCATACAGTAGGCATCTATTATATAATTTTGTTACCCATTTTGATACAATTCATTGGATTCATTTTCCTTTCTGGTTTTGCTTACAAATCATAAAAGGGCAAATGTAAGCTGAATTTTCCCTTTAAAAATAACGCTGGGTTTAAATATACGTATGTATGATTTGTATGCTATGCAATGTGAAATTATAAATAATGTCACTTGGGCTGTCTATAAAGTTTGAACCTTGGATCTTCAGAATTGAAAACAGAGCCTCTATTACTCCATCTAAAAGCAGTAATTTCTTAGGTGGTAACTGTAGTAGATTCTCATCCTCTTGTGTGAATCAGTCTTTGGAGGGGGACAAAGATCCACAATTTGTTAGAATGAGTTACAAAAATTAACATATGATGCAAGTTAATTGATAATCAGTGTATAATTTTGATAAAAGTAAATCCCATTAATAAAAGTAATATGATTAAAATAGCAACTTTCAGAATTTTATAGAATAGTATGAATCTTCTTCAGTGATTACATGTCTGCAGCAAATTTTCAAACCAAATTTTCTTGGCTAGTTTAAAGTCAAGTTTAAAAAAAAATCAAAATCAATATATTGGAATCAAGATTCCATGTTTTTCTAAAACGTATGTTCTAGTTTAAACAGGCCTTGTGTTATACCGGAGGTCAAACCAGCTGATGGCTTTATAATCTCTGAATCTATTAAAAGGATTTTCATTGGAAAATGCATTAGTATAAACTCCTTGTAAAAAGAAACATCTAATTTTTAAATGAATCTGTAGCTTTTATTACAATAATGTGGAAATGTCTAAAATTGTATGTTGTGGTTCCTACCACAAGGGCAACAACAGCTATAAACACAAGAAAACTTAAAAAAAAAATTTCTGCAGCACCTTAAAGACTAACAACAAATGCAGGTGGTATCATGAGCATTTGTGGGCACAACCCGCTTCATCAGATGAATGGAGTAAGGAGTCCAGGGTACAAATATTACCCTAATTTATCATGGGTACTTTGACAATATTTTTCCTTCTCTTTCCCTCCTGGCCCCTCTCTTTCTCTGCAATTTATTTGTACCCTGGACTCCATTCATCTGAAGAAGTGGGTTGTGTCCACGAAAGCTCATGATACCAACTACATGTTTTGTTAGTTTCTAAGGTGCTGCAGAACTATTTTTGTTCTTTAAGATTTTTTTTCCCAGTTACAGACTAGTACTGCTATCCCTCTGAGCTATAAACAGGTTCACATAAATTTAGGTGCCATTTTTGAGAAAAAAATAGCCACCACACATCGTCAAAGTCATTCATGAGGCCATGAGATTTTCCACAGTAAAAACCCACAAATTTCAAATGAACTGTTTCATAAGTACTAGTGACAGGAGGAAGGGGCTCGTGGTTCCAGAGAATAGCTTACTGCTTGCTCAGCAGAGGGACAGAGATGCCCCTAGTTACAGAAAGCTATAACTACAGCTGCATCCTCCCTTTCTAACTAAGCAACTGATCATTACGGGAGGAGCAAAATGTGTGCTCAGCTGCATTAAATAACAGTCTCTGGATGTTTCCCTTTGCTGTCACCCTCCCCCAATCCATGTGGGGCTTTCAGTTGGTGGGGAGAAATATAGTGTTGCCCTCCCTTATCTGAAAGCTGGGGAGGAGTTGGCAGATGTCCTCTCTCCTACAATTAGGCTGATGACTCTGAGTCAGAGAAGTACTTTGTACTTTTATAGTCTGTGTCTTTGTTTGTATCTTTAGGCAGACACAGGACTAAAAATGCCATTATTTCCTTGCTTTTCCATGCAACCAAGATGGTAAGGAGAATTCAAATTAATTAGACTTTCCTGTAAAAGGTATTTTGCAGAAAATGCTCTCTAAAAGGGTTTGCAAGCACTGGAATATTATTTATTAATTATTATTATTATTAATTCTATGAAATGCCATTTATTTAAGACCCTGTGGGAGTAACTATAATATGCATGTAGAACTGGAAGGGTCCTTGATAGGTCATCTAATCCAGTTTTCTGCACTGAGGAAGGATAATTATTTAGACCATTACTGACAAGAATTTGTCTTCTCTTAAAATCCTCCAGTGATGGAGATTTCACCCTCTTCCTAGATAATTTGTTCCAGTGCTTAACTAGTCTTACAATTTGGTAGTTTTTCCTAGTATTGAACCTAAATTTCCCTTGCTATAATCTATGCCCATTAATTCCTGCCCTCCGTGTATAAGGAGAACAATTGATCACCCTTCTCTTTATAACATTCTGTGTACTTGAAGACTGTTATCACATATCTTCTCAGTCTTCTCTTCTTCAGACAAAACAAATCCAGTTTTTCAATCTTTCCCCATAGGTCATGTTTTCTGGACTTTTAACCTATGTTTTCTGCTCTCCTCTAGACTTTCTCAAATTTGCCCACACCTTTCTCAAATGATACAGTACACCAGTTTAGGTTTAGCAGCGCTGAGTAGAGTGGAAGAAAATTACTTTTCGTGTCTTGCTTACTACCGCCCTACTAATATATTACAGAAGAACATTTGGATTTTTTTTGTAACAGTATTGCAAACTCATTTTTAATTTTCAATCCACTACAACCCCCAGATCATCATCTGCAGTGCTTCTTCCTAGGCAGTCATTTCCCATTTTGTATTTTTGTGGCTGATTATTCCTTCCCAAGTGTGGTTCTTTGCATTTGTCCTAACTGAATGTCATAATAAATATTTCAGACCATTTTGTCAGTTTGTCCAGATTGTTTTGAATTCTAATCCTGTCCTCCAAAGCTTTTCCAACTCTTCCACTTGGTATTGTACACAAATTTCATAAGTGGACTTTCTATGGTATTATCCAAACAATTTAGGGTTTCATCATTACTGTGGCATCATTCTACTGCTCTAGGTAGGTGTTGCAAGCTAGGGAAATTATATGAAAGTGGACATTATGGGAACTGTGCTGTAAAGGAAGAGACAGAACCCAAAGGACCAGTGCTGACTATGAATGTTCTGGACAACCTGAGATTCAGGGTAGTGGTTTTCAATTTGTGGTCCATAGACCTTACAGGTTCACTGACTATGTTAAAGAGATCTATGAAAAGCTATAATTCCCACAGGACAATGTATTTCAATCTGTGGTCACAGACCCTTGGGGTCACAGACTATGACCTACATTCCCAAAGGGGGCCAACACCGCTATTTGAATTTTTTTAGGGATCCACAATTTAAAAAAGGTTGAAAAACACTGATGTAGAGGGTTATAATTCATGGAGTTTCTTGTCCCCCTGTATGTTTTTTTCCCTGCATTTTCAAACCCTTTATCACCAGCAGTGTAAAAAGTAAATGAACCTTATTTAACAGTCCACACACTGACCTCTCTGTAGGCAAATATTAAAATCTGGATTAAAAACAAAATCTCTAGCATCACCTTGTTTACATCTGTCACAAAAAGTGAGTCTCACCTAACAAGGTGAACAATAAACAGTTGTTTAAAATGACTGATATCTAAATTCAAGCACAGGAACTATAATATAAAGTCTAAACACGATGAAGCCTGCATTTCAACACACAACTCTTGTGCTTCTGTAAAAGAGTAATATGAACAGATAGTTCCAGTTGATTTCACATGTAGAGTTTACAGTAATACCAATTATAATGGCTCTTAATTAAAATTCACTAGCAAATGTGAGGCAAATTCATAATGAGGCATGTTAAAACATGAAGTAAAAACATTTTAATAGTAATGTACTAGTATTTCTCATTTAGAAATGCTGGCCTGCAGACAGAGAAACTAATTCCCAGGAAATACCATGCATTAACATTTTCTAATAAAGATATTGGCTGCAAGTCAAAATGTTATCTTGAAAGCAAAATGCAACAGATTCCATTCCATTTTCCTTTATTATTATTGAACAGTGAGTAATGTAATGGAATTTTTAATTATTGTATTCTTTTAGATAGAAATATTACCCAAATTACAGCCAGTCTTTATACATATTTGGTTTCTGTAAATTAAGATAGACACAAGATGCCATTGAATGGGAGCAACTTGAGGACTTCATATCAAGGTGTAAACACAATTGATTATCTCTGGAAAATAATATTCAAATAAAAAATGTCCAGGAACTATTGTGTTGGATTCAAAGACCTTTAGAATCAGGTGAGAGTGTTTTCATTGGACTCATAGGGCTTTGGACAGATCCTATTAGCAGAAGTAGTTTTTCATGTCTCTGTATTTGTATTTTAATCACTGTAGATTTAAAGGGAACTAGAGGCAAAATTGTCATTGCCATATACTTTTGATTTAACCACCTTTAAAAGAGTCTGTGTGTGTTTTAAATATAATTCTTAATTTGAAATTATGTTAGTAGTTCTTCAAACTATTACCTTTAGGCTGATCTTCACTTTAAATTATTTAGTCACCTTTTTATGTAGATGTGTATATATATATGTGTGTATTACTCTGTATAATAGGTGGACTGGGAATGGTGGACAAGTTTAATTCTCCATGACTTTGCAAAACTTTTTCCGATTAACTTTAAAAGAATTTTCAGGGGGAAATAATTGAAATATTGCAACAGGTAAATGTACATAATGATTCAAGCAATAAATACGTTTTTAAATGCAAAAAGGAAGGGGTGATTTATTCATTTAATATGAACATAGGCAACATAGATATGAACAGCATTTTTAAATATTGCTGTAATTGCTGTATATTAAGCACATGTTCTGCAAGCAGAAGGGCATTATTGCTTTCCTGAAAGCATACATTATGCAAACAGAGGCATACTGAATAGCCATAAAATACAGATAACTTTAAATTAGAGCTGCAAAGAATTACTATTAAAATATGATAAACAACAATAATGAACCAAACAGACTTGCAATATAGTATAAAGTTTACTAGATATTATTAGAGACCCTTTGAGCTTCCAGGTTACTTAAACTTTATTAAATCTAGTTTTGTACCAACATTTCATAGTAATGCATTTTAAATTAAGAGTAACTCTCACCCTCTACAAGTTTATTTCTGGAGTTCCAATCTTAGAAAAGCCATAGTCCATACACATTGAAGATTCCAAGTACTCTGCATAGAATTTTCTAAGCTTCATAAATAGTTTGTTTTAGGAAAAACACAAAGCCTGTACAGTTGGTCTAAGAGGATGATATGAGGATTTTAAAACTGAAATCAGGAGAGCAAATTAAAACAAATTTCAATACTTTAAAAACAAATAAATTGTTGAATAAGGCAAAGAAGCATGAAATCATATAAGCATAAAACGAAAATATTGTTCTGTATACAGAACATGTAGACCCAACAAGCCAATCTATTTTAAAAACTAGTTGGCATTATCCCCCGTGTCCACTAATAAGAGTAAGGACTTCAGGATTGAGTTCTAAATTGGTGAAGAAATTAGAACCATTGTGGATTCAATTTTATAAAGTTTTAGAATACTCTGGACATTTGGTTTGGGGTTAGTTCTTTGCATAGGTCTGGCTATGTAATTGAAAAAGGAAAAGAAAACAAAAGGAAAAGAAAACATGGTGCTGAAAATGAACATGTTCAGCAGCCATTGTGATTTAACTTACCCGGATATGCTTTTCATGAGATGAAGAGAGATGGATGGAAAAAAAAAAAGCACACAAATATTAATGAATATATGTCAATCCATTAAACAAAATAATGATAGATAAAATAATAGCACAATCACAAATGGCAAATCTGACTATGAAAGAACCCTTTTCACTAATTTATTTTAAAAGATACATGCTCCTGTATGGATTTTGGAAACAGAGGTTATAATTAAATTGGTGTCTGTTACTTATTAGGAACCTCTTAGCACAACAGACCTTCAATAAATGTTAGAGCCAGAAGGTCTGGCAACACGGCACATGTTGGATACTCTTCACAGACAAATGGGAGTTGTCCCAACTTTCATCATTCATCCCATTTTGTGCTATGGAATGTTATATATATTTTGATTAGTGTTTTTCAAACACACACATTTATGTACGAGTAATGTGGATTTAAACACAAAGAGAAATATTCACAGAAAAATCTCCAACCAAACATAGAGAAAATACACAGCAAAGGGTGAACCAGGATTTGCTTTCTTGTTTATTACAAGAAAAAGGCCCCCGTATTAAATGGTCTAAGTCTTGTGTTTTCTGAAGCATTATAGGAAAAGCCAGCATCACTTAGGGCTAGACTGGATGCCATCCTTACTCATTCTGAGAAGCATGTAACTCCAGGACTAGACTGACTGGTTTGAGACCAGTTATCAGAGAGAATTAAGCAGTTTTGAACTATGTAAGATGTTACTCAGTATAAGAATAGCAGCATCTGGGTGTGTCTAAACTATACCCCCCTGTCGGCAGAGGGATGTAAATTAGACGTAATGAAAGTTCAAATGAAACGGGGATTTAAATATCCTGCGCTTCATTTGCATAATGATGGCCGCCGTTTTTTTTTAAACGGGGCTTTTCGAACCCCCCCCCAGCAGTTTAGATGGGGCATTTTCGACAGAAATGCCCCGTTTTGAAAGATCCTGTGTCCCCCTGGGTTTTTTTTTCACAAACCCTATTATTTAAAATAAAAAGGAAACATTTTTATAAGAATGAAATTATGTACTGTTTTCATTTGAATCTGAAATAAATATAGGGATCTATTTTTGAACATAACACTAAAACAACATGTGTAAGGCTCTAAGTGCAAGCTGATAAATGAATTTTTTATCATTTCATTTTTATATGCAGTGTTGTTGTAGCTGTGTTGGGCCCAGGATAATAGAGATACAAAAGAGGGTGAGGTAAAATATTTTATTGGACCAACTTTTGTTGGTGAGGGAGACAAGCTTTGGAGTTTACATAGAGATTTTCTTCAGGCCTCGGAAAGATACTCAGTGGTGTGTCAGTTAAATATAAGGTTGAAGTTGTTTAGCATGAAGAGTTAACACATATCTCAGGGAACCATTTAAGCTGAAGTGTCCCATTAATACCTGTCTAGTCATAGGGTGGAAAAAATCTGTGTGTGTTTGAGGAGAGGGAAGGTTAGCAGCCTATAGATTATAAGACGACATAAATCCAGTGTCTCTTTTCAGTCTGTGACTCAGACTATGTCCTCACTGCAGAGTTGCGCAAAAACTCACGGAGCGTCCACACCTCAAGTGCATTTTTGCACAAGAAAATTTACAGTGAATTGACAGAACACAGGGGTTTTTGCGGTATAGGTATTCCTCTTTCTATGAAGAGTTATTGCGCAAAAAGGTGCATGTGGACGGAAACAGGGGGGTTTTGCACAAAAACAACCTATTGAAGGACGCACAGGTGCTCTGGTGGCCATTCTCTTAATGGCAATCAGAGCTTTTTTGCGAGAGAGCATCCATGCAGTCTGGACGCTCTCTGCACAAAAACGCATCGCTTTTCTGATGCACTTTTGCAGTGTGGATGCGCTTTTGCGCAAGACGTTTTTGCGCAAGATCTCTTCCTCAAAAAGCTTCTTGCACAAGAAGCCTGCAGTGTAGACGTAGCCTTAGTGTCTAAGGAAGTTATGAATTTAAGCTTGCAGGTTTCCTTTGAGGATGAGTCTTGACAGGCCACATATAGAGTGATTTTTTCTGTGTGTGTGAGAAAAGTGTTTACCCACAGATAATATGGTATTCTGGTCTTTTATAATTTTCCTGTTTGAGTTCATTCAAGAGTTCAGTGATTCACTGGTTTCACCAACATAATTGTTATTGGGGTATTTAGTGTACTGGATGAAGTACTCCACATTGTGATAGGCAAGTGTAGGACCCACAGATCTAGAAAGAAGCATTGTGGGCAGCGTTGATCATTGAAGTAGTATGGATTTGTCTACAGTTTTGCATTTGTAGTTCTGTCAGGGTCCAGAGCCATTTAGAGTTGATTCCTTTTTTTCTGTGGGGAGTTTATATAACCCACACACCATTTGGGGGTGGTTCACTGCACTATGTAGTAGCACTTAGACCACTGAGGGCATGTCTACATTAGGAAATTATTTCAAAATAACTTATTTCAAAATAATAACTCCGGAAATAACTATTTTAAAATAGACTCATAGACTTTAAGGTCAGAAGGGACCATTTTGATCATCTAGTCT
>CM057845.1:65198528-65221175 GCA_030068395.1 Apalone spinifera
AGAGGAATGTGATTAGGAATAGTCAGCATGGATTCACAAAGGGCAAGTCATGTCCACACCACAGGGAAGCCTCAAAATTAGTCCAAGGCAGGCTCCCTTAAATGTGGACACGCTATCTAAGCTTAGAGCCCCAGGATGCACTGGAGAGTAATTATCTGAATGACTATGGGGAGTAGTTATTTCGAAATAGCAACAGTTGAAGCATCCACACTACTGCTATTTTGAAGTAAGTATTTCAAAATAAGTGTTATTCCTTGTGGAGAGCAGAAGTTATTATTTCAAAATAACCAGCCCATTATTTCAAAAATAACTGGCTTTGTAGTTTGGACGCTCTGCTTGTTATTTCAAAATAAGGGGAGTTATTTCAAAATAACTCCCTAGTGTAGACAATGGCCTACAGAGAGAGAGAGAATGGCTTTGCTCATAAACTTTAGAGAGCCAACTGGATTTTAGCACAAGCGGTAGAGGCTCACGCACAAAGCTCCAGAGGTCCCCTCTTTTGTTCTGCCTGTCGGCTTTACATTTGCTTCTGAGATGAGCTTAGCAAGGTTGGGGGTTGCTTAAAGGCCAGAAGAAAAGATTCAAGAAAGATTTCTTTCAAGATGCATTCCTCATCAGGTATTGGTTGTAATTGTTTGATTATAACTCCATATGGGTTCAGTATGGGATGGCAAGTGACAACGAGGGCTGTTCAGTCAGAGGAAGATTTCTGTATTGAAACAGGGCCTCTTGAGGTATCTAGCCCCATGAAACATGAGGTAAGTCTTTGGATTAACCAGTCTGTTCTCACCTGTATCTAGGGCTACGTCTAGACTATGAGGTTTTTCCGGGATACCAGTGGACGTGTCTACTCTTCCGCTTTTTTTGTGGAAAGAACAGACGCACTCTTTCAGAAGTCCTGTCTTTCTCCTTCCATGAGGAAGAAGGGCTCTTCTGAAAAAGGAGGTTTTTCCAAAATTTGGCCCAGTGTAGATGGGCCACATTTTGGAAAAGCCTCTTCCGACAAAACTATCAGAAAAAGGAACTCAAATTGCAGAGCGCAATTTACGTACCTTTTTCCAATAAAACACTGTAGTTTAGATGAAGCCTAGCTGTGACCCTCTGGCAGAGTTGTAACTGGACAGTTGTTATTCACGTAGAACAAAAATTAAGCCCTGATCCTACAAGGGGAACAGTATGGGTTCATGAAAACATAGCCACGCTGACTTCAATAAGGCACTATGTGGTTTTCCTGGCCAGACTGGGCCACAAAATGCATTTTTTTTACAGCACAGGAGACACTGAATGCATCTTTTCTATGCAAAAGGGTGAAAAAAGCCTTCGGAGCTCTTTCATCAAATGATTTGTCATGTATGCAGATACAAAGAGAGGAAATTAAATGAAGGACAATTAAAAATAATAAGGCATGAGATAAAAATTATTCTTAAAGACTAATATACAATACAGAACACACACTTGGAGGATAATGGGTTTTTATAAACATTACAAATCTGAGAACATTTAGATGGATGGCCATTACAAAAAGCTTAATTAATGCAATTTTGATTCATTTTAAAAAATGCCTGTAATTAACAAGATCATTAGGAAAAGCACTTTAATACTACAGTGGGCAAAGAGATTTTTTTTCTCTAGTTAAGAACATACTAAACCAAATTCTGCTTTCAGACACATATATAAAACCTCACTGAAGTTACAGGAGTTATATATGTGTCTAGCTGAGAGCATCAGATCATCTAATCTGACCGCTTAAATTCACCAAGTTACCTCCATTTTGATCTCAATACCTTGTGTTTGACTAAAGTATAAATTCCAGAAAAGTATCTAATATTTAATGGAAGACATCAAGAAATGGAGAAACCACTACTTCTCTTGGTAGTTTGTTCCCATGGTTAAAGTCACTAATTTGAATTAGTCTGGTTTCACCTTCTATTTGCTCATTATGTCCTTCTTCACTAGATTATAGAGATTTTTAGTACTCAGTATCATCTCCTCACCAAGATACTTATATGCTGTAATTAAATCACTTCTCAATCTTTTGGAGAAGCTAAACTGGTTGAGCTATTAAATGTCTCAATATAAGAAATTTTCTCCAGATCTGAAATAATTTCTGTGGCTCTTTTCTCTGTTCTCTCTCAATCTTTCAACAAAATTAAGCAATAGGAAAATCAGCAAAAGGAAAGAAAAAGGAGTGTGGCACTACTAGGACTGTAACTAGGCAACAATCCTTTTTGCTTTGCTCAATACAAAGAAAAATGAAGTTAAATAACAAAAGTCTCCCTTCTATTTAAAATGGGAATTGTTTTTTTCTCGATATGTGCATTCCTATAATAAATTATGATTAGCTTGTGTCTAGACTCAAACAAGCTGCAGTACTTCCAGATTAAAGGCTAAAGTATTGTTAGCAAAATAATGAAATTCATGAACAGATACCTGTATCTTGTATAGAAAACACAGGGGTTCTCTGAATATATGGAGTTTTACAGAGTGAACTATTTAGTCCTTGTTCTTGCAAGGACTTATGCATATGTGTAAACATAACAATAAGTCTCTGCATGGTCAAGGCTTCTTCTTTAAAAAAAATTTTTTTTTTGCTACCTGCATTAAAAGCAGAAACTTTCATTTTGCAAATACAAGCCCTAATTGTGGTTTGTGTAATTGACTAGAATAAGGATTCCATAGTATGACATATTTTCCATTTCTGTTCCCCTTGATAAATATGAACTGTAATGCTCATGCCTATACTGGGGACATAGAGGTAGACTGAAGATTTAGATCACTGTTTGAAAAACAATTAAAAAATATTGTCATTCAGGTTCAAGCCAAACAAAAGCAGAGGAAAAGTTAAAGCCATCATCTCTAATCTTGACGCACCCTGGTGTTCCCAGACTAAGGACTGGAACAACACTACAAAATTCAATAAGGGTAAACTGATCATTGTGAGGACACCTCTGCCAGAAGGAAATATTGTGGCTTCTATCCTAAGATCAATATTGACAAATGCCAGCACAGAGCAGCCGAAATTTGTCATCTTCAGAGTTGGAATCTTATCAGTGCACTTTGTGAGAGAGGTGGTTGATTTACACAAACAACTTTGATAATATGGGAAATAATTCAGCCTTAAGATCTGCTGAAGGAGTAACAGATGAGAGTATTTCAGGCTCTGACAGCAGTGTACATGAGAAAATACTCATCTCAGTACTTAATGGCTATGTCTACCCTGTGTCCAGGGAACGTGTCTGCTCTTCCAATGTTTTTTGCAGAAAGGCAGACATTCACTTGCGGAAGCCCTGTAAACTGCAGAAGGCTTGTTTCACAGGGAAGAAGGGCTCTTCTGAAAGAGAAGTTTTTTCCAAAATTTCAGAAAAGCCTCTTCTGAAAAAACAATCAGAAAAAGGTATGCAAATTGCACTCCGCAATGTGCGTACCTTTTTCCAAAAAAGAAGTGTAATGTAGACATTGCCAAACTCTGCCCTTCTGAACAGGAGCAAATTAAATGACCCTTTATGCATTAGAGAATGCACAGGTAAGTTGGAAATATGGTGTTCACATTTGGTTTTGCCAGTGGGTGCCCCATTCTAGCTCCACCTTCTCTCCACTCCCACACCACCCCAATCCCCACCCACACTCCATCTCTTCCCAGCCCCAGTCTGTCCCTCCCACAAAGTCCCTTCCCCTGAGCTGAAAAGGTGTCTGCCCACCTATCCTCAGCCCCAGCGCCATGCAGCCAGCTAAACTTTGAAACTATACTTTCTCCTGTTTGGAATTACTGAACACAAATAAATAAATACTAAAAAGCAGTGTTTTAATAAAGCTCAAAGATTCATTGTGACAATTTGAATTTCTGTGTCCAAATATGAATTTCTGTTTTATAGCATTTTTACTTGTGATGTTCAGACTGGATTTAACTTCCATATGTGCGTCACAAAGCAGGTTACGTTTGGAGACTGAACCATGCTCATCAACAAGTTATCAACAATGATTAGCTCTACCCTGGAGTTTGAGGTAGATCTCCTGACTTCTAACAACTCTGTAGGATGGAAAATCCCAGCAAAAGCACAGGACCAAAGAAAAATTGCCACTGTTGCTAAAAATGACATGCTCTTTAAGCAAGAGGAGCCATGTCATCGCCAGAACCAGAATTCTCAGCAGAAAAAATGAAGGCAGGAGGGACATGGCATTCCTTAAGGATTTGAACCAAACCCAGAGATTCACAACAAGGTTGAAACCATTCAGGAAGTGGGGGGAGGGGAGGAGAACAACTGTATTCAGCTTTGTTTTGCCTAGCTCCAGCTCTTGTGCTGTCTGGGTAAAGTTTATGCGCATGTATATTTGAGTCTTTGCAAAAGGAAATTGTGTTCTTTGTTTTAATGTCATGTGGGCCTTGAAAAGTTAAATTATAATTCAGAGCAGTATTCACTACATACTGTGTGCTCGGAAGAGGAGAGATTCAGGTGCTGTCCAGCTAATTAGCAGAGTGCCCACAGCTGGCAGAATGTGCGTCTACTACTGGTGCACATCTGCTCATGCCTTGGTGCACGTAACAAAAGTTATTCTGCACATGACTGGAAAAAATAGAGGGAACATTGATCCAGAGTGCCTGTGACAGAGTGCATAAGCTGCTAGGTTGGCTTGGAAGTTTCAGGATGTGTGTCAGGATGGAGAAAAGTTGGGATTTTGAGGTCTTCGTACCAAAGTGGGGTATCAGACACTACATCTGCATAGCTGCCTGCCTGTCTTCCCCAAGTTCCAGTCCCAGCCCCAGCCCACAGCGTCAGTCAAGAAGCTGCATAAGCAGTTTCCTCTCAATCCCAGTCCCTTCCAGCCAGCCAGCCCAGAAGCAGCTGGAAGAAGACTCATCTGACTGCAATCAAAGCTATGTTGGGAGCTACAGTCGCCATACCCACAGGCTGAGAAACATCTGAACCTGTATTCTGGCCAAATCAGCTGATAGGTTTTCAGTGCAAAACCTACCTGATAGGCCAGATGGCCAGAACTGGTTGGCTGAAGTGGAGGAAACAGCTGATGGTGGCTGGCCATACAATAGCTGATTGGCTGCCAATAGCTGACTGTCTGGTCAATATTAACACCCACTATTTGTTTTCATGAGTGCGTTAACCCCAGATCACCCATGCAGTTAGTGCTGTTGGTGATGTTACAAGTCAGTGTAGGTAGAGGAACTTTTTATTGTAATAGATTTACATGTGATTATATATTTAAATAAGAATTTTAATATTTTATAGCTGACAGATTTTTCTATTTTAAAATTTAAGTTTCCAACATTAAGCCTCCAATACATGTTTCTAAGAAATTTTATGCTCTGGTGGCTGATTGCTTACAGCTTTTTCAGTTGGTACATGAAGACAGATAGTTATTTGTTTTTGTAATGCAATATTGTGGAAAAGCAGATAGAGTGGCTACATTTAAAATGTGACCCTAGGTGCCTGAAGTATTAATTTGATATAATTGTCACCACTGAAACTTAGTGGGATAATGTGTGTGATTGCAATGGTAAAATGTGTTTATAATCTTTTATGAAAGAGATACTTTGCTGTTCTAGAGTTATTGATCTTTACTTCAATGCACTAAGACCAGGAAGTGGTATCATGAGAGCAGGGAAGTCTGTTATATACCACTGTGTCAAACCAGAGAACACAATTATTTATTTCTAAAATGCTTGTCTACAATGTGTTGAGAGAAAAAGTTGTGTTCTCATAGGGAACTTCTGTTAGGGAGATAGATGTCTGAACTCTCATGTAGCCAATATTAAGCAAATAAAATGAAAGTTGATAACATTTTGACAAAAAGGTATTATACACAATATGAAAACATGAATTTACAGATGAACAAAAGGCCAATCAAGAAGAAGGACAACTTTGGCTAAAATCACCTCTTGGTTCACTGGTGAAATGAGGGCAGCAATTAAAAAGGACAAAGCAACAGATAACAAACAGGAAGACTAGAAAGAAGCAAATTGGTGTAGTTATATTACATAAGAATGAAGAACTTTCTGCTACATTTGTAACTAAGCAAAATATTATGTAATACCCTACTAGCAATAACCATTTTAAAATCAGCAGTCATGGATAATTATATCCATGAATCTTAAAAATTGCAGAGGAATTTTAATAAATCTTGGAATATAGGAAAAATTCCAAAATGCTAGAAGAGTGCAAATGTTTCACCAATAATCAAAAAGGATAAGTGAGGTAACTCCAGGTGAGTTAACCTAACAGCAATATTGTGCAAAATAATAGAAAACTTGTGGGATTCAATTGACCACAAATTAAAGGACAGAAATATAATTAACAATAGTTAACATGTTGCTATTGAAAACAGGTCTTGCCAAGCCTTAATTCATTCTTTAATGAGGTTACAAGCCTGCAAAGATGTAATATACCTAAACTTTTGTAAGGTAGTTGACTCAGTACGACAAAACATTCTAAATAAAAAAATAATACTATACAGATCAATAAAGCACACACTAAGCAGAATAAAAACTGAAAGGTAGATCTTAAAAAATAATCATTAATGGAGAATCATCTAACATTTCTAGTAAGGTTCCCCAGGGACCAGAACTGCTATTCATCATTTTCATTTATAATCTGAAATTACAACTAAAATCACTGATAATAAAATGTGCAGATGACACAAAAATTGGCAGAATGATAAATAATGATACAGATTGATTGAGTGACTTAGTAAGCCAAATCCATTCAAACAAAATGCATTTTAACACAGTTAAGTGCAAAGTTATACATATAGGAACAATGAATACAGGCCATACTGATAGAATGGATGACTATATCCTGGAAATCAGTGACTCTGAAAAGAGTTTAGGGGTCATAGTGAACAAGCAACTGAAGATGAGCATCCAATGTGATGTTGTGGCAAAAAGGGAAGATGTGATCTTGGTATGTATAACAGAACTGGCTGATAGGTTGCTGTGATGGCGAGTTGGGGTTTCCCCGATCCTGCACCCATAGCAGCCGGAACGGTCTCCACCAGCCAGTAGAATAGAGAGGAGTTTATTGATTTTCCAGAATACAGCATAGCACATACATGATGTGTCTACCGGGGGCAGGGCCAGGATGGCTCAGGCCCCTAGGGTTAGGGTTCCTCACCTCTAGCCCCCAGCTTAGGCTGTTCTCTCCATGTGTCCCAGTCAGCCACTGCCTCCCCCCCATGGCCTTGCCCCCCACCCAGGTGTTGGTCTCCACCTTCCTCCCTTTGTCTCTCTCCCTGGGAGGCTGAGCCTAGATGTCTGACTCAATACACATTTGGATGAGTCAGTGAGAATCACATCACAGAGCAGGGGGACACCGGGTTACAGAGCAGACAGTACCCCCCACTACTCCACAGTTGCATAGACCAATATTGGAATACTATGGACAGTTCTGACATCCACATTTTGAAAAGGATGTTGAAAAATCAGACAAGGTGTAGAAAAGAGACACAGAAATGATCATTAAATGCCTTATGGGAAAGAGAAAATGCCTTATGGTAAAAGACTTAAATTGCTTTATCTGTTTAGTTTATCAAAAACCAAACCAACTCAAATCGAGAGATCAATAGATAATAGTGCACCTTCACAGAGAAAATATACTAGATACCAAGGAACTCTTGAATCTAGCAGAAAAAGGCACACCAAAAATCTTGAATCTAGCAGAAAAAGGCACACCCGGTGTCCCCCTGCACTGTGATGTGATTCTCACTGACTCATCCAAATGTGTATTGAGTCAGACACCTAGGCTCAGCCTCCCAGGGAGAGAGACAAATCAATCAATCAATGGCTAGAACCCAAGACAGATAAATTCAAATTAGAAATTGATCGCACATTTTTACCAGGGAGGGTGACTAACCATTTCAACCAAGCACCTAATGAAGTCATGGATTCTCCATTTCTTGATACCTTCAAATCACAACTGGATGCCTTTCTTGAAAGATATGCTTTAGTCAAACACAAGTTATTTGAATCAGTACAGGGTCACTGGGTGAGTTGTAATGGTCAGTGATAAACAGGATGTCAGATTATATGATCTAATCTACACTTCTGGCATTAAATGCTGCCAGGTGCCAAATGAAAGGATGTGTCAACTAGTGGGACACTAGTCTGCTGATTTATACTGCTAGATATGTTCTTTAAGAACAGCAACCCCATTGACTATAGCTTTGGCTGCAAGTATGTAGGCTGGGAGGGAAGAGGGAGCCTGAAAAAAAAAAGGGTTGTCAAGTTTTGTGTGTGATAAGTTAAGATGGGTTATCAGGGCTAATTTATATTCAAAGCACGTAATGCAATTCTTTACGCAACACTTCAATTTGGCTTATCTTCTCTATATCATGTATCAGACAAAAATGTAAGAATGTACAGTCTTCACAAAACCAGGAATATGCCTGAGATATCTAATGATATTTTGATCCTCTGGACAGATAACTTAAACTCTCCCATAGATTTCCATTACAATTGCTATTACGGTTGATCAAACTCACTAAAGCAGGGCTACTCAACATGCGGCCCACAGCCCATTTGTTTGCGGCCTGCGGTGCGGTTTGGGTTTACAAGGGGCTCACCACCTAGCCCGAGGGTGGGAGCTAAAACAAAAATGTTGTCAATATAATGGCCTTTTGTTGACATGCATTTTAGTAGTTAAATTCCTAGACCATCACTGCTCATTAAAAGTGCTGTCATATGGGTAGAAATTGGGTAGATATTGCATTTTATTAATACCAGCAGAACTGGCTTAAATGGGGCCTGTGTGTTGTGTAGTCTTGCCTTAATCTTTGTATTCATGCCCATCAGTGTGAAAGAAGCAATTCACATATATTTGCATATGTTTGCCTGTATATACAACTACATTTAAATTGCAGCCTTTGGCATGTGCTGTGAGTATCATTGTGACCCCTGAGGCTTCCAAAATTGAGTAGCCCTGCTCTATAGAATATTCCACACCAACATCCAATTCCTGGATATCACAATTAGCTTAAAAACAGAACCCTACAAAAAACTATATGTGAGAAACACATGTGTAGTCCCCTTACTAAAGGTGCCACTGCTTATTTTCTGGGAAGACCCCGTGTGCGGCAATCTAGCCTTACAGACTACAATTCCCATGAGCCCTTGGGAAAAACAGGTAGGAAGTTACTCTTGTGTGGGAGATGGGAGTCTCTCCATGTGCATGAGAAGAGAGGCCTACCAGTCTGGGACTCTTCCCTTGGATTTTGGAACAGAAGGGGAGCCAGGCTGCTGTGGAGGAGTTTGATCCAGTCCAGGGGCTGTTAGAGTGCAGCTACAGACTGGGGCTAGATGCCTTTGGAACTGGGATCTAGCAGGCTGCTTCTGATAGGCACAGCATGAGGCTGTAAGTAATTGGGCCTTTTGGGGAAGGTGCTGCCTGGGACAGAGCTGCTGCCTAGCTTTGGACCCACATACACACTGCCTGCAGAGAATCTCCATTACAGCTGCAGTTCTTCAAGCGCGCCCACACAAGCAAGAGTTTGGGACTCTGAGTCCAGGGGTGTGCACACTCTGGAGTGGGATCAATATTGGCAGTGCAAATGCTAGATATATAAGTTCAATTATTGTTGTGCACTTTGTTAATGCTATTCATTGTTAATCTGTTAAACGCTGTTATTTAAATTAAGTAAAGATTGTTTATTTTAATGTAATCTATTAGATGTATATGATTTGTAGTTGTTCTGGAGTTAGATCCAGATTATAGCTGGAATGAGTATATTCCTGGAGGCTCTCAAGGCACACCAGTAAGTGTGTACAAGGCCAGCCAAGTGGAGGCACCGCCATTGTATATTCTTTATAAGCAAGGGACTGCAACAAGGGGGTGGATAGGTTTTCCCCAACCAAACAACATCACCACTGGGGTACTCAGGATCTCCTTTTTATGTCAAGACCATCACCCCGGCACACCTGTGAGTGTGACCTGCTCCCGAGTAACCCGGGGAGGAAAAAGGGCTTACACATGGATCACCATACTTACCTCCACAGATCTAGTGAGCACCCCGACACACTAAAAAAAAAAATCTCGTATGTACAACTCACATGCCACAGAATTTGCTCTATACAGAAAGTCCAGAATTTGTTCTATACACAAAATTCACCTGACTACACTTAAACGTGCCTTCACTAAGCACAGTCCCCCAGAGAAGTAGATCACATCATGGAAAGGGCCATCTAAATACCCTGGGAGAAACTGCTTTAATATGTTGAAAAGAAACAAATCCAAATTGCTGATCACACACTCCTAGCTGCCAGATACTACTCCATGATGGAATGTATGCGAGATATCATCAGTTACAACCCATATTTTATGAGGATGACATCCTGAAAGAAATATTTCTTGAACCCCTATTTCTGCCTTCAAACAACCTCCTAGCTTCACCAAGCTCATCAGAAGAAAGTTACCCCCAGAACAGGACATGCTAACTCAAAGCAGCAGCAGGTCCTGTTAGAACAACAGATACAAAATCTGCAGATAAATCGCCATTGCTATGATGATCTCCACAACACAGCTTTCAAGATTTATGGGCCCCACATATGCTTATCACAATATCTGGCATGCCTGACCCAGTGCATCAAAGGTTCCAATCACAATTATGCCCATGAAACCTGATCATCTTGAATGAACTCATAGAGAAAAACGATAAGTCACAAACACACCATATCAACTGTGGCAAATGCTTTTCATAAAGCAATCACTCCATAGCTGATCTTTCAATACTTTTCCTCAAAACAAAATCTACACAACACCTTCAAAAGGCAAGCCAGGAAACTTAAATTCATAACTCTATCATAACCCAGCCATCTATCAGGGATGATCTAGATGGTGCTTGATCCTGCCATGAGGGCAGGAGACTGAAATTGATCACTTCTTGCAATCCCTTCCAGTTCTAGTATTCTATGATTCTATGAACTCTACCTGACGCCAAAAAACGTGATTTAATTGGGACCCAGGTTTTATGGCTCATTAAAATAATCTGTAACACACCACACTGCCTGGCACCCTTAATTGCCCATCTCACATCCTTTATGTATAACAATCTAATCCCCAATTGCCTGCTTCATTTCAAGTGCCAGCCTCCAACTTATGTCACCCTTTCTGATTAACAATCTGTCCCAACTAGTATTTAGCCCTGACACACTGCTTCCTTCCCTACACTCCCTGGGCCTGAAGAAGAGCTCTGTGTAGCTCAAAAGCTTATACATTCGGCCAGCTGAAGTTGGTCCAATAAAAGATATTTCCTCACCTATCTTGTCTCATATCCTGGAACCAACATGGCTATAATAACCCTACAAACAAATCTTAAGAAATGTAGGAATAAATCTATATCCCTCTATTTTTAGGCAAGTTTCTTTTAGATAATAGTAGTTTGCAGTTTATTGTATCTTTCATCACAAGTTCTCAAAGCTCTCTACAGAAATTTGTTAATTCCTGTAACAGATCTTTAAATTTATATTTGTGTGAGAGGGGTAATTTTGCAAAACCATGGTAAAATAAGAATGAACACAGAAGAAACCTGAAATTCAATTCCGTGTTCTGAACACTAGATCACATTTAAGTTACAAATAATGTAACTCTAAAATACACAAATTAATTTATATTATAACATCATGTGCCTTTTGCTGTCAGGCTTCACTGAAAACATACATAACTATGAATGTGTAGATGATTCATGTAACTAATGGCTGTAATATTGGATCAATTTTAGCATCATGATGGAATCAATTTAATAAATTCTGAAGAGTTAGTTTCCTATGTCTTTGAAGACCTACGATAAGGATTCATAGCTAATGACTAACTGCAACAAGCCAAATTCTTAGAATGAAAATTGGCTCTTTTGGAAGATCTACAAAAGACTTGCCTATCATTAAGTAAGGTTATTTATTTCATTTTAATAGTGTTTAAGTAGTTAATTCAAATACATAGAACTAAATAATTAATAGCCAAATAGCATCCTCTAAGCAGGAGGTAGACAAACCCTGAAGTATCTTGAAGGTAATATGTTGATTAGCTTATCATCAGAGTAGGACTTGATATGGAGAAGTGCACTACTCACTCAGGAAACTCTGAGTAAGAGATACTGCTCAACAATTTATTTTGCATGTGTAAATAGTCAGGGTTACAGAGCTAAAATAGCTTAATGTAAATTGATTTAGAAATAAAATCCAGAACATTACATTTTTAAGAGTTCTAAATTCAAGACATCTTTTCCCTGGGAGAGTATCCATATTCTTCTGAGCCCCTCCTGAAATAGTGTGGCTTAAATTTAAATAATTTTTAAATAATTTTCATCATCTCAAAGCTAACCAATATTGTAGCCAACCTGTCGTCACACTTTGGCTACTTGTAACTTTGCTGCAACAGCAAGGAGAGAACATACTCTCCCACGCTAAGACCACAGTGTCCTGCCACCTGAGTTGAAGGAGCAGTGTCTGAGCCATAATCAGTGTAATGGTGAGGGTTAAGAATGAACAGATTTGATGTTACCCAATGGAAGGCAGTGGTACATATTCTTCTCCATTAAAGCCACCTGTTCACTAAACATTGTATTTCCATTTTATTGAAAGGGAAACTGGATCACAGAAACTTTAAGTGACTTGTCTAACATCCTGCAGCAAGTCTGTAGCAAAGACAGCACAGAATCCAGATCTTCTAGCTCCTAGTACTGTAGGCTTCTTTGCCTTTTTCTCATATCTATCCTTCCAGATAAGGGACAAGGATCATTGCAAAGCCTCTTCCCTTTCAGGGTGTGAACTTGCTTTCTTTGCTGTGTTCACAGGCCCTGATCAACAGAAGAAAGGAATCAAGCAAAAGGCTTGAACTCAAACTTAGTTGCTGTGCCTCTTGAAAACAAGACAGTCTATTAAAAAGTTAGTTTCTCAGTTACCTTTTATAAAGACACCAGGATGTTTTTAGATAAGGTCCTATGAGTACAGTATATTTCTGCTGTCATTAATATGAGACACTGAGGCTATGTCTACACTCGTGGCTTCTTGCGCAAGAGTTCAAGAAAACATCCACACTGCCATGTGTGAGCTGTGCTTTTGCACAAGAGCGCCCATGGCAGCGTAGATGCTCTCTTGTGCAAGAAAGCTCTGATGGCCATTTTAGCCATAGGGCTTTCTTGCGCAAGAAATCCCTGCCGAGCATCCACACTGCCCTCTTGCACAAGAGCTCTTGCACAAGAGGGCTTACACCTGTTAAAAAAGAGCGTAGCTCTTGCGCAAGAAGCTCTCTCTTACCACGCCGTACTGTAAATTTCCTTGCACAAGAGAGGGTGGGCAGTGTGGACGCTCTGCAGATTCTTGCGCAAGAACGGCTATACTTGCGCAAGAAGCTGCGAGTGTAGACATAGCCTAAATATCTCTCACTTTTATTACCAAAATTGCTATTCCTCTCAGCAGCTAGGGCCTCTCTCCATTTATGCAAGAAATGGGATATGCATTATTAAATGGAGGTAAGAAAGGAGTCTGACAAACTGAGACAAACCTTTCTGCTTAAAGTTCTACAAATGAAATACTGGACTGTTTTAACTTCTAATACATTGCAAGGTCTCAGGCATATTAAATGCCTTTATCTTTCTAAAGAAGATCTGATAAAACATGAATTCTCTACCATCTATTTCACAAGTCTCTATCCCAGTAACGGAATCATAATGTATTCCAAAAATACCTGTGACTTACAGTCTTAGTTCTTCTGTGTTAGTCAATTATATATTAAGTGAATTAAGGACTCTGTGAAAGGGCCAACCCAGAGCACATCCAAACTTTTCTCTGGAAGTAACATACAGGTATTCTGAAAAGTACTTTTAACAGCTCAAAAACCAAAAGCTACAAAGATTGACCATGTTTAAAAGTCTAAAGTGATTGAACAAAGTCCTTCATGAGACAGATATATAAACATATGATTAAAGTTAAGTACATACAACTGCTACTTGTATATTGTAATATTTTAAGTCATCTTGAAAAATACGCACCTCAAATGTTAGCCCTTTGTATTATAGATTATATTCTAAGTGGATGATTCAAAATCACAAAGGAAAAATTCCTAAATGAGACGTTGTCAAATGATGACACATGCACAAGAGAAAACTTTGAAAAGCTGACAGCATGACAAAATCTGATTGTGAGAGATTAGACTAAGAGGTCTGGAAATTAGTTATTATCCTGTATATTCTCCTGTGTATCCAAATCCAACACATTTCTAGGTAATGTATTTGCGTAATGCAATTAATTTGTATTTTCTGTGTTGTACATTGGATATAGATTAAAACTTTTACGTTCTGTTGATAAATATTAACTTAACAGACTAAGACAAGTGGCATATTTTGAAATATTTTTGTGGGCAGTATGGTAGTCTTTTAAAATCTCAACATTTGCCACTTCACACTGGTTGCAGTATTGTGGTATCTGCTATTCTTGGTATTAGAAGTTAAATGAGTAGGATGGTGAATACGGAAATTCTAATAGCATCCAATATAGTCTGTTTCCAGCGATGGCTCCAACAGTTCTTAAGAAGCTTTGCAGAATTAAGGATAAGTAATCTATAACAGAATGGAGAGCAATAATTGATTTACAGAGAAAAAATTCCAGATGCAAAGGAAAGATTGATCTGTTGTAGTATTGTTAAGACAGTACCCTGAGTTTGGTGATAAAGGTCTCTTCTCTGTTGAAAGAAGATGCTGAATGAATCTTTACCCTTAATCACAGATTGTAAAGTTAGAACCAGTTTAAGACCAGGTCTATACTAGACCCGGTAGCTTGGCTTGAGGTACGTAATTCTAGAAAATGCTGGTCGGCTTTCTTTACTCCTTGCACGAGCAGGAGTATTGGCCGCCCGGGAGCGGTGGGGGGGTAGGGGGGGAAGGGGGCAAAAGGGGGAGGCTCTGAGTTTGATTTAGCGAGTCTTAACTGGACTTGCTAATCAGACTCCGGAAGATTGATCATAGCAGCGTCAATCTTCCACAGAGTGAGGACAAGGCCTAAGTTACACACTCATATTTGTACATTAACAGTAAACAGTGAGAGAAGTGTTTTCCTCATGACTACACATGGTATGAAGTGGTTAAAATACACATTACATATACACCCGCTCAGAAAAGCTGGAAGACATTCCTGGATTTTCCCCACTAGAAGTGCAGAATACTATGCAAAGCATCCATCAAGCCACGTAAAAGATCAGCAAAAGACTGAGATACATAGTATACTGTAAATAGAAGAAAATTAAACAGGGTCTTGGAAAGCAAAATATTGACATTCAAACAGTAATTAAAAAACAGAAATCAGCTTGTTTAAAAAAACATTTTCAAGGAGTGATTTTTAGGAAGTCCTTTTTCTCCTCAGATGTCCTCTAATAACACTGGAATTGAGAGATTGAATAGATTGTTTTTGTGCATATGGCTTTTTTCCCCAAATGAGCCTAACTACTTTCTTGCAGCTGTTATGACTCAGAGTGTATCAGTTTTACAACTAAGTGCAGTGGGGGAAAGCCTTTAATTATTCTATAATTTATGTGAACAAAAAGCTAGGTTGTCATTTTCTGACAGACGTAAGAGAAAGCAAAGTTTCAGTGTCTATGGGGAATCTTTGTTTTTTATAATAGACTGAAATAATTATATGCTCAATGGATAATGCAAACAGTCTTGCCTTTTTTTTTTTTTGGATAATCCATGCAAAAAGAGATGGTAAGATGTTTCTTTCATGGCATATGAAGTTTTAAAAACCACAATTAGCACAGGACATAGTAATTAAACTGTAATTTTAAACTAAACTAAAGAAAGTTCCTTTTTAAAAACTCATGTCTTTTTGTGAATGATAAGATGTTCTACCTTTAAAAAAATTAATGTACTGCATTACCACATATTTTCATTATTTTATGTGGAGTTTTTTAACCAATAATCCTGAGAAAACTCACATATTTATAATGGTTAACAGCTACAGTTCAGACAAACACAGTCATTTGTTTGATCATGCTTTCAATTATATGCATACCTAGGACAACATCCAAAATCAAAACATGAATAGGGCATGATGAAAATAAAATAAAGCAACCTACTTTTTCTTTAGTCTTCGGTCTTTTTCTGCTTGAGTTCCAAGTTTGCCTAATCCCAGAGAATCCTGCACTGCGGCCTCTGTTTCCATAAAACCTCCTGTGTTGAAACAGTAAACAAAAAGGAACATATTTCCTTATCGTTCTTTTCTGAACCCCTATGGGTCACTTCCTCAACCAGTTTTACTTACTTATTTTTCTCTTTTTAAGTCTGCTGCCTGCTGAGAGTACCTAATACCTATTTATAACCAAAGAATTAATGAACAAATCTGACCAAACTCTGACAAAGCTTTTAGGGTGTCTATATCACCATCTCATTGCCTACAAAAGCCCGAATAATGTTTTTAACCCCCCAACATTCCTGTGAGGAATAAACTATAATTCCCATTTTATAGGAGGAGAATAGAGACATAGAAAGACTAAAGGGTATGTTAGGGTATGTCTATATTAGCTAGTTAGTTCGAGGTAGGTAGGCAAATGAGGGCAACCGTAGTGGCAAATGAAGCCTGGGATTTAAATATCCCGGGCTTCATTTGCATCTTCCCGGGCGCCGCCATTTTTAAATCTCCCTTAGTCCTTACTCCGTGCCCGCGGCTACACGCGGCACGGAGTAGGTAGTTCAAATTAGGATCTCTAATTCGAACTACCTGTACACCTCGTTCCATGATATTTAAATCCTGGGCTTCATTTGCAACTCTGGTTGCCCTCATTTGCCTACTTAGCTCGAACTAACGAGCTAGTGTAGACATACCCTTAGTTCTTTGAGCTGGAGGTGTAATTAAGAACTTAAGAGCTGCAAGATTGGGTGAGACCATGATACATCTTGCCCAGTATCTTGTCTCACTCTCAGGTGACATTTTAAATAAGAAGTAGTCAGCATTATTTCCGGTAAATGTAAACAAACTTATTTGTCTTAGCAATTGGCTGACCAAGAAGTAGGACTCAGTGGAACTGTATGAGGTGAACTGAAAAATAGTTTTTCATTTTCTTTATTACTGTGCAAATATTTGTAATAAAAATAATAATAAAGTGAACAGTTGTTCACAATGTGAATAAAGTACACATTGTATTCTTTGTTGTAATGAAAATCAATAAAATTAAAAATGTAGCAAACTTTCAGATATTTATAATAAATGTAAATGTGTATTCTATTATTGTTTAACAGTGCCATAAACTGTAATGAATCATGTCTTCTAAAATCTACTTAACATTAATCACATGCATTAACTGCAACTGACAACCCTAATATATAGCTTGCTTGCTTGCTATCTATCTAGTGTCAAACCATATTACAAACAAAGCTAAATTGTGACTACATGACCAGCCCTGAAAAAGGGAAGTATGTTGTTGTGGCGCTTCAAGAGCATGTGAGGAGGGATATTGTGACTCTGCTTATTTTCTCTGCTGCTCAGGGAAGAGAGTGAATAGCGATATATAGTACCCATCAGGCTGCAGCAGCTCACTTTTCATCTGCATGTGAGGGAATTGGAGTAGCCCTGAGAAGCCTGCTTTCCTGCCCATGCTACTTGCCGTGATGTAGGTAGCTCCTTACTCTATAGGTCTGGCTCCTGTCCTGGCTATCATATCCCTTTCAAGAGTCTTGTGTACCCCCAAGTTTCACCTAACTTAAAAACTGCTTGCTTACAAAACTAGACATAACCATACCAAACTGTCACAACACACTGAAAAACTGCTTACTGTTTTTATCACAATTGTAAAATATATCAATTGGAATATAAATATTGCACTTACATGTCATACACAACAGTATAAACCAGAAATTGTATGAAATTTTAGTTTGTACAACTTCACTGGTGCTTTTTACCTAGTGTGGTGTAAAACTAGGCAAATATCTAGACGAACTGATGTAGCCCCTGGAAGCCCTCTGCGTACCCCCATATACTCCTGGGTAAGAACCACTGTTCTGTGGCAACTCCCCAGGTCTTGACCTCTCTTAATGTGGCCCTTAATTAGTACATATTAGATACTGACATTATTTAGGACAACATAATAGAATTTACAAAATTAGTATCTTTAAGCAACTAATTTTTCTAAAAATATAAAAATAAATGGACATAGAGGAAATATCACCCACATATTTGCAAGCCACTTTAACACGCAGCTCTGTCAAGCTAGATCAAATATCAGTTGGGGAACCAGTGTGATGGTGTTGAAGCACAAGTACCTTTTTTAAAGTCATCCTTTTAAAATACAAATCATTGTACTGTTATAACTGTCAACGGGGTAGGGCAGCTCTAGGTGGTCCGCCAAAGTTAGCAGCCTGCCGATGCTTTATTTACCTGCGTTGCTGTTCCTGGCCAATAGGAACTGTGGAAAGCGTTGCAGACTGGGACACCACTTCACAACAGTTCCCTTTGGCTGAGAATGGTGGTCCGGGGCCAATGGGAGCTGTGAGTGGCTATATATGCAGATATGCAGGAAAAGCACTGGCTGGACAGCAGGGGGTAACCCTGGTGAACTGTGTCTGATCCGCAGACCACTTACTGCCCACTCTTGGGGTAAGGGCACATTTTCAGTATTGTAAACAGTGTATTAGCCACATACCTTTCAAAACGACAGCCATGCATCTGATCCCATACACAAACAAAAATCACCTGATAAGCTGTTTTATTGTTAGTAGTCTTACATATATGTTTTATAAAATACTTTATCATATGTTTCCTTCTGACCCTTTTAAATACATCACTTATACTCTTTTTTTGCAGATTAAGTTGCTTTAGATATAGATAGTGAGAATTTGGTAATTTTCACAGAATGCAAATATTCTTAATATAATATACTTTCACAAAATATAATTGTGCTTTTTGGATAACCAAGAAAGTAAGATAAATCTGGGGTTCTGGCAGTCTTAGACTTAAATGTATATGTAAATGTGATAAGGGTTTTCTAACATTTTGGTCTTATAAACTGATCCACACACTTGTACACACACAGATCATCCAAGTGTAGCATAAAATTCCATAAGGATTTTGGAAGATGCACAAGCTGATAAAGCCAGATGCAAAGTCCCCCCCAAAAATTGTTAAAGAAATATATATGTGAAAAACATGTTCTAAGGAACGTATTAGACTTTGGAAAGTAATGGAAGTAATTTAGCAGACACTGAAAGAATAATAATTCACAAGAGTGACAGATTTAGCACTGGAAAACTATTTCACTTGAATACATACAAGAAATTTGGTACAAGAACATCAGCTAGGTGAAATCTTGGCAATGTTAAAGTCAGTGGTAAAACACCTGGGCTGCGTCTAGATTGGCATGATTTTCCGGAAATGCTTTTAAATGAAATGTTAAAGGAAATGTTTTCCGTTAAAAGCATTTTCGGAACAGAGCATCTAGATTGGCATGGACGCTTTTCCGCAAAAGCACTTTTTGTGGAAAAGCATCCATGCCAAGCTAGTCGCGCTTTTCTGCAAAAAAGCCCCGATCGCCATTTTCGCGATCGGGCTTTTTTGCAGAAAACAAATCTCAGCTGTCTACACTGCCCCTTTTGCGCAAAAGGTTTTGCCCGAACAGGAGCAGAATAGTATTTCCGCAAGAAGCACTGATTTCTTACACTAGGAAGTCAGTGCTTTTGTGGAAATTCAAGCGGCCAGTGTAGACAGCTGGCAAGTTTTTCCGGAAAGGCGGCTGATTTTCCGGAAAAACTGGCCAGTCTAGACACAGCCCTGATGTTCCAATGTTATTTTCAACAACATAATTCAAATGAGAGATTGTGAGAATTTATGTTTATATTTGATTTTTAGAGATATTATTGGTTCCAGTAATTTTATAAATATTTAAAGTTGCTGGAACCAGAAACATCTTTGGCACTGAGATGTCCTTTTAAAGTGCACTCACTCTGTGTTTGTCTGTGTATGTGTTTGCATGCACATCCACATATGGCTGTGCACATGAAGATATACAAAGAATTAACATTTTTGCTGAGGCTAGCCAGTAAGAGCTGTTTAATATAGTCTGCTACTATATTGAAAATAAAGGAATGGATCTTCCAAATAATAGGAAAATGAACATTTGCAATAGTAAATTTATACTCGCACAGGCCACATCAAAATTAGTGAAACGTGTGACTTGTAATACAATTAAACTAGAATATAGTTATGGAGCTAATTCAAGCAATACTGTAAAAATTTGCACTTTTTATGGATTTTTTTTGCTACTATCTTGTATCACCTTTAAAACATTAGCTCCATATGAGTGTAAGCATATAAAAGCTGCCTGTCACAAAAGACTTCATTTCCTTCTCTTTTCTTATCTTATCTGCCTTGGTTATAAAATTAAAGAGGAAACAAACTGCTCTGTACTTCAGTAGCACAGAGATCTCCCTTAATAGCTTCTAAGCATGCTTTTGTGGCTTTCTTTTGATTACCACATGCAATAATATGTTTTATTGATCCTGGCTATGTTTATTGAAAATCTTATAGTAGTCTGAGGAGGAGCTACTGAGCAATGGAAATTGTCCTCATTGTGCAGAGTCCTTTGTCAGGCTGGCAGAAGACTAACTGCCCCTTTTCACTGTAGCTTGGACCGCAGGTTAGTGAAAAGGGGCCATTGCCTTTTAAGTCCTTTCTTTTCCAGTTAGAAAGTGGGAAAACAGTACAGGGAGGCCTGGTTGGTGGGGGCAGGGAGAAGGAGAGGAGAGATGGACGATGATCCCTCCCCCTACTTGACTGGAAGAGAGAGAGAGGTAAAGAGGCAGGGTGTACTTATATGTAGTGAAGTTGCTGGACAGCCCTTTGTAACCCAAAACCAGAAGAACAGCGCCCACCCTCCCACCTACGAAAATAGTTAAAATACAATATTTTGTCATGATCTGCAACCTCTTTTCTTACAGAGATAGAAAGAAAATTTCCCCTGCTACCAGATTGGCATAGGTGAGGTAGGTTTTTTGCCTTCCCCACAGTGGACTGGGGAACTTTTATGTTAGGAAATGGTGGTTATAATGTCCCAACTCGTTATCTAAGCTTGTGATTGATGTCCAGTGGATGAGATAAAAAGTGAACAGGTAGAGGATTTAAAGGAGGCCCCCTTAAGGCTCATATAAGGAAAGTCCTGGGGTCCTAGCATCAGGATGGCTAGATCAGGATGAAAAAGGTGGAAGGATGACAGCAGCCGCCAAACACAGGGAAATGGAAATGGAATTACCTGCACTATACAATTTTATTTACTGGGTAAGTCCCAGATATTTTAAGAATAAAATTGCAGCTGAATTAAAACCACATTCAATGTCTCCTGTTCTCCATCGGGCACAGACAGACAATTGTTTATTGCAAGTATTCACTGAAGTCTGTCTGAAACTTCATGAGTTGGTACTGGGGAATTACCATTGTGTTTTATTAGATTATGCATAAATAGCATTAACATTTTAGGTATCATTAAGACAATAATTTACTGTCATCTTCTGTTGCTTCTCAGACAATTTTTAGAGGAATTTTCCATTCTCCACTGTAAAGAGTAGCATAGAAGACCAATACATTTGTTTTATCTTTCTCTTCTGAGCTGTGAGTTACTGTTAATTCATACCATAGTATGTAAAATTTGCCATTATCAATAAAATTGGTCTCATGGAATGTAAATTGGAATTAATAAACCAGTCTAAAGATACAAAATTCTCAATCAGTGCAGATGGGAACATGCAGATTGACTTGAGAGACTCATTTAATAGATTCTGAAAAGCACTAAACTACCAGATGATTGAATAAATCAGATTTTCATTCTTCCCCTAGTGATAGTAAAAAAAGACTAAATTATGATAAAAATCAGTCCTTTTTCAAGAACACGGGGTTTTAATAGGCAAAAAAAAAGGAAGAAAGGCATCTGTAATCTGGAGAGAGAACAAAAATTCTGAAACCTTTGATTACACTGGTCTACAATTTTTTAGAAGTCATCTGCTTCAGAGATAAAATGTGCTATTTATTATGTATTTTGATGTGCTGAATTCAAATATGACAATTAAAACAACTGATTGGCTACTGTTTCCAAGATATTTAAGTTTTTACATTTTACATCTATGTATATTGTGTAGATAGTAGAGTTTTAATCATAAATTGTAAACCTAGGTCTTTTCATGTGTTTATGATAATATTTCACCTGTCCTGTTTATGTAACAGTTTAAAAATCAGCAAAAGGGTTATATAAATAAAATTTATTATGAAACAAAAGGCAAAAATCTATTATGTGCATAGTTTACTCCTATTCAGTGTCTACTTGGCGCTTCTTGGCTTGTCTCTTGTATTCATTAAATGGAGCATCTCTTGTCACTGTCCAGCAATAGTCTGCAAGCATTGATGGGCTTCATTTGCCCTGATAGCATTTCTCCATTGTTGCAGTGTCCTGGTGAAATCACTCGCCGTGCTCGTCGCTCACTGCTCCGCAGTTCGGTGGAAAAAAATCTAGATGAGAGTGCAAAAAATGTATCTTTAGTGACATGTTGCAACCAAGGCTTTTGTATGCCTTGAGGAGGTTTTCCACCAACAACCTGTAGTTGTCTGCCTTGTTGTTTCGGAGAAAAAAATTATTGCCACTAACTGGAAGGCTTTCCATGCCATCTTTTCCTTGCCACGCAGTA
>CM057845.1:65239569-65259071 GCA_030068395.1 Apalone spinifera
ATTTGCATAGCTTTGGCGCAAAAGCGCGCCAATGTAGACGTAGCCCTGTAGTATTACTTTTCTATGTAAGTAATTTTTGTCGTGAGAATGTTATGTGATTATGAATGAGGAAGAAGATGAATCAGTCTGCTTTTAAGACATGCTCTACATTATGATAATGTTAGTCAACTGCCCAATGATACAGAAGGGTTATGGTTATGACTGGAATGCTATATATCTGGTACTATGTTAATGGATTACAACTGTTACAGTCTAAGAACCTTGGCTGCCACAAGTGCATTTGGGACATGATTCTGGCTTTTAAACCATTGGCAGCACTGCAGAGCTGGGGATGAGGATGGGCTGAACTCCAAAGCAACAATGGAAGAATTGTGGCTACAGTCAGAAATTTCCTGGTTTTTCTGGAGGACTGTGTATGCTAGAGTGGGAACAATGCCATTCATTGCAGTAATGCACATTCCCTTCTTGCCCCGTCAGTTTTGTTGACTGGTGGATGAGTGAGGGGTGGAGTTTGTAGGGGGAGGACACAGACTATGTTCCCTTTCCTTGACTCTTTTCAGGAGGTTGTGCCAGTGGCAGAACTATCCTTAGACAGTGCTTATACTTCCCAGATTCATTATAGTTGATGCCCAGGCAGGAAAATAAGGGATGTGTCGGCTCCATATACCTTATGAACATTCTTGAATAGTCATGAAGATTTGGTCACATTTTGGCCTTTGCTCATGGCCTTGGCATGGTAACATTAGAGAAATAAAATGTTATGTTACAAATATTGTAGTGATGAAACTTTATCAGCACCAAAGACCAGCACATTATCATTACTTATTTGTTTGTTTATGGTAGCTCCTAAGACATCCTCTCAGGCTTTTGGGCAGAGAAGAAGGAACAGGATGTGCTCTTTGAAACTGGCAGTCTGAAGACTGATAGATAGAAAGTTGTTAGTGGAAAGGTACATGATCTTTGTGTTTGTTTTAATGTGTGGCAAATATGCTATTGCATCTGCCATCTCTTACTTTACTAACTTGAATGAAGAAAGGAGAATGGTTATCAAAAATAAGATATTACTCCTAGAAGAAGGCTTTAAAAATATGTTATAAATAACAATGAGAGGAGAATGTTGTTGGACTGCTCATGTTTCTGTAGTAGTCAAGAAAGTTATTCTCTATAAAACCCACATGAAAAATATGCCTCCATGTCTAAACTTTAATTTATTTCAAACCGGGGGGAGAGGAACGAAGCTTACAATCAGCTTGTTGCCATCTTTCTTAAAAGGGTCACAGCCAGGTAAATGATCAGTTTTCAAAAAAACAAAATACAATTTTTATTGCTAACATTTTTCTTTGGCTAATAGAAGAATATTGCACAAGAAAATAATCAATCTAATCTTTAAAGATGAAAGATAAATAAAGATATGAGTGATTTCCAAAATGGAGGCAATCACCCAGGAAATCACATTTATACTTGAATCTATAATACTATGAGAAGAGTAATACTGCAATCCCCACTTCCGCATCTCAGATATGTAGTCTATAAATAGATTTCAACAGATGTTCACTTTACTATACAATCACTTATTTTGAACTAAAATAAACTGTTGCCTAGAAGAATGAGGCATTAACCTAAATTTTAGCAATTCCATAGTATTAGAAAAAGTGAGAGAGGCTGGTACTGTTAAAATGTAACCACTCAATGGCTTTCCAGTGACAGAGGATGATTAACTGCATCTCCAGTGTGCATGGAGTGCAGAATCAGTGTCAGGGTGATCTCAGTTGGAACTTCTAATAGGTAGATGCCATCACCACAAAAAGCACAACCATGCTTAACAGCAGTTTCTCCAGAGAGATGAGAAACAGGACTGACATGGACACAGGGCTATCCTCTTGCATCTAGAGTTGGAAACTTCTCTAGAAGGAAAAGAGACCATTGGCTGTGTAATGTGGGGAAGCTTGCTTGTTACAAGGCTTAGATTACATGAGGTATCACTACTCCATTGGAAGGAAGAAACTGTTCCTTGAGATTTTAACGATGTTTATTTCATCTAATTCTACAAAAAGAAAGGAGACAGAAGTGACTGAAAAAATCCACAGAGACATGTCTCTTCTTAACATCACGAGAAAAAAATCTTAAACTGTACTCTTGTACCTAGGCTTCAAACTTTAGCTTGGAAAAATCTAGCCAGAGATTTTTCTTTGGCTAATAGAAGAATATTGCACAAGAAAATAATCAATCTAATCTTTAAAGATGAAAGATAAGTAAAGGTATGAGTGATTTCCAAAATGAAGGCAATCACCCAGGAAATCACATTTATACTTGAATCTATAATACTATGGGAAGAGTAATACAGGAAGGTGCACTGTGGACATGGTGTTCTCTGTAAGACAACTGCAGAAGTGCATAGAGAAGTGTATTCCACCTTGTATTGTTTTTCTTTATTTAAAAAAAAGTCTTTGGCACAGTTAGTCTGAAGATGCTTGGTTGTCCACCTGAACTGCTAAAACTTGTGAAGTCCTTACATGATTGCAACTGTAATGTGTGAAAACAATGGAGTAAAGCAGGGTTGTGTACTGGTTCCTACATGGTTTAATATTTACTTCTCATTTCTGTTTCAACATGCATCTCACGATGTTCAAGAGGGTGTCTACCTTAGCACTAGACATGATGGAGGTTTGCTTAATATTGCAAGGTTCAGAGCTAAGATGAAGGTAAACAAGATCATTACAAGGAACTTGCTGTTTGCAGATAATGCAGGTCTTGTGGCTCACAGTGTTGATGCCCTTCAATATCTTATTTCCAAGTTCTCCAATTCATGCAAAATCTTAGGGCTAGCAATACACTTGAAGAAGACTGCTATCACACATCAAGTCTCTTCAGAACCAGTTCCATGTATCACCTTAGTTGGCACTCAATGGAATGTCATTGACCAATTTTGCTACCTTAGCTCTACAACCACTGTAGATTTTGAAGCTGAGCTCACTAGTTGAATTGGCAAAGCAGCCAGGAACATTGGTCTTTAGCAATCCAGACCCTGGAACAATAACAGATTGTCAGCTGAAGTGCAAATCCTGTTTTTATGAGTGATGTGTTTTAGCTACTCTTACATATGGCAAAGAAACGTGGGCAACTTATGCCAAACATACCAACAGATTAAACAGCTTTCCTATTAGATGCTTAGTGTAAAATTCTTTAAATCGGATAGCAGGACAGGGTGACAAATACTGAAGTGTTAAGTCATGTGGATGTGTCCTTTATGGGAACACTGATTAGTAAAAGAAAAAACTCAGGTGGCTTGAATATGTCAAGTGAGTGCCAAATTATAGGATCCTGAAGTGTGTGTTGTACTCTGAAGTTCACAAAAGGTCTAGAAAGAGACCGACTGTTTCATAGATTTTGGCATGTTTGTAAAGAAGATGACGAGGCCAATGCAAGGATTGGTTCTTGGATTAGTGTTTCTGTTGTGGGGTGTATTGTTGGTGGTAAGAGTTTGTTTCAGGTTGGATGGCTGTCTATAAGTGAGGACTGGCCTCCCTTCTCAGGTCTGGGAGAGCAAGAGATCATCATCTAGGATAGGTTGTAGGTCCTTGATGATGTATTGCACAGGTTTTAGGAATTATATATCTGATGATGCCATGGCATCTACCATCTTTTTCTTTCACTTCATGCAGCTGATGAAGTGAGTTGCAACTCATGAAAACTTATGCCATAATAAAATTGGTAGTCATTAAAGTGTCAGCAGACACCTTGTAGTTTCTGCTGAAACAGACTAACTTGGCTACCCCTGGGAAACCTAGCAAAGATGAGTAAAGTATCCTTTGGAATCTCTGTCAATGATTGGGAAAGGAGTGTAGAATGCCTCTCTGGTTTGCAGAGACAGCTTGTAGATGAAGTGAGGTGTTGTGAGGCAGACTGGATCAAGATTTGTGATGGCTCAGAGGAGGAAATAATCTGCTTCTTCGATTCAATTCACTGCTAGTGTACCCTACCTGTGGGGAGAACTGTTGTTCTCACACTGAACTCAGCCTCCATCAAAGAGCTCATCGGCACATAAACTATAAAGAGCAGTAGTGTCATTGATTATATGCACTATGCCATTTCTGTGAACAAGAAATCAAGGAGTCAGTGTCCAAAGCTGTCAATATGGTACCTCTTACCAACAATAAATATTCTACAGCAAAACAAAAAGGAAGACAGGTACCAGATACTCTCAAGTATGAGATCAGAGGCGTAAACAATTTTGGTCACAGATGCTGGAAAAATGGCGTATTGTGTAGTTCCTAAGGGCAGCATATGTCAAATCCCTGTAATCATAAATGTTGAGTCTCCTATTTTTTTCTTTATAAATCATAATGATGAAGGTTGGGCCAGTAGATTTTGAGCTTGGGCTGATACATGTTAATGACAACCTTGAAAAGCTATGTAATAACTTGTTTGGATGTTCTATAATACATAAATCCTTGTTATTTAGAAGACTTCAAAATAGTTTGATTTTAGCTTTAAATGAACTAACATCATAGCCTATTTAGCCAGAAATGGTTATTCTAAACACAATGAACGGAAAATGAAAATTAAATCAACAGTGTGCTTTGCATTCCTTTTTTCTCAAGAATATTAATGTTTAAAATTAAATCTGAATTTTAAAATGAAAGTACTAATTACAAACTCTGAGAGTGATTTATTAATTCTTCCAGAGCACAAACTATAAATAGCAACTGTTTATTTCAAAAGCTTCGTATTCCTAATGTAAATTGAAAAATGTGAGATAAGTACACAGGAAATATAATATGGGATGTTTTGTACACACCCATCAGGGTATTCAGTATAAATTTCTATATAATCTCTTTTCAGAGACTCTTGAGAATTCTTATGGTTTATGGGGAAATTGAAGACATATAAACAATTAGGATCTTCTAAATTGTGCCTGAGTGCAAGACTTACAGTCAAGGCTGTCCTGAGGAGGGCCTTGGACAACCCTTTCCCCTAATTCCTAGATGCAGGGTCTGGGGGGAACCCCACCCCACTGCAGGCCCCCCCCTCACATTCTGAATTAGGCCTAAGAGTGCCACAGTTTTGCCGTGGAATGGCAGCTCAGGTTCTCTCCAGCCAGCAGACATTCATCTACTTCCAAGCCTCATAATACCACGTAAGCCCGTGCTCTATCCTCCTTGTTGAAAGACCAGTCTTTTATAATGGAGAGGTGGTTCTGGGATGAGTCCTCCTCCCTCCATTGTAGGATTTCAAGTACAAATGGAGGGATCTAAGTGTCAGGAATTCAATGTATTATCACACTCATGGATGAGTTCCAGTAGCAGCAGCGGCTTTGTAAAGTGTGGGAATAGTAATCTGGATGTAAACAATTTTAGAATGCATTGCTGAATTCCCAAGAAACAGCTCTAAGGCAACTCATGAAGCTCAAACAGCATCTAGCTATAGGTTACAAGTATGTGTTCAAAGCAGTCAGCAAGGCAGTAAGTGACAAGAAAGGGAGGCTGCTGCTCCCCCATGATGATGAGAGGTCACAGGTAAACAACTACACTTGGGGCAGTAACCATTCTGCCAGATGCAGAGATCTGTCCAGCAGTTCTCTCCATTGAAGCAGATAAGTGGTCTTCACTCTAGAAAAACCATCAGTGTCACAAAATGCAGGGCTTCATGCAGCTTGACACAGAGCATATGTTGTAATTAAACAAAGAACACTCTTTGTCTGTTGTACATTGCTAATATAGCAATTTCCCGATCTTTGAAATGAGAGTTATACTTACCTGTTTCACAGTGGTGTTATTAGGCTGAATTATGGTTTAATGCCTATAATGCACTCTCAGATCCTTATGAGAAAGGCACTTATTAAAACTACGTGTATGCGACAACATGACTCAAGTTTCAAAAGATCAAAGAGAGAAACCATTGTAACATTTAACAAGCTTGAGGATGTCCGTTATATAAGGAGACATAAATTAATGTATTAGATAAACACAACATAAATAAAATAAAAGGTATATGAAAGTAAGAAATTTAAAAACAAACAACTCTCAGAAACATGAGGGTGCATAGGAAAATATTTAGGCAAATATAACAGTGTCCAAGGAAAAATAACTTGCTTCAGATTACAATTTTCTCAATTTAGTTTTGTAGCACACAGTTTGGCTAACAAACCCTAAACTTTAGAATAATAGAATCATATACCTGGAAGGGACCTTAGGAGGTTATTGAGTCCAGTTCCCTGCTCTCATGATAGTATCAGATACCATCTAGATCATCCTTGATAGATGTCTGTCTAACTTGCTCTTAAATATCTCCAATGATGGAGACTCCACAACCTTCCTAAGCAATTTATTCTAGTGTTTAACCACCCTGACAGTTAGGAAGTTTTTCCTAATGTCCAACCTAAACCTCCCTTTCTGCAATTTAAGCACATTGCTTTTTGCCCTATCCTCAGAGGCCAAGGAGAACATTTTTTTTCTCCCTCCTCCTTGTAACACCCTTTTATAAGCTCATAGCTCATGTTTTCTAGATCTTTAATCATTTTTGTTTCTCTTCCCTGTACCTTCTCCATTTTCTCCACATCATTCCTGAAATGTAGTGCCCAGAACTGGACACAATACTCCAACTGGGGAATAATCAGTACAAAGCAGAGCAGAAGAATGACTTCTCATGTCTGGCTCACAACACTCCTGTAAATGCATCCCAGAATCATGTTTGCTTATTTCGCAACAGTGTTACACTGTTGACTCATGTTTAACTTGTGGTCCACTATGACCCCTTCATTCTATCCAGCCCAGTATCCTGTCTTCTGACAGTGACCAATGCCAGATGCCCCAGAGGGAGTTATCAGAACAGGGAACAGTGATCCCTCTCCCACCATCTATTTCCAGCCTCTGACAAACAGAGGCTAGGGACACCATTCCTACTCATTCTGGCTAACAAGTACTGATGAACCTGACTTCCAAGAATGTATTTAGTTCTTTTTGAACCCTGTTAAAGTCTTGGTCTTCACAACCTCCTCTGGCAAGGCGTTCTTTAGGTTCATTGTGCACTGCGTGAAGAAAACCTTCCTTTTGTTTGTCTTAAACCTGCTACATATTAATTTCCGTTCTTATATTATGGGAACAAGTAAATAACTTTTTCTTATTAACTTTCTCCATACCTGTCATGATTGTATAGACCTCTATCATATACCCCTCCCTTAGTGTCCTCTTTTCTAAGCTGAAAAATCCAACTCTTTTCCAGCTGTCTTCTTAGGGCAACCCCTAATAATTTTGTTGCCCTTTTCTGAACCTTTTCTATTGCCAAGATATATTTTTCGAGATGACCACATCTGTATGCAGTATTCAAGATGTGAGTGTATCATGGTTTTATACAGAGGCAATAAGATAGTCTCTGTCTTATTCGCTGTCCCTTTTTTAATGATTCCTAAATTGTTGGAGTATGACCTAACTGCATTATGTCTAGTGTTGAACTTGATTTCTATGTTTGGATTTCTATTTTTAGGCTTTTCCAGAAATTATTCAAGTGTTTAAGTATAATTTTAGAATTATAACATAGTGTTAAACAGAAGATTTGATCCTGATCTTAGAAATATTGTAATATATTCTCACTTATATAAGCCTCCAGCTATGCAATAAGAAACTATCAGAAGGACAACTGTAACCATTGAACAACTAACTAAAAAAAAAAATGTTTTTACTGTCTGTTGAAAACACATCCTTGTTATAAAGTGTTGAACAATCTCTATGTGCTGTTTTGATGTCGACTACTTCATGATTTTTTAAAGTTACCTTGACAATGTAGGTTCAATTAAAGAGCCAGCTCTTATTTTCAACTGGTCAAGTTCAGATCTCAGTTTGTCAATTTCATCTGACAATCTTTCCTGAAAAGAGAAATATTTTTAAAACGAGATGTACTCCATGTAAAACTGTACTCCTGGCTATTTTCTCCAGTCTGTAAGGCACTTTGTGAAGGACTCATGCCTGAAAATTACATTTTTTTTTCATGAAACTTGTATTAGAAAAGAAGAAACTATTAAAACCAACCAACCAACCAACCAACCAACCAACCAACCAACCAACCAACCAACCAACCAAGAGTTTAGGGTTGGAAATGCCATGTCAATACCATTTACTGTGATGAAATGAAAGAAGCAGTAAAAGCAAAATCAGTCTGATAAGAAAAAACAAAGAAGCAATGCATTTCCCCAAAATATATGGAATGGTGGCAGATGATGCTGACATTGCTAGAAATTACTATTACCAACCAACTGCCAAGCAAGTTGTGAGTAATTGCAGCCCAGGTAAGACCCTGATTCAGCTTAAGTCCATCTCCCTTCAGCCCTGAAGTATTTAAGTTTAAGCAGGTAGTCAAGACCCACCAACTTATGGCTCCAATTCAGCAAAGTAAGTACGTGCCCATCTTTATGCTTCTGAGTAATCCCTTCTTTAAAAGATAGGCAGACATTTAAGTGCCTTGCTGAAATGGGGCTTTAAGGTTGAATCTTGAGTTGATGAGACTTCCTATGAGGTGCTCAGCAACCTATATTTCCAGGGAAGCCAGGAGACAGACAGCATGCTAATCACCACTTTGTATGTCTCAAAATTGAGAAAAATTAAGGGACTAATTTTGACCACGTTACAATTGCTAGCTAAAAGAGGTAGGTTTCTATAATTTTGGAGATTTTCATAAAAAAACCCAGCTGTCTTTTGTCATAATAATGAATTTCTAAAAACAAAACACAGCAAAGAACTGAAAACGGGCTGTCAAGTAATTAAAAAATTTAATTGTGATCAATCGTGAAATTAAAAAATGTAATTGCATGATTAATTGTGTGAAACTCCCCTTTGAAATGCGGTGGAGGCATTTTCAAGGGGTAGCACAAGGCAGAGCCCGGGGACAACTGGAGTTCCCAGCTGATCCTGGGCTCCATGCAGCACTGCCCCTTTAAGGTGCCGCTTCGGGCTTTGAAACGCAGAGCCGGGGATCAGCTGGGCACTCCAGCTGATCCCCGGCTCTTGTTATGCCCCTTTGAA
This sequence comes from Apalone spinifera, assembly GCA_030068395.1. Taxonomy (NCBI): domain Eukaryota; kingdom Metazoa; phylum Chordata; order Testudines; family Trionychidae; genus Apalone; species Apalone spinifera. The sequence continues at coordinate 65,248,584 of CM057845.1, forward strand.
GTGCCAGAGTGGCACTTCAAAGAGGCACCGCAGCATTAATGCCTGTGATTAACATGTTAATTTTTTTTAACACGTTAATCCTGTCCTGTGTTAATTGCAGGCGTTAAAGCAGGTCAGTTGACAGCTCTAATTGAAAAGTGTTAAGCTCCTAGAAGGAGAAGGAGAAGGAAAGGGACTTTTGCGAAGAGACATCCAATAATTCTTTTTTATAGTAGTTCTTAAAATGTGAAGAGAAATACAGAAGTGGTTTGGTTTGATATAGATTTTGCTGATTAATTCTTAATAACTGCTCTTAATGCCATCTCTGTTAGACTAAATTTTCTTGACTACTATAAATGTATTAGCAATTCTTTTGACAAAATTAAATGACTAAATCATTCAAGGAATTATATTTTTTTTACTTTAAGAAGCTAGACATAAAAATGTGATTGCTTGTGAAGGGAACACTTCTATGATAACTGTACTGAGCTCTAAATGTGGGGTTTATCCACTGAACTAAGAATCTCTCATTTTTTTCCTCCTATTTTTCCTACATCCGACATCCCTCAAAATAAATATATAAATAAATATATATATATTTTTAATTTCAAGCAGATTTTTTAAAAGTTAGTTTCAGAATATATAACTAATTGTTTATATATATATATATATATATATATATATATATAATATGAATATTCAGGCCAGAATCCAAACTGAAAAATAATTAGCCATATTCACCTCTAACATGACTTTATTAAACCAATGAAGTAAAACTTAGGAGAACACTGATCTAATACCTTGACTATACCATCAAAAAATTCACCATCAGTTCTTCACCACCAATAATAGCAACACTAAGAAATGTTGTACACCACTGAAAGGTTCTTTAACATGTTTATTAAATGTCAGTTAACCCAGACTAAATTATAGTCCCAATTTCACCAAAATAGGTGCAGCCTACATTTGGGAAAATGGGAAAAAGTTGTGTGATGTATTTGGAAATCCAAATAGTGATTCCTACACAACTGCCATATCCCTAGTCCAAAATTAAGTGGCAACACACATTTTAAATATTTTTGTGATGGTATATTACATCTAAATTTAATATAATACTATTTAGATTATGGTAGTACCTAGTGATCCCACTTTGCAAGGAGCTGTATATGTATATATATATATTGATGAATCTTGCTTCAAAGAGCTCACAGTCTGAACAGCAGTCTGCCGATAGGGAGAGAGGGAGGACAAAGGGGCCAGCTGTCCTGGGACCTGGTGATTCAAAAGGGCCATTTAAACCACCTTTAAATTGTGACCAGAGCTCCATTCGACATGGTACAGGAGGCACTGAGAGTTGGCTGGGGGAACATGGCACGGCACTAGGGCTGACTACTCCCCTAGTCCCACCCCTTCCAGGAACATGGATCCAGTCCCTCCCAACCTTGCAAGTCTGTCATCTCTGCTGAACAAACAAGAGAAATACTAGATGAAAGGAAGGTTTATTATATCATTTTACACATTGAGAACTGAGGCACAGAAAGATTAAGTACTTGCCCAAGGTCACACAGCAAATTTGTAGCACTCATGAATTGAATCACAATCTCTTGAGGTCTAATTCAGAGTCTGAACCACAACACCTCCCTTCCTCTTTACAAAATTACTTTATGGAGGAATAAAATAACAATAGATTTAAACAGATATATAATTCTCTTCCTATTTTCCTCACTTCATATTTATTTTGGGTGTCATGGTAATAGTTACTTTCCCCTTAGGAGCAAGTGTAGCAATATTTTTCCATTCTACCCTATATCTTTTAATTTAATTGGACACACTGCAAAAATGCTTCATGTATAAACCTAAAGGTGGATATAATTTTGTGATCTACTGCCTTTAAGGCAAATATATCTTTAAAATGAAACCAAAAAACCTGTGTTTTGAATAAACATTTATAATTAATTTGACTGATTCACTAAACCAGTGTTTTCTGGTTAAATTGTCCTGAACTCAAAAAGGCAAGTTTCAGTTATGGTTAGTATAATTTCACTGCACTTGTTAAAGTATATCCATCAAATTAAACAATTATATTCTTAACTAAACAAGATTTACGTGAAAATCTCTGCTAAACCAGTCTTTTTAAGAACTACAATTTGTACAGTGAAATACTGGCCTCCCCAAAGTCAATTCACTTCATTTGGGCTAGGATCTCAATCAGAAACTGTACTGTTAGGAACATGTTTACATAGCATCAATACCTAGCTAAAGCAAATGACTGAGAATACAACCATGTATTCCAAGATCATCAAGAGTATTTTACTGCTGTTTGCTCCATTTCTAGGTGCCAGTTTGAGAAATTAAGTACACCACAAACATTTTCGCATATTCAAATATTATCAAATAATATTTCTAAAAAAAAAACAAAACCCACCAAGGAAATTACAGATAAAATAGGAGAGTTATATAGTACCTTGTCATGTAAAGATTCTTCCAGGTTCTTCCTGAAACTTTCAGATTCCTGAATTAAAACATTCTAGGAGAGAAGAATATATTTGAAATGTAAATAAAACAGGACAAAACATCTAGTACCAGAAAGTGATATTTGATTAATTTAACTAAATTAAGTGAACGGATCCATCTTATTCTCCAGAGAATTTTCAATATGAATCTGCTACAGGTGAGATCTGGAACCCTAGAGACAATCTAAATATTTTCTTCACAAGGTTAATCTGAGATTTCACATGTTTTTTTTCTCCACATGATCTGCTGGTTACAGGAATGTTCTCAGCTTTGTACAATATTCTGCCTCTGGAACACAAAAATATGCAGCTATACAAATAGGTATATTTGAATAAGTTTGGTTGGAGGTGTATTTGAATGAGAATTTCAGCAGAGTAGACAGTTTTCTTTGACTGTAAGAAGAGAGTGGTGAGTTTTCCACCTCTCCAAGGAATCTGATATTTAGAGTGAAATTCATCATGGTGTGGCGGGTCAGAGCAACTTTGCACAATGTAAGCCCCACTGACATGTTATATACGGTAAAAGGAATGAAATCCATTGAAGAACAATTGCCATAACCTATTCTTTTTTTATGTCACTGACTTACCTATACATTTCTCTTCTACCCTGAATGAAATAGTCATCTGTGAATAAATGAGCCCATATCAGTAGTGTAAACTTTTAACTGCATAGAAGAAGCAGGATGCAATTCAGGAATGAGAACAGGTCTGGACTTCAGAAGCTTTGAAATTTAATCCTGCTTCTGCCACTGCCTCACATTGTGGCTGTGAGCATTTCGGGTAAGCACTCTGCTTCTTGTTCCTCAATAGTGAACACAGAGATTATTTCCACCTCACAATGGCATGTGAGGGTTCGTTTGTGAAACTATGTTAATTGATTTGACCATGTAAGTTACAAGTTACATATTATCCACGGTATTACAAAAACCGTACAAGGCTATAAATATCTGCTATTTTGCTTGATGCTAAAATTTGACCAGATTTATAGATACAGTATAAGCCTTGTTATCTGGCACTTGAATATCTAGAAAACTCTGATAATCAGCATCATAGATGTCAATACAGTTCCCCATTCAGTTAACAGGAAAAATTCCAGTAGCCAACTGGCATAATTTTCCAGCACTTGCAGAAGTTGCGTTTGCAAACTTGTGGCAGTAAAGGCTGTACTTGTCCCACATTGGAGTGCAGAGCAATACAGTATTATGGCTAGCAGTACACTAACATCAAGCAAAGGAGAAAAAAGAAAATGAGTTGTGCTGACCAAAACCCAGAAATTGTATATAATTAGGTGCCTTGAAAAGGGAGAAAACAAGAGTCAATTAATTCAAGAGTTTAGTGCTGGATAGTCGATGACCTATGATATTAAGGTGCAGAATACAGAACAGATGAAATTTGTGACAAGTGCTGAGACAAGCAAAGCAAATTAGGAATGCTATACTTTGCACAAACCAAAATTGGAGAAATTAGACAATATGTTCTACGAACGGTTTTCCTTGAAGCATTATGAGGGAGCTCCAATTTTTAGCCCAATATTGATTGAAAAGGCTAAGGACTTTTATCAATAGATGGAAATGACCGAGACCTGCATTTTTTTCTGATGGCTAGTTGACGTGCTTTATGACGTGACATGGTACCAGAAAGATTAATAACTCCGGAGGAAACAGACATGAGGGCACAGAGAACTATTTTGTGTTTTTTAAGAACCTGATTCGGAAGTAACCCCAGAGAACCTTTACAATGCTGATGAAATGGGACTTTTGGCATTGCCTGCCACCTTCAACCCTTGCTGGTGCAGGTAAGGTTGGTGCACCGGGATTCAAGAGGAACAAGGATTGCATCACTCTGCTTACATGTACAAATGCTGCTGGCACACACAAAATCAAGCTGCTAGTGGTTTCAAAATTCAAGTGGCCAAGAGCATTGAAGGGTATTGTTCATCTGCCAGTGAAGTACAAGGCACAGCCTAATACATGGATGGACAATGACATATTTTTGTATTGGCTCTAATATATCTTTGTTCCTGCTGTGAAAGACCACCTGAAAGAACTTATGCTACATGGATGACATCTTCATCGTATGGACCCATGGGAAAGAGACCGTTGATGAATTTCACAGGGATTTCAACAATTTCCACCCCACCATCAACCTCAGCCTGGATCAGTCCACATGAGAGATCCACTTCCTTGACACTACAGTACATGAACACATTTCCACCACCTTATATCAGAAACCTATTGACTGCTACACTTACCTTCATGCCTCTAGCTTCCATTCAAGACACATTTCTCAATCTATTGTTTATAGCCAAGCCCTAAGATAAAACTGGATTTGCTCCAATCCCACAGATCTATATATAGCATTCTTAAAACTGAAATACCCACCCGGAGAAGTGAACTACATCAAGACAGGCCATGAAGAGAAAACAACAGTATTCCACTTGTCATCACCTATAGCCCACAATTTAAACCCATTTAACATATTATCAACAATCTACAACCTATCCTTGAAAATGACCCCTCATTCTCACAGGCCTTAGGGGAAAAGACAATCCTCCCCTCAGACAACCCCCTCATCTCAAAAAAATTATTTCCAGTAACCATGCAGCACACCTCCATCAAAATCATCCAGGAACCCACCCCTGCAATCAGCCCCAGTATGGGCAACTCTGTCCACACATCTACACAAGTGATTTCATCACTGGACCCAACCACATCAGCCACTACATCAGGGGCTCATTTAATTGCACATCCACTAACATGATCTATGCCATCAAATTCCAGAAATGCCCCCCTGCCATGTATATTGGCCAAACTGGACAGTCTCTGTGGGAAAGAATGGACACAAATCAGATATCCAAAAATGCAATACACAAAAACCTGTTGGAGAACACTTTAATCTGCATGGGCATTCATTAATGGATCTCAAAGTCACCGTGTTGTTTCAGGACAATTCCACAAGTCAAATACACAGGGAAACATTGGAACTTAACGTCATTTACAAGTTTGATTCCTATCACAGAGAGAAATAAAGACATTGGCTGGCTAGCACACTACCTTCCTCACCCTAATGACTTAACCAACTAAGCAATGAGTACTTAGAAAAGGTGAAAATTGTTTTTATGAGCTTCTTGTAACTTGAACACTCTAATTCACTATTTTCCATCCTTCCTTCCTCCCCTTCCCATATTTATTCTTGGATCTGGACTTTTAATACTCCATTCATCTAAAGAAGTGGGTTGTGCCCATGAAAGCTCATGATACCATCTACATGTTTTGTAAGGTGCTGCTAGACTATTCATTGTTTTTTAGTTTTCTAGTTACACACTAACTCGGCTACCCATCTGAAGCTTTTGAAAGAACTTAAAGTGCCAGAAGTCATAAAGGTTATTCTGGTTTTAGATAACCCTCAAGCTCACCCATCTGAAGCAGAGCTTGTGTCTGGCAATATTTTCACGGTCTTCTTGCCTGCAAATGTTACAGTACAGCATCAAGGAAATTCAACGTTGCATGTGCCCGATCTGTTGTCAAGCTTACAACTTTAAAGAAAACAGGGAAAAATGTGTGGGTAGAGGTAGTATTTGTGGAGAGGTCCCTTGATGAAGAAGAAAAATTTCAAGGTTTCACCATAAGACCAAAAAGGAAAGGGCTACAGGAGATACTTGATGTCCTTCAAAATGGTGACCCCAAAAACCCAATCACTAAACTGAAGGATAATGAAGTTGAAGGATGGGTAAATGCCGATCGAGACATAGATGTTATAAAAATCCTGTCAGATTCTCAAATTATAGAAATGGTTGTCTATCTGGAGAGAAGTACCTGAACTGCAGGTGGCAAAGATTCCGAGGAAGAAGACCAGACTGGAGAAACCAAAGTCTCTTGGACTACCGCTGCACAGTGTTTGGAGACTTTGGTGAAGTTCGCTGAGCAGCAGTTTTCTTATTCTGCTCAGGAAGCCATGCAGCTGTACATTATCCAGAACAATTTCCTGAAGAAAAGGCAACTGACTTGCAGGCAGGCAGATATCGCAAGATGCTATAAAAAACTTCTGCAGCTTGTGCCACTGATCCAGCACCATCAACATCAACAGCAGAAATTGTTGATATTGATGACCCTGAGGCAGTAAAGCAGCAGTAAATTACAGTTCTTGGATATAGTAATACAGTGGTATTAAAAGTTGTAGTGTATATACTGTAGTAATAGAGTTAAAAATTGTACTGTATAGTTAGTTCATTTCATTCATTTTTGCATTCAGTGAAAAATGTCAGTATTGTTCAGTATGCAATAATAGTGTTACAAATCATAGTGTATACAGTAATACACTAGTGTTAAAAGTTGTAGTGTTAAATTCGGGTATTTTATTTCTTAAACATTTTGTGTTAAAAAAAAGCTCAATTAACCAGCACATTTTCTTAACTGACAACATCCTTTCCCTAAGCATGCTGAATAACAAGGCTTGTATTGTATTAGGTTCACATTTGCCTTATAGAATCAACATAACATTTATAACCAGATAAAATGTAGTAAGGTTACTACTGTATATATTTTAAGTTTATATTGTCATGAGAACTTTACCTTTTCCTCAAGTGCTGCCATTCTCTCTTTTAAATGTAGCTGCAAGCGCTCATTGGATTCTGTCAAAAGTCTGTCTACAGTATCTGATAATCTTTTGTTGTGCTCCTCATTCATTTTCTCTCTTTGTCTTGCCTTCAGTAGAGAACAAAGGAAACACAATGATAAGTTTCCAAATTAATTAATGCCTATTCAAATGTGTAGATCTTATGGAGATTGAACACATTTTCATTAAAATATCCAGCAGCAGAAGAAATTATACTTTAAGTTCACCTACTGATCAGTGCACATTAACTACCAATCAAGGTATAATAGAAACTTCTGTATCAGTAGACTGTTTATAACCAACAAAAGCTAAATTTAAACCAGTTGAATAAGTTGATGAAAAAATACAGCACAGAATCTGCTCTCAGACTCGAGAAAGTATTATTCTGCAAGTAATTTGTTGTAGATATGTAACTGAGGACAGAATTTGTCCCTATATTGCTGAGTATATGCACAGAAAATAAATTGTCTGCAATATACATACTCTTTGAAGTTCCTGATTCTTTTCTTCAAGTTGAGTTTCCAAATGTCTCATACGTTCTTCAATGTTACCATGTCTTTCTTCTGCCTGTAAAAAAAAATAATAGGAAGACGGTCTGAAATTTAAATCGCTTTGCAAGTCTTTATGTCAGTAAAGTTTAAACAAAATATAAAGCAAGCTACTACTAACTGCAAACTTAGTTTTCAAAAAATAAACTTTATTGAAACAGGCAGCTGAACAGCATTGCTTGAAATGTGTCAGCTACAAAGGCCTGTTACATCCAAGCATCAGCAAAACATTGGAGTTATTTATGAGCAATGAAATCAGCCAAATGTAACATGCAGACTGTGCATGGTTTGAACACAAACCTGCCATCGTATAATTGTAAGCTCCTTAAGCACTGAACTGCACGATGGTTGATTATCAATAAAAATAATTAAAAAATAAATGAAAACAAATCAGATGAATTCTATTTAGCAATAGAAAGTAAAGTCCAGTAGGACTACCTTCCTACGTATGGAGATCATTTCTTGTAGCTTAGCTTCCATAACATATTGATAATCATCAGATGAGGTAGAAGAGGTTGGATCAGACTAACAAGTCAAGGAAAAGGAGAGGGACAAAATTGAAAAATCAGAACTAAAGACACTGACACTGAAAAGAACACAGCACAGAATGCTTAAACGAAAAGTGTGACTGAAAATTTAATACTTTGACTGAATTTTATGTGGAATAAACTACACTGATAGTTGGTGGATGTGATGCAGTTGGTGTGGATCAACTAAAATAATGGAATGTTAAAAAAGCTATCAACCTAGATATGGAAGTTCAAGGTTAGTGATGGTTGGCTGATGACAGCTTACTACAGAGTGAAATAAAAGCAACTCTGGCTAATACGGTCTGATGTTGTAGTTGGAATTATGGTGAACTAAACACCAAAATATGATGTTGAGAGGCCAATGTCAGAAAGTTCTTTGGGATTCTTGCTACCACTTTACAAGAGTGAAAACAATGCAAATTTGTTTTAGAATATAATAAATTAATGGATTAGTCATTTACATTTCGTGACTGACACATTCCCTCCTCACTATAAACCATAAAGAGTTAACTGACACATTCCCTCCTCACTATAAACCATAAAGAGTTAACTGTGTAAAATAAGGTTCAAGCTTTAGGATTCTGTTTTAGAATAGATCGAGTAACCCTATTAATTTTAGTAAAACAATATAGCTCCCAAACTTTTTGAAGGTGATTCCTTTTCATTATCAAATCATACTTAAGAGAAGAACCTATAAATAAAAATGAATTAATTGGATAGAAAGTAGTTTAAAACAGTATAGGTACTGAATATGAAGTATAGTAGTCCATCCAAAGATTCAACACTTTTTGGAAAGAACAGCTGAATAAATCATTTGTTCTAAACTATGGTTCTCCACATTCCCTCATATCAAGAATGTCTATGGTAACATTGCAAAATTGTATCCTGTGTTGAATTTGTTGCTATGGAAACAAGAACTATGCATAAGGAATATAGACTGCACACTACTACCAAAGCCTGTTTGTGAGTGTCTGATTGCCCAATCCATTTTCTCACAAGGTGACCTCTGGCTAACCAGATGTACAAACTCTCAGCACATCTAATATTATTGATAAAGTAATTTTTCCTTAGTGAAACTGTCATCTACAACTGGCTTATCAAAATAACAAGTCAGTATACTTAAACAATTACCAACCAGAATTTAAAATTGCATCAGTGTTATTATCAGAACTCAAGAGTCACTGACACAAAATTAGAGTGATGTACAATTTTACAAATATAAACTGCAACTGTCAGTATGTATTTATTCCTATTACAAACAGTATGAATATACACTTATGCAGATATATGACATTTTATAACTAACCATGGAGTTTTTTAATGTTATTCAGTGAACATTCTTTTCAACTGAAATGTATTTATAAAGTTTATTTACTTGTAAAATGTAAAAGGTAAATGTAAATGTTCAGGATTTTTTGGTGAATTTAGCCTCAGCACTCAATATTATAAAATTGAGTTGTATTTCACCCCAGAAGTCATATGGCATAGTTTCTTTCCCTACTTGGATGAATATGACTCCTAAAATCAGGAAGAGGACTTGAAAAAAGTCCTTAGAGCTCGGAATCACTAATTGAGAGGTAGTCAAAAAACAGGATTAGGGAATTATAGATTATTTTCAGTCACAGAAAACTAGTTGGAAGCATCATTCCTAGAAAATTAAACCTGTGAGATTTAATGAGCGCAAAGATAAATTAAATTTATTTTCAACACTCTTATATGCAAGACCCTTATATGTTCAAACACATTAATTCTAGACTTGAAGAGCACCTCACTCAAGATGAAGTGTTAAGTGGTCCGGTCTAGTATAGTACACACTTGAGAGAGAAGTCTGGGAAGCTATTTCATTCATATGTGCTACTCATATCTGTATTTTAAATTGTAGGAAAGATTTTCATTTGAACTCATGGAATGGATAATTCTTTAATTGCATGATGTGTCTGGAGTAAAAAAGATTTGTAGAGTACTTTACAAACAGAGTAGAATTCAAAAGTATTATGATAGTCCCTATGATGACTATCATGTATGTTAGAATCCATATCTCTGATTTAACAAGGTACGTAAGCATATGTGTAAACAGACCTATTTATTTCAATGAGATTACTCACATGCTTAAATTATATGTAGGGCTGTCAAATGATTAAAAATTATTCATTATTAATTATTCTGTTAAACAATAGAATACCATTTATTTAAATATGTTGGCTGTTTTCTACCTTTTCAAATATATTGATTTCAATTACAACACAGAATACAAAGGCTGCGTCTAGATTGGCATGATTTTCCGGAAATGCTTTTAACGGAAAA
>CM057845.1:65266911-65288776 GCA_030068395.1 Apalone spinifera
ACCTAATAAACCATCTTGTTAGTCTTTAAAGTGCTACATAGTCCTGTTTCTTGTAAATGATAGGCTTTGGATTCTCTTATTTCAACTTTGGACTTCAGGTTTTGCAGCAATTGCAGAAAAAATATGACATGAAAGAAAACTGTCTTCTAAATCTTTTAAAACTGAAGATACATGGATGGCACAATTATCTATGTCATCCATTCATTACTTAAATGATTTGCACTTATTAAAACCCAATTTCTGTAAATTACCAATATTTGATGGCATAATCTTTCTTTTAATACATATAATTTTTATTTGCATTTGCAAGGATACCCAAGTAAACATGGGAAACAAACTGTTGTTTGCTTATCTGATGTGATTTGATGTACACTGGTGCAGGACACCACGGGGTCACATAACTCAGTATAGATACTTCACAGAGCTGAGAGGACAAATTGGTTTTGCTATTTATGATTATGGCAGCTAATGCAAGCCTTACAGACTTTGACCTGTCAGATTTTCTTTAAGGCGTTTATGTCCATGCTTTGTTATGATCGATTCAGAAAGAGAAACTTGGCCTACTTTAATAGAATCCTACTACCAAAACTTCAGGACTCTCTTGTTTGTTTGTTTAGTGTTAATGTTAATTCTGCATGAAGAGAGCGGCTCCAGGGATGAAGATACTGAACCTGACGCAGAATGGCTTCCTTATTTGCCAGTTCGTTTTCCAGTTTATCATTCATGTCATGTATGGAGGTGGATTCCCTCTGTGCACTGAGGTAGCGCTTCTCAAGTGTGGTGATTCTTTCTTCCATATCTTCTTTTTGTGCCATAGCCTAAAATGAGGAAATGTCATTTAGTTATTTAGTCTAGAAGTCAGCTCAATTTACATGTTAATAGTGACAGCTTCAAAAAAAGTGCTCGGGGAAGTGATTTTCCTATTTTCTGTAGGGAGTATTTTCCTCTTTTGGATTAATTCTAATATACATCTATATATATACCTACATCTATAAAAATAAAACTACAAATATCTACAGTAGAATTTAATGCCACTCACAACATAGTTAACTCTATAGTTCAATACAACATTAAGGGAAAACTAAGGATTTCTCAGCTTGACTGGTTTTTTCCTAGTTAATCTGCATTTCAATACGTGATACATAAACCAAAGAACCCAATGTTAACCTGCATACTTTTTAAATAACTGTAGACATGAATACAAAGGAAAAGAATCCTCTTCATATATGAATTCTGAAATCACTGTAGCAGCATTATAAAAATGACATACCGCTGATCCAAAAAGCTGGTGTGCTTTAACATATTGTAAGTCTAATACAAGACGAGGTGATAAAGGCCGATATTGGAATCCACAACACCTAAGTCTAAAACTGATTAACTTGATTCATCTTCAATCCAAATCCTTTTTATTGTGAGTAATTAATGTCATCAATCAAACCTTACTCTTTACTTTGACAGGAGGAGCAATGTGTAGGGGAGGTCTTATATAGTAGGGTTGCATAGAACCCTACAGAATCAATAGAGATATTGTTTGCAAATGGAGCCCTGCAAGCAGCTGGGCTGACACAACTGCCTGGCCCCTGGACAAAGTGTGTGGGGAGGCCCAGCTCTTGGAAGGGGTGGGACCTTGGGTGGAAAGGGTGGGACTGGGACAGCCAGCTCTCAACACCTTCCAGAGCATGGCACGCAGCTCCCCTAGCAGCTGTCCCTTTTGTTTCCCGTTCTCCATTGGCAGATCTGTCTGCAGGTTAAGTTCATAAAGGCTGGCATTGAACTAATCCCTGCATATTTACATGAAGGTTTGAGCTGAATGAATTAAAGTCTCCAAATGAAACCTTACTTCTTCTGCAGTCAAGCTCTTCCTACCACCAGACACTACCCCATTAACAGACTGTGAAACACTCTTATCTCTTTTCTGATGAATTCAGAGGAAGGGCACTTGGGGAAGATACCATCCCAGTTTCCCTCCCACAGAGTCCTGCAGAAGATGGCAGGAACCATCTCTCTAACAATTTCCTTGAGGGTTACTCCTAAAAGAGTCTCCTGAGAGATGGGCTGCAGTTCACATATATCAAACTACTGTGATTATGAGGAGGGGGAGGGGGGAAGGGAGATGCAATTAGAAACATGTCACAAACCCTAATTTGCAAGAAACAAGAATACCTTAGGGGCTGTTTAGCTTTTGTTCCATAACATCTTGCTGATGATTAAGGTAGTCTTATATAGTGTACTCAGTAAAGCTAATGGCTGGTAGCAGAAACAATGTTTGCTGTTTCAGCTGCTCTCTGATGCCTGTGTGGGTTGTACTGTGAGATCCTTGGGACATGGACTATAATTTAATTTACTGTATGTTTATTAAGTGCCCAGAATAAATGGAGCTAAGGCATCCACATGCAACCAAAATAAGTGAAATAACTGAATAAACAAAGAAATAAATAAGTAATATAAATATTCCCATTTAGCCAAAACCCTATTATCCAAAACTCTGCATATCCAAATTCCTGCCTTGTCCCCAGAGTACAGACTGCTCACCTAGGCTGCAGAAATCAGGCATCACTGGCTCTGCAGCAGCTCTGTGGGCAGATCAAAGACACCTGGCCAGTTTTGGAGGAGCATGATGAGCTCCCAGCAGTAAGGGTGGTCATCCCACCAACTGAATGGCTTCTACCCTCTTGATTATGTAAATAAAATCAGCAACCTCCATGCTATTCTGTTAATTGGGAGTATACTAGACTCTTGCAAAGATCCTTTCAGGTGTGAATAGGCAGTACAGTAGTCTATATCAGGCTCCCTATTTGAGAACAATCTGAGATTAAAACTTTCTTTTGCCTAATTTACTGCAGTTTTCCATTCCCACTCAGGCAGAGTGAGGACATGAACCTGGCTCTCCCACAGCCTCACCTGTTGCCCTAATGACCGCCTACATACATACCCAAAACCAAATGTCAAAAGCTTAAAATTTGCCACAAAATGGAATTTTGTCATCTTCTAGTCAGCTGTAGCCCTTCTCCTGCTCCTTTCCTTGCTGTGAACCCTCCATACTCCCTAATCTTTGAGGGGGAGCAGCAGAGCCTATTCTTTCTCCACACAAAGGGCTCTTTAAGGAAGCCATCCCAAAATATCAACATCTTTTAGGTGTTCAACTTGAGAACACTGAGGGTCTGAGTTTTCAATATACTCAGCATTTTTATAGCAGTTTATATGTTCAAAACACAGCTGCTGCTGCTGCTGCTTTCGGTTGTATGAATGAGTGTTTAGCTCAACTTCTGAAAATACAGCCCCGATATCTCATGCTGGGTGCCCAGAAAATAAGAAATACACAATTGTTGACCTCCCCTGAAAATCATGAGTTATGTAAGCTGCCCAGCACAATGCAGAAAGGAAGTCTGTGACATAGGAAGAGATAGAATCTAGTTCTACAGGACAGCATTTCACCACTTGAACCATAAGACCTCTCCTTTCCCTTCCTGCAATCCCCTGCCTCATTTGCTATACATAACCCTTTCCCCCAAACTCTCTACTTGGGTGTCTCTCATCCTGAAGGAGTGACCTAATGATTGGGTATAGTGGGAGACACACACCACCTGCCCATCTCCACATATTTCTGTTATGGTTTACACATGGCATGACAATGCCCACCACATTGAGCCCCACAACTGAGATGGGGGAGGGAAACACCTATGCTGTGAATCCTACAACAACTTAGGCACAAACTGGGCACTGGTTCAGCAGCTTCAGAACTTATGCAATATATATATTTGAGGACTAAGGGTAAACTATTTACCTTATTACCACAAATGGGGATTTGCCACTGAGTGTAGCGGGGTCAAGATTTCATTTTAAGCTTTTTATTAGATTCAGAAATCTATGTCAATGAATTTTGCTGACTGCAGAGAATTGTTTTAGCTTTAAAATCTTGTCTTGTTTTTAGAAGGATTGAAATGTTGACACATTATCTTGGCACACTGAGATGACATATTAAGAAATTCTGCTACTCTTCTTGTTTGTACTTTATTTTCTAAGTTGTCTTACTGAAATTAATGGGATTACTTAAAAAGTACTATGCAATCTAAATAAAGGTGGCAGAATCTGCCTCTAAAACTAAGATTAAACCAAATATCTAAAATATCCTTTCCTTGATTGCTAAAAGAAAGTAAAGTTATATTTTTCTTAAATAAATAATTAATGTAGTTAAAATAATGTAATTGCTATACATTTAAAACAACTTTTATATTTCTACGTTCCACATTGATTTTTTTATGCACTGGGGGGAAGGAGGAGAGGGTAAAAACCCCTTATTCTAAGAGTAACAAACAATCTACTCTATTTGTCAGTGCATACTTCAGTCACTGCATTGGAAAGTGTTTTTCTGCTATCCAATTAGATCATATAAGGAGGCACCTTTATATTTGTTTTAGAATATATATATATATATTAGCAAAGTTGGCTTTTGATAGTTTAGTCCAATTTGATTACAGTACTGTCACTTGGTGGAGTTTTGGATTTTGGAGTAAAAAGGATAGGCTGTAGGTTGAAGCATCAGTGTTTGAACATTGGTATATTGCTCAAGACAGAAGCTGGCAGATGGTACTCAAGATGTTGAGAAGACACTGAATGTTTCACTGGAAAGGGGAGAGAAAAGTTGAGAATGATCAGAGTCATGGAGCTGGGGGAAAGGACACAGTGAGATATTAGTGTGACATCATAAGACAACATCATTTCTTAAACTGCATCAAACATGATTTAATTTGAAATTTGAAGAGAGAAGAAAAGTGTAAGAGACGGAGAAACACAGAAATGCTGTGCCACAGCTGTGCCACAGAAATAGCTTATTTCGAAATAGCATGTCTACACTGCAGGGAAGCCTCAAAATTAGTCCAAGGCAGGCTTCCCTAATATAGATGCGCTTTCTCAATTTAGATCCCCAGGAGGCACTGGGGAGGAATAACTTAGAATGTCCCTGATGAGTGGCTATTTCAAAATAGCAGCCATGGAACATCTACACACACCTTTTTTTGAAATAGCTATGTTATGAGATGTTATTCCTCACAGAATGAGGTTTACAGATTTTGGAATAATCCACCCAATATTTCGAAATTATTTTGAAATAACAGAATGGCTGTGTAGACGCTCACATAGTTATTCCGGAATAACAGCCGTTATTCCAAAATAACTTTGCTGTGTAGACATACCTGAAGAGTGAAAAGAACATGTGAAGAAACAGAATAGGAGGACATATGGAAAGAGAAAGAAAAGGACTATGAGCTAGGAAGAAAATTCCATAAAGGATATGGAAAGTAAAGAAGGCAATTTTGACAGATTCTGAATCGAATGGCCAGACAGTGGATGTGCTTGGGGCTGGGAGGTAAAGGAGTATCTCCCCTCTATATGTTTGAGAATGTAGTCCCCTTATTAAAGGTGCCTCTGCTTATTCTCTGGGAAGATCCTGTGTGCTGCAATCTAGCCCCAGAGACTACAATTCCCATGAGCCCTGGAGGAAACCATGAAGGAAGTGTCTCTTTGTTTGAGTGCTGCTCTCCACATGTATATAGAGACTCTCAGCAGTCTGTGGACTCTTCCCTTTGTTTTTAGAAAAGAGGAGCCAGGCTGCTGTGGAGGAGTTTTAGGCAGTCCAGGAGCTGTTCGGTTGCAGCTACAGACTTGGATTCAGAGCCTTTTGGACTGGAATCTAGCAGGCTGCTTCTGATTGCCCTTTGGCTGTACCTGTGGCTAGAAGTACTACTCTGCACCCAGCACACAGAAGGAGACTAGAATCATCTACTCCAGCTGCAAAATCTTCAAGCGCGCCCACGTAAGCAAGAGTATGGTACTGTGAATCCTGAGGAGTGCATACTCTGTGGTGTGATAAACAGGGGCAGTGTAAATGCCAGAGAGATACGTTCCTATTATTTCTGTGTAGTTTGTTAATGTTATTCACTGTTAATCTGTTAAACTCTGTTTCTTTAAGTTTTTAAGTAAAGGTTGTTCTTTCTACTGTAAACTATTGGGTGCATACTTTTTATGAATTGTAATTGTTGTTCTGGAGCTAGATCCAGATTATTGCTGGAATAATTTTATTCTTGGAGGCTCTCAAGGCACACCATTAAGTGTGTACAGGGCCATCATGGTGGAGGCACCACCATGATATGTTCTTTATGAGCAAGGGAGAGCAGCAAGGGGGTGGATAGGGTTTTCCCAATTAAACAACATCACCACTGGGGTACTCAGGATCTCCATTTATGTTAAAACCATCAGGCACCCAGGCACACCTGTGAGTGTGACCTGCTCCCGAGTAACCTGGGGAGGAAAAAGGGGGTTAACAAGAAGATATGCAGCAAATTCAGTGAAAATCTTAATCTGGAGAGATGATACCTGGAAGGCTATAAAAGAGGAGCCACAAATTTATGAGCCGAGATAAGGAGCATGGCAGAATATTTTTGGGGAGGGGATATATGACATCTATGAGAAATTTCAGAGGAGGAAACCAGATTTACTGAGACATACACACACTTTTGTTTTTGTGAATGATGCTTTATAAAATAAAACTTCTAATAATTTTGGGGATTTTTTTAAAGATTAAATTTTGTGTAACATAGTTCCAAGATTTCAGTGGTAAACCTGATTGCTATGTTCAGTGACCAAACTTGGTTCATATCAAATACCCCCCTCACAACTTGTTGAACAACTTGTTCAACTGAAAGGGTGATGAATTGTCTTACCTCTCTAATGTCCCTTTGATATTTAGTGTTCATTTCTTCAGTTTTAATTAGATCCTTCCTGGCGGTCTCTGCTTCCTGCTCTACCTCCCCAACTCGCGAAGACAGTCCAGCCAAACGTTCCTTCATTTGTGCCATTTCATAATTTTGCTTTTCGAGCAGTTCTTGTAGTTCCACCAGTTGACTTGCTTCATCATTTGAGTCTATAGAACCATTTGATAGGCGCTGCAAGGGGAAAAGCAATATTCATCTGTTACTTATCATATAATGTAGAAACTGCCTAAAGCAATTTTACACAAGTCTGGAACCAATTAAAAGACAAAATATTTCAGGCATTTTAACAGTAAATAACATGAGATTCAGGAATACTAATAAACAAAGAACATAGAAAATAAGTGTACTGTAAAACTGTGCATTAGTTGGGAGAAGTATGAACTCACAGTTGTGTTTTAGCACAACTGGGTGTGTGAATTGTGGTTGTTTATATTCTGAATCTTTTTTATAAGAATTGGCTGCTATTCAATAGAATTCAACCTTCAGAGCAAGGAAATCTCCAGGGGAGGGGTGGAATTTTAAGTCTCTAGTATTGCATATACAAATGATAAGGGAAGAGATGTAAACATGAATGAGCAATTGTGTTTTACACTGAAATTCCTGCCTCCCGCCTGTATTCAGCCAGATCACGTTGCTAAAATTCACCAAAGCTCACAAAATCTGCAGGGGGCCAATTGCACCACAGTCCTCAGCTAGCCAATCTGTCTGCACAACTACCATTTTGAAATTATGCACAGAGCAAACGAGTCTCCACATTGCATATAAAATCAGTCAGTGAAGTTTGGGACAGCTCCCAAGAATCATCACACCAATCCCCCTCCAGAACAGTAAGTGCATGGTGGACAGATATCAGTTATGTGTGGGTGGGAGTTGAGAAATATCATCCTGCTGACTGATTTTGCTCGGTTTTGTCCTCTCTTGAAGTCTCACTCCCAAAATCCCTTCCTCATCAGTGTCCACCTTCCCTGAAGTCTGTATTTGGCACCTCCCTTCACCCCTCTAATCAGCTACTTCATACTTCTGCCATTCAGCTTCAACAGGAAGGGAAAGGAAACAAGTACTAATTGCTGAGTATATCTACTGAGAGAAATGGGGGAGAAAAACAGCTGGTGCATGGCTGCATGTTGCTGGAGTAAAGCAGAGCGGTGCTATAAAAGTCATTTTACACTGTCCCATGCTGTCAGAGGACAGCACACAGATGATGCTATCCACTGTCCAATCGAGAGCCAAGTGTTTACTCCTGCATACATGGTGTATGTCTGGTTGTGCCCTTGATACCATCCATACTTCCTCCCATTGCTGCTTCTGCATTACCATCATCTCTACATATTTATACAGTTGTATTTATTTACAAATTCAAAGAACATCACTTTGTTTAATGACTTGAACGATATTTTACTCAACTCAGCTATCAAATCAGATCATATAGCTACTCCCAGACTCCCTGAATTTTTGCGGATCACTGAATACGCTTATTTTACACAAAGGGTTCATCAAATCAAAACAGCTGAACTCCAAAATTACTTTCTGTAGCCTAGTTAATTGTGTTATGCTGAAGTTGTATGTTAATTACTGTGATACAGATGATCTATTTTGGTATATTACTGACTAATGATGATAGCAGAAGTCGAAAATATTGTTTCCATTTGATTGTGTTGGTCAGAATCGATTTCGGTTACAGCACTTGCATATATTTGCCATTCATATGCTACAATGTCATATTAAAATAAAAATGCTACTTGGCCACAATATTAAACACATTACCACCATCCTCTGTTCCACTGTATGAACTTTATATAATTTTCCATTCATGGTTACTATAATATTACTTTTAGGGCCTTATTTTATACAGTAATTTTAGAAGTTATGACAGATGGAGTAAGTCATAGACAGATGGACACATTTTATGTGTTTACCTTGCCCTGTTATTCCCTAAATGGTTGCATATCAACCGAAACTAAACTATAACTAATCAAAACTATCCAATCACTTGTTTTATATGACCTATGATACGGTATCTGCAGAATCAGTATTCAATTATTAGTACTTTCACCACGATTTTCTGTGTAAATTAATTGTGAAAATGAAAAAAATTGTACTTTTTTCTTTTAAGAGATTACAATAATTTTATAAAATAGAAACAAACAAATCAATGATCTAAAATGTTGAAGTAGATGACTAAGGTTGAATATTTTAAGGTAAACAGGTGCCCACCTCCCACGGATAATTCCCATATGTCTCAGGGTTAAGTTGAGTTATTATAGAAACTGTGATCAAAACTGACTTGCAAGTTACTTTTTCCTGTTTCCCGCTCTGGTAAGTTAATTGAAGAATTTCATGAATGTAATTAGTAAAAACCTGCATATTCTTTTTTGTTTTTATTTCAATAATTTGGCATTTGAAGAAATGCATCTATTACAATGAATCATTGTTTTTCTTTAAGAAACCACATGCAACACAAAAATAACATTAATGTGTACTTGATTTTCCCTATCACCATGCTACATGTTCTCCACCACCTTTGGTTCTCTCCTCACTGTCGTCCAGACATACCACAGACACATGGGAAGGACCAATTTTTTCCTTTCTCCAAAAGGATTCGCTAGCTAGAGTGAAGAGGTATTCAGGACAGACTCCAGGCTAAATGCTAATCTGAGCTCAGTTTTATTCTCTTTGGTTTTGTCTCAGAAGAGGCAAAGTGAATTTCTGTTCCATTTAATCTCTCAGCATACGCTATGCTAAACCTGAGAGAGACAGAGGGAAAGAGCTGCAATAAAGTGAAGATTGGTTTAATTTTTCAGCAATTTTTTAATACTTTGACTTCCTTTTAATCCTGCAAGGTTAGGCAACAGCATGGTCTGACAATTAATCCCCAGCCTCCTTTAAATATGTAATGCTAATCAACTCAGGGACGGAAGGAGGGAGGAAGGAAAGAGAGCATGTTAATTATCCAATCATCTGGTTATCTAATACACTTCTATTCAATGTGGATCCATTCAACATGGATTATCCTTAATTTCAATCATTTGTGTTAGCTAACAAACACTAACACACTAACAAAATCAACATTCTCATAGGAAATATTATATTGTAAAAATAGTGTTGGACCAGAAGCCACAGGTGAGTCACAAACAATTATGAAGCTCCCACATTAAAATTTATCCCATAATTTTATTGTATCATCTCAAAAATTATTTTGTTTTATCCAGCATCCACTGAAGTTAAATCAAGAGAGGATAGCCATTATAAGTGGGGCCCACTGCCATTACCACTGGAGCAACAGTGGACTGAGCTCTAGCCCCTTTAAATTGCTGCTGAAGATCTGCACAGTGTGCTCTGGACTATTCTCAGGACTGGTTGGGAGGTGGGGGATGTCAGCACAGCACATTGTGGGTGGTGCTAAGGGCTGGCTATCCCCAGCCCCACCCATTCTGCCAGGGCCCCGCCCCTTCTGAAACCAAGGCACTGAGGTCTTCCACCCCTAACCCCCACCTTGCCCAGGGTCCCAGCAAGTCTGTTGGCCCCTCTGGCTACAAACTCAGAGGACATGATGAACATGAGACTGGCAGACATATAGAAAGGAGGTACAAGGCAGGGAAAAATGGAAAGAGCCAAAAGAGATCTCCAAAGATCCTGTTTTTGTCCTAAGCAGAGGCACAAGCTGTAGAAGAGAAAATCGTCCAGGAAAATTAATTTAAATATATATATATTAAAATGTATTTTAGGTTCTGAAAACTTTGTATTTCATGTATTGTCTACAGATTACAGAGAAATGATCTGATGACTTGAATTCTTTAGAAAATGCTGCAGCACCAGAAAACTGATGGAAAAATTTTCTCACCCTCAAACACTTTTATGGAAGGTTTTAATCTTTACTTAGATGAGGTCATCATCATCATCAACAACCATGGGCTCAGTGCCCATTGGTGTCCGATGCCTCCCTTACTATTTCCTTCCATCTTTCCCTGTGCAGTGGGGAGTGACTTAGTTTCTGTAGACTAGCTCCGCGCCAATCTACTATATCATCTCCCCATTCTCTGTGGGGTCTGCCTCTCCTATTCGGACCATCCATTATGCCGAATACCAGGGTCTTAACTTTTTGCTCGTCATTCATTCTACAGATATGCCCAAATAGCTGTAACTTCCGTTGTATAACCTTCTGCAGTAGATTCTCTTTCAGCTGTATCTTCCTATATAATTTCTCGTTGGTGACCTTCTGCATCCATCCTATTTTCAGGATCTTTCTATAACTTCTCTCGAACACCAATATCCTTCTCTTTGAATCTTTCGTTATCACCCGTGTCTCACATCCATACAACATGCTGCTAAATACATGCATTTTCAAGATGCTCAGCTTCATTCCTAAGCTAATTGCTTTACTTATTCAGACCTTATCCATCGCCTTCAAACTCGCTCTTGCTTTCGCTAATCTAGTCTCTATTTCCTTCTTACAGTCTAGATCATATGTCATGTTGCTCCCCAAATATGGGAACTTCTCTACATTCTCTAGTTCGATCCCATCTACACTGATCTTCCTTCCTATTTCCTTATCTCCAAATACCATTGTCTTCATTTTATCGATATTCATAATCAGTCCATACCGCTTTATTTAGCACTTGCAACATTTTCCCTAACTTCTCATCTTCCTTGATGATAACTATATCATCCGTGAACCTCAAGTTGTTAATTCTCACCCCATGCACTTATATCCCTTTTACCTCTTCCTTGATCTTGTCCATTGCTCTTTCTAGGTGTGTGATAAAGGCACTCAGTGATATCTGATCTCCTTGTCTCGTACCTCTACTCGTTCTAAACCAGCTTCTCAACCCTCCACACTTTCTCACCACTGCCGCCACATTATTGTTGATATCCTTCAACAACTGTATCAGTCTGCTATTTACTTGAGACACTCGGATCCAACTGTGCTTTGTACAGATCGGTACAATATCTCGTCCATTGCTGCACAACCTTCTCTTTGTTCATGAGCACCTTATCGTTCTCATCTTTGATTGCCATCTGATTCAGCTGCCACTTCCTATTAATATTCCTAATAATCTTATACACCTCCCTGATCTTACATTCCCCATAATACCTCTCTATATCTTCTCACTGCAACTCTAACCATTTTGCCTTATCCATTCTGGCCGCTTTCCTTACCTCATTGCATTTCACTCTATGTTGCTGTTCTGCCCTCTCAGAGACATCCCTTCTGACCTTCAATACTCTCTTCTCTTGGACCAACCTCAGTGTCTCCTGCGTAATCCACTTCTTATTGATCTTCTGTTCTTCTGGAACTGTCTGCTCAATTGCCTCTTCTATTACTAACTATTAGCTATGCCTTTGACTCTCTTATCTAGACCTTTCTCTGTGCCCACCTTCCTGATCTTCTCTTCAAGCACTGCTCTGTACATGTTCCCTATTTCTTCCTTGCCTAGCCTTACCACGTCTCTTCGTTTCTTAAACTGTGTCTTATACTTTCTCTTAAGTTTCATCTTGATGTTCACAATCCCTTCACTGTAAATTACAATAAAATTGGGTTTGAAGGTCAAAGGTCTATCTTTTATTGCATCACATGGTGTCTTCAGTATTACCCTTGTGATCTCTACCAGTTGTAAACTCACCATTACAAATGGGAGACTTTGCCAGGGAAGAGAGGGTGCAGGCATCAGAAGAAAAAACAAATTACTTTAGAAGTCACTTAAATGTATAAAAATTATTTCTCTGTGCTATTTCATCTACCTCAGTTACCCCTCTAACTATATTTGCTGTAAAAGTTTCCTTATCCTGGAAGAGCAGAATAAAGGGACTGTGAAAGCAACAGTGAGTAGAACAAAAATTCTCAGA
Source organism: Apalone spinifera (assembly GCA_030068395.1). NCBI lineage: Eukaryota > Metazoa > Chordata > Testudines > Trionychidae > Apalone > Apalone spinifera. The sequence goes on from CM057845.1 coordinate 65,279,526, forward strand.
TAAGGAGTGGGAAGAATGGAGTGAACTAGTAAAGAGCAAATATGACAGTAAACATATCCCGTTCTTCACCTTGCATGCAGAGGTGCAGCAATCAAACAAGAAGTTCTTGAGAGATCACCACGGTTTGGAGTTATGATGGATTTAGACAATGAGCCCACATTGGAGGGTTTGCAGAAAACCATTAAATCAATTCCCAGGAACAAGGCATCCAGTAACAACAACTAGGATCTACAAATGTGCCAATAATGAACTAGTCCAAAAGTGTCATGAAGTTTTAATAGATTTTTGGAAAGAAGAAGATTTCAAAGATGCTCAGCTTGTACAATTATAAAAAACATAAGGGGAATAGAAGTGACAGACAGCCACAGAGGTATTTCCCTGTTGAACACTGTCAGAAAAATTGTTACTTGCATTATGCTCCCCAGGCTGCAATTTTTAGGTGAAATAATCTATCCTGGAAGTCAGTATGGTTTTTGCTCAGGATGTTGCAACACTGATATAATATTTTTCATTCAAGCAACTGCAAGAGCAATGTAGAGAATAACAAATACCACTGCACATGGCCTTAATTGATCTGACAACGATCTCCAATACCGTCAACATGCAGAACCTATTTGCTGTTCTGAAGAAACTGGGTTGTCTCACTGGTTTGCTGAAGATCATTCGCTCATTACATCAAAGTATGTAGGTAACTGTAGTATATGAAAACGAAGAATAAAATGCCTTTGATATCAACAATGGGATGAAACAGGAGTGTATAATATCTCCCTGGGCTCTTTACCATCTACTTTTCTTTTCTGATTCTTCATGCCTTTAAGGACAACAATGATAGCATTTATCTTTGAACCAAACTAGATGGGGGCATGTTCAACATCACAAGATTAGAGTGAAATGCAAGGTGGCAGAGCTAGATTTGAAAGATTTCCTGTTTGCAGCTGATGTGGCCTGGGTTGCCCATAATGAATATTCTCTGCAGAATCACTTGGGCAGTTTTTCTGCATCATTCAAAAGTTTTGGGTTGACGGTGAGCTTCAAGGAGACTGGGATCATGTACCAAAAAGTGGAAGAATCAATGATTGATATTGCTCTGGAGGGAAAATCTCTTGCTGTTGCTGCCAGCTTTTAGCACTTGAGTTCTATGATCGGCAGGAATCTTGACATTGAGATTGAACTGTCTAAAAGAATCAGAAAACAGCTAAGAATTTCAGGCTATTACTGCCATGTGCATGGAATAAGAGCAAATAATAGGATTTTAAAAATAATAAATTCCACGATTTCAATCATTTAAGTCTGAAATGTCAGTGTGTAATTGTGGGTGTCCTGACAAACAGGATTTGGGAGAGTCACAAGGTTATTGTGGTGTAGTACAGCTACCCTTCCTTTTTTCATTGCTGCTAGTGGCGGTGCTGCCTTCAGAGCTGGGCAGCCAGGGAGTGGCAGCTAAGCAACTGCTGGCAGCAGAGCAGAAGTAAAGATGGTCTTTTATGGTATTTCCACCCTTACTTATGTTCTGCTGGCTACAGAGCTGGCTCCCCAGTGCAGAAGTAAAGGTGGCAATACTGCGATCCCCTTAAAATAACCATGTAACATCCCTCCCCCACCCCCAACCCAGCTCCGTTTAGTCAGGACCTCCCATCTGCGAAATGCTGGTCTCCTATATTCCTCTAAGTTGCATGGACACACGACTTCCCATTAAGCCCCACACAGAGGCTCAAGGCTGCAGCAGGGAGAGATCTCTTTCTCCAAGCCCTGAAGCTGTAAATAGTGGGGGTGCCCCCCACTGGCCTCAGCATGGAGCTGCTGCAGCTAGCAGAGGAAGTCCCTCCTCACCAGTCCCAGCAGGGAGTCACTCAGATAAGTCCAAGCCCCAGCCCTCTTCCCCACTTTAAGCTTCCCAGCCCAGATATCCTACTTCACCCCAAAGACCTCATTTCTAGTCCCACACCCTCAGCCCAGAGCCAGGACCCTCCCCTGTATACGCTCCCCAGCCCAGGGTCCCTACCCAAATGTGGAGTCTCACTCCTGCATCCCAAACCCCTCACACTCCTTCACCCCAACACTCTGCACCAGCCCTGAGCCCCTTCCCACATTCAGAATCCCTTGGCCCCACTCCCATAATATGTTTTTGTTATGCGAACCAAGAGAAAGTGATATGTTGCATATCACCTCCCTGCCTGCATCATCTTCATGTTGGTGCACATAAGAAAAATCATTCCAGTCAGGGATGGAAAACATTAGAGGGAACATTGCATCCTCCATATCATCTGTATAGTATAGGGTAAAAGCACACAAAAGACCAAATTTCATGGGGGGGAAGACCAGATTTCACGATCCATGATGCATTTTTCATAATGAGGCTCAACATATGAATAGTTCATAGAAATCTTTATGATCCTTGGATAAAAGGTGATTTAAACAATTAAGTTAGTGATATTTACTTCATATTACATAGTATTGTAGGACCACAGGGCTAAAGAAAAGCAGCACAAGTGAATCTATCATCACAATGTTAAAAAGAAATATCATGGCATGGCCATGACTGAGAAACTGAAATCACAGTCCATAGAAAATGGTGCAGAGATAGCATCTCTTCATGAAAAAGCTTTTCTAGCTGTCCAAATATAGCAATAGTACCAGGAGGAGAAACAGAACAAAGATGAAAGAATCATCAAGCAAATCCGATCTCAGAGATAGTATTACTTACAACAGAGGAGGCATACCACAGAGAAAATCAAAGTTCAAAAATACCCTGTGGGAGCAAGTGCCACTGAGGGCAACAGGGATTAAACAAGAAAAAAAGGTCTAGAGAAAACATCTTCAAATTGCCAGTGGTGTAAGGGAGAAGGAGGGGGGAATGCAATGCCCATATTCCCTATTGCTGAATAGCATGAAAAGAAAACCAACCTAATTAGTGTGGGATTTTTTCTCTCTAGATCAAAAGCACAGCAGCAATGCAATCTGCTATTTGTATAGACAACATGTCAGCAGTGGGAAGGAGGGTAAACACATGGGAACACAGTGCTAAAAATTCCCTCAGACCCTCCTTTCCCCACATACAACAGCATGAGAAAAATATCTGCCTACTGAACCATTAGAAGAGAGGAATGCAGATAATAGCAAGGCCAGAAGACATACAGGACAAGACCCATACTGACTATTTTAAGCTCTTTCAATCCATTCCACACCCACACTTCAGTCTAATCCAATAGTACTCTTGCAGGGAGCGCTGTTACAAATATGGTACAAAGAAAGCACAGAAATATTCAGTTTCACTGACACAAATGCTGTGGTGTTTAATGCCTATTTTCTTCAGTCTTCACTAAAAAGTTGAATGGAGATCAGATACTCAACAAAATTAATACCAACAAGGGGAAAGAACATAAGCCAAAATAGGGAAAGAACGGGCTAAAAAATGTTTAGATAAATTAGATGTATTAGATGTATGTTTAGATAAATTAGATATTAGCTATATCTTGATTTTTAAAAGCCTTTGGCACAGTCCCACATGACATTCTCACAGGCAAACTAGGGAAATGCAGCCTAGATGTAATTACAGGTTGAACCTTTCTAGTCCAGCACTCTCTGATCTGGCAACATCCATGGTGTAGCATGAACTTAGTTAGCTGGATGTTCCCTTATCACGGATGTGGCCAAGTTTCTCATGATCCCATAAAGATTGTTTATAGCCACCAGTCTTGTCTCCGAGGCTCTCTCTACACTACAATGAACTGTTGGAAAAAGGTACACAAATTGTGCTCCATTTTTTTCAGAATAGGCTTTTCTGAAATTTGGCCCATCTACATTGGGCCAAATTTTGGAAAAGCCCTCCTTTCTCGTGGCACAAGGAAGACAGAGCTTCCAAAAGAGCGTGTCTGCTCTTCCACAAAAAAAAAAGCAAAAGAGCAGATACATTCCCTGGACTCGGCGGAGTTTTTCCAGGATACCTCCGGTACCCTGGAAAAAACCCGTAGTGTAGACATAGCCTCGGTGTTCTGTGCTGTCATGTAGTTCTAATTTACCCCGATTGTCTTCTAAGAACCTGGTAAGCCGTGGAAGTGTTGGTAATGCTGCTAGAACATGAGAACAAAAAAACAGCCATACTGGTTCAGACCAAAGGTCCATCTAGCCCAGTAGCCTGTCTGCTGACAGTGGCTAATAGCAGATGCCCCAGAGGGAGGAAACACAACAGGTAATCCTTATGTGACCCCTCTCCTGTCTTCCATTTCCAGGTAAACAGAGGCTAGGGACCTCACACCCCTACTGCCTCACACCAGAACCCTGAAATGCCCTCGCTGGCCCAGCAAATTCTGTAATCCAGCATTCTGTTTCCCAGAGTTGCTGGATTCAAGAGATTCAAGTGTACTATTCAACACTAGAAGACTTACCCAGCATTACCTGGGTCCCTCAGGGATGAGCCATGGGTTTGTGTGTATGTGTGGGGGAGGGGCGGGGGGGTTGCAGGAAGTTGAGGGCTGGGAAAACGTTTTTTTTCCCCCAGGACTTTCCCTGCCTGCCCAGAGCCTGTTCTCTCCCCTCCCAGGCAACACCCCTTCCCTCTCCCCTCCCCAGTCTGCCTAAGGCCAGTTTTCTCTACTCCCAGCCTGCCCAGGACCTGTTCTCTCCCCACCTGCCTAATGTGTGTTCTCTTCCCATCCAGTTCCCTCCAGTCACCAGAGGCCTGTTCTCTCCACCCCTCCAGTGCTGCAGCCAAGGGTGGTGATGGGAGGAAAGGGTTTGAGGCAAAGGGGGCAACTTACTGGTCTGCTGGCAGGCAAGATGGTGGAGCCCCAGCCCTGCTGGCCACTCCCTTTGTGGTTCGGCTGCCCCCATTGGGCACTCTGCAGCAATGTTCTCCCCTGCAGGCTCACTGCCCCCAGTGGCCACTCTTGTACCTTGTCCCCTGCTTTGCATATTATGGGAAAATGTTCATTTCCCAGGGCTTCTGGTTCTCCTGGTAAAACCAAATCCTGACCTTGATTTAAGTTAGGAGAAGAGGAAGCAGTATATCAAACGTGGAGGCCTTAGCTTTTACTATTTAGGAGGAGTTCTTGAACAAACTCACTCACAGACAGACACACAGATGGATAAACACACTCTGAAATAAATAAATAATATATCTATATCTATATATGAATATCTATCTCTTTATATCGATATAAGACTTGGATAATGGAGAAGAGAGTATGTTTATAAAATTTACAAATGACCTCAAGCTAGGAGGGAATGAATTACATTTGAGGACCGGATTACATTTCAAAATGACTTTGACAAATTCAAATAATGGTGTGAATTCAACAAGAAAAAAAAATCAATGAAAATAATTGCAAAGTACTTCCTTAGGAAGGAAAAATCAAGTACACAACTGGAGAGTGGGGAATAACTGACTAGGTAGTAGTGCTATTGAAAAAGAAACCACGGGTGATAATGGATCAGAAGTTGAATATGAGTAAACAGTGTGATGCAGTTATGGAAAAGAGAAATATCATTTGGGGTGTATTGACAAGAGTGTTTTAGGAAAGACAGAGGAGGTAACAATGGTGAGGCCTCAGCTGGAGTACTGAGTCCAGTTCTGAGCCCCACACTTTAGGGAAGTAGTGGACAAACTGGAGGGAGTGCAGAGAAGAGCCACACAAAATCGTAAACAGCTTAGAAAGCCTGATTTTTGAGTAACATTTAAAAAACTGGGCATGCTTTTTCTCAAGAAAAGAGGACTAAAGGGGAATATTTTAACTGTCCTAAAATATGTTCTGGTCTGTTCTAAAGAGAGCTGTGATCAATTATTCCCTATATCCACTGAAGGTAGGACAAGAAAAAAAATGAGCTTCCTCTTCAGCAAGAGAGGTTTTGTTCAGAAATTAGGGAAACCTTTCTAACTAAAGAATTGGCTTCCAAGAGAGGTTGTAGAATTCCCATCACTGGAGGTTTTGAAGGACAGGTTGGGACAAACAGCTGTCAGGGAGACTCTAGGTCTATTTGGTTCTGCCTTAATACTGGGGGCTGAACCTGATGATTTCTAGGTCCTTTCCAGCACTACATTTCTATGACAAAAGACTCCAAATGATAAGATATATGAGTCTAAAAGTGTCTGAAGGATATATTTCAGCACAAACAATGGAAATCGACATTTGTCACTGAGGGATAACCCACGAGAGAGGTGAGAGGAAAGGAAAAACCTCATGAGTTTCCAGAGATGATTCAGCTGATGGGTGAAAGGACACAATTTATTTTGGCAGATCCCTCATCAGTGTCTAGTGGTGAGATAACAGCTGTATATAAAGTTGATTTATAGTATGTTAATGACACTGCTTGGATGTATAAAATTCAGCTTCTGTGTAAGTTCTTGCAGGACTGGGGCCTCAATTAGGCACTGCATAGCAACAAAGTACTGATGCATAATGAAAATAAAGTAATACAATAAATAATTCAGAGCTCCACAAATTGATTTTGTAGAATTTCTAAAATAAGCATTTCAAAAGCCCATCTTCTATCTCCTGTAGGTTTTACAGCATACACAGCACATTTTAGTCTAAAGATAGGCTACTTTACACCTACTTTGTATTAAAGCATTACTAATTTCCTCTTTTAGTATAATACTGACATGTTTGGTGCATCACAAATCACCAGTGCTACAATGTAATAATCCACATGCAAATTAACACACTCTTTGCCAATAAATTTTAATTAAAGTCATTGCCATTTTCTCTGGTCACACAACATCTTGATTCAGTGGGACTAATTATGCAGACTATATTAAACATATAGCATACAATCAGAAAATAACTGAAGCATTTTTATACTGGAGCTATATCAGAGTTACACGGATATATCAAGGATGCACTTTTCCAAAATGTTTTAATGCATCTCCTTCAAAAAGTTGCAAAAATACCCGCAAATATTTATCCAACAGTGTTAATGAATTTACAGGAAGTGATATTACAGTTTTTTTGGAACATGCTAAGCAAAATCCAGTATAGAGGGGGTACTTTTAAAGGTTTATAAATAAAAAATGGGCTACAGTTGATAGCTAAGGGAATGTCAATCTGCTGGAAAATGCTTTATGTGGCTACACATGCACACGAAACACAAAATGAACATATGCAATCCCCAGGGAAGTAAGGTGAATGATGTCCAATAAAATATATTACTTCACATACCTTCTCTCTCTAATATCACAGGACTAGTATGGCTACTGGAAGACCCCACAGACATGCCAATTCAGGGGCTGTTCACCAGCATAAAATGTGGACACAAGTGAGAACATGGAAACAAACTTGGGTTCATCAGGAAATCAGCGTGGACAACATTCACAGATTTATTCAGGACAGGCTAAAACATTTATTGTTGTTCAAATAGGACAGCAGGCAAAAGAAAAGAAAATAATATGCGAAGAAAGCCCTGGCAGCCCTTTTGCTGTTGACATATGACAAACCCAAAAGCATCTGTAAAGCAGAAAAAAACCCACCCACTACTGTCCAAGAGAGACTGGCAAAGAGCCAGATGTTGCTACAGAAATAGCATGTCCCAAAGGTTGGCCTCTGGGTTTCGTGATGTCTCAACTGAAGAGAACGCAGACAAGTACTAGGTAACAAAGTAAATAGCACAGCCTTTTGTTATAAATAAAACACAGTAAATAATTTTAATCAAATTGTTTTAAATGTTAAAGATTACCATAATTATGAAACAAAATATGAAAAAATATGCATTGCTATGTCATGGATGAGAACATATATTAAAATCATATGGCATTATACATAATATTAGAAAAAAGATCAATGTAATTCAGTCATAAATGAAATTGAACAGAAATAAATCATTGCCACCAGATTTGAGAAATGGATAAGCAATTTTGAAGAAACATTTTCTAATCCTAAAGTTTCATACTGACACCCATTAACATAGTCTCTGGAGGATTTTAAAAGTAAGTGCAATGGCAAAATAATATATGTAGTGAACTTTATAAATTCTTCAGCTCTTCTACCTTCTACGGTTACAGAATGCTTGTAATGGGTCCACCCACTGGTAAGCGCTCTACCGCGGCCAGGTGACACTGTGCAGGATCATTGCCGGGTTGTCTGGTTGTCCTCAAAGTCTTGAAACCAGGGCCTGACTAGCCCTGTCCACAGTGCTAGTGAGTCTCTGCTTGTGGCTGGTCTTTGCCCACTGGGTCTGGGTCTTACCCACATCTAGGTTTAGCTCACACTGGGAGCTAGCCATAGTGCTGATCTCCCAGTCAGGGTATAGACCTGGCTGGGTCAAGCTCCTGAAGGGAACTGTCAGGCCTACAGCTTCTTTTATACCCCTCTGCTGTGTCCTGATTGGCTGCCACGGAGACAGCCACTCTATAGTGTCTGGAGGACTTCTTCTCCCCTCCTCCTGCTGGGATGGGGCGTGGCAAAGCCACTACTCTCCTATAGGGGGCGTTGAGGCCTAGTCACCAAACACAGTTTGTTGTTCCTGGGAATAGTCTGGTGATGGAGGGACCTTGTTGTAAATGGCAATCTAGTAAGACTGTAAATAAAGATACTGTTGACCAGGAAGGAGCTGTGACATTTGCCAAAGAAGTATCACTAGTACCATTCTATTCAGCTAGGGTGTTTCAATTAGGAAAATTAGGAAAAGGGTCTGCTATACTGGCATAACAAAAGACTTGTCTAGGGACTGTGTAATGTGTTGGGAAAGGTGGCAGGCTCATACTCCATTTCTGGCACTACAAATCCTAGGGTTTAGTTTTCACTAAGGAAAAATAGAGCGATTCAGACTAGAGCAAAGAATACAAGGAGAAAAGGCCATGCAGCAATGAGGAGCATATGACATAATCTCTAAGCAACTGTTGCTGCAGTTGCTGCAGTACAGCAGGGAGGCTAGAGAGTTATGGCTCATAAGAACATCTGGCTCTAGCTAACTGACTCCAAGCATGCCCTGCCTCTACTCCCCAGCTGTCAAGGGTAACATCTTGACCATGGCAACAGGGCTGCCCTATTCAATTAAACAAACCTCTTCCTCCATAGATGATTATCCTGAAAAAAGGTAAGTGGCAACTGCTATTTCAAATGAGAGTGAAAGTGCCATTTAGATCAGCTCTTCAGAGAACTGCTGACTGTGACTGCTGAGATACAACAATCATCCTCTTCAGCATTTATCTTACACTGGCCTTCCTTTTGAAGAGGTGTTCCCAAACATTTATTGTGCAGGTATCGAAGCGGTCAGGGGGCTGCAGACAGGGGAGTTTGAGAGGGACCGCAAGAGATCCC
>CM057845.1:65288876-65313027 GCA_030068395.1 Apalone spinifera
AAGACTGAAGGAATTGGGTTTGTTTAGTTTAGAAAAGAGAAGATTAAGGGGTGATATGATAGCAGTTTTTAATATATCTAAAAGGCTGTCATAAGGAGGAGGGAGAGAACTTGTTCATCTTGGCCTCTGAGGATAGAACAAGAAGTAATAGGCTTAAACTGCAGCAAGGGAGGTTTAGGTTGGACATTAGGAAAAAGTTCCTAACTGTCAGGGTGGTCAGACACTGGAATAAATTGCCCAGGGAGGTTGTGGAATCTCCATCTCTGGAGATATTAAAGAGCAGGTTAGATAAATGTCTAACAGGGATGGTCTAGACAGTATTTGGTCCTGCCATGAGGGCAGGGGACTGGACTCGATGACCTCTCGAGGTCCCTTCCAGTCCTAATATTCTATGATTCTATGATTAATTATGTGCTCAGAAGCAAAACTCATTTAAAAACCTATCACATATTTGAGACTCATACTTCTATCCTGTGTGTAAAAAAATAAAGCTGAGGGGTAGGATGGGAAGGGAAGAAGTTTCAGAAGATTTGGGGAAAATGTTCCTAAAGTAAGTAATTTTAGGCACTGAAGTATGAAAATTTTGGCATTGGTTTTAAGGAAAAATAAAAACCATCAGCAACGGTTACTGTTCAGATGATCCCTTCCATTTGAAAAGTAGTCAAAATGGGAAGAATCATACAACAAAAGGCAAAAGGGACTTCCCAGATCATCATAAAACAAAGGAATCAATCTGAATTAATCAGCCCTGAAATCTAAAAGGAAATGAAATAAATACCAGTAGCAGATGAGGTAATATTATACAGATCACCACTTGTTAGACTAAGTGTAAGATAAAATTGACAAAGGTGAAATTTAATATTGCCTGACATAATAAAAGAGGTAATAGTTAATAGAGTAATGTAGGACTAAATTAATGGCAACAGTCACATCCACTTGAAGGAAAACATATATAGAGATAGTCCTAATGAATATATTGGATTTTGAGAAAAGAAGGCATAGGAAAATTAGAAAATGTACCAGGAAAGGAGGTATTAAACATCACTTCACTGCTCTCATCACAATAGAGAAAATCAACTCCTAAATCAGAAAAAAAATCTGATAACACTGCCCATTGTTTTGGGCCCAGCTCATGGCATTTTTAAAGCAAAAATGCAGCCTTTGATCAATGAAGCAATTACAAATGGGATAAAGCATATGTGACAGACATTTAGATTTCATCAATCAACATGGAGAGCTGGTTGTTTCACAAATAGCAAAGATTACACAGTTATAGCTTTAATGAATTATAGCTTACTATCAGAGGGGTAGCTGTGTTAGTCTGGATCTGCAAAAGCGATCCAGTGGCATCTTATAGACTAACAGATGTATTGGAGCATAAGAGTCCTGTGGCACCTTATAGACTAACAGATGTATTGGAGCATAAGCTTTCATGGGCAAAGATCCACTTCATCAGATGCATGAAGTGGAAATTTCCAGAGGCAGGTATAAATATGCAGGCCAGAATAAGGCTAGAGGCACAGACTTTAATTCAGTCAGGAAGGGTGAGGCCAACTTCTAGCAGCTGATGTGGCGGTATGAACACCAAGAGAGGAGAAACTGCTTTTGTAGTTGGCTAGACATTCACAGTCTTTGTTTAATCCTAAATTGATGGTGTCAAATTTGCAGATGAACTGTAGCTCAGCAGTTTCTCTTTGAAATATGGTCTTGAAGTTTTTTTGCTGCAGGATGGCTACCTTTAAATCTGCCACTGTGTGTCCAGGGAGACTGAAGTGTTCTCCTACAGGTTTTTGTATACTGCCATTCCTAATATCTGATTTGTGTCTGTTTATTCTTTTACATAGGGACTGTCCAGTTTGGCCGATGTATATAGCAGAGGGTCATTGCTGGCACATGATGGTGTATATTGGTAGATGTGCAGATGAATGAACCAGTGATGGTGAGGCTGATCTGATTAGGTCCTGTGATGATGTCGCTGGTGTAGAGCTGGCACCGAGTTTTGTTGCATGGATTGGTTCCTGAGTTAGAGTTACTGTGGTGTGGTGTATAGTTGATGGTGAGAATTTGCTTCAGGTTAGTGGATTGTCTGTGGGTGAGGACTGGCCTGCCTCCCAAGGCCTATGAAAGTGAGGGATCATTGTCCAGTATGGGCTGTAGATCACTGATGATGCGTTGGAGAGGTTTTAGCTGAAGATTGTAGGTGATGGCCAGTGGTGTTCTGTAGGTTTCTTTCTTGGGCTGGTCTTGTAATAGGAGGCTTCTGAGTACACGTCTGGCTCTGTTAATCTGTTTCCCCACTTCCTCCTATGGGTATCGTAGTTTCAAGAATGCTTGGTGAAGATCTTGTAGGTGTTGGTCTCTGTCTGAGCGGTTGGAGCAAGTGCAGTGATACCTTAGTGCTTCGCTGTAGAGAATGGATCATGTGGTGTTTCCGGGATGGAAGCTGGAGGCATGAAGGTAGGCATAGTGATCGGTAGGTTTTTGGTATAGGGCTAGAGGCACAGACTTTAATTCAGTCAGGAAGGGTGAGGCCAACTTCTAGCAGCTGATGTGGCGGTATGAACACCAAGAGAGGAGAAACTGCTTTTGTAGTTGGCTAGACATTCACAGTCTTTGTTTAATCCTAAATTGATGGTGTCAAATTTGCAGATGAACTGTAGCTCAGCAGTTTCTCTTTGAAATATGGTCTTGAAGTTTTTTTGCTGCAGGATGGCTACCTTTAAATCTGCTACTGTGTGTCCAGGGAGACTGAAGTGTTCTCCTACAGGTTTTTGAATACTGCCATTCCTAATATCTGATTTGTGTCTGTTTATTCTTTTACATAGGGACTGTTTATGTGACTGTCACTTATTTGCACCGTGGTGTCAAGGAAGTGGATCTCTTGTGTAGACTGGTCCAGGCTGAGGTTGATGGTGGGGTGGAAGCTGTTGAAATCATGGTGGAATTCTTCCAGAGTTTCCTTCCTATGGGTCCAGATGATGAAGATGTCATCAATGTAGCATAGGTAGAGAAGGGGCATTAGCAGATGAGAGCTGAGGAAGCATTGTTCCAGGTCAGCCACAAAAATGTTGGCATATTGTGGGGTCATGCGGGTGCCCATAGCGGTGTCACTGGTTTGGAGGTATATATTGTCACTGAATCTGAAATAGCTGTATGTGAGGATAAAGTCACAGAGCCCAGCCATCAGTTGTGCTGTGGTATCATCAGGGATACTGTTCCTGACAGTTTGTATTCCATCTATGTGTGGGATGTTTGTGTAGAGAGCCTCTACATCCATGGTAGCTAGTATGGTGTTTTTTGGAAGATCATCAATGCAGTATGGCTTACTATGACACTCTTTATGAGAACATTGCAGGAGTTATTTAGGAAATCAAGGATGAAAACAATAATAAAACGTCTAGTTTTATTTATGTAGCCCTAGCTATGATCCACAAAGCACATTACAAACATTCATTAAACAAATCTTGCACGCGTCATGTGACATGTTTAATAAGTCCCAATTTACAGGGGGGAAGTGTGGTGAATATGAAGCCCAGATATGTCAAGGCCCAAGTTTTCAAAGTGTCAGGTATTTGTGGTTATTTCAATTTTTGGGTGCTCAAATGGAGATACCAACTTTGTTTTTATTTTTGTTTGTTGGGATAGCAAGTATGGCTGTCTGACTCACTTAAACTGGAGCTGTGAGCTCTCAGCACATCTACAAGTCAGCTCCCAGGTGTCCAAATAAGGAAGACCAAAATTAGAGCTCATTTTAAAAAAACAACAACAACCCTGAGACTAGGTGACTTGCACACAAAAACACAGGAAGTCTGTGGCAAACATACAATAGAACACAGGTCTCCCTCCCAGTACTATGCTTTATCATCTCAGTACTTTTTCAAGGCTATTGTTTGACCACCAACATGATTCTGATTGAAATACAGAATGCCCAAGTCTTTAATCACCTACCCCCACTCTTCAAAGGTCCTCAGGCCTACGTGAGCAGGAGTTAAGCACATCACACCGGGGGAAGTAGACATGGAGATGGGGTGAGGGGCTGGTGTCTTGGCACTGCACCCATGGTGAAGGGAGTGGCCACGGGATGGGGCCCCAAGCTTAACATCCTGGCATTTGCAGCATTGGGCACCATTACATTTAGGTCACCACCAGTATATGCCACAAATTTAGTGTTACCCTTTGCAGCTATGTATGCCTAACAATGGCCCTACATGCCCACCACCCCAAGAGCCGCAGTAATGGTACCATCCATTTCTGGGGGCACATCTAGACTACGTGGGAATTTGCATAACTTCTTCTGATCACTTTTTCAAAAGCAGGTCTTTTAAAAGTGAATGTAATCTGGACGTGGGGTTTTTTTTGGAAAAAAAAAACCTTTTTAGAAAAAATCGCATAAACCTCCTTTTTTAAGGAAGAGAAGTTTTTTGAAAAAGAGTTTTTCCTCCCAAAAAACCACGTCCAGACTACTTACACCTTCGAAAGACCTGCTTTCAAAAAAGTGATCAGAAGATGACTTTCAAAAATAAAACAGTCTAGACATGCCCCCATGGGAGTGCCACGGACAGAGTGGGCAGGAAACCTGCCTTAGCCCTTCTGCAGTGTCAGTGTCAGCAGCGGTAAATCATGTAGACCGCTGAGCAATTTTCCATTTCCCCCCTTGCTGCCTCCTCTTCCTCCGTCTCCCACCCCAATTGATGGGCTTGAGCACTATATCTGAAGTGTCTCGAACAATTCTTGGAAATAGATTGTTTCCTTATGAATGAAGGTACTTTGTTCCAAGGCCTTCTCTCTACACTGAGCTAGAACCACATTCAGCAACAGTTTTCCTCTCTCCAGTTTCTAAGAATTCTCTCATACCCTTAATAATCTATTCACAACCTGAGAAAGGTCTCCTACCTCAACCTTTTCATTTTCATTAAAGATCACAAGAACTGTTGCTAAAATAATCTTCCTTTCTCAGTACTTCTGTTCCATTCTTCTCTCTAAACCACCCCTTAATTTTCCTATGACCTTCTCTATCAAGCTCAAGTTTTTCAAGACATCAGGCAACTACCTTTGTCCACCCCTCAGCTCTCATCTGCTTTAACTTCTGATGACTGTGAGCTTTCCCCATACTTTGCTCCTAAATGGCCCTTTTAAAAACAAAATGGGTTGTTTGATAGATGGGACATTTTCCTTAATGGCCGGTCCCTTCTTTGGGCTATTGGATCAGTCCGCTACATCCCAACCAAGCAAATAGTTCAGCAGAGTACTTCTGCCTCTCTTATTACTGGCTGTGTGTTGAAGTCACTTCTGCAAGCTTGTTCAGAAGAGACAGAGATGCTTCACTCACACAACAAAAGAAAGTCCCATCTGCAACAAAACGTATCCGCTCTGAACAACTGCTCCCCTCTCTAGGGGGTCTCAGAGCCAGCCCAGCAGGAGTAATGATGGGTTTGAGGCCTCTCTCTAGCACCTCACCATCCAGGGAAGCTCAGCTATCAAAGCTGTTAGTCAACATTTAGATTGAAATCTAAACTTCAGGCTCCCTAACCAGAAGATAAGAAAGTGACAGTATTTTACTAGGGTTTGGGGTGTACAAGTATATGGAGATTTCTGTGGGATAGAGGAAGGGGAAAGAAATGGGGAGAAAGTTGATTTGCTAAGGAAACAAATGGGATTTGATTGAAAAGTTAATTTTTATATAAAATGCCTCCCTTGCAAGTAATACATCCATTCCAATCTCATGCCAATGGAAAGCTCCACAACCACTCCATCAAATATGCACAGTCCATGCAAACAAACATACAATCCCTCCTTCTCACCACAGAACATATGTGATATCTTATAAAAGATTCTTTAAGGTAGAATTTAGAGGGCTTGCCAAGAATTATTGGTTGGGAATCGGTAGCCTTCTTTCATTTCACTTTTTACACTTGAAACTTCTTAACTCTCCTTGTGTACCAAACAATCAGTTTCATAGTTTAAATCTTCAGACATACACTTTTTCAATGAAGTTTATCTGTTTTAATCCACCAGAGGAAATGAATAAATTTTCAAATACAAAATCTGCTCTGCTTTGAGATGAACCCTCTGATTATCAATTCTGTTTTGTGTCTGAAGTGTATTATCTCTCCAATTTAAAATGTGAACTCTTTGAGGCAAGGATCATGCCTCCCACTATGTTTTATGCATCAAGCATACTGATTGCAATAAATAGCAAAATAATTACAAAACACCTCGAAGCAAACTTTCTCCAAGTTACAATCAACCCTTGAAGGTCAGTGGTAACTCCCTATTTGTCCCCTTCATGAACTGCTCTTCTGGTCCTCCAGATAAGTACTCCATATGTCCTGCCTTCACTCCACACTCTGCTATTCTGATATGCTGCTAGCTAAAGTCAAAGCAGCATAGCTTGCAACACAGAGTAAAAGAGCAGATAGGAAAAAAGTTGGATAACTAAAATTTGCAGACAAAGAACTCTTAGGCCCGTACCACTGAAAAAGTGCTCGGGTAGCTGCATTAAGCTCTCCTTTTGACATAGTGAAACCATATCAACAAGTTTGAGCTATGTTGGTATGAGAGTGAGTTTCCTGCATGGTGCTGTGCACATGAGAGCTTACGCTGGCAAAAATTATGTCACCCAGGGTGGTGCTTTATTCACAATCCTGAGTGACAAAAATTTTGCCAGCATAAGTGCTAGTGTAAATATGACCTTAATGGAGTTTTCCTAGTTGCAGAATCCCAATGTGTAATCAGAACTCTGGGATGGCCAGGAACAACAAAAGTGATGTTAGCAAAGTCCAAAAATCAGGCAGATGTCACTGTCAACATGTTAAAGAAACCTCTTGAATATATTAATCCCCAAATTTCCTTTTAATTTTACTTCACATACAAATGCTAATGTTACTGCATTCCTTCTGGTAGTGTTGTCAATATATTTTATTCCCACTGCTAAGAAAGAACATGATTTTTTTAAAAACTGGGATTAATATATCTGGACTAAGGTATAAGTGTCCCATAGCAGATGAATAGTTTTCTCACTGATTTTGAAATGCAGACTTCATTTGCATCTGATTAAACCTCTGAAATGTGGGGAAATCTGGTTGAAGGGAAAAATTCTACTCCTCAGAATAAGCTGAATGTGAACACCAGATATAGTATGAATAAGCATTTGACCATAGTTGTTCAGAGAATATATACAACACTGATTTGCTCTGAAAAAGTTGGCATACAGTTTCTCTCAAGCGAATAGGGCTTGTCAACATACAAAAGTTATAGCATAGTAACTATACCAGCATAGTAACAGTTATACAACTCCCTCATGTACATGCAGCTATACTTTCTATACTAAATATGAATATGTTAGAATTGCTTGTTTCCCTACAGCAATAATCTATAACCCCACAAAATTTTCAAGGATGTTGTGACACTGGCAGCATGATTCCCCCTCCCCCAGCAGGATTCCCCCTCCCCTTCCCCCAGAATATGTCACTCAAATTGAAGTTACCAATGATCAAAAAACAGTGAAGCAACATATACTGTGTGGGGTAGGGAGGATTGGGAGGGGGGATGATGAGAGAGAGAGAAACTGATGTGTCAAGGGGTGGGAGACATAAAAATTTGAGGATTTGATTTAGGGGTGAATGAAATCATTTTGTCTAATTTCAAACCACTTGTACAAAAGCAAGATAAAAATGTTGACTCATATTCTTCAGTTTATGTTTAACTATGAATATGGTTACAATAATGGTAGAGGAAAAATATGAAAATGGGTTGGTGAGTGGGAAGAATGAATAACAAATATAATACAATTGTGAAAAATATCAAAGAGGAAGAGAGAAAAATTTTAATAAATGAAAACAGTAACAGTAACAGATTAATGAAATAAAATCATGCTGCTCAGTTTTTAAGAGCCTAGGTTTTGGGGCAGCAACCAATTATTTTAATATTTGTGTGATAAAGTTATCCAGTCAATACAAGAACAATACAGCCCTATTTTACTGGACTGGACACTAGTTAGATCTAGTAAGCACCACTGAAGATTACTTGACTACAATATCATATGACAAATTATTGCTATTTTATAAAAAAAAAAGAAGCACTGTTCTGGATTATCCCTTACCACATATTTGACATCAAACTACTGCTTGAGACTGAAACTTTCTCTTAAAAAAGACTCTAGCTCTTTCCCTTGCAAATGTAGACAGCAGAATGTAAAACAATTTGCTACTTTCTATTTTCTATTTTAAGAAACAACACTTCTAGCAACACTTATTTTAGCAACACTTAAAATTAGCAAAGGCACATAAGAATAGCAGTACTAAATTAGATCTGTGGTTCATTTAACTCAATATTGTACCTATTACGACTTTTTGACAGAAAATGCAGTTTCCATATCTCAAAAATTATAATTTTGCTAAAAAAGATTGATTCCCCCTCCCATTTCAAGTTACTGCAAAATCAAACTGCAAGCTCCTAGGATGCCAGAATACATCATGTAAATACAAAGATATAGTCCAGCCAGGGAGCCCAGCTCAAAGGGGGAAACTGGGACATGGGCCATCCAATCAACAACTCCAATAAAACAATGATGCATTTTAATCTCTGTTTGACTTGAAATATTTCAGTTTGGTTTCATTTGAATCAAGTCCATATAAGGAATCTTTTCAGAAAATTTTCATTCAATGAAAATAATCTTTATTTTCACTTTTGTCCCAATTTGAGGTGAACACAAATGCTGAAATGTTGGCATTTTGTGCAGAATGGAAGTTCCAATTTTTTTGCTTATTTCTACTTCCAAACATGGAGATTAGCACAGCTCAAAACAGAAGAGGTGACTGGCAAAGGAAGCAGGGAATGTGATGCTTTCAGCTCACTAGGAGAAATATGTTTTAGTGTTCTTGGTGAGTCATGCCATTCACAAGCTTGACAAATAGTGCATATATTTCTCATCTAACAAGATTTTATAAGAAATGAGGGAATAGATTACTAGCTTTTATTTACAATATGCCTGATTACATAAACAAATAAAGATGCATGCACAGTGTAAAAAACTCTAATTACTACTAATTCAACGTCTAAAAATGGAATTTTCAGGGTACAAGATAAATACAACTAATGCAAGTTAAATGTTTGCATACAGAATGCCAATAAAGACATAAAGTGATTAGTGTTTCTTTGTTGTAAGTAGAATTTATATCACCATTCATCACACCACTAAACAAAAATGCAAAATTAGAGAACAACAATTCTGCTCATGTCAGCAATTTGCCAAACTGCATATTATATTTGCATGCTACTTTACTATCCTGGTTCATAGTAAAATAGTTTCTTTGATGGCTAAATAAAATCTTGTTCTAAATTTCTCATGTTTTCCCTCTCTATAACCTCAAACACACATCTTTTGCCCAAATTCCATACTTGTGGTTATCTCATTGCTGTGATACACAAACTGGTGGAAGGGCTGGACCTAAATTTCCTCCTCCTCCTCACTCTGGGTTATCTGAAGAGTATTGCTCACTCTCCCCTCCATACTGGTTACCAAAAAGGAAGCAGCACACTTTCCTCCTAGCAATTAGAAGTTACTTCTACTTATCCTCTTGTAGGCTATTTTGGCAATTGCTTTTCCAAACACACTTTCTAGGAAAAGGAGGAATTCTTTTCTATTCCTTAGGTTCTGGATGTCCCACTCAGTGTTCTGGCTTGTACTTGCAGAGTACCAAGCAGCAGGACCCAGAACTGTGGGTCAATTATGATGTGCCAACAGTATGAGAACAGATTTACAACAAACCTTCTGCACAATACCCTATCCACTGCACCAGGTGTACTTAAGTAGAGTACATCTGTCAATCCTTTTTCTATTTAAACACAAATTATTTCTTATAACCAGAGCTTTTAGGTAGACAATCTAATTCAGAGTGTTCAAACTGAAAAACCTTATACCTTGTTTTTTGTATGTAATTAGAATGTAACTGAGATAGAGGAGGAGGAGAGGGAGCTAAACATCTTTTGAGTAGCCCTAGGATGACCCTTGGAAATTATTTTGAAAATTAGCAACACTTGGTGCAAAGGCAAACATTGTAATTTTTACAACTCTTTTCATGAGGCCCAGAAAGGTGTGTTTTCTGGCACAGACTGCCCAGAGAGGTGAACTCCACCAGAAGCAGGGAAATAAAATCGCAACATATTTCCCTTCAATTTAATAATAGAATTATCAAAGGCTGGTTCCCAGGAACCTCTTCAGGGGAACAACTGGTGTTACTGAGGAGTGAGGGCAGTCTCATAATTCTATAGGAATATGCTTGTACCTCATCTTGGGGTAGATCTTATAGGCTGAGATCCACTGCAATCAAGAAACAATAATGAACAATTAGACTAATAATAGACTAGAGCAGGGGTGGCCAAATGTACTGACCCTCTGAATTGCATTCAACAATCCTCAGAAATTTGAGAGCCAGGATGTTCCTGCTGGGACTTGAGTCTTGCTCCTGCTTAGGCCACCCCAGTAGATGCACCCTATGGGGAAGAAGCTCCAAGACCTGCCTCCCCACTGGGTAGAAGTCAGGGGCGAGACGTATGGGGGATCATATACCCATCCCTGAATTTTGCCAGGGTTTGCTGGCTCCCTTCAGTCAAATGGTGCTGCCGAGACCCCTCCCTGAACAGCAGCTGCTGAAGCTGGGAGCTGTGGAGAGAAGCAATGGCAAATACCTAGGAGCTGTAGGTAGGGGCTGCTGTGGGTAAGAGTGGAGACATGCCTAAGAAGCATGACTCAAGCTGTTGATGGGTGAACCTTCAAACTGTGTCCCTCACACTCAATCAGACATTCTTAGCCCCATCATCCTGCCCCAGGGCAGAAGTCCTAACTCTGCCCCCCTCCCAAAAGTATGGTAGGTGGAGAGAATTTGAAAGCTGCACTTGATTTGTAAAAGAACTGTTTGCAGCTTGCAAAGCATGGTTTCACCACCCCTGGATTATAGTATGAGTTTATTATAAGCCATTAAATGGTATTGTATTTCACTGCCTATAAGGAAATTATACTTGCTGACAGCATTGTGGTAGGATTTTGAGGGGCACAACATAATGGTGTGTGAGAACATCATATATAGGCCATCATTAAATACCTAATTCAAATCTGAATTCAGGCAAGTATCTGTCTCAAGGTGGAAGTCCTTATTTTGACAAGCACCCTCTAAGTTTTCTAAGAACACAGGCACAATCAGGTATCTAGAAATCTAAGTCCCATAAACTGCAATCATAAACATGGAAGTTCAATGAGTTCTCTTTAAGTATCAATCTCTAAATAATAAACAGAATTTTTAGAAGACTTCAGTTGGCATCACAGAGCAGAAAACGCCAGTGACCTAAGCAAAGGACTGAGATCTGAACTTGCTTTCAGATAAGCCACCTCTACAGCCTTTGGCATAACACTCTTTCTAATTGCACCAATTTCTCCATATGAGGCATAAGGACAATACTACTTACTTACTGACCTCCCAAACATATCATGGGAATTAATTTACTGTTTATAAAGCATTTTGAACATGTAAACCAGTATATAATGCTAAGCACTATTGGTATTATTTAGTAGGAGTTTTTAGGTTGATTATGTGCATAAGGGAAGGTGGACAATCAGGTAAGTATTCCAACAGAAAGAGTGAAGAAGAAGATCCACAGGTATTACAGCAGGAGGGAAAAAAAGAGTTTCTGGAAAAGAACAATGGTCTCTTGATTTATTAGTTAATAGATCTACCAGTTCTCCCTTCTACCAGTGGAAGGTTTTAATGGAATCTTTTGGAATTTCCAATATAGAGGTCATTCAGGGTGTTCATTGCCATCATTGTGCTCCCCTGAGTTTCTATGTATAGGGAACACTTATATCTCCAGATGGGGCTTCTTAAAAGACATACTGGAAGAGGCCCAAGTGTTCTGCTCATTTTCTGGATTGTGCCAGTTTTCTCTGGCATCTGTTTAGGACTTTCTACTGCTTGGGTCCTGGGTTTGCTTGATGGAACAGGACTGGATCCTATATCTGATTATTAAGTCAGTTTTAGTGTCAATATTTCTCTCTGCCAAAACACTAGGAAAAAAAGCCTATCGTTTTATACCTTTTCATGTACCTTTTGCCCTGACTCCATCCCTTCGATATGTTCTGATTCAGCAGGCCCTTCTCCAGCTGCCATTTTCCTTTGAATGTGTGCATTTTGTTCACGTAAAGCTACAATCTGTAAATGAGAAGAGAAATAAATGGTTAATGCTACAGAAATCACAAAGCAGGTAAGCATGAAAGATTCAGGTCTTGAGCCAGTCCTCGTAGACTGAAAGAGTCCTCTACCTAGCTTCCACTGAAGATTTGGGGCATTCATCTGTAAGGAATTTATAAAAAAAATACTATTGTCCTTAATAAATAATAAAAAGTATTAGGACATAAACGTATTAAAATGATGTTTAAATAATATTGAGCATATGACATGAATTAATAAATGGTAGCGAATGCAATATTAAGGCTTGCTCATTCATTTTTAATCTCACCTAGTGTTTGTGTATTTTTCATTTATTATTAGTTAGAAATATGAAAGACATATTAGGTCACTGAGTTCACTTCCCTACATGGAGTGGGTACAGTACACCATAAAGGACAAAACAGATATTAAGCTGACGCTACAAAAGGCTAAGAAGAAATAAGTCATTAAATAAAATGATTATGTAAAATGATGTGTCTACATGTGAATTTCATAACTTTGAGTGATTGTGACATATGTTTATAAATGTAGTTTATGATGTGAAAATCAACTATGCAAAAATGGCAACATCTTACTCAACAAATACACACCCTGGCTGAAATCACTACTTTACTGGTTAAATTACATTTGCTTATCTTTAGTTTTAATTTTAATTTATTTCTACTCTTGTTAATACTAAAAGGACAACAAGTTTTTTTTGAGAGGAAACTGGATTCCCTTCTGTCTTGCATATGGTCATCAGAATTGTTAATAAGCTTCACTTACAGAATCTTTGTTATTGAAGATGATCATAGAATCATAGAAATGTAGGAGACAAGGCAGGACCAAGTATACAGGCAATCTTTTATTTAAAACTATGGGGATTCCTCTCTCCTTTGAAAGCCCATTATGGTACTTAACTATGCTGTATCTTATCTTACCTACTTCTTTGATACCTGATATCTATATATATATTATACAAAATTAAGCCTGCATAATATAGATACTGGAGACATGTATGTTGTGCAAGCTCCAAGATGGATAGAATGCAATTTAATAATTTCGCCATACAAATGTACATTAATGCAACACATTTTAACTGCACTTTATTGTCTTTCAAAACTATAAAACATTCTTTCACTTCAGAAATAAGACCTTCTCGATAGTAGATAAAACACATGTCTCTTTTCCTCTCTCCCCATCTTCCTAGCTACAGATTAAAAATCTAGCCCTCAAAATCTTTCCTTGAATTGCTCTTGCAGACAATAGTTTCCTCCTTAGCACATTTATAAATCTTTCAACTTATATCACAGTTAGACATTTAAGTATGAATCTAATCCGGAATGTAAAATTATAGAGTTGCTTGTTTCCTCATGATTAGGGTTGAAAATAGCTTTCCATTCCAAGCCGAAGACCGGCCCCCAACCAACTTTGCCAAACTACATCAATCCACTTGAAATGTCACAAATGTGATCCTATAGCTAAGCAGAACTTTTCTGGAACATTTGTGGCAAATCATACAGACAAGCTGTGTATAATAAATAATAAACAACAATAAATTTGCTGTCTTAACTTTGACATTTTCTTGGGGCATCCAGAACTATGGGTGATTTTACCACCACTTCACTTTGGAAAAGAGACATGGTGAAGCTAAACTGAATGAAAGCTTCTTGTCATGCCACTCTGGTAGCCCCCAGACAAATCTCTCAGGACTCTGCCACCCATCATTTTGCCCTGCAGGAAACACTTGATTCACCTCAGTTTCTGTGCCTTCTTAAAGGGCATTCCCCTGTTCAGCCCCTCTCTCTGGATACTCAGAGCAATTATCAGGCCCAAAGACAGCAGCCTACTTGATTCAACTAATAATTCATGCTGGTTCATGTTCCAGCATTGAAATCAGCTTATGATAAAGCAAAGTGAATTTGATTAATACTGTACAGAGATTCAAGTGATAGTGGAAAAAGATGTAGTTAGAAATAAAACTAAAGTATAACTTGCTTCTACAAGACTAAAAATAACGTCAGCAATCTAAAATCTTTGTCTAATTTAAGTTTCTCACCTAATACCATCTCCCAGTGCCTTCAGTCCTCTGGGCCATAATCCAGCTTTCATTGGCATAAAAAGCACTCTCCTTTTTGCTCTCTCAATGATGGTCTATCATGGGGTTCCCTTTTTCCTCCTTAAGTCCAGAAACCCTTTGAATTATATCTCTTTGAAGTGTACCCCAAAGTCTTCTGTTTGTTCTTTAGCATGCCAATGCCATATTATCTCTCTCATTCTCCTTTTAACTTGTCTTTCCTGTGGAGTTAATATGCAAATGAAGCTTGCTATATGTTGACTTACACAATTCTGATTTACATCAGAAACCTAGGTAGACAGGTAAATCAACATTCCTTTGTCTGGGAAAGAAATTGGTTATCTACCTGGCCAGCTCACATAGTTTACACATATTTTTAGTACACACATATTCTTGAATAATGTCAGTAAATACATCTTGTAATGCTTATGATGACCAGTATGATATAAGCTTTCATTTGATATCCTACACAACTTATTTTTACAGATAAATACTATAGCAGCTAGGGTCATCCCTAGGAGTGTTCAGGGATTGGGATAAACTCCCCTCACTGCCAACCCCACCCCTAACCTGCCTCTTCCTGCCTCTGCTTTGTCCCCACTTTGCCTCTTCCCTCAAGCATCCCTCCTGCCTCTTCCCACCCTTGCTCCACCACTTTCTCAACCTGCCCAAGCAATGACAGGAACTGGTGGGGCAGAGCGGAGCAGGTCTGGGGTTGCTGCCACAGGCCCTGCACCCCCTGAAATTACAGACTTTCCAAAGCAACCACCCCAAATCGTCCAATGGATAATACTGCATATCTTATATTGAGTTTAAGGTGCTGTGTAGACGTACTATAAGGTGCTGCAGGTCTATTGGGCTTTTAAAAGTTTTTTTAGTTACAGACTAACATACCCTCTGAGACTTATTGAAACACTGCTTGATGTCTCAGGAATCTTGATTTCCAAGTTTCCCCTTCACCTGTGCCATCACTTATTTGTGACTTGCAATGGACAATTTTCTAGTATTGGAATTCTAGGCATTCCCACCAACCTGGAGTCTGACCAAGGATTAGTATTAGGCCTTCTCTTTTAGCCCTCTTTTTTTTCCCCCTTGTACTTTCCTCTGTACTTGTTATTGCCCTTCTGAACTCTTGTGACACATTTGTATGTAGACGTTGTCTAGATCAGCTTCACTCTCACTTTTTAACTATCTCAGATTCATAATTCCTATATATGACATAAGCCCGGGCCTGTCGACAGGGGAGCAGGCAAAGGTGGTAGTTGCCCTGGGGCCTGGTGATTCAAAGGGGCCAAGGGCTTTTGGCTGCTGCTGCTGCCAGGCCCGACTTTAGGGCAAGGCAGTTGCCTTGGGCCCCACGCCTTCAGGGCCCTGAATTGCCGGCGCCCACCCCCCTGGCCGCTTGATCACTGCCCTGGCTGGGAGCCACTCGGCCACGTGGTGCAGCCAACCACATCATGCCACCTTGGGCCCCACAAACTGTTTGCCTGGGCCTGGCTGCTGCTACTGCAGCAAAAGTGAAGCCAGTACCCTGGGCCTTTTTAATTACTTCTGGAACACAGTGCCATGCTCTTCAGGTGGCTTTAAGGGCTAGGGGTGACCCATAACCACACTCTGGGCAGCACTGAGGGCTGCCTGGGGCCTGGCATAGTTCACTCCAGACTGATTGCCCTCACCATGCCCCTTTCTCCCTGAGACTCCATCCCTTCTGGAAGCAGGAACCAACCCCAACATCACCTTGCTCAGGGGCCCACAGAGGCTGTTGGTGCCCCTGCATAAGCCCATTCAGTACAATATACTCAAACTAAATATTCTGCAAATTTGCAAACAAACAGAACTCAAGCACTTCTATCCCTGTTCAATTGAGACATTTGCTTCTGCTGCTGGGAGTTTTGCTTTTGCTTCCTCTAATTCCTCTATCTGCCATCTCTGTACACATGCACAGAGCCACATGCGGATACAAAATTTGTATCTGTATTCAATCCATGATCTGCACATATGGGCTGTGAATACAAAACAGATATACATAAATTTGCAAAACACTAGATATAAAATTTGGATCTGCATCCATCTGTGATCTGTAAACATGGTCAATAGATATATGCAGATATAAAACAGATATCCACAGATTTGTGAGGCTCTACATATACCAACCTTATAATCTCAAAAACATCTGAACCACTCCTTTGAAAATAACCTTATTCATGATTCAATTTCCTTGTTTTGTCTATAAAGTCCTTTCTTTATGGTTTCCCTAAGGCCCAACCTTCTAATTTTCAATCATTAGGGGGGAGGGATAGCTCAGTGGTTTGAGTGTTGGCCTACTAAACCCAGGGTTGTGAGTTCAGTCCTTGTGGAGGTCATTTAGGGATTTGGGCAAAAATTTGTCAGGGATGGTACTTGGTCCTGCTGTGAAGGCAGGGGACTGGACTAGATGACCTTCAAGGTCCCTTCCAGTTCTAGGAATCTCCATTATACATTGTGATGATCTGACAGTCAGGGTCCAGACAGCCCATGAAGAGAACAGACTGTTTAAATCCACAGAATGAATAGATAATCCAATTGGTTGCATACTATATTGAGGAGGATCTTTTAAGAAAGTGTGTAATGTTCTGAATTTGGGGGTTATTATGAGATAACCACAGCATGTATGTATATAAGTCTGTGTACTTGTGTATATAGAAAACTGGGCTCATAGTCTACACGGCAAATTCAACCAAATCATGCAGCAGGATAGTGAGTAAACAAGTGGGGAGATGAACCTCCACAAACCAGGTGTTTATGCAAAACTCATTTCAAGTAAGCATTGTAACCTCACCACATATCATATTAAACATAGGACACAGTTAACACTACATTGACAACTGTCCAGCCCAGGAAAAGACATTGTTAGACCACTGGGGTTAATTGAGAAGACAATGAGACATCCAAACTAACAAGTCAAGAGAGAATGTCTCTGCTCTGAATAAACTAAATCCTCATAGACTAAGAGATAGAAAAAGGGAAATAGCTTTCCAAAACAGTTTTAAGATTTGAAGATTTTTTTTTAATCAAGCCCTTGAGGGAGAGTGTCATAGCAGGAGGCTGTCCATGAACATTGCATTCTTCCTATAGCTAGGGGGTATGCAGACAAACTATGTTAAAGCAACAGATAACTTGTATTAGATGATTTTATTTAATGTGAAAGTGTAAAATCTGTGTTTTTTGTGTGTTTTTATGTTTTTTTCATGAATATGGTTGGTTCCACTGTGTTATATTTCAACCTGCGGTTTCTCTATTAAATTTCTTGTTTATTTTTAATCTTAGCAGATCTTTGATGTATGGAGTGCATATGTGACAAAGCAAGCTGGTGTCTATGGGGCTGGTTTCATACCTTTGGTGATGACAAACCAGAGGGGAAAATCTGAGTATGCAATAATTTCAGAATCCAGGAAGGGTGTGGGGAGACTTTGGACTGGAAGGATTCTTGGTGTCATAATGCAGAGAGTAACTAGGCTGGTGAGAGCTTATGCTTGTTGGCTACTGGTGTCAAGAGGTCTAAATCATAGCTGCAAAGCACAAAGGCCCCCCAAAGTTAAAGGGCATGCAGTAACAGAATCCCTCACTGGTCAGGGGGGGTTTCAGAATGTCACATCTCCTGAATCGGGAACACAGTCCCATCATGCCAACCTCCCCCAACAGAGTCAGTCCAAAATTCTGAACTGACAATCTGTCCACTTCAGAACCCAGTACCAAACATGACTGCAAATTAGAGATGAGTGAATATCACAAAACATTTTTATGGATGTACTTCTATAGAGTTGCTTTACAGGATTTGCACATTTTTATGCTCTTTCCATGCATATTTTAGGGAATGTATTTACTATTATTATTGTTGCAGTAATGCCCAACAGTCTCGGCACTGAAAGTGCATACAATCCAAAAGAGAGAAAGCAAAGGTATGCAACAAAGAAGCCGTGAAATCAAGATGATAGACAATCTCTTATTAGCTTCAAGTTTATTTGTTGGTTTTGGTTAAATACACTTCCTGAAATTCTGGCTCCCTGAATGTCAATGCAAAAGTCCCAGCAACTTCAATGAGGCCAGGATTTCAACAGTTAAATGTCCTACCCACAATCCCCCATCTTTTATTCATCTCTAGAGGGAATGTTGCCGAATGCTGATTTTTACAAAATCTGTAGAATAATGAAGGAAAACATATTTGAAATTTGAGAGTTTCTCATTGAAAATACATAAGATAATATATTTAATTAGAGAGCATATGTATCCAATTAGCTTGAATACAAAGAACTGCTCATAATTTTTTTCATTTCAAGAATTATTCACAGAAATTATTCAGTGAATAATTCTGAACATTTAAGAAAAAAATCATAGGCTGTTAGATAAATCATATAGGGAAAATGGATAAACTTAAAAAACAACAAATGGTCCTGCAGCACCTTAGGGACTAACAAAAAATGTTGATGGCATCATGAGCTTTTGTGGGCACAACTCACTTCTTCAGAACATGAAGAAAAAATGCACAAGGAAAAATGGATGAATTCAACAGATTATTCATTTGATATAAATTATTCACACAGTTCCATTTATGATTTTCAAAACCTAGATGTCTTACAAGACCCTACCACATCTATCATAGTTCTGAGTATTGTTATATTACAGACTGTAATCAGTGGTGAAGCGTTAGGACACTTTCATATTAAATATATTATATGAAACTACATTATTTTGTATATTGGATAGGCTTCAACCTTAATTACAGATTTAGGTAACCTTGCAGTTTAAGGAAATTCAGATCCTGATCCAAAATTTGCAAATCTTTTATATTTTCATAATGGGCCAAGAAATATACCTGAAAATAGGTCCATATATATATTTAGAATGTAGAGGATGTACCCAGTTCCACCAATTTTCAAGAAGATTACATTTTAGATTACAAAGTATTGATCATATTAACTTAGTTTTTAATCCTCAAGCCTCGTTCCACAAGAACGACCACAAGAACTTTCAAAAGTAAAAAATGATTACATAGGGCATAGGCAAAGGGTTCACTTCAATATATGAAACAGGACTGTAAGAAAGGATGTTGACAATATGAGATGGGAGTAGCAGTGTTATTACAAGAAGACAGCAAAAATTATGCTAGACTGTGAAACAGTGAACAAAAGTATAATATTCATCTATTTATCAGGAAAAGTAATTAATATCATGAATATCCAGATATGTCTACTATAAAAGGACACCAAAACCCAAAACTCCATAGAAATTACTGTGAATAAACAGAAGATTTACAATAGATCATCAAGGCTTCCTAACTGTGCTATATGACTTTAATAAGGAAAAGGAATAATAATAAAAACATTAAGGAGTGGTAACATTTATACCATGCTGATTGAAAAAAATGAAAACCAAGTGAGCTTGCACAAACTATTGGCACAATAACATAACAGATACTATTGCTATTGCTCCTTCTTTTACCTGATTGTAAAACAAAATAATTTTAAAACTAAGAAATCCCATTTGCAATCAAATACATATATTTTCTGTTTTCGCTTCCAGCACTGACAAATTAAAATTTGTGTAGAGATGAAGAGGAAAAGCAGCCACAATATCTACACTAATCCTAAACCACAATGGAATTTAATCAAATCTCTTCTGTTTTCACCAATTCACATGGCTCTTCATTACCTCATTGTTTTAAGCTTCAGACAGTATCCGTATAATGAATATATACAACACTGTACTATAACAGTAATGTTACAGAAGGCAAACACACCAGGAAATGTGGACTAAATATATATACTCCTGTATATTTAGTACCCTCCCTTCTGAATAGCTACCTACTCTAAACCTTTTTTAAATATGCAATTATTAGATCATACAATTTAATGTCATTAAAAAAGCTTTCTTACATCTACAGTACTTTGGTCTTGTCTCTTCACTGCTGTAAACATGTCTGTGTGTCTACAGTATGACTTTTTATAGATTTCATATGAATAGTGATTGGCTTACAGCCAGACCTTCAGTCAGAGCCCCAACATTCTTGAACTTATGATAGTTTTGCCCAGGGAGATATGTGACACTTTGGCTGATTTTTCACTCTGTGTCTCAGTGTTGTGTTTTCTCTGTGTGAATGTGCTAAACAAAAGACGACTGGTACCTTAAACCTCAAGGCAAACATACCAAACTGATTCTAACTTCTTTATTTTCTTAAGTTAACTAAAAAATTGTTAAGACAATAGTACAGAAGCAACATAATACCAAAAAAAAAGCCAAAAATTTAGCATATATAGCAATCATGATCCCATTCAAATAATGTTAAGGTTAACCCCCCTCTGGGTTGGCAGGGAACAATTTTTTTTATTTAAATAGAAATTGTGACAAATTTTGGTCCATCAGTACTACTAGCTCTGTACTGTACAGACCCAAAAGATAAGGATGTTTTGGGGCTAAAGCACAGGAGTTAGAGTTAGATGATTTGAATGCATTCACTGATGCTGCCACATTGGGTAAATCACAGACTATATACCTGTAGGCTGGGAATACTACTCCCGTGCCTATTGTAGGGGTATTGTAAATGTTTTGACATTTTTATTAATAATTTTTATTACTCATATTACTCATACTCATTTTTATTACTATTATATATTATTCAGCTACTATAAATTATAAATATGGACTTCTAAGTACCCATCTCCACCTGAACACACCATCTTGATTTGAAATCTTGACTCTTGAGGCATGATTTTTGCTATTTTTGTTTTCTGGTCATGGAAATTTAGACATTACGGGCAAAAAACAGCCTTTGTGCCATCAAGTTAGGCTATGTCTAGACTACATCCCTCTTTTGAAATAGGGATGTAAATTAGACAGATCAAAATTGCAAAAGAAGCTGGGATTTGAATTTCCCGAACTTCATTTACATAACGGCAGCCACCCGTTCTTTCGAAAAAGAGTATTTCTAAAGTGAAACCGCTGTCTAGACACAGTTCTTTTGAAAAAAACCCAAACCCCCTTTAAATCCCGGCTTCACTTGCAATTTCGATCTGTCTAATTTACATCCCTTTCAAAAGAGGGATGTAGTCTAGACATGCCCTTAAAGATATAATGATAGTAGCCAGTAGATAGGAACCTATAGGGCATAGACAAATGTCATGCAAATAATTTCCAATACATTTGGGATTATGCTAAGATTCCCTTATCTTCTCTAAAACATCTCTGACACTGTCACATTGGAAGTCTGTTTTGTATTGTCCCAAGTGATGTTATTTCAAAAGAAATGCTAATTTAATGTATTGACAGAAGGATCCAAATTCTGTGTCAGTGGAAAAGAGACACAAAGAGCTACAGAACAGGCAAAGTCATGTGCTGTAAATGCAATGTTAAAACAAACTCAGATTCTGGTAGGCACTTTCCCACCGACTGCCATGTGCATAAGATTCTGGGGACATGACATAAAAATCTGTTCCCAGGTTACTTTTTGGTAAAATATTCTTTAATATTTGGCACTAAATATATTCAGCATTCTTACATTTTTCACTATATTTTTCAGCATTAAACCAACAGTTTCTTTTTTCATATATTTATTTTATAAAAGAGAAATCAAACAAATCCCATTTAGACAAACTGAATGGCTATAAAGTGCATATTCAAAGTCCACATTATTATTTGACTTCCAAAATGGCATGTGCTAATTATCATATTTAGCCTTCTACCTAAGCTAAATCAAGTGCTAACTGTAATTAGTAAAATAGCTATAGCATTCATTTTTCTACTGGCTTTCCTTAATGTTCTTGCAATTTAAATTACATTTAAAATCATCTACAGTAAAATATTACATTTACTCAGTCTAATTATCTTGATTCAAATTTGCTTTCCATTAAATCAGATGCATACAGTGTACAGAAGAAATTTAATTAAAGTAATAAACATAGCATACTAAAAATATTAAGGGGTCAAGTTCTATCCTCAGAGGAGTTTGGCAAATGTTTAAAACATTAGAAAAGTCTTTTAGACTTGACCCTTTTTTATTTTTATTATTTATTATATTGCATTTATTATATTAATCTCTTACAGCAATTTTTAACCATTCAAATATATGTTTAGTTTTTAAACAAAGTCTCTAAACACACATGTATTATCCAGCGGATCTCCTAAAACTGTTAAGAAACAGAATTATTGCAAGAATGTTATTGTCTTAGTGCAATACAATTGCTTTTTGCCATTAACATATTAAAATAGCCTTTCTTTCCCCGCCCAAATTCCCCCACTTTTAACCATTCCACCTGTTTCTCTAATAAATCATCATATCCTCAGCATTTAAATAGAGACCTTCAACATCTAATTAGAATCCTACTGATAAGTCTATTTTTATTTCATTGCAATCAACAGTGCTAAGTCAGACTTTTCTTTTTTATTCAACACTAGCAACAAAGTGTTTCCTTCTACACAGATGCTCAGGCTAAATTAAATTTCTTGTGATTATTCTGTATCAGTTTTGCATTCTGCAGTTTGTAGAAAAGCATTCTTGAGACAAAACTGTGTTTCTCAGGCTATGTCTAGACTATCAGGTTTATCCCAGAAAAACTCTGCTGCTTCCAGGGAAAGCGCCTGCTCTTCCAACATTTTTTGCGGAACAGCAGACGTGCTCTTTCGGAAGCACTGTGTTCATCATTCCACGAGGAAGAAGGGCTCTTCCAAAAGAGGAGGTTTTTTTTGGAAATTTGGCCCAGTGTGGATGGGCCAAATTTCAGGAAAGCCTCTTTTGACAAACTATCAGAAAAAGATATGCAAATTGCGGAGCGCAATTTGCGTACTTTTTTCCAATAAAAAGTGGCAGTGTAGACATAGCCTTAGAGAGCAGGGAGACTTAGGTATGTAGATGCCATACTGTTCTATTAAATCACAGCAGATAATGTTGCAAGTTTAACTTAGATCTGCTGAAAAACAGACTTTAGATTTCAAATTGATCTTCTGTCCCTTCCTTCATTATACTATGGCTAGCCGCAATATGGATTTCTAAACTATGCCACATAATTTAATAGCAAAAGTGAGTAAAAGGCCTTTCAGGATTTAGTTAATTTCCTCCTGATCTTGATTTTGGGTTTAGACATTTATCACAATATAAATGCAACTTATTGTAGTGAATTGCCTTTATTAAAAAAATACCAACACACATGGGCTTATCCATGAACACTCTATTAATATATATTTTGCCAGGGCCTTCCTAGACTATTATTTCAATAATATACATTTGTTTAATGGCTTTAGGTTCTTGCAGCTATTTCTCCCATGTTGCAAAAATTATAAATACATGTACATACATTATAAAATAATGTACCTGAGAAATAATCTATTTTAGACGAGAGATGTTAGATATAGAGAAACTGAATAGTTCCTGGGGGCGGCCATTCCTGGGGAGCTCCCTACTACCTCGTACTGCTGCCTCTCTATCAGAAGGAACAGCACAGTATGGCAGGTGGGAGCTGGATGCCCTGGTCCACTGCACCTCTGCCTTTTAAATGTGGTAAGAGCCATTTGGCTGTTACTACATTTAAAAGGCCCCTGCCTTTCAGCGGAGCTAGGCCCAGGACCCGGCATGAGCTATGTCTCTGCTATGCTTCCCAGACTGCTATACCTCAGCCTCCACAGTCTACACCCCATGCACCATGGCTGTGCTGCTGGGGGAACCAGCTTTTAAGCCCGCTTCTCCCAGCAGTGGCTCCTGCTCCCTCACCATTGCTACCTCTGATACAGAGGCAGCAGGAGTGGGGAAGCGAGTACAGTAAAACTCCAATTGTCCAGCATCCAGTGGTCCGGGACTCCCGATAGTCTGGCACCAACTGGAACCCGGAAGTGCTCTGGCCAGCCGGAC
>CM057845.1:65313127-65331963 GCA_030068395.1 Apalone spinifera
GGAGCAGAGCAGCTAGGGTGCTGCTGGGCGCCGAGCAGGGGTACCGCGGGACCAACCCGGCAGCACCCCAGTTGCTCTGCTCCACTGCTTCCCCAAGTCTGCCACTGCCGCTGCTGAAACTGATGAGCAGCGGACTTGGGGAAGCGGCAGGCAGAGCAGCTAGGGTGCTGTCAGGTTGGTCCCGCAGCGCCGCCCCTCACCCCCCTCACTCGGCAATAACTACTGCAGTCTGAGGGGTGGGGAGCTTCCCCCACCTTCCTCCAAAACAGCGGAGGGTTCCCTGCCTACCTCCTGGACTCAGTGCAGATCCCAGCCGACCCATCACAGCCCCCTGCCAGAGTACCTCCCTATACTTCAGCATATCCGCTAATCCAGCACCACGTAGGTCCCAAAGGTGCTGGATTATCGGAAGTCTACTGTAGTTGAATAGTGCCTCTGTAGCAGGAGGTGGCTGCCTGCCCGCCTGGCGCTTACTACATTTAAACTGCAGAGCTGCAGTGATGGGGGGATAGCTCCCAGACCTGGCATGAGCCAGGACTGAGGCTTCCTTCCTTACCGACTAATCAAGTAGTTGATAAAAATTGACTCAGTTGACTTAACTGAGTGATTGGTTAATCAGTTAGCTCACTGTCTAGCAGTGATCCACGGCAGAGGAAGAGTCTGCATGTAAGTGGAAGGAAGGTGTTTCAGGCTCAGCAAATTGTGCAGCTTTGGTGATGAAAGACACTATCTGAGACTTAGATTAACTAAAACTAAACTTTTGAGATCTCTCAGTTTCTTCTTACTGTTTATTATTGGTTTTCTCTTTATGTTTATTGCAGTTGTGAAGAGAATATTTGTGGGTTATAAAATAGCTGTTATGTTGTAAAAATAAGACTATTATTTGTTTCTTCACAATAAGACTTCATCAAGTTATTTAATTAAATTCATTTCTTTAGTTCCGTTTAGGACTTGAATGTGGGGAGGTTGACCCTGTGCAATCCTTGCTGAAATTCCTGAGCCTGAACTCTGGGTCTCCAGCTACTTTTCTATGGGAAGAGTTGTTTTTTAAGGAAATGAAATTTAGCCCACCTAAGGTTACAATGCAGCCATTATTGCCCTGCCTCCTCCCCATTGTGAGTGAACTGGGAGAGGTGTCCATCGAATATCTGGGGTCAGCGTAACATGGCATTAACAGAGGAACAAGTTCCTTGTCAAAGAAGTCTCAGTGGTCAGCGGTGTACAACCTGCAGCCCACGGGCCACATGCAGCCCATCAGGATAATCTGACTGGGAGGATGCAAGACATTTTGTTGATGTTGACTGACCACAGGCACTGCCCCTTCAGATTCCAGTGTCTGTGGTTAGCTATTCCTGGCACATGGGATCTGTGGGCTAGATGCCGTCGGGATAGCTGTAGCCTCAATTGCTGAGCTAATGCTTAAAGGGGCACTGCCCATCAACTGAGTTCAGCATACAGGAAGGCCCTAATCAGACTGGCATTTTTTTTTTGACATCTCCATGTGATGTTTTCTCAGTCTTAAGAGTTTGTTACATTTTATGACTTGTGGTTCAAAGAATCAGTCTGCAGTTACTTCAGTACAGTACCTCAACACCAACTACAGCTCAATCACAGTAATGTGCTTTGCATATTTTGTTATCACTTTTATGGTGCCCATCATCAGAGTATCTGAACATTTCACAGTCATTAATGTATTTATCCTCACAATAGCCCTTTGAAGTAGGACTTACAATTGTCCCCATTTTACCGATTGGGAGCTGAGGCGCAGAGAGGCTAAGTAACTTGTCAAAGGTTGCACAATACATCTGTGGCAAAGGAGGAACTTTAGCAGAGGTTTCCCAAGTCATATGTGAGTGTCTAACCAATAGACCATTCTTCTACTCCTTCAACTTAGGCTATATCTAGACTATGGTATCCCGGAAAAAACTCTGCCATGTCCAGGGAACGTGCCTGCTCTTCTGACATTTTTTGCAGAAGAGCAGACGCTCTCTTTTGGAAGCCTTGTCTTCCTCGTTTCATGAGGAAGAAGGGCTTCTCTGAAAGAGGAGGTTTTTCTGAAATTTGGCCCAATGTAGAAGGAGCCAAATTTCAGAAACGCCTCTTCTGAAAAAAAAATTGGAAACGGGGACACAAATTGCAGAGCACAATTGGTACCTTTTTCTGACAAAATGCGGCAGTCTTGACATAGCCATAGATGCAGGGGGCCACCTCTGAAGTCCATTGAAAACTCCTTAGAAGATCAGAGGCTAAGAGCCTACAGGTTGAACTTCCATAGTCCTGCACCCTCGGGACCTGACTTGTCCTGAACAAGGGAATTTGCCAGACCAGGGGAGGTCAGGTGTCCAGGATCTCTTGGGGCTCCCCTCCTGGCTGCTGCCCCAGGAGAACCCAGAAGTTTCACCTCCTCTGGTCCACCTGCCTGGCTCTGCTCCCTGCCCCCAGCCTAGTGCAGGGCAGCTGCTGCTCCCAGGATTCCCCTTCCCTGGTGCTGTGCAAGGCAGCAGCTACTCTTGGAGCTCCTTGCCCCCACTGCCTGGCGCACACTAGGCTGCAGTTACTCCTGGGACTTCCTACCCCTGTTCCCTGTCTCTCCTGGGACACTTTGCCATCAACCAGACTGGCTCCACTCCCAACTCCTTTCAACCTCTGTGGCCAGAGCCTTCTAGTCTAGCAACATTTGTGGTCCTGTTGGATCACGGATGTTGCCGGACCAGAGAATCCCGGACGAAAGAGGTTCAACCTGTACAACAATTCATTTATATTTTAATGTCATTTTAAACATGAGTTTCTTGCAGATTAAACAAAATTCTGCTTTGACTCTGAACCACAAAGACAAATCCAAATCTCAGATTAGCTGGATGATAGATTTGTTTGGATACACCTTAGCTATAGAAGCAAGAACTCGGACTACAGCTGTTCTATGGATTCACTTAGGATCAGATGAGTAAGAATGCCATTTTCTTGTCAATTTAGGCTTGTGTACAGTTAGAAAAGACCACCTATGTTGAAGCTGCCAAACAAACACCCTTTATTTCTCTCCTTTCTCAAAATGGAAAAATACAAATGCATTGATGAGTTTTTCTCATAAATATAAAATTCACCAGGAGGCAGACAAACCCTATTAAGGAAGCTTTTGACTATTTAGACTGTCAATCTGTCTCAATTAAACACTTGGGACCAAATTAATCATGATTTAAACTTTGGTGTAAGCAGTAATGTAATTTTATTTCAATCTGAAATTCAGTGGTTATTCAAAATATATGTAATATGCAGACCAAAGTGAGAATAAATTGTAGCCGAAAAAGGAATTAGTACATCTCATAGCTGGGACACACTCATTTATTGTATTTCCTGTTTACACCCCTCTTCTGTTTTAAATGCCACTAATTTCACACACACCCAATGAATACCAAATTGGTGCAACTTTATTTTTTCACTGCTTAGACCTTTACCTGTATCAATTTCCTAATCTATTCACATCACCATGCAAACCACTGATGGATTTGTACTACAGATTGTTACAGGCGTTGCTCTTTCTACAGCTTTTATAATAAAATGGATTTAAGCAGCCACAAGAACCAATAGACTTGTATAGCAAAAATATTCCATTTTCACAGCATAATGGCAAAGTTTTTGAGTGAGTGCTGAAATTTTGCCTAAAGATAAATTAATTAATGAAGATTTTTAATTTGTTCTGGCATGGAGATTAGCCATTTTCAGCGTAAAACTGCTTCCCCTGACAAATTCTCTCTCCAACAAAATGTTGCTAATAAACACATAAGAATCTAATTTTACTTTGCAACCAAGAGTAACTGCCACCGGGCAGATTTGAATCTGGGACCTCAGTGTAGGGGCCTCTACAGTTTGAACTATAAAGCCAGCTGGCTCTCAGGTTAGGCTGTAGAGCTCCCTTGTTCTTATCTCGTGCTGCAAGTGGTATAAGTACCACTACATGGGACAGTGAACCACACTAGGG
Source organism: Apalone spinifera (assembly GCA_030068395.1). Taxonomy (NCBI): domain Eukaryota; kingdom Metazoa; phylum Chordata; order Testudines; family Trionychidae; genus Apalone; species Apalone spinifera. The sequence goes on from CM057845.1 coordinate 65,317,104, forward strand.
CTATGTCTACACTGGCGCGATCTTGCGCCAGAGATATGCAAACGAGGCAAAGCGTGGATTATCACCGAGCCTCATTTGCATATCTAATGAGCTGCCATTTTGCGGAAGAGGCTCTTGCGCCAGAAGGAGCATCTACACTGCCCCTTCTTGCTCAAGAAAAACCCTCTTGCGCAATGCCGTTATTCCTGAAAATAATCAGCATAGCGGCATTGCGCAAGAGGGTTTTTCTTGTGCAAGAAGAGGCAGTGTAGACAGCTCCTTCTGGCACAAAAGCCTCTTCTGCAAAAATGGTGGCTCATTAGATATGCAAATGAGGCTCGGCAATATTCCACGCTTAGCCTCATTTGTATATCTCTAGCACAAGATCGGCCAGTGTAGACATAGCCTAGGTGTGGGGGTTACATAAGCACACGTGAAATGAGAAGTAGTAGTTTCAGCCATATTTAAGCATATGTGAATTTGAATTTCCATATCTAAAACCATAAAATAATGCCTATAACAGGTGGATAGTTGCCTTTGACAAATATTAACAACTCAACCCATCAAAGACACAAACAGGAATAGCTAATCAACCATCTTTGTCTGCTTGAGAGAAGTCAGTGCACACTGATATTTCTCCACTTCTTCTCTCACAAAATCTTAATCTTCCCAAATAAAACCCTACCATACTAAATACCTGTCAAACCCCAACCCTCCCTAAATTCTTACTTTGGGCCTTGTAGCATTCCTTAAAGATGGATAAACTTGGGTTACTTTGGATGGTGGTTGTGTGGAGATGGACTTCCAAAGTCAAGGGCACCTGCTGGAGAATGCTAGTTGCTCCCTCTGTCACACCAAGAGAGCTCCAGTTCAAGCAGTATAGATGTTTTCATCTGACGCAACACTGCATTGATTAGAGATTCTCCCTCAGGTCTCAAGACACTTACACCACGCTATCAACACCTTATATTCCCCTGGACACCCACAAAGGAGTCATGTGACCCAGTGAACTACACTATTTTAGTAAGCAGGCCATCAATCAGCCTCAGTTTCTAAGCTGACGTAAGGAAAAGCCCACATAGAAAATGTTGTACCTCGGTGTTTTGTACCTCGGTACCTTCGGTGGTCTGAACTGTCAGTGTCAGCGTCGTCTGGTCAGGGTCATCCTGGTGCGCTCCTGACAGGACCTCTGCTCCGTTGGTGATGATAAACTTTCAGCTGCATGCGTAACAATTGGTACTTCCTTTATCTAGAGTGTTAGACCCTGTGCACTTAGGTCAACACAGGAGATCTCCGAGAGGCCCCGGAAACGACAGATGCAGACAAGGTTTGAAATCAATCGAGCAGGTTTATTGTCAAATGCAAAGCTCTACCAGTTGGTAACAGATATCAGTACAATGTTACACCACTGGGCACTATGGCCCGCGTTGACAAGGTACCAACACCGGGCAGGCCTATTGTCGTATATCAGATATTAACAGCAGTTAGTCAAAGTTAAGCTACTGTGCATTCTGTAAGTTTAGCAATGACACCTGCCGTTCAGTCGCCTAGTGCGCCGCCCTCCCTCCCCCCCCCGAAGGTTGGCGAGAGAGCACCCTTTGCGGTGTCCTTTTATAGACAAGTACAAACAACTTACATCACTTCTTTACGTACCAAGTTACCACCCTCTGTTGCCTAGATACCACCCCTTACCTTATGAAAGGGGGGCTTACTTACTATCCTTCATGCTGTCAATCTCGACCTGGTCCTGAACTTAGGTCAATATGTACGTTAGTTTTTGGGGAGTCTTTGTACCAAGACATTTCTTATTAAGATGTTCCGCTACTCCCCTTTGGCTTACAGTCTGTACCCAGTGCCTCCCTGTGTCCTTCCATGCTTGACCAAACTTACACAATTACACAATTATCAATAGGGCCTTTTTCTTGGCTCCTGTGTTACTGAACCAAAGTCTTGCTCACTAGATTGCAGGCCTGTTGCTGTTTTCATGTTACAGGCCTCTATTTAGGCCTGCTGATTCCATGTTACTGACCCTCAGCTTACTACAGAAAACACTGCCATAGTCTAAGCTTGACACAATAAAGGCATACAATGATAATGAGAGTCACATCTAAGAGAAAGGGTCACAAACTGCAGACCAGAAGCAAGTGGAAAAATAAGACTGCTGCTGATTTAGACAACAGCATCTAAGTATCTAACAAGATACACAAACAATTAATGTGTCTGACAAATAGGAGACACACTTTTTTCATCAAAGAGGCTTTTACAGTCCTTGCCATATTCCTCCATGTGCTTTCCCAAGACTAGTACGGTGCCTATTTGCCTTTCTTAAAGGAAGCACTGACAGTCTCCACCAGCAAAAGATCTAGAACTCCCCATTAGACCTGCACAAGAGTGTGGGATAGGTCTATAAGCTATGCTTTGAACATTACGTTCTCCTACCACATACAGATACACAGTCAACACCACCTGCAGAGAAATCAGAGTCCTCACCCCCTCAGGATCCTGCACCACTTCCACAGACATAATAGCTTCACCTTTGGGCTTGGCTAGATGAACAATTAGTGCACAACTAGCTGGAGCATACTTCTACAGTGTCTTAGCATGCTTCCTGGCTTACTGTCCACAGAGACCCTGCTTCCAAACATTAAACGTTTCCTAGTGTGCATCAGCCTACTTTAGCCACACTAAGGAAATATACGTGCACAACAGCAGAGTTCACATGGACAATTAATGCATGCCATTTTAGTTTTCTATAGACTTGCACCCGTACTTACTACACATTAACTTAGTCTTCTCTTTGTCTTTGCACATCTACAGCCTAAGACCATAAATATTTTTCAGTTCAGTCATCTTTGACACCAGACTTCTACCACAAGACAACCAGTTATCCTCCCTCTTGCTTCCTCTGTCAAAAATCATCAAACCCAGGTGATCTATGAGAAAGCTGTGGAAGAGGATAGACACACAGAGAAATAGGCTATGTCTAGACTACAGGCTTTTGTCAACAGAAGTTTTGTCGACAGATACTGTCGACAAAGAGCATCTAGACTACATCCAGTTCTGTCAACAAAGCAAGCTGCTTTGTCGACATGGCAGTGTAGACGCAAAGGACAGTGTAGATGCAATAATGCCTTCTGTCGACAGAACCCTGTCGACAAAAGGCGTTATTCCTCATAGAATGAGGTTTACAGCCGTGGACAAAACTGCTGAGTTCTGTCGACATTATGTCGACAGAACTCAGTGGCAGTGTAGACGCAGGTCTAGTTTTGTCGACAAAAGTGCACTTTTGTCGACAAAGCCCTGTAGTGTAGACACACCCATATTGCGTATTCTCTTCCACTGTTTTCCTGGGTTTCATCTAGAATTATTTTCAGTAGGCCTTCAGGACACACTTTAATTGCTACTTGTACTCTCAATATTTTAGACACCAGCAGACCTCTGTTCCAAGCATTCTGAGTTTGGTCGCGAATCAGATGATCCATCAGTACAGCTCTGTTTTATTTATTTGAATTTAATCAAAAACCAATAATGATCATACCAATTTCCTAATTGGTACAGTAATTAAATGCTAGTAAGAATATAAGAATTGCATGCAAACAATGGCAAATCCAATCTCTTTTACTACAAATACAATAAAACAATCATATTTCTATACTGCTGTGATGTAACATGAGAATTGTTTTAGAACTGTGATTTTCTTTGAATTAATGATAAATAGCTGCAGAAAATGCATACAATTTGTCTCATACAGAAGGATCCTAAGAGGCTGTATAAACTCACTGCCAGACCATAGGACATCATTCAGACTTGAGCACTATAACCAGCCTAGATTGCCACTCAAGTCCCTGCGAAGGACTCTGTCATTTTCATCTCTGATTTGTACATGCAAGTTTATGCTCTGGTTCATAAAAATTAGCTACATATTTAACAACAATCTGAATGCAATTGGTTTGGGTAAAATTATTGTTACTTCCTAATTTTTATATATGTTTTTATGGCCTCTGTTACCATACAGCTAGATCACTCCACAATCATTAATAATTTGCCCCATGGGTAAAGAAGTATTTATCCCCATTTCACAGATGAAGAACTGGGGCACAAAGATACCAAAGTCATGTAGGATGTCTGCTGCAAAACCGAACATTAATCTAGATTTCCTGAGTTCCAATGTCTTAACTACACAACTCTGCATCTTACTGAATTTTAAATCACCTGTACCCTAAAGAACAACACTGAATGATGGATGGGTGCTTATTATCTGAAGATGAATAATCGAAGAACCCTGAGCCACTATCAATGTCCGGGCGCCATCATGTTAGGTGCTTCACAAACACATTATAAGAGATGATCTTTTCTACAAAGAGTTTACAATATAAATAAGATATATAGTGGGAAATAGGAAGTATTATTTCTATTTGACAAATGAAATGTGCAATTAATTCCTGCTAACAAAAACATTAAACCTTTTCATAAAATAAAAAAAAACCCAAAACGTCAAAATTATGCATCATAGCTAGAACTCAAAATCTATTTTGATTATAAATTTTGTCTCGATGGAACAATTCATATTATGGTTTGCTGGTTAATAATTATTTCCTATCCTCAAGTGTGATTTTACTCTTTTCATATCTGATTAGTTATGAGTATACATCACACACAATTTAGTAAATCTATCAACACAGCTAATTTGCTGGTTATACATTTGAATGTGGTGTGTTTCTGCTGCAATTCTGACATTCTAGCTCACATCTACTTTCCTTAGTAGAGTCTGTCTCAATTATTAGTTCAAATACAATTGATGAATTAAAAATCAATGCTTACAGAATTCATGTTTTAAAAAGATTAATGAAATAATTTTAGAAAACATAAAACAGACCCAAAAGGATGAATTTTAGTTTTTCAGACTGAACAGAACCTTTAAGTTTTACCATGTGACAATCCCTTAAATTCTGATCAGGGATCAAAATAGGGGGATTTCAGGGCCGCTGGTTGCTACAGCCCACTGAGGTGAAGGAGGATCATCACTGGTATAGAGACCACACCAGAGAAGAAGGGGCCAGAAAGGCCCTGAGGGTGGAACAAGTCCTATTCCTTCATACCTACCAGTCATGGATGGTAGGGAGCAGGCCTTTAAAAAGGAAGAAACTACACTCGGTGGGAGGGTAGAGGGGAGAGGAGAAAAAGAAGAGCCATAAGCAGGAGCTTGTTGGAGAGACTCCTGGAGCCACAGAGGGAACTCTCAGCCAGGAGCCATTCATCCCGACACTATGGAGAGCACAGCGAGCAACCAGAGTAAGCCACAGAAACTTAAGAAGGCCCACAAAGGACAAGAGCCCCTTCCTAATTGCAAGATGCTGGGCTGAAGTCATCCAGGCCATGTCGACATTGCAACTACACACCTGCAGCTGGCCTGTGCCAGCTGATTTGGGTTTGCAGGGTTCAGGCTGCAGGGCTGTTTAACTGTGATGCAGACATTCCTGGTCAGGCTGGAACTTTGCTCTGGGACCCTGCTGCCTTGCAATACTTTGACTCTAGAACTGGTCAATTTCTGATGCTTAAGAAATGGTGAAAAATGCCTGCTAACTGATCACTGATATAAATGTTTGGGGGAACAAAACTTTCCTTTCCAGGTCTATAACAGAATAACCTAAAACCCTTAAGTGCCTGGATGACTAATGCAAATTGACACTGTGTTAATGTAAGGCTGACAGATGTAATCGAACTTGGGACTGCTGGACCTTAGAACATGAGCCTCTATTGTATAAGCTAAATGCCAGCTGGCTCTCAGCTAAGTCTGTATAGCAGACTCATTCTCTCTGTGGCTGTGTCTAGACTACACCTCTCTGTCAACAGAGAGCTGTAGATTAGGCATGTCGAAATTGCTAATGAAGCAGGGATTTAAATATCCCATGCTTCATTAGCATAAACATGGCCATCGCTTTTTTTTTTTTTAAACAGAGCTTTTTCGGAAAAAAACCCGGCAATCTAGATGCGGATCTTTCAAAAATAAACCGTTTTTTGAAAGATCCTGTAAACCTCATTTTTTGAGGAATACAGGATCTTTTGAAAAAGGGTTTATTTTTCGAAAGATCCACGTCTAGACTACCATTTTTTTCGAAAAAGCTCCATTTTGAAAAAAAGCAGCAGCTATATTTATGCTAATGAAGTGAAGGATATTTAAATCCCTTCTTCATTAGCAATTTCAACATGCCTAATCTACATCTCTCTGTCGACAGAGAGGTGTAGTCTAGACGTACCCAGAAAATGGTCTCAGTGTCACTAAATGGGACAAAGTCTCAGAGAGGTAGCCATGTTAGTCTGTAACTTTAAAAACACCGAGCAGTCCTGTGGCACCATTAGAGACTAACCAATATATTATATCATGAGCTAAAGTGGGTTTTACCCATGAAAGCTCAAGGTATAATATATTTGTTAGTCTCTAAGGTGCCATAGGACTGCTCAGTGTTTTCACTAGATGGGACACTCAGAAAGTGTGTCGGTTACATAAATGATACCTAGCAATCTGCATACTATCTGATAGTGATAGGGCAGAAATTGCAAGGCACCTATGATAATTTAGAACGAACATTCTGACTTAAAAATCCAAACATACCATAATTCCACATTAATGACCTGAATTTTCAAAATGGAGCAGATTGAAACTCATCTATCTGAAGATAGCCTTAATGCTGAAATGCCCAACTTCCGATTCAGCAGTGCAGGTTTTGACCTCTCCAAGCAGTTACATTTATGACAAGTACAGGCTCTGAGCTTTGACAAAAGCTATCAAAAATATTTTCACCACAGGTAGAAGTTACAATAACTATGGATTATACAGTACAGTGAGTTTCGCTAGCAGCATTTTGACAGAACAAAAGGGAAGAAGGAAAAAAAGCCCTTTCAAACTGACAAAAATAACTTTAGAATATGGAGAATGTTGCCTCACCATAACAATGCATTTTGGCCTCTACTGGAGGAAGAAAAAAGAATAAAGAACATTTTTTCTAATGTCTTGTTTCTTCTTTTTAACTGCTTAAATGCCATACCCTTTCAAGGGTATTTTGAAAAAATTCCCTTTAAAATAAGCCAAATAAGGCAAAATAATGGTAGCTAACTCCAGAAAGAACTATTCTTCACAAGGCTATTTATGATCCAGTGAAATATTATGCATTCACCAGTATACTACTGACTGATTTGATATTAGGCCAATATTCTTTACAGAAACATTTACTTAACTGAGTTTAATGGCCCCTTCAAACCAATCCTGACATATCGTGTCAAAAATCTACTTTATTCAAATAGTCTTAATACAAGTTTAGAAAACTGTATTGTCATATATATATTTTTTCTCTCCTACATTTTAATGTTCTTGACCATATTCTTATATTGCTTTATACTTCTACTTCCTTTAGGAAAACCCACAACAGTTTGAAATCATCCTAACTGGAGATAGCTTAGATAGTTACAAACACTGGAGATGGAGGTGGGCCCAGTGAAGCCAAATCCTTAATACCTGTGATATAGGTTTTTACTTCCATCAAGTTTAACTGAACTGAGTTTAGAAGCTAGCTAATGTCATTCCAGAGGGTGCCTTATTACTCTGGTATCTTTATGTTAGCTCCTGGAGTAAAACTCACAGCAGGATTTCTGTTAATAAACAGCACAGCACTGTCTCAAGAACACCACACTGATCACATGAATATGGCAGGAGGAGGCAGACTTAGAAAAAAAGTTGTCTTGTGCTTAATGCCCTAGTTGGATACTCAGGATACCAGAGTTCAATTCCTGCCTCTACCTCAGAATTCGTGTGTCACCCTGAGCAAGTCACTTTATCATTTTGACATCAGTTCTCCATCTTAAAAAGGAGATAAAAACACTTCCTTTCTCTGAGCCTTTGGCTCTGTTGTCTATTTAGATTCTATACTCTTCAGTACAAGGACTATCTTTTATTCTATATTAGCGCATTTACCTGGTGTTGCTCAGGTCCTTAAGGAAGGGCTCAAGGCTAGGGGCTAGGGATGTTGGAGGTGCAAGAATCAGGGTTGGGGGCATGAGGAGGGATTCTGGGCACAACTAAATTCTGACTTGCTTTAAGTTATGATAAGAGGAAGCTGTAGACCAAATGTGATGTTCCTAGCTCACACCATTTAGGAGGAGTTCTTGAACAGAGACACAAACAGTCTCATATATAAGTACAGTGGGGCCATAACCATGGTTGGGGTCCCTAGGTACTATGTAATACAAATAATTAACAATAATGGCAAAGAAAAGTGGAGCTGGTCAGAACTTTTCTATAGAAACAAAATATCAATGAAAACAAGAATGTATTCAAGGATTTTTATGATTTTTGCCTTTGTGACTTTCAGTAAAGATAAATATTGACAAATATCATAAATCAGTGTTCTATTATGTTAATTTGAAAGTCATGTGTAGAGGGGACAATGTTACTGCATGCCATATCTCCAGGGGCTGAGCACACTAACCAGCTACTGCTGGTCCATGGAGCTAAAAATCCGAAAAGTTATATTGATACACACTACAATGGCACGTTGCATTATTATTAAAACCTCTCAATCAGCCCGTTCCTTTGAAATGTAAATGCCTGAATGTAGCAGTTTCTTCATTTTATACTTCCACTGTATGGTTTATAGTTTCAAGTGGTAATAGGGAAAGAGCTTTATTAGTCTACTACCTTTTATTATAGACTTTGATCCAGAACAAAAATGTCACCATACAAAAAAGAATGCAGTCTACAATGTGCACCATTTATTTCTACAATACTCCAATAACACCTTGTAAATGGAATGGAGTGCATTTAAAGTAATTCTGCAGTTATTAATGTGGAAAGAAATAGCTGTCAGTATTTTCAAAAAATGTGTACAGGCTGCTTTTAAATATAAATTTTCTCATTAAAAGACTTAAGCAAAGTAAAGAAAAAGATGCAAATTTTCTCCAACTGCTAAATAACATGTACCAATAGGAATCTCCAGCTCTTTGCTTGGTTTGTAAAACAGGTGAAATTGTACCAGACTGAATAACTAATTTTGCTCCTGGATTGCAAAATAACTGCCTTTGTCTTCAGTTTTTGAGCCTTATTTTAAGGTTTCTCTTCTATTAGCTCCTTCCCTTGAAATAACTCTTAATCCAACCTCTTCTTGACTAACTCCACTCTCTATATAACTAAAATTGCAACAGCTCTCAAGATCTAACTGGTGACTTTCCTCATTTACCTAACTGCTTTGCTGCAGAGGCCCAATCACAGACTCACTGCCACTCCAGAGGGCCTGGACTACGAGACTACTTTGCTGCTAGACACAGAATACAGGCCTGTGCTATATACTCTTGCCATGCTGCTAATTCCCCACAACAGGCAATGCCCTGAGACTGAGTTAAGCAGACTGATCTCCCATGGACCTGGAGAGGGAGGGAACCCCCTGACTAAATCCCTACAGCACACAAGTGGTGAGGGTGAAGTCAATGTATGCATGTTAAGCACCTTGCTGAATTGTTGAAAATGGGAATTACTCTGAGATCTGCTGAGGTAATGAGAAATTTGGGAGGTCTGGGGATCAGACTTACTATATCTTAGGGCATGTCTATGCTTCAAAGTTAAGGTCACCTGAGGCAGCTTATGCCAACCTAACTATGGGGGTTGCACTGAAATGCACCTCCCACCACCTTAACTCATCTTCTATACCAACCTAATAAAACCTGCTGGATGAGAGAGTTTTATGTAGACACTGTGTTGCTTACGTCACCGTAAGTGGACCCCAGGAGGTGTCCCACAATGGCCACCATGACCACCCTGGTCACAGTTTGAACTACACTGCCCTGCAACCAGCTACACAGGTGAATGCCCCTCCCCTTTTAACGCCCAGGGAAATTTTGAAAGTGCTTTTTCCCATTTGCTCAGCATGGAGAGCACCTGCCCAGCTGACTGTGCCAGAGCCATGCAGCAAACATGCTCCTGTTTGGAGAGCGTGGGGGTGGGGTGGATCTTCTGGGTCCGTGGGGAGAGGAGGCTGGGTAGTCCTCTGCTCCAACCACAGGACTTTTGATCTCAATGGCCAGAATGTTCAGGGCATGGTAGAGAAAGGCTATGACAGGGACACACAGCAGTGCAGTGTAAAAATCAAGGAGCTGAGGCAGGCAAGAGCCCTGTGGATATTGACAGTAGGTGGAGGGCTCACTGGCCATGAGTGAGCCCAGAGGATGAAGTGTTGTACAAGGAGGTGGAGGCAGAGGAGAATGGGGAACTGGTCCATAGTGTGGTATGCCAGGATCTCTTTTGATTCATGAGCAGTCTAGCCAGTCCCAGCAGTCCAGCTCTGGCAAGCCTGACACAGGAGAGGGAACCACTGGTAATGACTCTGTTTTAAAACTACAAGGACACATTTGGTCATTTATTGCTTTTTAAAAAAAATCAGGCTACAAGAGAAAGAGCTTCTCATTCCCCTGTACATCTGGGATTGTCTATAGGAGACTATGGGTCTGTCTCCCAGAGCCTCTCAGAGTGTAGTATTCTGTTCCAGTATAGGTTGTAGTTTATTGATAATGTGTTGGACGGATTTAAGTTGGGGGCTATAGATGATGACAAGTGATGTTCTATTGTTGGTTTTCTTGGGTCTGTCTTGTAGTAGATGGTTTCTGGGTATTCTTCTGGCTCTTTCAATTTGTTTTTTTATTTCTCCGGGTGGGTAATTGAGGTTTATAAATGCTTGGTAGAGATCCTGAAGTTTCTGGTCTCTGTCAGTAGGATTAGAGCAGATGCGGTTGTATCGAAGGGCTTGGCTATAGACCATGGATCACATGGTGTGTTCTGGATGGGAGCTGGAGGCACGTAGGTAACTGTATGAGTCAGTGGGTTTTCTGTAGAGAGTGGTATCTAATTTAGCATTGGTGATTTGTACTGTGGTGTCCAGGAAATGGTTCTCTTGTGTAGAATGGTCCAGGCTGAGATTGATGGTGGGGTGTAGGTTGTTAAAGTCTCTGTGGAATGCATCCAGTGTTTCTTGGCCATGGGTCCAGATCATAAAGATGTAATCGATGTAGCATAAGTAGAGAAGGGATAAAAGGGGACGGGATCTGAGGAAACATTGTTCTAAGTCCGCCATAAAGATGTTAGCATACTGTGGGGCAAATGTGCTTCCTTTTCAAAGGTACTTTTCCCTGTGACTATGAAGTTTAGGTTATCAACACATACATCTGTTTGTGTGGCAGAAGAATAAAAATGTGCTTATGGAATGTGAATGAAAAGTTATTATTCTCCAACCTATGGTGACTGCTGCTAATATTCACAGTACCAATAAGTGCATTTGCAGTGTTATAGTAGTTCACACATAGTGATCATTGCAAGGTTCATAGCATGATAGAAAAAAAAAGCCTAGCTAAACACATTATAGCAACACACACTATGGTGACCCATTGTTAAAACGCTTCTCGAAAGACTCCCTGATCAAATGTTTCCCCACTAAGCCTGTCTTACAGCCCTGCTCAAAAACAGTAGACAACTGTTCTACTTCCACACTCCACCCTGGAAAATTTCTCTTCCTTTGTTTAACATTTATTATGGAGACCACAGCAGGCAACTATCACTATGGGGATATTTTCCTCACTGAAGTCTAACCTGCTAAGAAGACTGCACCCCTTTAATTGCTAAAGGTACATTCAAAAGTCATTCTGCTCCGGTTCAGCCTGTTGTTGAAGCACTCCTTGCTGTTGTCAAGATGATGAATGTAAGGTTTCATGAGACCACAGAAGCAGAGGATAGACTTGTCTCCGAGGATCACTATTGGTATTTCCACATCCCCACTGGTAATCCTCTGGTCTGGAAAGAAAGTCCCTTCTTGCAACATTCTGTTCAGGTCTGTGTTCCTAAAGCTTCATGTGCCACGTACCTTTCCTAACCAGCCTGCATTGATGTTAGTGAAATGACCTCAATCATCCACTAGCATTTGCTATACCATAAAAAAGTAGCCTGTTCTGTTGATGTATTCTGTCACAAGGTGATCTAGGGTCAAATGGGGATATGTGTCTACCACCTATAGCCTCACAGAGTCAGGGAATCGTATTGCTGCAAAGCCATTCACTATTTCTTGCATAATACCCAGAGTCACAACTCTTTGTGGCAGGAGGTGATTAATGGCTCCATACACTTGCATCACTGCAGCCCCATGATGGATTTCTCCATTCCAAATTGATTTACAGCTGTTGAGTAACAGGTCTGCCATTGTCAGCTTCCACATAGCAATTGCTGCTTGCTTCTCTGCCATTAGTGAAACTCCCATTTTTATGTCCCTGCACTGGATGGCTGGGGTGAGCTCTGCACATCATTCCAGGAATCACCTTATACATATGAAAGCCCTGAAGCCACTGTTCATCATTGAGCCCAGAACTATTGTTTTTGTCCATTACACATCATCATCATTGCAGCTCATGAAATACTACAGGATCAGACGTGTTGTGTTCATAATGCTCATCACAATACTGGAGAGCCATGCAGAATCCATGTTTTCTGACAAGAGATGGCAGACAGGCAGTTTTCATGGGCTGTTGAAAAGCAGCATGAAATGTACTAGGAAACCCATTGGATGATGGGACAGAGAAATATGCATCATGGGACTCTGAGCCTGTCCCCATGAGGCATTGCAAACAATTCCCAGAAGATCCTGCAGCAGATGGTGGCCAGCTGCACAGTGGGAGGGCTGTGTGTCCAATCAAGAGCTGCTAATATGGATATGCTCTGTTTATACAAGGAGCATAGTGTGGTCATGTACCAGTGGCTGTATGTCAACATAACTTAAGTTTATTTAATTTGTAATGTAGACAATATGGGTAGGAGAACAAGACTGTGGTGTTAATTTTGATGCAATAAATGAGGCAAAGGTGTTAACATAACCCAGTCACTGTCCAATATTAGACACTACCAAACAAGTTCCAGGGTTTGGTATATAGAGACATCAGCCTATTTAGTACCAGAGCAAGCACATAACTAAAAATCCCTTTTAGCCTTTTATTAAAGGCACAGAAAGCATGCAAACACTTAAAACATTTGAAACATAAAACATTAATAAGGCTTTCATTTTAACAACATCCCTTCTTCCCTGTTAGCTGGGGAGAGTTTTAGAAGAAAAGTCTCCTTTGGTTAACAGCCTCTGAGATGGTTAATCAAAGATGAAATAATTGTACTACTAGTGAAAAGAGTAAGTTAGTTGAGATGGGCTGCTGCAGCTATTGTTTTTGATATTGCTGTTGAAGTGTGATCCTGTTTTTCCCAAGTGATGTACAGAATTCAGCTGGAGCTGTTAGGGGTGGCAGTGTCATCTGAATCCCTCTCTTTGGCACAGTCTGGTCAGGACAATTATTAGGATCTGGATGAAGATGGCTCAGGATCCCATGAGATGGGGAGGGTGACAACAGTAAAAGCAAAGCTTGTTTCTGTAGCCTCCATCTGTGCTTCTCTTCTATCTGTTCTTTCCACTCTTCCACAAATCACATTTTTTAAATAAATCAAAAAGGGAGTAAAGAATAGAATACCTCATGCTCTCATTCTTTTGTCCACCAATTAGGCCGAAAATCTAGCACACCAATGTCAGTTCATAATTTACACAATTGGTTTGCATCTTCTGTTTTTACCAACCATAATTTCAACATAGTGTTTTAATCATTTCAGTGTGGTTTTTTTCTTTATTTGTACAAATTTAGTCTCTGTCTAGTTCTTTTGCATCTGCTTATTACATTCATTGCTGAAAGCAACTTGGCTAGCTACATTTGTTATTATAAATTATTGGAGGGGTGGGGAACCTTTTTTTGGGTCAGGGGCTGCTGACCCCACAGAAAAATCAACAGGGGCTAAAAACCACCACCACAACAAAACCCTTACTGACGTGGCCCCTGATTGAGAAGGAGAAAGACACTCCCCACACTTCCCTCACACACCAACGAGTAGGAGGTCCCAAACTAGTATATTTGGGGTGCTCTAGCCCCACAGTGGGGTGGTAGAGAAGCTGGAACACCAGTTCAGACTCCCCAATACTGGGGGGGAGCCCTGAGCCTTGGGTGCCAGATCCAGGAAAGCCAGGGGTTGCATTCGGGCCCTGGGCCTTAGGTTTCCCATCAAGGTTCCTTCCAAACTAGGTGGCAGCATGGCTGAGCAGCTGCTTCATGACCCCTGAACAGAGCTGCCTGGCTAGGGGAGGAACACTTCTTCCTCCTTGCTGCTGTAGCTGAGGGAGAAGTGCCCCACACCGAGCCAGGAGGCTCCATGCACAGAAGCCTTGAGCCCCTGGGCATGGCTGATTAAGCAGCTGTACAACTTATAGCAGGAATGGGAAAGAGGTAGCTAGCGGGCTGGATCCAGCCTGCCAAGCCACCAGATCAGGCCTGCAGCCACCTCAACGACACCCATACTACATAGCAGTGCTGCTGCTTTAAACAGCAGACTTCCAATTCCTATGCTGTCTGGGCAGGGAAGAGAAAGCTTCACGCTGTTCCCACCTGCTAGAAAAACCCTCCAGCTCCCATATGCCAGTTTCTGGCCAATAGGAGTTGAGAAATTTTGCTGACGGCAGGGGCAGTGAATGAAGCCTCCTCACTCTCTCCCTGTGCTGGAGCCGAGCCACACGGAGCAGCTGCCCAGCACACAGGCAGGAAGTCTGCAGAGCTTCTGGCTGGGAGCCTGCCTCTGGCATCCTACCCTCTCTCTTCCCCCACCCAACTAGCTGCCCCACGCCACCACCCAAACCCTCTGTTTCCCCTCTCCCCATCTCCTCCAGGTCACAGCTCCCTCCTAAATCCTGCACCCTTTCCCATATCCCTCTCCTAGGCCAGAATCCTCTTCTGCACCCATACCCCTCCCTGATCCTGCACCTCATTCCCCTGC
>CM057845.1:65332063-65345241 GCA_030068395.1 Apalone spinifera
GAAATTTAATGTGGATAAATGTAAAGTAATGCACATTGGAAAAAATAACCCCAGTTTAACATATAATATGATGGGGGCTAATTTAGGTACAACTAATCAGGAAAGAGATCTTGGAGTCATCGTGGATAGTTCTCTGAAGATGTCCATGCAGTGTGCAGCGGTAGTCAAAAAAGCAAACAGGATGTTAGGAATAATTTAAAAAGGGATAGAAAATAAGACAGAGAATATCTTATTGCCCTTATATAAATCCATGGTACACCCACATCTTGAATATTGTGTATAGATGTGGTCTCCTCATTTCAAAAAAGATATACTGGCATTAGAAAAGGTTGAGAGAAGGGCAACTAAAATGATTAGGGGTTTGGAATGGGTCCCATATGAGAGATTAAAAATACTATGAATTTTCAGCTTGGAAAAGAGGAGACTAAGGGGGGATATGATAGAGGTATATAAAATCATGAGTGGTATGGAGAAAGTGAATAAGGAAAAGTTATTTACTTGTTCCTATAATATAAGAACTAGAGGCCACCAAATGAAACTAATTGGCAGCAGGTTTAAAACAAATAAAAGGAAATTCTTCTTCAAGCAGACATATTCAATCTGTGGAACTCCTTGCCTGAGGAGGTTGTGAAGGCTAGGACTATAACAGGGTTTAAAAGAGAACTAGATAAATTCATGGAGGTGAAGTCCATAAATGGCTATTAGCCAGTATGGGTAAGGAATGGTGTCCCTAGCCTCTGTTTGTCAGAGGGTGGAGATGGATGGCAGGAGACAGATTGCTTGATCATTACCTGTTCAGTTCACTCCCTCTGGAATATCTGGAATTGGCCACTGTCAGCAGACAGGGTACTGGCTGGATGGACCTTTGGTCGACAGATCCTGTATTCTTCAAAAAATGAGGTTTACAGGATCTGTCAAAAAAGGATTTATTTTTTGAAAGATCCACATCTAGACTGCTGGGTTTTTTCGAAAAAGCTCCGTCTTGCAAAAAAAACTGATGGCCATGTTTATGCTAATGAAAGACGGGATATTTTAATCCCTGCTTCATTAGCAATTTTGACATACCTAATCTACATCTCTCTGTCAACCGAGAGTTGTAGTCTAGACACAGCCTGAGTAAAGTGAAAGCATCTCAGAGAAAACATATTAAAAACAATAGAAGAACTTACACACATTCTAGAAAGCTTACCAGAGTTCACTCCATTGCAATCTAAAACAGTGGCTGAAGTCAGTACTTCCAACAGTTCCCTATGCTTTGGGGACAGATTGGTGGATCAGAAAATAGAGCCTGAGTCAGTTTAAACTCAGGGTTTTTCTCTAAAAGTCCTTTCTTTGTCTGGAGAATCCAGTTTGATCCCATGTATGTGAACCTCTTCAGTAGGTGGTACTTAGACACTAGAGTTGTTACAACCTGAGTGAATGTGCCCAATCACCTTGCATTTCTGTTCATTTCTGGAGGCGCTAAGGTGCCATTCTACATTAAATCACATACAATCCTGGCCCAGAGTCACATAGAGTTGTAAATATTGCAGGAAACAATATCTATCTACAAATATATCTGTTTGCCATAAGATTCACAATTAAAGGCCAATAACTGTATAACAAAGTAATTCAGCTCAATACTAAAAAAATGATGTGGCAAAACACTGGTATTATCACTCAGAAATTGTCAATGTTCCCTAGAAGCAGAGTTCCCACAGCTAGGTTATTTGTTTCTACTGGTGGTACACATTCATACATGATTGCTACATATAAAAATTATTCTTCACATGGATGGAAAAGATTAGAGGCCATAGGTTACACATGGTACCTCCTTCTCTTATGTGCCTTGAAGCTGTTGGTGGGGGCTACATCATGCTCCAACACCACCAGAGCCTCCCCGCCAATGCTGGCTGATCCATCAGGGGTGCAGCTCTCCAGCCAAATCCCTGGCACATTCTGGCAGAGGGCTGACCTTCCTCCTCCTTTCCCCAGCCAAGCATAGGGCACAGGGAGTAAAACACTTTCAGCACACTTCCCATCTCATCTTTACTTGGAATTAAGTGGGGACTGTAACAGGGAGTTCTGGGGTGGGGCCAGGTTGGAAGGGAATAAAAGGAGGGAACCATCATAAACTATCCAGCCAATGACCTTAGTCCACCTATCATATATGATAATATCAGAAGACAGTATTCCAAAAAGATGCTGGCATGGCTTCCTGGAGTATTCCAGAACAAATCAAGCTCTGATTTAAATTTACTTAAATATGTATGGGGAGGCAGATTATTATTAGAGGGAGCAGTAAATATTTCTGTCATTACAACACTTTGTCAGAATCAGGTCCCTGCTGGCCTGGGCTCTGCTGAACAAATTTGGAAAAGGAACAGTTCTTGCCTCCAAGGTCTTAAAATCTAAAGCACACAAATAGATTGAGCCTGATGAGTATGAGGCAAATTAATATGCAGAAGGACTGGAACAGCTTTGTTAGTCTTTAAGTTGCTTGAGTGTGTTTGCTTTTTAAAAATTGGGATAGAAGTAGGGAAGGCTCTCAAGAGAAGGAACAGTCAGATCCCCCTCACTAACCACTCTATAATCAGCAGGAAAGCATCATGACAGATGAAATTTAAGGAGGAATTTGAAGGAAGATAAGGTAGTTCTCAATACAGATTTTATTGACGAGTTTTTCCTGGCATAAGGGGCAGTAAGGGGAACAAAGAGATGTGTTGAGGGAGAAGCAGGCTGATGAGAGTTACATCTGGGAACACTGGAACAGATAAGATTGGGGTAGATGTCACAATAAATTACTAGATTAGCTAGGTGGAGTGAAAGCTAAATTGCAAAGAGCTGTAAAAATTAAATGAGAACCTTGTGCTTGCTGAGAAGGTAACCAAAGGAGGGATTCAAAGGTGAAGGAGTGGGCTGGGGTGGGGGATGGGAAGAAAAGGACATGGTCAGAGTGACAAGGTAGGTAGTACAAAGGGTTGGCCTAGATAACCTCCTGGGGATTCTTCAAACCCTAATCTTCTTTGATTCTAGATGATCTTCATATATACAGTGATCCCTTAAATCCGGGAGGGGGAGAAGTCATATCAGATTATAAAGCAAAAGATAATTTGGTATGCACAATTGTTTCCTAAAATGCATACATAGATCAGAAAACAAAACAAAAAAATTGATTATATCTATTAAACTGAAATAATGGCACATGGCTTGTTTAAAAAAATCAATTAATGAATCCTAGAAAATATTTTAATTCACCTTTGTAAGAAAAAATAATGGATCAGGTTTATGCTCCTTTTTGATCAAAGTGCTAATTTCAGTATTAATCTTCATGTTGAGAGAGAGAGAGAGGGCAGAAAAACTTGGCAGTTTTTAATCTGTGGTTATCATGCAGAAAGAGATAAAAGCAAGGCATTAAAAATGTTTCTACTCATGGAGGATCAAGGTTTCATCAAGACAAATGTTTCAGCCAAACAGAATAGAGGTAGATTGAAGAGATTTGCAAAATAGACGTCAAACATCTAAAACTCAGCATGGAACCATTTTAATATATATTTTAAACAATTGCTTTATGGTTGCACAGCAGGCTTGGGGGAATGGTAAAAAAAAAAATAGTAGAACTAGCAAATAGCAATTTTTCCTAGGTTTCTGCTCTTTGTTTCCTTTCCTCATTGTGTATCTTAAGATATTTGTATTTCCTTTTGTTAAGAAGGTGCAATTAACTGTGCAACTGGAAACAAAATTTTGACTGTTAATCCCTTAAAAGCAACTTATACAGTATGTATGCTCATTGGTACATACAGAGCCATGATAGCAGAAAATCTAGAGTTTTAATAGATCTCATGCTGTTTTGTAAATAGCAGCAGTGAAGCTAAGTAAATATCTTTTGCTCTTCATAGATAAATCAGTGCTTGTACGATTCAATCTCCTGACAAATCTTTTGAACAATAAAATCCATTGGAAGATGTATGTTCAAAAGCAACGGAATGAAGTGCAAATATCAGAGAGATGACCTAAAGGAGAAGAAAAAGGTTGGCACTAGACAAAAGGGGATACTCACAGAGGATTTAAGCCTTACTTAGTTCACAAAAACTGATTGTTTCCTTTAATGACCAAAACAATAGCTAAAAATGTCTTAGAGTAGGCTGATAAATTTAAAAATTGTACCTTGGAATACTTTGTTTAATATTTGTATTTGTCCGCCTCTGTGGAATCAGACTGCAAAAGGAGAATAAGCACAAGATACTGACCTGCCTATAACAAGTAGCGCAAACACTGCCAGAAGAGGTAAGAATGACTACTTATCTCAATGTATTCATAATGAAATTCAAAGCCCATCTCTTCAGCTAAGCTTTCCTCATACACATGCACCCAGATACAAGCATGATACTCACCCACTCTCTCTCATCTGCACACCCTGCCCCAAGCAATTTCTCCTGGAGACTAGGGGGAAGGAGGGATTGCTACTGTTATTTCATTTTTTAATAGTTAAGAGGCTCTCATCTCTGACTTTAGTGTTACCAGAGCACTGATGGCACTGAAGTATTCAAGACTTCAAAATATGTCACAAATGGCTACGCTCTGAAGAGTTGGAGTGACAGAATCTTGCTGGACCCCAAAGAAGAGTAGGCCAGAAGGTTAACTGAGCAAGTAAACACCATTCTGAAACTAATAAAAAAAAAGAAAGACTGGAATTGCTGAATTACTCTTTTATATCTGCCAGATCATGCCTCAGGCTTCCCAACAGTATTTTGTGGTCAGCTGTAGAACGAGATCTAGTGTGTTTTGGGAAGTCAACAGAAGAGGAATGATGTCTCAATGACATTTTGTACCATAGTTCTCCACACTTAAAAAATGTTCATAAACCAGTATAGGCTGTCCATAAGTCCAAGATATGTTCAAAAAAACTTGAACTTATAGCAAAACAACTTAAAGTGGGGAATTTTTTCCCCGCAGCTGACTTCCATTTGCTCAAACTGGGGCACTCCTTAAGAGCACGGAGTGGGAGGACTTACAACGCATCAGTTCCTACAAGCATCAACAACTTTAGTGTGGATTGGATGTATACCAGGGTGACGTATAGCGGGGACACCCTGTATTTGCCTGTATCTGAGAAGTGTTAAATGCTTATGGTAGAAAGTTATGGAAATCGTGTTGAAAGATGATCAATTTAATTACAAGTGGCATGGTGATGAACAAAAGTGCTTTGTAACGGACAATCTTAACTGTTGAGGAACTTTCTTTAATATTAAAATTGCATAACCTGCTATTTTAGAATTTTAAAATTTTAAAACAATGGATATGTGAAGACCATATGAGATAGTAACTTCTGTCTTCATCATCCAGAGAAAAGATAATGGAATGAGGAATATTTCTATGTAAATGGTATTATGGCATTTACACCAAAATGTTCCTTATGGGGTCAATACATTTTAAGGCTAGAAGGGACTGTTATGATCATCTAGGCTGGCTTTTGCATGACATAAGCCACTGAATTCCCCAGACATTCCTGTTTATTATCTTTGTTTCCATGTTGAGTTTGAGATAAATATCACATGTAACGCATGTTCAAGAAATAAATGTTTTTCATAGCAAAACTGTTTATCCAAATCCTATTCCTACCTAAATCAATTATTTTGCATTATGTAGTTTATTTTCGATTGTGCGTTATTGCACAAATCCCATGTTATCAAGAAAGTAAACTCATCAACTAAATGGGTTTATAAGCCAATATGCTGTATATCTTTCAAAAATGGAGCTTTGAATCTATGTATGTAGATCTATATATAAATACAACACTCCATAAAGCTATCCTTTTAAAATACATACTAAATTAAATATTTACAGATGATAATACTTGCATAAATCAGTCTGTGCTGCATTATCCTTAATAAGTGAGGCCAAAATCCTCCTTAATTGTATGATTGCATTGTATGATTTCTCTGTTTCTGGGTCTAATTTGCACAGAAGAAATAACACATTTTATTTGTGATTTTGGCCCTTTGTGACTGCACAGATGCAAATGACTACAATTTCAGGAGTTCATGGAATAGGCTAAAAAAAATCAAATCCCAAATCAACCTTTTACTGTGATCTTTAATTTTAGCACTTAATTTTAAAGATAACTGAGTCCTTGGGTGCTATAAAAGTAATTAACTAAAAGATAAATAAGGGCTGCATCATAAGCTCACCACTAATAACCTCGGGTTAAGAGAAAACTTTTCTTAGAGGAAGGTTATTCCATAATTGTTAACAAAAATGTTTCTTGCACTTTCCTCTGAAGCATCTGGTTTGGCCACCTACAGCAAGTCAGAACAGATAGACCACTGGTTTGATCCATCATAGCTTTTTTTATCTTCATATCCCTATAGAATAGCAATCAACTCCTAACTGTAAGACTAATACCAATTGCAAGAAAGAAGAGTTCAATATCATATTTATGCAACTTTTGCTTTGTGATTCAATTTAAACTCCAGCTGAGGTTACATATTTACTGATGTCCATTTAACAAAGGCCAATCAAAACGGAGGACAGCAGTCACACAAGCATGTGGTTTTAAGAAGTAAATGCCTATGATCCAAACTTCTTGCAACTTCATGAAGAGCGCTGGGACTGGGAGACCAATATCAATGACATTGCTTCTTGATTTTATCCTGGAAGGGATGTGTAAAGGAGAGGAGGATGGAGTGCCTGGAAAAGGTACAGGCAGTGAGGCAGTACAGTCAGTTTTGAGTGGAGACATTCAAAAAGGTCAATTAAAAAGATCACCTCTAACAGGAACAGTACCAATAGGAACTTCAGAAATACATATGTCAAACCAGACTCTCAGTTAATGGGGATAATGCGTTGGTGTCTTGCATTTGCAACAAATTTTGAACTAAGGAGTTTGGAGGTACATTAATTGATGCTCCTGTGTTGTCTTTTATGATGCTCTTGTATCCATGTTCTATGGAAGCCATAGGGGTCTCTTCAGTGCTTCCCAAGTGTAAATCATCTTTCTTCTGTGACAATATATTCAGTGAAATCTGAATGATCTTGGTATGGGTTTCTATTCATTTGACCCAGGAAAATGGAAGGCCTTGTGTTTGAACTAAAATAAAAGGGTCTTGGAGGGCACCATATGATGTTGCCAATAAGTGGAGGTTTGTGGAAATGGAATGTTTATGGAATAACACAGCTAGAAAGGTGGGTGGGAGGGGCAGGTGGAATTTGTGTTCCACATCTTCCAAGTAAGCAACAAATTGTGTCTATAACCAGACATGGCTCCCTCCCCCCATTGGAGTGTGGTTGGTAGGACACCTCCTCCTTTTCTTCCCTCTTCTCGTATTTCTAGCTCTTTCAGCTGTGATTTGAATAAAGTTTCCTGTTATGGTCTAGGCAGTTCCTGTTCAGGAAGTCCCCAATAATGTTACATGCTTGTTAAAAGCCACATCGCTTTAATATAATCACTTGTATTCCTGCTTACGAATATGTAACAGTGCATGAGAAAATGTGAATGAGAAATACCCAATCATAAGGCAGTCCAGCATTTGTAACCTTTTAAGGCAAGAAAGGATATTGCAAGGTGCTTAAATTAATGTAACAGGTGACCAGGTGGCTCTCTCTCTTGGACAAGATGTAACAGCATGACAAGCCCTGGATGGACTGGAAACAGCAGACCCACCGTGGATCTGAAGGGACCCCAGGGAATTCTCATCACCTTGTGGCCACGACTCCAGGGGACTGTCATCTGAATAGTTTTAGCTACCTATGAAATCAAAACTAACTCTTGCCACCTGCGGCCTGCCTCCAAACTACCAGCATGACTGTGATGTGTGTGAGTACCACCGTACCCTTAAGAATCTATGCTAATAAACAACCCTAGTTCTGCTCCAGTTCACCCACTGTCTGGGTTTATTCCTTGGCTGATTCCAAGGACAGGTAATAGCTTCCAGTATACTTAGTCAGCGAATTACTGTGCAGAAGGCCAGGTGGTTAAGAGAGGAGTTGGGGGAAGACTTGAGAGGTAGTTCCTAGATGAAATAGGACTTTTGGGGACTTCAGATTGTTCTGGGATGAAGTGAATTCTTGTTTGATGGAAGTGATAACAGTTGTCATTTCCATGTACCTGGGGCATAAGAAGGGGATGTCAGAAGCATGTTACAACCACATGAAGATGCATCATGTTTCTGGGTACTCTAAATTGGTGTCCTTTACAGGCTGCTAGAGTCTTTTAAATGTGTCCCAAGTCTCAGCTGGCTCCCAGAGATTTTCTAACATGGGCAACAAGCACCTGGGGCCAAGTGTTCACTGTTTAACTTTCTTTGAGAGAAATGCAGCTTAGTTAAATGTCTGATTCAGTGTGCTGGACATCAATCTTTTAATGAAGATTGAATTTTAAAATACTGGTAACAATTCACCAAAAGGTGGGGATTAGGAGGGCTAGCTTCCCTGAGAGCAATTCACAGCCCAGTTCTATGAATTCTATAAATCAGAGAGACGGGCAAACCATTTTATATTCTGACTCTTGCAAAAAGGGGCACATTCCACTCAGATTAGTGTTCAAAGTGTGTGGCTTTCAGGGAACTGGCTGGTGTTAGAATAAGTTCCTATCCTAGCTGATAAATGTTTCTAGGCAGACAGTAATAGACTACTGAACATCCAGGATGCCCCAGCTGTGTGAAATCAATTGCTAATTACAACCATCTCTCACTCAGCTTTTACACAAATCTGGGGCTTCTGGAATAGGTGGAAGTGAGGCTCCTGGAAAGGCAATGCCATTGGACTACCCAAGTTGTGTGTAAATGAATTAGGGTTGCCAACTCTTCCAGTTTCACCAGGAGTCTCCTAGATTTTGTCTCTATTTCCTGGATACACTTGAAACTAAACTGGGAGATTTTAGACCTCAGTAAGTCCAGAAGTGCAGTAGGGCTAAGGTAGACGCCCTACCTGTCCTGACTCTGTTCCATTCCCAGAAGTGACGGGCATGTCCTTGCAGCCTATGGGGAGGACCAGGGGTCTCTGTGTGCCACACCCATCCCAAGCACTGACTCTGCTGCTCCCATTGGCCACAGTTCCTGGCCAGTGGAAACTTTGGGGGTAGTCACCAAAAGTATTATTAGGAGATGATTTTGTAAGGTGGTGAGTGCACACTCAACTCCCAATGATTTCTATGGGAGCTGAATGCTCTCAGAACACAGAGGAGTTGCTCAGCATTTTGTAGAATTGAGTCCTTAGAACTTAATTTGAATTATTTGTAAACAACACTGCAACAGAGAGTGAATATGAAACTTAAACATCATAGGTGCAAATACAGATGCCCTAAAATACACGTGATAAAGAATACAAAAGAGAAGACTGCTAAGTGAATCTGCCAACTAATGTACCACCTAGTTTGGGAAATTCTCGGTTAGACATTTTGTAACAAAATTGTATTTAATATGGTGGGTCCTATGATCATTTAAGGTACATCATATTTTTTTATTAAAAAAATAACACAAAATGGACAAAAGACCCTACTTTGATTTTCTTTTTTAAACATTCAATTTTTTTCAGGAGGCCTGCATCATTTATTGTAGTACATTCATGTAAGGATAAAGCAAAGTAATAATATTTGTTCTTTATAGGAACTCTTAACTCTGAGGAAACAAAATAATACCACCATTTTGAGGAGATGTGGAGTTTTGAAAAGTACAGCTAAGCATTTTTCCTAGGGCACCTAGGAATTAAAATATTGTCTTTACCAGAATATATATCACCATACCCAGTTAGGGAAATTCTGCAAGGAGCCATCTAACTAGATACCATCCAGGAAAAAGAACAAAAAAATAGGCTCAGTAGGAAGTGACATTGCTAATTTAGTAGGGAAGATTCTTTTCCATAGATTAGTATTCTTGCATGTTGGTGACATATAAAAAGGATTAATGTCACTTGCGCTCCAAAGATCTTTCTAGAAAAGTAGTTTGGATGTTGACAACTGGAATCTTGGCCAGCATTAACACCCTCAAAAGTAGGGATCCATTAACAAACACTGATTTTTTAGAACAGAACTCTGTCTCACTTTGATAAGGGTACAAATTTAGTCATAATACAAAATAGTCACTGAAGCATTATTCAATGACTATTAATTTATTATTTGTAACTATACCTCTCCCAAATAAAAATAAAGTTGTATATGCCCCTGACAGTTGTCTGCTCTAATCAGATTCCAATTTGGATAATTATATTTTGCCTATTTTAACTCTCCTTGCAGTTTCTGGTTGATAACTAAAACTGAAACCAAACCAGGTTTGCCTGTATTCACAATGATATGTAAATTTCTCACGCCTGTCATCCTGTTTATTAAGGCTGGTTATTTAGTAATTATACTACAATGCCTATTTAGGAATATGCGCTATTTATTGATCTTTTCACAATAGGAGTCTGTAGGTATTTATTGTTTGGGGAAGTGGTCTCATTTGTGGAATTTCCTGTAGTTTTGTGTGTTCAAGAACTTTCATTAGGACAGCAATGAGCTAGGCAGATGATAGCATGTTCCTGGGGTTTATTAAACCTGGATCTTCTTTATGTCTCTTCCCTAGCGATACAACAATTTAATCAGGGTACCAACTATTGCCATCATTTAGGTGTCTATATCAGTCCTGATTATGGAGTCTACTGTTACAATGAAAAGAGCCTGGATATGGAGAAAAATAACATAAATTATCAATGGAGGAAGCTTGCCAATTAGTAATGAGTGTTTTAAAAGAACAGATGGAGATTGACAGAAACATAGAAATGACTGAGTGGCCTGAAGCCAATTGCCTTGGAAACTTGCCCTATTTCTTTTCATATACATCATATATGATGATGACGTCTAATCCATTTTGTTGGACTTAATTAAATAATTGTGTATGTTATGTGAACTCCTGTCAGAAATGGGAGGGAGCGTGGGCTATGATGGCAAAGAGAAATGAGGGTCAGGGCAAAACTGGGAGGCAAGGTCAAATCAGGATCTTAGATGCCTATATACAAATGCGAGAAGTATGGGAAATAAGTAGGAAAAACTGGAAGAGCTAATAAATAAGTACAATTATGACGCTGGCATCACAGAAACTTGGTGGGATAATACACACAATTGGAATGTTTGTATGGAAGGATACAGCTTGCTCAGGAAGGATAGACAGGGAAAAAAAAGGGAGGAGGTATTGCCTTATATATTAAAAATGAACACACTTGGAGTGAGGTGGAGATGGACATAGGAGACGGAAGTGTTGAGAGTCTCTGGATTAGACTAAAGAAGGTTAAAAACAAGGGTGATGTCATGCTAGGAGTCTATTACAGGCCACCTACACAGGTGGAAGAAGTGGATGAGGCTTTTTTTAAACAACGAACAATATCATCCAAAGCCCAAGATTTAGTGGTGATGGGAGACTTCAACTATCCAGATATATGTTGGGAAAATAATACAGTGGGGCACAGAGTATCCAATAAGTTTTTGGACTGAATTGGAGACAACTTTTTATTTCAGAAGGTTGAAAAAGCTACCGGGGGGAAGCTGTTCTAGATTTGATCCTAACAAATAGGGAGGAACTGGTTGAGAATTTGAAAGTAGAAGGCAGCTTGGGTGAAAGTGATCATGAAATCATAGAGTTCACAATTCTAAGGAAGGGTAGAAGGGAGAACAGCAAAATAGAGACAATGGATTTCAGGAAGGTTGATTTTGGTAAGCTCAGAGAGCTGATAGGTAAGGTCCCATGGGAATCGAGACTGAGGGGAAAAACAACTGAGGAGAGTTGTCAGTTTTTCAAAGGACATTGTTAAGGGCCCGAAAGCAAGCTATTCCATTGCATTGGAAAGATAGAAAATATGGCAAAAGACCGCCTTGGCTTAACCACGAGATCTTGCATGATCTAAAAATAAAAAAGGAGTCCTATAAAAAATGGAAAGTAGGACAAATTACAAAGGATAAATATAGGCAAACAACACAGGAATGCAGGGGCAAGATTAGAAAGGCAAAGGCACAAAATGAGCTCAAACTAGCTACGGAAATAAAGGGAAACAAGAAAACTTTTTATAAATACATTAGAAGCAAGAGGAAGACCAAGGACAGGGTAGGTCAACTGCTCAGTGAGGAGGGTGAAACAGTAACAGAAAACTTGGAAATGGCAGAGATGCTTAATGACTTCTTTGTTTTGCTCTTCACCGAGAAGTCTGAAGGAATGACTAACATAGTGAATTCTAGTGGGAAGGGGGTAGGTTTAGAAGATAAAATAAAAAAAAGACCAAGTTAAAAATCACCTAGAAAAGTTAGTTGCCTGCAAGTCACCAGGGCCTGATGAAATGCATCCTAGAATACTCAAGGAGCTCATAGAGGAGGTATCTGAGCCTCTAGCTATCATCTTTGGAAAATCATGGGAGACAGGAGAGATTCCAGAAGACTGGAAAAGGGCAAATATAGTGCCCATTTATAAAAAGGGAAATAAGAACAACCCAGGAAACTACAGACCAGTTAGTTTAACTTCTGTGCCAGGGAAGATAATGGAGCAAGTAATTAAGGAAATCATCTGTAAACACTTGGAAGGTGGCAAGATGATAGCGAACAGTCAGCATGAATTTGTAAAGAATAAATTATGTCAAACCAATCTGATAGCTTTCTTTGATAGGATAACGAGTCTTGTGGATAAGGGAGAAGCGGTGGACGTGGTATACCTAGATTTTAGTAAGGCATTTGATATGGTTTCGCATTATATTCTTATCAGGAAACTAGGCAAATACAACTTAGATGGGGCTACTATAAGGTAGGTGTATAACTGGCTGGATAACCATACTCAGAGAGTAGTTATTAATGATTCACAAGCGTGCTGGAAAGGTATAACTAGTGGGGTTCTGCAAGGGTCTGTTTTGGGACCGGCTCTGTTCAATATCTACATCAATGATTTAGATATTGGCAGAGAATATTAAGCTTATTAAGTTTGCAGATGATACCAAGCTGGGAGAGATTGCGACTGCTCTGGACAATGTCATAATTCAAAATGATCTGGACAAATTGGAGAAATGGTCTGAGGTAAACAGAATAAAGTTTAATAAAAACAAATGTAAAGTGCTCCACTTAGGAAGGAACAATCAGTTTCACACATACAGAATGGGAAGCGACTGTCTAGGAAGGAGTATGACAGAAAGTGATGTAGGGGTTATAGTGGACCACAAGCTGAATGAGAGTCAGCAGTGTGATGCTGTTG
>CM057845.1:65361457-65379930 GCA_030068395.1 Apalone spinifera
CTTTAGAGGCAGCCCCACATAAAGTGCATTACAGTAATCCAGTCGGGATGTAACTAGAGCATGGATCACTGTGGTCAAGTCATGTTTGTTCAGTAAGGGTCGCAGCTGGCGGATCAAATGAAGTTGCCCAAAGGCACTCCTGGCCACCGAAGAAATGGAAAAAAGATCTACAGTAGACTGCCGATAATCCGGAACCTATGGGACTTAGGTGGTGCCGGATTATCAGATATGCCGGACTATCAGGAGGTACTATAAGCAGGTTACTGTATATAAAGTGTTCTTAACCCTTTTTATTGTACATACTGTATACAGCATACTGTAATGTTTTAGTTTTTTTAAGCCTTTTTTACCCTTTTTGCTCAGTTCAGCTGCTGCCACTGTTACCTTGTGACTCATTTTTTGCCGAAGCTCACTCACTAGGCTCTTGCCATTTTGATGCTGGACTATCAGGAGTGCTGGACTATTGGAGTTTTACTGTATTTCAGCAGAACTCTCTTCCATGAAAATGAAAATGAAACATTTTGTTTTGGGTTGACATTTTGCATCCATCTGAGCCACTACAGGGCCTCACAGGAGTGGATTTGCCAGTGATGTAGTTTGAGGATACTTCATCACCCCATTACCTCTGATGGACCTAGCTTCAGAGTCAGATTATTTCTCCAATGATGAACCACAGCCTTAACCTGCTGTTGAGCTACAGTGGTTCATCATGGAACAAAACATTTCATCTTAGGTCAACAAACTGAAATGAAATGTTGCATTTCAGGAATGTTAAAATGTCTTGTTTTGATGCTGAAATGAAACATTTCCAAAGTGTATCTTTCTGACTTTTTAATTTTGTGAAAAGTTTTGATATTTCAACTTTTCATCAACTGTCAAAATACCAGAATTTCTCCTAAACTGTTCTAAGGGCTTATCTATAAGGCAAGTTTGTGTATGGCAAATCAGGGTTTGGATTTACATAGCATTAGCTTGCTGCGCGCTAACTCATCCTGTGGACCTTGTTATAGTGTCCTAAATGTTCTGTACAACTTTTTGAAATGGGGAGTATATCACACTGCAATGTGGAGCTTTTAGTGCACTGTTACCGGGTCTGTACCTGATGTTATCGTATGGTAAGCTAGCAGGCTGTAGAATCACACTCTGTGTTGACATAAAATGAATCTCTCACAGACAAATCCTAACATTCCATACCTCTGTATAGCTTGAAGCAGCAATCATTCTTTTAAAACCAGCCAACCAACCAACCAGTCTCTTACACAACTATTACCTTTTTCTCTGCCCCAAATGTGGAATTCCCCCTCCTTTCAAATTAGATCTGTCCAAGACCCAGAACTGGAAAGATTCAGCTGTTGGCAAGTCAGAACTTTTTTATATATTAAGATGACATGACCTAACTTGCAGTCCTGACAAAGTGGATGTAGAAAAATTACCCGCTTAGAAATGGGTAGTTCTAGGTATAGGGTCTGGAAGCACAGAATCATGGAATTTGAAGAGACCTTGAGAAGTTTTCTAGTCCAGTCCCCTGCATTCAAGGCAGGACTAGCTATTATCTAGACCAGAGGTTTGCACACCAGTATTTTTGGTGGCCTCAGAATGCATTCAACTACTCATGCCGGGTGTTGCTCTGGCAATTTTTCTTAAAATACTTACTTTAGTTTAGGGAAAAAAATCTACATATACATGTCCAAATCACTGCAATTTATGTGCAGGCTGAACCTCTGTAATCCAGGTCTCCGTGGTCTGGCAACATCCATCACCCGGCAAGGCCATGGATATTCCAGGACCAGGGAGTCCCGGTAGAAGGCTCTTACACAACTGTAACCTTTTACCGCTGCTGAGCTGCACACCACGCTGCAACTAGGCAGTCAGGCACAACCCAGCGGTGCTGCCTGGTGAGGGCAGGAGCTCAACACTCTGCAGCAGTGCTGCCCTGCTGGGCCAAGAGCCTGGTGCACAGGGAGCTGGACTGTTCAGTGTAGCAGAGAAAGAGGTATGGGGACTGACAGGGCAGCAAGGCTGGTGGCAAGGGAACGCTGGCAAGGAGGCTGAGAGCTGGCCCAGAGCTGGGGGGAGCCAGTATCAGGGGAACCAGATATGACCTTCCCTGGTCTGGCAAAATCCCTCATCTGGGACCAGTTAGGTCCCGAGGGTAATGTACTAAGGCGTTCCAACCTGTATATAGTTGTTTTTTTTACAGAGTCAATGATAAAAATATAATCTATAGTTGTCTATATTCTTTACTGGACCTAAACATAACAGAAACACAAATAAGATGCTTGGCACATTCTTGTCTTTTTAGTAGATGTTTCTGTTGCTTTTTTTTTTAAAGACTTGGTAGCTAGTAAATCTGCTGTCACTAAAAGTAACATTTCTATGTTTGTTAATATCAGTTTTCACATTGGACTTACTACAGGTTAAACCTCTATGGTCTGGGACTCTTTGGTCTGGCAATATCCATGGTCTGGAAGGATCGCAGATGTTGAGGGACTAGAGTGTCCCAATGGCAGAGCAGAGCCAGTTGGACATGCCAGTGGGGCAGCAGAGCCTGCTGGGCACCAGAGCCCACAGCTGGGGCAGGGAAGCTGATGGGCAGGGGTAGTGCTTGTGGGGCAGGGGAGCAGGCAGTTGCGAGGTCGGCAGGGCCACCAGGAACTCCAGTGGGTCTGCATCAGCTCACAGGACCAGGAGTGTCAGCAGGGCTGCTACAGCTTGCAGGGCTGGGAGGCTGGGGAGAGAAGCCCATTGGGGAGGCTGATGCCTCCCCTCAGAGATCTCCCCTCGTCCAGAAAACTCACTTGTCTGGGACTGGTCACGTCCTGAGAGTGGCAGACCAGGGAGGTCCAACTTGTACCTAGCTGTGAGGCTGAGAAAAATAATACCATATTAACAAGGATACAAATACCAATTTTCACAGCAATTTTACTCAGACCTGGTAGCAAGCCAGAGGACAAATTAAGTTCTGGAAGGGCAGGGAGATTGGGGGGTGGGATGGGGGAAGGCTGATACAGAGCATAAGGGCTGGCACCCGTGGCCAGGGTCCAGAGCCAGAGCCCAAGGCCCAACAACTGGAACCTCCCTCTCCCCTCTCTCCCTCTCCCCCCGCCCCACTCTCTGCCCATGAAGCTGTGGCCGCATTTGAGAAATGCTGATTGAGCCAATTCCTGACACTAACTTCCTCTTAAGAATCTCCAATGACAGTGATTCACCAGCCTCCCTGGTCAGTGTATTCCAGTGCTTATTGTACTGGCAGAGGTTGGAAGTTTTTCCTAATGTCGAACCTAAATCTCCCTTGCTGTAATTTAAGCTCAAAATAAGACCTATTGTCTTCAGCTGTGTTGTATAGCTGAAGTTCTTTACATATTAACCTCAAGAAATATCTATGTGTTGGCTGATTTTCTGTAAATAAAAATCACAGAATCATTGAACTGGAAGAAACCTTAAGCGGTGCATTAAGTGCTGCACTCATGGCAGAACCAAACACTATCTTGACCATCCTTAACAGGATGTTTGTCTAACCTTCTCTTAAAAATTTGCAATGATGGTGACTCCACAAACTCCTTAGGCAATTTATTCCAATTGTTAACTACTCTGACAGTTAGGAATTTTTGGCTAATGTCCAACCTAAATCTCCCTTCCTGAAATTTTAAGCTCATTGTTTCTTGTCCTATCATCAGGAGTTAAAGAGAATAATTTTTCTCCTCCCATCCCCATAACAACCTTTTAGATACTTGAAAGCTGTTATATCCCTGCTCAGTGTTTTCTTTTCCAGTGCTTTCAATCTTCTCTCACGGGACACGTTTTCTAGACATTTGATCATTTTTGTTGCTCTTCTCTAGAGCTTCTCCAATTTGTTCATATCTTTCCTGAAATGTGGCACCCAGAACTGAACACAATACTTTAGTTGAGGTCTAATCAGCACAAAATAGAAGGGAAGAATTGCTTCTCATGTTTTGCTTACAACACTCCTATTAATGTGTCCCAGAATGATGCTTGCTTTTTTTGCAACAGTGTCACACTATTGACTTACATTCTAGTCCACTATGACTCCTAGATCTCTTTCTGCAGTACTCCTTCCTAGGTAGTCATTTCCCATTTTGTATGTATGCAATTGATTGTTTCTTCCTAACTGCGCTACTTTGCATTTGCCCTTATTAAATTTTGTCTTATTTATCTCAGACCATTTCTCCAGTTTGTCTAGGTCATTTTGAATTATAATCCTATTCTTCAATACACTTGCAACCTCTCCCAGTGTGGTATCATCCACAAACTTTATAAGCATACTCTCTATTCCATTATCTAAATAATTGATGAAGATATCGAACAGAACTGATCCTAAAACCGATTCCTGAGGAATTCCAACTCATTATGCCCTTCCAGCCCAACTGAACCATTGATAACTATTGTCTGGGAATTTTTATCCAACCAGTTACACACTCATCTTATAGTAGCTCCATCTAGGTTGCGTTTTCCTAGTTTATTGATGAGAAGCTCATGACAGTCAGTATCAAATGTCTTAGTAAAGTCTAGATATACCACATCTACCACTAATCTAATATATATGGTTTTAAACAAGCAGCTGTTTTTATGAATTGTAATTTATTATACAACTAAATGCTAAAAATGACTATGTGGCAGAACTCCCCTATCACTTACATGTTTTCAGTCTTCTAAATACCATAAACTCTACTAATCTACAAAGGATATGACTAACAATACTTCATTATGCAAACTATGACACAGTCTAAAGCTAACCCTGACAGCTAAGGGAAGCTACTACATATTGATGCACATGTACATAAACAGATCTATATAATTTCCTTAAAATGCATTTTAGTGACTTTTACTCCAATAAAATATCATTCATTGCTAACTGAACACAGTCGCACTTTAGACTTGACTTAAAAAAAATGTAGGTGATTTTCACATAACATTGCATGTGCCTCTCAAATCCAATATGAAGAGATGTAACCTTCAATGCTAGACATTTCTAACAAAAATGGAGAGCATTCCATTCTGTGAATATACTTAATGTATTCATATTTTTTGTGCATTACTGATCCTCAAATATTAATTTGGGATGAGTATTTTCAAACTCTTGAAGGTCGTGCATAAAAACACATGTGCATTTACATTTTTTATAGCTGTACAATGAATACTATAACAATTCCCTCACATTCAGAATGGTACATTCCAGATCAATACTTCTAATATATGTAATAACTTAAAAAAAATCAAGTACTAATGTCTAGTCGAAGAGAAAACAGATGCTGCTACCTTTTTTTTTTCAGAATTTAGCTATAGGGAATTAAAATTTGAGATGCCCATATTTTCTTAGCAATTATTTGTTTTTTTGAAATACACAGCATAAACTATAATCTCTTGTGTGTTACACTTGCTAAGTGCAAAACAGAGAGAGGTGTTTATGTCAGTGATGACATTTTCATATAACTGTTTTGTAACAAAACTACCAATGGCCACAAGTGAATTATGATGACTTAAGGTATGTTTTTTGTAAAATCTTTACTAACCTCCCACAACAAAGCTAAGAAATGAAATATAAATGTTTTAGCTCTTAGTCATGCTTTGTCAGAGATTTTCTTTGGATGTCCTACTTTCAATATGTACAGAACACTCCAAGAACCAAGACACAATACTGTAGCTCTGTTATATTGTAAACATGGGCAATAGCCTGCTGAGTAAGTATCTTTCCATACTGTACCTTTTCATCCAAAGCCTTGTGGTGCTCAAACAAAGATTTCAGTGCTTTGAGAACTTCAACTTCACTGGAAACTCCTGAGGGGGACTGTGCTTGACGTTTCACTACTGTCATCCTCAGAGACCTTTCATGTCTTGAAACAAGGCACTCCAAATGCTCCAGTAACAGCTGTTGGATTTAAACATAAAGAGACAATTCATTTGTACCCAAAGGTCATAGGCATTATAACTGCAAACTGCATGCTACTGAATGACAATGACCTTGGCAACCTCCCTATCCAAGGAAGTCTAGGACTTGGCTAACAACGTTCCATGATTCTGAGTCAGAGGACAAGAAAGAAAATAAATGATTTTTATTCAGATCTTCTTAAAAATCTTTGCTGTGAGCTTTCAAAAACAAATGTGCACCATTTAGCTTTACTGTTGACAGGCTAAAATCAACTTAATATATTCAAATGATTTTTCAGTCACAGTAATTAATGGAATGTTAATAACAAAAATAACTAATATAGCTAGCCAACTAATGCAGTCTACAATTAATGCCTGAAAACAGTCACCTAATTGAAATTTGTATTTAATTTATACTAAAACTTACTTAACAGAGAACACAAAAACAAGCAATATATTTTCATTAAAGTTTTAAAACACTCTATTTATTCTAAATCCATGTTGCATAGCTAATATTATGTTAATATGGCAATCTCTAAAATATTCATTGTGTTTGTTATAGAACATGGACTCTCATAATGTTGCTAAGTATATTCTGTGTCCTTTCGATCCTATATTCAGCTGAAAAAATATTGGAATAATATTTTTGTGGATGTCTTTTTGCTGATATATAAAAACTCTAAATATTTAAGGTATATCAATGCCATTCATGTGGCATCTGAGAGCGATTACTTGTATTTATATTAAAAAAGAGCGGCTAACTTCAAGAGTCATACTGCATAATAAGAATACTGTAGTTACAGTATGATCACAATAGTATTCCTTTTAAATAAGCAATTACATCTAATTCATATTACTAGAACCTTAAAAGTGACATGACTGAGGGCTGGTCTACACCACTGTGGGAGATTCACGATGTGTGAATAACATAGCTGAAGTCGACGTACTCAGATCTACTTACTGTGGTATACGGACTGGAGACCCTTTCCCATTGATTCCCATTGAGATGGAGAACTGGCGTTGACAGGAGAGCAACTGTCAGTTGGTTTATTGTGTCTATATTAGACATGATAAATCAACCCCTTCTGGATTGATCACTGCCCCGTCAATCCAGCCCATAGCAAAGACATGTTTTGTTTTTTACTCCTTTGGGGTGTTCTTAATATATTTACTACTTATATGTTTGCATGTATCCATTCTCAAAGTCATGTAGTTAACTATGCAGTCCTATGAATTAGTGATGATAATAGGTATGACAGAAAGCATAAATGCACTATAATGGTAATGTAACAACACTGAAATTACAGTTCTCACCTTCCCTTAATAAAATGGGAATGACTCACATTCCCTTAATAAAATGGGAATGACTCCCATTTACCAGTACTGCACTTTAAAAACACTGAACACAGCCAGCCGATTAATATGCATCTGATTAAGAGAAATATACCAACATAAGAACATGAGAACATAATAAGAACATAAGAATGGCCGTACCGGGTCAGACCAAAGGTCCATCTAGCCCAGTATCCTGTCTGCCGACAGTGGCCAGCACCAGGTGCCCCGGAGGGGGTGGACCGAAGACAATGATCAAGCAATTTGTCTCCTGCCATCCCTCTCCAGCTTCTGACAAACAGAGGCCAAGGACACCATTTCATCTCCTGGCTAATAGCCTTTTATGAAATTATCTAGCTTCTCTTTAAACTCTATTATAGTCCTAGCCTTCACAGCCTCCTCTGGCAAGGAGTTCCACAGGCTGACTACACGCTGTGTGAAGAAGAACTTTCTTTTATTAGTTTTAGTACCAAACATATGTGTAAGAGCTTACTTGCAGTTTATATGTGAAGAACTTAAGTAATACCATACAGCTGAAGAAAAAGAGCATGGTTTGCCATTCTGGAGCAAACAAAAGCAATCCACAGGAAAAAGAGAGAACTTGTTCTACTGGTTCCCTAACTGATATAATGCTAGCTGAGGGAAAGCAGACTCATGCTTTTTTTGACTGTTTAAGAAGCAGCTTTAAGGTGTAAGGAGGTGTGGAGCCCCACCCAATAGAGCTTAATAAAAGGACATGCTAAGGCACTATTTGACATTAGCAGTAAAGCACAGCCTTAAATTCACTCCTCTTCAGAAAAGCAATTAAAATGCGCTTAACTGCTTTTCTGAATTTAGACCTAAATTAGACCATGCTTTTTGCTAGGCCTATGACTCTTCGTGGCTGTAACACTTTATTAGAGGTTAAACAATTTGACTCTATATATAACAGTTATTATTACAGATCACATACTGCATATTAACAGACAAAATATTTTGTTAACTAGAACCTTTACTTAAAGGTAACATTAAAGATGAAATATTATCTATATAGTAAAACAAAAGGAAGCACTAGCATTTAAAACAATAGAAAATTTAATTGAAGAGATAAATATTAATATACTCTCATACTTAATCAAAATTTGTTAAATTTAAGGACATGTGAAAAATATTCTTTTGCATATTAATAGGAATAAGCTGATACATAAGTGTGGAAGGAACCATTGAGAATTATTTACTCTGGCAAACATTCAACATCCATTCTTGTGGTTTTAGGAAGTAAAGAAGCATTAAGGATGTTTGTTTTATTTCCTGTGAACATTGCATAGCAGTAAAAACAAAAAAATATTATTTCGCATCATCTATCCAGTCTCTTCAATATTGCTTACTGAACGGTTTTACCTAATA
Source organism: Apalone spinifera (assembly GCA_030068395.1). Lineage (NCBI taxonomy): Eukaryota > Metazoa > Chordata > Testudines > Trionychidae > Apalone > Apalone spinifera. Next base: position 65,370,062 of record CM057845.1, read on the forward strand.
GTTGTTCATTTTTCTGGAAACTAACTTTGAACGTTGGTATTTTCCAGACTGCTAGCTACATGAATGCTCAAGAGAACATGTGCTCATTCTCTGGTGGCTCAGAGAATTCTCCAGTTGTGTTATGTTTTTCAATAGAAATGTACTCCCTACTACCTTATTTATTTCCGACACACTATAAAGATGATGATTATGGTAGGAGCAAGTCAGCTGGCTTGAAGACCTCCAATAATTAGAGCATTGGCCTGGACCATGGGAGACCGGAGTTCAATTTTCTGTTCCACCACACACACCCTGTATGGCCCTGGACAAGTCACTTAAAAGCTTAGTGCCTCAGTTTTCTATCTGTACAAAGGGGATGTGACCAGAGCCGGTCTCAGGGGCTGCCAAAATGTAACACAATGAATTGTATACATAATGGGAAAAATTGCATGAGCTTTGGCCTGATATTTTTCATGTTTTCTCTGCAGCAAAACTGCCTCACTCGCCTTGCCCAGTACTCTGCCCTGCACTGAGGCTGCTTCTCACTCTCCTTTGCTGGGAACCCACTTCTGACTCCCCGCATCTGCGGCTCCCTCCCCACCAGACACTCCCAGGAGAGTCTCATGTCTCTAGACAGCTACCCCTAGTGTCTGTATTTCCCAGCCGGGCCCAGCGCGTGAGGCAGCAGGCACAGCTGGAAGGTAGGAAATATTTCATTACCAAATATGCAAACTTAAGAATCAAAGAACATTTTTTGAATATTCGGGCTAACACGGCATATTATTGTAAGGGCTGCAAAAATAAATTTGCCCAAGTACGCCAATTGGTTAGGACCAGCCCTGGATGCGAGTATAAATATATATTTTAAAAAATGCACGATACTGTAGATGTTCATGGGGGGCAAGGGATGTTTAGAGTATGATTTGGGGAGGCAAATCACAGTAATTTTCTTCAGGGTACTGCAAGGATTGCCCATTCTAGTTTTCCCTGGGCAAAAGAACATGTCTCAGATTTTTTTCTGGAATAGCAGCAGTTCTGTGAAGTGTTCCAGCATGACCAAGTGGCTAAACTTCACAATAGGGCCTATGTCATTCTTCTCTAGATTTAGATTGCTGACCACCAAAAAATCCCAACACTCATCTTCAGCTAGCTGGCCAACCTTTTCCTTTTGTCATAAACCTCAGTTATTTCACTAGAACCATACAGTCACCTGAACAAATGAAGGGAGAATCTAAGCTGGAGTGTGGGCTCTACTCCTTCTGTCTCTTGACCACTTTTCTTCTTTCCTTTCTATAGATTAGACATGTTTGTCTTTTGTCAGTTAGTGACAACCTGAAGCTCCATTTACATCTATAAATGGCAAGTGGGTACTTGTTGATCATTTCTTCTTACGGAATCTATTTTGAATCAAGTGCTACATATGCAGATAGGCAGCAGAGGTGAGGTAAACTGCCATGTTAATGGTCCTCTGCTTATAATCTTTAAAATGGCCTTTGCAAAAGTAGCTTCTAATGTGTAAGAATTATATACTACTTGGTTCAGAGCTCATACTGCAGCACCTTTTCCAGGGGTAATCACTGTCAAGTACACTTGAATTCAAAATGCCAACAATCTTTAATATTGTTCACTTTTCTGACTTTTCAAAATGCTGAACTTTCATAAGATTATTAGTCATATCTGATTACATAATGAAAACTAGTTGGAAAAACACGCACAAGCAAGTTGTCTGAGTTTTCGCTGACAATACCATGGAGCAAATGTAAAAGCTTAATTTATTCTCCATATGCATAAACTATTTGTGGTTTTAGGAAGTAAAGAAGCATTAAGAATGTTTTATTTCCTGTGAAGCTCCCACTTAGGCACCTACATGAAGCTCCCATTTTCAAAAATGGTCTGTCCCCAGCTAGGGAGTCAGCCACTTCATGTAGGAGACTAAATGGGAGCAGAGCTTTCTTCAAAATGTGGTCTCCCAATTTGGGCACTGAGAATTTTTGAAAATGTGACTTTTTTGTTAATGGATTTAAATTTTTTATTTTTGCTGCTATGTAATGTTCACAGGAAATAAAATAAACACTCTTAATGCTTCTTTACTTCCTAAAACCACAAGAAATGAAAATATGTATCTGGAGAATAAACTAAGCTGTTTTCTGAGATTTTTTGTAAGTGTGGATGCCAATTTTCGAATAAGTATAATCTATTATTAAAACAGAAATATTCAACAATGTGAACAGAAGTTTATAGTTTCTAATAGTGTATTCAATATTAGTATGTGTTAAGAATCAAACCGTTTAACTACACTGTATCTTCCTCACATGTCGCCTTAACCATAAAATGTGTCATTTCCATAACATACATTTTATTGTGAGTCAATAGAGGCTTATAATATCTGGTTACTTCATCAAAACAATAGACTACATTAAAATCTATATGTTCCATGGAGTTAAATTCCTGAAGCATGTGTCAGCAGAACAGTAATATTTCATGTCACAACAGTTTTGCAAAAGAACTGGACGTAGAATCACAGCATAACAGGTTGGTTAAGAACAGCTGCAGACTTTTTTTTTTAAATGATAATTAAAGCTTCACTTTATCATCATGAGGTGCTGCACACAGCCTGCTCTTTCACACTGTGTCATGTTGCTCCAACATTTGAACTGCCATTGGAATAGCTGTGTGACAAAGAAAAGAAAATGCTTGCTGCTGTAGCTTCAGAACACCAATCTGAATTTATGTGGGCTAAGTATCTAATTGTTACTAAGATGTTTCTATTGGGAAAACCAAATTTCACCAATGCATTACAACAGATCTGAAACACACACATGGACTTTACTTTTATGATAACAAGGTCCTCGCTCAGGCTCTCACTTTGGGAGGCCTTCTTTGTCCACAAATCTACCGGTGACTCTTCTGGTGCAGTCATCCGTGCCTTTTATTATCAGTGACAATTTCCCACCACCTTCTATTAACAGAGCTTTGGTTTTCTAGCAGCCAACTCAGCCAGCCTCTCCTTCTGGCTTGAGAGCACACTCTGCCACACCCTGGATCCTTCCCCTTCCCCCACAGGTGCTTCCATTAGCCCTTCAGGCTAGGGTTGCCAGGGGTCCAGTATTCTACAGGACAGTCCAGTATTTGCGCGCTCTGTCTGGTTAAAAAAAAACAGAAAATACCGGACATGAACAATGTCCGGTATTTTCTGATTTTTCCAGCTGTGCACTGGACGGAAGCCTGGCATGGGCGGGGGGAGCGACTGGAAGGCGGGGCCATGTTTGGCGCTAGGAGCCTGTGATTACACAGAAGTCTGGCAGGGGCGGGGGAAGTGGCTGGGAGTCCCAGCTGGGAGGCAGGGCTGCTATCGCCTCTCTGGGCGTGTCGGAAGCCTAGCAGGGGTGGGGGGAGTGGCTGGGACTCCCAGCCACTTCCCCTGTCCCCGCCAGGCTTCTGTGCAATCACAGGCTCCCAGCCTGGGAGTCCCAGCTTGTAGGCAGGGCCACAATCACTGCTCTGGGTACGTCAGAAGTCCAGAAGCCTAGTGGGGGCAGGGAGAGTGGCTGGGAGGCAGGGCGCGATTGGCACTGTGAGTTCTCTACAATCATTTCAGCTGCAGGATAAAAAGGAGTTATTCTAAATTCTTCTATAGCCTTAGCTTTAGAGAAATAGAAAACAATGAAAATAGCATGCACATTTGCACAATTACTTCTAAGCCTCTTTACATAGAGATGGTGTAGGATGAAGACTGTTTATAATAAAGTTAAGTATTAAACATAGCATGTTTGTTTGCGGCAGTGGTGTTTTTTTCTTTTTTCTTTTTTTTTTTGCTCGACAAATTTTTAGCTCGCGTGTTTGCTATTTTTTGGGAGATCATCTGGCAACCCTACTTCAGGCCTGGGCTTGCTCATCTGGCTGAAATTGGCCTTTTCAGCCAGGCTGTAGTGGCAGAGCTTTGGCTTAGCCAGCAGTCTGTCACAGTATGTTAAGAGATCCCTGTGACAGGGCATACCCACCCCATACTGTTCAGGAGGGAGGGTTAACCCAGCCTGGCAGGCAAGAGAGGCCACACCCCTTTTAGCTTATTGGGCATGCTCCAGCTGAATTAGTATAAGAGAGAGCCGCTCAACTCAGTTGGGGAGAGGGGTGAGACTCTTGAACAGCCCTGGCAGCAGCAGCCACCCCAGGAGCAGCAACCCCGGCAGCAGCCACAGCCACAGCCACAGCAGCCATAGCCCCAGTCAGCGAGGATGTCCAGGAGGTACCAACTCACCAAGTAACACCCCGAGGACTGCACTGCACACTGAGAATGGTAGGAAGTAGCTGAGGGTGGAGGATTGTCCTCTGAGAGCTCAGCATGTTCCGGCTGGAATCCCCACTGAGCAGGCAGTGGAATCTGCTACTGCCAACCGGGCTCTTGGCTGGGACCTGGTGGAGTGGGAGGGCCCGGGTCACCCTCCCACCCACGGTAACTCCGCTCCCATACTTTTTGGAAGGGTTACCTTTGAACTAGGCCTGCAGGACCCTCTGTACTCTAAGCAAGGTAACTGTACTTTGGGACTAGGCCAGTGAGGCCATATTTACCCTAGTAGAGGGAACTATGCTGAGGGACTAGGTCGGTGAGGTCGTAGTTACCCTAATAGAGGGAATTGTATTTTGGGACTAGGCTTGTGAGGCTGCATTTACTTTAACAGAGGAAATGGCACTTTGGGAGTACCGGCAGGAGGTGCCCTGGGGACGAGGTCACTCCTTGGCATGTGGTAAAGAATGAGGGCAGAATCCCAGGCCTGAAGAAAGGCCTACCTGGGGGAAAAGAAAGTGAACCCAGACAGAGTGCAGGGCTTCTCTTTTTCTTTTTTTCTTGTGGCTATTTTTCTTTGTATACAAGAGAACTAGATGAGCAGTCCTGAGATGGCATGAGACCAAGTTTTAAAGTGGCTGGTGGAAAGCCAGCAACAACAAGCTCTTCAACACAGCTGCAACAGGTGATGACGCACCACCAAGAAATTATGAAGATGTTAGTGGCATAGCAGCAAGCTCAGCAGGAGAACTTGGTCCAACAATTGGCAACATTGGGGTGGCCACCCAGTACCTCACTCAATGCACCAGGGGATGCCAACCCAGGGGTCCCCTCTTCGGGAATCCCACTGAGGCTCACTAAGATGGGGCTGGGTAATGACCCAGAGGTGTTTTTAGCAACCTTTGAGTGAATGGCTATTGTTGCTCAGTGGCTAGTTAGACATTGGGCTACTGTCTTAGCCCTTTATTTGACAGAGACTGCACAAGCAGCCTGCTGTAACTTGGACCCTCAGGAAGCACTGGATTACGTGAAAATGAAAGCTGCCATATTGGATCAGACTGGGATTAACCCCGAGACATACCGACAATATTTTCAACAAGAATGGTATCCAACAGGGGCCAGGCCCTGCGTGGTGGCTCAATGCCTCTGGGACTATGCGTGGCAATGGCTAAAGCCTGAGCAAAGGTCTAGTGAGCAAATAGCTGAGGCTGTTGTATTGGAACAGTTTACTCACATCCTTCCCAGTGTGGGAAGAGGGGGAAGACATCAGTCCACAATCCTTTTAGAAGCTGTGGATCTCATGGAGGATTATATGGCAGTGGAACCTCTGGACCACTGCCCCTGGAAAGTAGAGGAGCCAGCGAGGAAGACCCAGCTTCCCCAGAGGCAGTCCCTTCTGGGCCCTCAAGGAGGGTTGCAATGTGGAAGGATGGCTCAGAGTAAATCAAGAGACTTTAATTATAAACCACTTACCGTTAAGGGTCTGAGATGCCGCGAGGAAGTACAACCCATGGGAACTGAGCTGGTGGGGAGAGAGATGGCAGCTAGCAGGGGACAGGATCATTGTTTCAAGTGTGATCAGGAAGGACATTTCCGCTGGGACTGTTCATTCATGGATTGCAGCTATACGCGGGGATGGGTAGCAAGACCCCAAGAATGGAAGAGAGACCCCGAGAAATGTTGAATGCCAGTAGTGATTGAAGGGGTCAACATGACTGCGCTCATACATTCAGGGTGTAGTCAGACCCTGGTCCAGAGAAACTTGGCACCTGAGTCATCACCAACCAGGAATACCAATTATGTACAGTGTGTCCGTGGGGACCTCCATGCCTACATTACAGCTAAGGTAAATTGCATAATTGTGGATTTGGCTACCACCCTTTCCATTGGAGTGGTGCCCAGACTGGCTTATCCAGTGATATTGGAGTAGGACTGGCCTTGGTTTAGGGACCTAGTGCAAAAATCTGCCCCGACTTTCAAGCCAGGGAAAGAGGGCAGCCTTTGCAAAATGGGCTGTTGGGAAGAGACCAGAGAGAGGAGGACCCTGGGGAGGGGACCTCAAGGGCCATAGTAAGCACGCCAGACCCACCTACCCGAGCTGGTTCCATGGTGGAGGAAGCTCAAAGGGCACTGGAAGGAGGGGGGGAACAGACTTTGTATGGGAGCTTTGTATGGGAAGATCCTACCCTCAAATATGCCTGGGAACAAGCTTCCATACCCAATCAGGTAAGAGGAAGGAATGCTCCAACACCTTAGGGACCCTGCTTTGAAATTTGGAATGCTACCTCTATCGTAGGGTTGAGGAACCCCAGACAAGAGAAGTTCTGCAGCAGTTACACCTGAAGGTTACACCTGGGACTTTTTCACCTGGCCCATGAAGTACCCTGGGCAGGGCACCTGGGAAGGGAGAAAATCCTCCAATGTGTAGCCCAGCGGTTCTTCTGGCCAGGGATTCATTAGGAGGTGAGGAACTTTTGTGCATCGTGTCCCAAATGCCAGCAGGCAGGACTGAAGGGAATGCCAAAGGTCTCACTTATACCCCTCCCGGTGGTCAATATCCCATTCGAGCGGATAGGGTTAAACTTGGTGGAGCCACTGGAAAAAAGTGCCACTGGGCACCAATGCATTTTAGTAATTGTGGACTATGCAACCTGTTACCCTGAAGCTATCCCCTTGAAGATAGCTTCGGCTCCTAAGATAGCCACCGAGTTGGTCAAGCTTTTTGCCCGGTTTGGAATCCCTTGAGAGATCTTAACAGACTTGTTAAGTAACAGGGATCAATGTTACTTCCAGGTTAATGGCCGAGCTTTGCCATCTCCTGGGCATACGGGCCCTACAAACTTCTCTATATCACCCGTAGACTGGTGGAGTGTTTCAATAAAACCCTGAAGAGCATGCTACGAAAGCTCATGAAGAAGGATCCTCATCAATGGGACACTCTGCTACCAGAATTGTTGTTCGCCATAAGAGAGGAAACCCAAGCCTCCACGGGGTTTTCCCCATTTGAACTTTTATATGTCCAGCAGCCACAAGGGATCCTCTATCTGTTAAAGGAAAACTGGGAAGAACAAGAGGTCCAAACCAAGGGGGTGATACATTACATTGTACAACTGAGGGAAAGACTCCAAAAGCTAGGCCAACTGGCCCAAGAGAACTTGGAACAGGCCAACAGGCACAGCACTATAATAAAGGAGCTGGACTATTGAATTTTGAGCCTGCAGACTGGGTCCTGATTCTGTTACCATCCTCAGAGTCCAAGCTTTGGACAAAATGGCAAGGCCCTTTTGAAATTACCCAGAAGATAGGACAGGTGGATTATGAACTTTGACTACCAGGTCGATGTCATGACACCCAAACCTATCATATTAATTTGCTTAAACCTTGGAAGAGTCAGAAGGCATTGCTGATTGTGCCCTACCCCCTTTCGCCCCCGCCTGAATCTGAACTGGGACCGTTGGTAGATGAACATTGTGAAGATAGCCCAGCCACCATAGGGGAAACCCTCGACCACATCCAGAAACAACAACTCCAAGATCTTTTACAAACCTATTCAGAGATATTGTCCACCAAACCGGGGCAGAAGGTGTGGAACCCCATCGGTCCCTATCCAAAAAGGTGTGGGAAGCAGTTTGGAAGGAGATTTCACAATTTGACGCTTACCCAATGTCACGGGTTGAAGAACTCCTGGAGAGGCTGGGCGGAGCCACCTGTTTAATAACCTTAAACCTTACTAAGGGATACTGGCAAATTCCCCTAACGCCAACATTCTGGGTGAAGACAGCCTTTCCAATCCCCTTCGGCTTGTATCAATTCGTAACTATGCCTTGGACTCAATGGGGCAGCAGCCACCTTTCAACAGTTAATGGACTGAGTCCTACAACCCCATGCAGAATACGCAGAGGCATATATAGATGACATCGTAATAAATAGCACAACCTGGGAAGACCATCTCTGCCACCTTTCTGAGGTCTTACGAGCCTTGAAGGAAGCGGGCCTCACAGCAAACCCCACCAAGTATAGCTTTGGACAGACCGAGGTCACCTACCTTGGCTTTACCATAGGAGGGGGGCATCTGAGACCACTAATTAGTAAAGTAAAAGCTCTACAAGAATGACCTGCTCCTACAATCAAGAAGCAAGTAAGGCAATTTCTGGGGCTGGCAGGCTACTATTGACAGTTCATACCAGATTTTGCAACTGTGGCAGCCTCCTTAACAGATCTGACAAGAAAAACCCTACCCTAGAAGGTCCAGTGGTCCCGAGATTGTGAGACTGCCTTTGAGGCTTTAAAGGTGTGGCTGACATAAGAACCGGTCTTGGTATATCCTAACTTTCAGGAACCCTTCCTCCTGCATACAGATGCATCTGAGGTGGGGATTGGAGTGGTTTTATCAAAAGTGGCAGCGGGAGAAGAACATCCGGTGCTCTACTTAAGTTGGAAGCTATTTCCCCAAGAGATCAAATTCTCCACCATTGAGAAAGAGGCTTTGGCCGTAAAATGTGCCATAGATGCACTGAGATATTATTTACTTGGAAGCTCTTTTATACTCGTGACGCACCATACCCCATTACGTTGGATTCACCAGATGAAAGAAACCAACACGCAAATAATGTTTAGTACCTGTCACTGCAGCCTTACAAATTCCCGATGAGACATTGGCTGGGGAAGGTGGATACGAACGCTGATTTCTTTTCTCGGCCAGAGGGTGGGAAATACATAGATAGACCCGTGTGGGTCCACTCATAAAGGGAAGGGCATGTGACAGGGTATACTCACTCCACATTGTTCAGGAGAGGCCACACCCCTTTACCTTACTGGGCATGCTCCAGCTGCACTAGTATAAGAGTCACTCAGCTCAGTTGGGGGGAGGCGGGGTGGCTGGAAAGGAAGGAGCTCAGGACAGAGCTCTTGAACAGCCCCTGCAGCAGCAGCAGCAATAGCTGCAGCTGCAGCTGCAGCCGCAGCCCCAGCTTATAAACAAGGTTTACAGAAGCGGTCGACAAAGGCTTCCCCGTCAACCGATCCATGTCTTGACTCGCGCGATGTGCCAACGATCAGCTGAGACGGCACAGTGCTGCAGACATGTTTATTTTAACGAAGCCAGAAATATTTAAATCCAGGCTTCTTTGACTATGTCAGATAGCCTAGTTTACATGCCTCTGTCGGCAGAGGCATGTAGTCTAGACATACTCTTAGTCTCTAAGGGTATGTCTACACTATAGTGTTATTTCAAAATAGTTATTTCAAAATAGCTTATTTTGAAATAATGCGTCTACACACAAAATGCATTTCGAAATAGCATTTTGCTATTTTGAAATAGCGTGTCCACACTGAGTGGACTCTGAATTGCATTTAAAGCTGGCCAGAACCAGTTCTGGCAGGACACTAGGTCAGGACTTATTGTGTAGGGCTGCTGCCTGAGGCTATCTGAGGTCTGTGCTTAAAGGGACCCCCCCAGAAATAAGAACAGCATAATAGTACTGAGGACTTCGTTATTTAATGGCGATTCATCTACACCTCTGTGTTTGCCAGTTCTCAGGTTTCCCTGCTTGCCAGTTCTCAGGTTTCCCTGCTTGCTTGCCTACCTCGCTGAGGGACAGCAAAG
>CM057845.1:65380030-65394539 GCA_030068395.1 Apalone spinifera
AGCTATCCTGCCATAGACGGCTGCATTCCTCTGTCTAGTGTGGAGATCATGGACTTTGGTGGCATCCCCTCCAAACCTGAATAAGGTCCATGATCTCCACCCTGGACCAGGAAGGTGCCCCCCTTCTCCGGGCTCTGGCAGGCTCCTGGGAGCTGGCAGACTGCTCCTGGGGAGTGGAGGAGGGCTGGCTGCCAGTGGCTTGCTGGCTCATGTTTTGGGGCCACTGGGTCGGGGCAGTGACTGCTGGCTCTGGGCTGGCAGACTTGGCACTTGCACAGGCACTGTGGCCAGAGCCTACCCCTTTAAGGGCTCCGGGGAGGGGGGGAAGGGAGATAAGTGTTCTTGGTTGAGGCTGGAGGCCCCCTATTTCGAAATAAGTGTCTACACAGCACTTATTTCGAAATAACTATTTCAAATTTGGCGTTATTCCTCATAAAATGAGGTTTACCAAATTTGAAATAAGCACTCTGCTATTTCGAATTTATTTTGAAATAGCGGTTTGGCTGTGTAGACGCTAGGAAAGTTATTTTGAAATAAGGGCTGTTATTTCGAAATAACTTTGCTGTGTAGACATACGCTAAAGTACTACAGGAGTACTCTTTTTTTTTTTTTTTTTTTTTTTTTTTTTTTAAAGCCACAGGGATTAGTTCTGGGTCTGGTTCTGTTCAGTATCTTCATCAATGATTTAAATAATGGCATAGAGAGCACATTTATAAAGTTTGTGGATGATACCAAGCTGAGAGGAGCTGGAAGTGCTTTGGAACAGTCTTTCTCAAAGTGGGTCTTGGGCCTCTTTTGGTAAAGCTGCTATCGGGCCTTTGAAACTTTGTTTATCTAAATGGTCCATAGCCATGGAGCCCTGCAGCTCCTTTTGGCTCTGGTTTGCTGTTTCCAGTCAAAGGAAACCACAGGAAGTGGTGTGGCCTGGGCTGCCACTTCCCATGGCTCCCCTTGGTTGGAAAAGGTGAACCCCAGCCAATGGGAGCTGTGAGCCTCTCTGGCTTTGGACCTTTTTTAGGTGCCCACTAGTGGCTTTCCCAAGGTCGGCCCGAGGCCCTCTGAGAAACGCTGCTCCAAAATATTTGCAGCTCTTCCTAGCTTCACTGAATGAAGCTATCACCATTACTTTCATCATCATAAAATCTGGTTTTAAGGGCATGCTTTTTCAATTTTCTAAAATTATATTTCAGATACATTTCAAATTGGCTTCTGGAGAACTAGATAGTGGGCAGGATTTGTAAAGGACCAAATAGCCTTTAACCTGTAGATTGCTAGCTAATATCCAGCTAGCTCACTAGTGACAGAAAGGTGTTACTATCTGATGGTGTCTAGTGGCTTCTGTGACATGTGTTTGATGTTTGAGAGTTGACAACTATCCACATCACAAAAAAGCCACTACATTTCACAGTAATTGGTACCTTTGTTGACAGCTTCATAAGATTAAACAGGCAAAGAGACTGAGCTATCCTATAGTTCTGGCTGGTCCCTCCGGGTCAGCGTGAGGAAGCTTTCACTGCTACTGCTCACTCTGCAAGTGCCCTGTGTAGAGGATCCATCACTCTCCATGGCTGTCAGCCAGCACCTTCCACAAGCACTGAACTCATGTGAAATGTGTTTTCTCTCTTAAATCTATTACCTCACATTTCTGAGTCCTGCTTTTCTCCTCAGAATGGTTATATTTACAGAATATAGGAGGAGACAAAAAGATTTTTTCACTTTTAATTTCTATTTTAAACAAGGATTAGCTTATCCATTTCCATGAACTAAAGAAAAATTATTTATCACATTTACTACAGTATATTCTCAAAGGATTTTTAGAAACAACATGAAAAAGTTTACAGAGCTTCTTTATCAGAATGCTTGCTGATTGTTAATTTAGGCAGATACTTTACTGTATCCCCATTCCTAACCCCATTCATGATCATTCCAATTACAAACTGCAACTTTATTGGGAAACGAAGAATACTTCAAAATAATCAACTGATTCAGGTCAGAACAGAAAAGAATGTTCTCATTTTAATATAACACATGTTCATGTTCAGTTTTGACCTCTTTTCATATTTAGTCCCTGATATCTGAGATTATTGAGATTATTATTTTAGATACCTGAGTTTTCAGGTATCTAAAAGGGTGTCATAAGGAGGAAGGAGAAAACTTGTTCATGTTGGCCTCTGAGGATAGAACAAGAAGCAATGGGCTTAAACTGCAGCAAGGGAGGTTTAGGTTGGACATTAGGAAAAAGTTCCTAACTGTCAGAGTAGTCAAACTCTGGAATAAATTGCCCAGGGAGGTTGTGGAATGTCCATCTCTGGAGATATTTAAGAGTAGGTTAGATAAATGTCTATCAGGGATGGTCTAGACAGTATTTGGTCCTGCCATGAGGGCAGGGAACTGGACTCGATGACCTCTTGAGGTCCCTTCCAGTCCTAGTATTCTATAATTCTATGACTGCAATAAATGTACCATATTGTTTTGCGTTTCAGCTCCAGAAAACATCCTATAATACCTTTCCAAATACTGTAGGGCTGTTTTTTCTTTCAGAACTGAAATTAGACTCAGTATAATAGGCACAGGTTCCATGGGTGCTCCATAGCTGGGAAAAAATGTTGAGGGGAGAGCACCCACCTGGCAGCCACCTCTCTCCCTCCACCCAGCTAGTGGCCCCATCCATCCGTGCCTCCGCCTTCCTCTCATTACTTCCCTCCCACTGTGGAACAGATATACTGCAGCAAGCAAGAGGTGCTGGGAGTGAGAGAAGGACACACTCCACAGAAAGAGCAGAGCAGGGCTGGAAAACATGTGAGGATGGAGAGGGATACAGTTAGGAAGAGGCAGGGCAGGAGTTTCGGGAAGGAGTAGAGTGATGGCAGAGCCTGGAGCTGAGAAAGGGGGCTGAGCACTTCTCCCCCGCTCCCCCGTGCTCCCGCACATTAGAAAGTCGGTGCATCTGCTCAGTAGTGACTATAAGATATTTATACTGCTTATACTTTTGTAAAGTCATATGAAATTTTCGGAGACATATTTGTCTTGCTGACATCAGTGAAGAGCCAGTCCTACATATGTACAGCTAGTCCAGGACTGTTCTATTTTGCCTCACATACTGAAAGAATTGCCAACTATGTTCTGAACTGAATATTTTTTTAAATAAGTGATTTAAAACTTTAAGCAGAATCACAGTTTTATTGCACAAACAATATTGAAATACCAATTCTTTAACTATTGTGAGGGTTCTATATTGTAAAAATATAAAATCAGGGCTTGGGGATCTGGGATTCAGCCCTGCTCAGGGCTCCAGGCTCAGCCCCTCTCGGGGTGTGGGACATGGGGCCTCAGTCTGGCCTGGGGCTTCTGTCTCCCTCAGGGTTCCCAGAATGAGGCTTCAGTCCCCTTTGGGACACAAGTCTCTGGGCTTCAACCCTGTATGTGGCTCAGGGCTCCAGACTTATCGCTACTCGGCAAGGTCAAGCTGCTGGCTGGGCTCCTCCAGTATTTCTCCCCCCTTCCCTGCCACCTAAAAATAAGTAAATAAAAACTGAAAATTCAATTTATAATGTATTGAGATTATAGCGAGGAAATAAATAAGTAACAAATGTCGTTTTTACAAAGTCACTTATGGTCCATGCACAATAGTGATAAAAACTGCACTTTGATATTTAGCTGTATGAGAGAGTTAAAAGTTAACTCTGCTGCAGATTCATTGGGTCAGCCTTGCATTACTTGTTTTTCTCCACAGCTACAGATATCTTGAAAATTCCTGAATGTCTTACTTGACTTGCAGTTTAGTTGTAGTCATGATGGTTCTAGGACATTACAGAGACAAGGTGGGTGAGAAGTTCAGTAAAAGAGAATACCTCACCCACCTTGTATTCCTGACTCGATTGTCAAGCTGTTCCATTCTTGTGCATTAGTTTATCTGCATTTACAACATAGTGTTTTTTTCTTCATCTCTTAGGTCTTCATCTCCTATGTATAACTTCTCCAGTGCCATAACACATTGGTAAACTTATTAATGTTTACCAATTTTAGCTGCCAGGATTTCAACTGCCCAGTGCCAAATTTATTCACAAGCTAAGTGAGTTATAATTTAGGGCCTCAGATTATGAGGGGCCTCTAAATACAACACAATTATTAGTTTTTGGTTGCATCCTCACCTATATACAAGTATATATGCAAATATAAAACTTTATTATTTCTATTTTTATTGTCCTTTCTGATAGAATAATACACATTTTGGGGTATTTTGATTATGGGGCCTCTTAAACGTGACATAGCTTAAGACAGGGGTGGGCAATACTTTTTTGCTGGGGGTCACTTCAAAAATTTCTGAAGTGGCCCCAGGTCACTGCGGAAGGAACACGGTCTTAAGCGGAAAGTGTGGGGCTGGGATATTTCCAGGTTCCCCACCCCCAGACCAGTGCCTTCCCCCGCCACACTCCCCATAGGTGCCCATGCCTCTGGCTGGGAGGAGACATCCAGGCCGCAGGGCAGAGTGGAGGAAACTTAATGTGCTCCCCCCCGCCCCCAGGCCCTGATTGGACTGGGGGCGGAGGAGAGTGTGAAGCCTCCTCCTACCATGCCAGGAGTGTCTGGCACTTCCAAGCACTGCGTGCTCCTATCATGGTGGAGGAAACTTCGTGCGCTTCCTCCTCCCTCAGCCCCTAATTGACCAGGCCGTGGGGGAGCGGCAGGGCCTCCATGGGCCGGATCCACCTGCTTGGTGGGCTGCATCTTGCCTCCGGAAGCCCTTTTGCCCACCCCTGGCTCAGGGCTTCAGCCTATCTTAACCCAGTCCTGGCTGTAGCAAGGTGGTCATGTTCTATAATCTGTACTCATATGTCAGAGTTGCATTTAACAACTGCTATGCCCTGAAGTCAGTATGTCTCAATCCTTTAGTAAAGGACTAACAACAACCATTGCTTGGGGCTGGGTGGGGAAGCGCTGGCCCTGATGCTGCTGTGGGCCTACGTCCTGTGCCCCCCGGTGGGCCCGCGGATCCTGGGACGGCACCCTGCACTGCACTTTGAGCTCAGTGCCTGCGACAGGCAAGAGCTCAAGGAGGCTCTGAAAGGTGCCATCAAATTTCAAACGGTATCCTTTTCTCAAGAGGAGCAAAATATAACAGCCTGGGCAGAATTTGGGAATTATATTCAAAAAGGGTATTTTGCAAGCTCTAGAATTTCTCATGTTCTTATTATCTTTTCTTGGTTGGTTCTTCCCATTAAAACTTCAGAACAGCATCAAATCTACCATATGCATCAGACACGGCATTTTCAATGGATGGAACCCTTATATATTAAATAAATGCATACCTATATACATATTCTAGAGATGCTACTATTTTAAACTGGTAATAATTATCACAGAGATACAGCATTTTAGATCTAAAAGGGTGATTCTTTATATATTTTGAAACCTGATTACAATACAAATCAATTTACAGTAAAAACTCTGTTTATTGGGCACATAAATAAACACAAAGCTCAATTAAGTGTCATTTCTGATATCTCCCATTCCCCTCATCCCCCCATCACACCAGATTACAGAGTTTTATTGTAATACAGGTTGAACCTTCCTTGTCCTGCACCCTTGGGACCTGATCCGTCCTGAATCAGGGAATTTGCCAGACCAGGAGAGGTCAATGCCAGCCCCTCTGCTGCCGCTACAGCAGAGGAGCTAGCATTGATGGATTGAGGATGAGGGAGGATGCTTGGAGGAAGAGACAGAGTGGCTGTGTAGCCAACAGTGATGCCTCTTAGCCATGGGGCTCTGTGGTGAGCCGCAGCTGCTGGCCATGGGGCTGGACTCCCA
Organism: Apalone spinifera; assembly: GCA_030068395.1. Classification (NCBI taxonomy): domain Eukaryota; kingdom Metazoa; phylum Chordata; order Testudines; family Trionychidae; genus Apalone; species Apalone spinifera. The sequence goes on from CM057845.1 coordinate 65,385,839, forward strand.
ACCACTAGCCACAGGCCCCAGCCACAGAATTCCACTTCTGTTCTTCAACTACCCCAACTCTTCTCTTGAGCATTCCCTGTCCCGGCTTTTTCCTGACCTCCAAGCTTGCCTGCCACAAATCAGTTATTTGCAGCACTCCAGCAGCCCTAGGAAGGTGGGGTAGAAGTTTCTGAGCACCGGGCTCCCAGCTTTTCCCTATGAGTGTTTCAGCCCCAGAGTAGCCACATATGCCAGACTATTGATGTTGCTCGATGAGGAAAGTCTGGATTATAGAGGTTCAACTTGTACCAGTTAACTTCTGCCTTCAAGTGCGGAGAGAATGTGGCTTTCAGGTGTTACAGGACTGTGAGATCCCAGCCTTGCTGAAGCCAATAGCAAAAATTCCTTGAACTTCACGGGGCCACAATACCAGCTTAAAATTTAATAAGCACATGCTGATCAAAATTATAATGGATTGTTTCCTTCACAGAAAATATATCACACGACTTCTTGTAGAAACATTGTTGTAAATATACCTTTTAACACAATATAAACAACTTCTTACAAATGTGATATTCTTATTAATGCAAATTAATAGGAACAGGCACACAGTTGTATTCCTTCTGCTTCAAACAAAGTTAGTGCTAAAAGCATACTCACATAAAAAGTCTACTCTATACTTACTCTTGTGTTGTTTCTTTCAGCCTTCAGTTCTGAAATCTCTTCTTCTTTTTCAAGCAATTGCTCCCTACATGCATTTAACTCTTTTGTCAGTGCAGCAAATTCCTATAAAAAAGGAAACAAATATAAAGATGATTGTAAATGTTCACTTTGAAGCATATACTCAAAATGAATGTGCATGATAGTATTTAGGATTTAATATTTAAACACTTTTTAAAAGTACAGAAAGGCAGCAGTATGAAGTTAGAACAGCATATTATTTCCTATAAAATATGCACTAAAAGTACCACAAAGACAGCTTTTCTACAGAAACCCTGGACATGGCTAATGAAATGCACCTACTCCATACAGAGACACACATTTAAAATCACAATTGCCAATCAATGAAGCTGGCAGTATGTTTTTACCTTCAAACCAGAAATTACTAACTAAAACAGGGGTGCTGGAACAATTTTTATTGTGTGGGTGCTGAGAGCTACTGACCAAACTGTGAACCCCTTTATATAATGAAAACCAAGTCAGGAGATGCTGCAGAAACCCCTGTAGCCCTAATTCCAGCATCTGTGAACTAAAACAAACTCTAGCACTCTTATGGCTAAAAAGAACCCCTAGATTACCTAGTCTGATGTCCTGTATACGCTCCCCCCCACACGCATATTAAACTAACATCTATTTTACTCTCACAATCTTATATCACACTCAACACCCTTCTTCTGATAGTAAACAGACTTGGCCCAATAAAGGGAATTTCAATGACAAGAGCCCCACAGAAAACATTAGGTTGACAGGCCCCTCTCAACAAAATGGAGGGATGCAACTCTCACATTCCTCAACTGATCCCTTTGGTGATGTCACACATATCAGGCCATTAGGTTGTACAGCTCTGAACCCTAAGGGTAGTCATATTGACTTTGGCCATTAGGCCATACATCCCTGAACTCAAAGGGCAATACTGACACTGATCCATGACCCATACTACTGTCAGCCTAAGAACCATCTGGTAGACTGTAACTACAGGGTATCCTGATCCCAGTCTTCCCCAAAGAAGGATGGGGCATGGATCAGAAGCCTTTCATATAATGCCATTTGTAAAAAAAATCTCAAAGAGTAACAGCCTAATAGAGGACTCTCCAGTTGTCAATGACACAAAAGTCCAATAGGACTCTCTGGGATTGACCATTAGTCTGTTATTCCAAATTCTTGAAACCATGAATAAAATCCTGGCCCTACTGAAGTCAATGGGAGTTTTGTGATGTTGACTTCAGTAAGGCCAGGATTTCACCCACATGCTTTATTTTGCAGAAGATATTACACACAGTGGTTGTGTTTATCTGGTACATTGGAAGTTGATTAATGCCTCCATCATCTGAAATATGTAATTCTCTCACAAAAACATCATATCTGGAGAGCAGCACGGCTATTATTAAAATGAAGATTTTATTTTTTTTAAATAAAAAATAATATTGTTTTTAAAATGAATTTATAACAACCGTCACCATTTCCTGAAAGGTTCCAGAAGCTGCCAAATTGACCTAAAGTCATTCTTAATTACTCAAAAGAAGAAGCAGAAGATTGGAAGAAGACACATCCATCTGGTCTAGCTGATTTGCTTCCAACTTTAAGTAGAAACCAAATAAAATTAAAGTGAAAACTTGGCCATGAACAAGCTCAGAAGGGTCTTTGTTTTATTTCAAAGGTACCTACTTTAACTCGAACCATAATGGCTTTAACTCGAACCATAATGGCAAGGCTTAAACTAGCACTGAAAGGGTGGTCCATTATATTTTAATTGCATGTTTAAGTAGCTCACTGCTACCAGAATTCAGAAAGCACATTTGCAACAAATTTCAAATGCTCTTAGTCAAGCTTTATATAAAGATTACCTTTATTTTAAATATTAACTTGTTTAAAGTTTGTTTTTAACCCCAAACATAGATTTATGCTGCTGAGGTTAAAGGAAAATACAAATTTGATATTCTCAACAAATTTCAGTTTAGAAAATAGTATTTGATCAAAGTAATTGCTTTAATGATGTCCTGTGAAATAATTCTATTTTCCTTTCCTCTCATATGCAAGTTCTCAAGCTCTCTGCTCTGCCACAAAAAACAAGTTATAACTTCAAAAGGAACTTAATGTGGGTTGAAAAAAACCTAAACAAAAAAAACCCATCAAGGAAATCCTAATTTTGCTCTAAAAAAGTGATTGTTGTGATTACTGCCACTAATTGGCTGAGAATTGCACACACAGGCTATGCTAAACTTCTGCATTTTCCTTGCCCATTCTCTTTGATCCCTCCCTTCTTGTTTGTGTCATCTATATGTTACAACTCGTCTTTTAGGCTTTGTCTACACTGGCAACTGAATGACAACATTTTTGTCCTTCAGAGGAGTTAGCCTCCCTTCCCCAAGATGAGAGTTTTGCAGTGGCAAGTGCCAGTGTGAACAGTGCATTGTCAGCAGACAACAACGTAAATGCTACTGGTTAGGGTGGAAGATTTATATAGGCAAAAGAGACAACAAACTGAAGCTACATTGCCCAATAGGTCAGTGTCCCTAAAAGATGTGCAATACAGACAAAGCCTTACACTGTAAGTCCCTAGGCCCAGTTGGTAGAGATTAACGTTTACGATATGTTTGAAAAGTTTAGCACAATGGGAAACCAACCTAGCTACAGCCTCTCAACATGATATTAATGCAGGTAAAATTAGTTCCATTTCCTGGCCTCCATCATTGTGTTCAACTGGAAGCGCTCACAAAAAGGTAAAAAATATAAAGAAAATCATTTTAACAATAACAGATATCTAAATACTACAGACATTAACTGGCACCTTCATTTTATTGCAATATAGTAATTGCCAGTAATCAAACAGAATATGTAGCTGTATAGGATACTTCTGAAGGCAATCAATACTCTGCGTGTGGTATGACAGAGATATAAAATGATTCTTGGTTTTAGTAGGCATATGTCTCAGAAGTAATATTATTTTAACACTTTTTGTGTTTAATTAAATTATCATGTTGTAGTCTCTTTTGTTCTTTAAATTGATCAGTCCATGCTGAGATAAATGACCCCTAGTAATGCTGCTACTATTGCTGCTGTGTAGCTATATCAGCACAGTATGCAACAGGGAGCGGCTATTTTTAAAGCAAAGAGGAACAAAGGAATGCAGTGGAATTAACCACAAAAATAAAGTAAAAACAAAACATTTCACCCATTGCAATTTCTATGGTCTTCCAATATTTCTCTAGTGAAACAATAGAAACCATATTACGAGGCACCCAGTGAATTCTTCAGCTTTGTAACTCGGATGAGATGATATGGAATAAAGTTAATTTCAAACACTATTCAAACACATTTTTCTATAGATTATGTTTCTTGAACTTTGTCTCCTTTTCTGTTCTGATTTCAGAAGTTTAATTCTTTTGGCAGATTTTGATGCTATCTTGTTCATCAAAAGGTTATCTGTTAGACTTACACTCCTAAGTCATTTTTGAAAATGGAATTTAAACACAATTAGCTATGATTTTTTTTAAAAAATTGACCCACACTGCTTAAACATTTTATACCTTTTTCTATGCAGCTTATTGTAGGTTTGATATATTATCGGACAATGACAATCTGACTAGAACTCTTAGACACAGGAAAAAGATAAAAGACAAAAACATCACATCTTCAGTGGATGAACTCTCTTCACAAAGCAATCCTTCTATATCTGACCGATCAGTCCTGATCCTCAAAGGAAATCTTCACATTTTCAAAAGATGAGCTGGGAGATTAATTTCAGAATTGTGCCGGACACTAAAAAGCATGAAAAACTTAAAAAACAACAAATAGACTAGTAGCACCTTAAAGACTAACAAAACATGTAGATTGTGTCATGAGCTTTCATGGGCAAAACCCACTTTTTCAGATCACAGGAGTATTAGAAGTCCAGATCCAAGAATAAATAAGCGAAGGGGGGAGGGGAAAGAGAAAAAAAGAGAGATAGAGACAGTGAGTAGATGTTTCAAATAGTTACAACAGGCTGATAAGAACAATTAGCACCTCCATTGTTTGGTTGTTAGGTTAAGTCATAGGACGTGAACAATAATGTGCAAGCCAGCTGATGTCCTTGTTCATACCATTTGCATAAAAAAATTAAACTTGTAAATGAAGTTCTGTTCCAATCCTTCTCTGTGTATTTGGCTTGTGGAATTGGTCTGAAAAAGAACAGTGACTTGGAGATCCATTAATGAGCGTCCAGAGAGATTAAAGTGTTCTCCAACAGGTTTTTGTGTGTTGCCTTTTCAGATAGTTGATTTGTGTCCATTAATTCTTTCCTGTAGAGATTGTCCAGTCTGGCCAATATACATGACAGTGGGGGCACTGCTGGCATAGATCACATTAGTGGGTGGGCGGGGCTGATTACAGGGGTGGGTTCCTAGAGCCTATGGTGCCAACTCTGCCCACACATCTACACAAGTGATTTAATCACTGAACCCAACCATATCAGCCACCAAATCAGAGGCTCATTTAACTGCACATCCACTGATGTGATCTATATATTTTGGGTACTCATGTAACAGTGGATGAGACGTTTCTAACTATATTCTAATGTGAGATTTCTCTATTTCAGCTATAAATGTTAAGCTTTCAAAAATCATGAAACAGCTGTGAAAAGTAATGTTTTAGCATATTTCCTTTTTTCATCTTCCAATTCCTAGATAGTCATAAACAAGTATGTCAAGTGATTGCCACCCAACAGTGAAAGTAATTTAAAATTTCTTGAAGGTATAGTACTACTGCAACCCAGGTCTCTTCCAGGTTTTTAAATAGCTTCCTGCTGGCTTTTGCACCCACTTACTTTCACCTCTGTTGCCACCTAAAATCTTCTATTTACTGCTGACTTGGGAACTGTACTATGGTAAAGACAATTCAGCTTTATTAATGACCAGTTGTAAGCTCTTTTTGTTTGTAACTTAAATTCTTTGGGCTGTTGGTATATATTTGGATGCAGGGAAGGGTATCAGATGATGTCTAGGATTACACATTTCACCTGATGACTTAGGATGGTTCATATTGATTTGCCACACTAAGGCAGAGATACAATCTAATAACAGACTTTTTTCCTTCAGATTCAATGTCTATATGTATTAGGAGTTTGATATAGACTTATTGGGTCATCTGTTCATCACTGTACCAAACACAAGATTGGTCCCTGCACTGTCTTTGGTGCTCTGGCTGTCCAGTTTTGAATAATTATGCAACGGAATTTCCACTACTTCATTTGCAAGAGTATCCTATAATTTTACAGAATTTACCCATAGGACATTTTCTTTCATCAGCGTAAGTTTTCCATTGCTTAATTTAAAGTCATTACCCTCAGTTACAGGTCAAGGGATCATCACGCTATCTTACATTTCATCATTAAAAGCCGCAGACTATATTTTTAGCACTTAGTTTTCATTCGGTCAAGATATCTGTATACAGCTTTCTCAATCTCTTCCAGGAGTCGATATCTTCAACCCCCTAAATTATTTTGGTTTTGCTATTCTCTGAATTTCTTCCATGTTATTTCTTGTGCTGATATTTACAAATGCACTTAACTCTTTGTATGTTAAGAGTTAAAAATTCAATAACCAAATTTCCTTTTTCTATAAAATAGTAAACTCAGTTGTCACGAGTTTTGACTTCTCTGAATTAAATGGTGACAAATATTTTCTTCTTGAAATTTACATAGACTTCTACAGAGAATGTCTCAGTAACAGTGGATTTGCTCTTGGTCTTCGCAATCAATTTTTTTATCATATATTTGGTTTTTCAGTGGCAACTTAACAACAAAGCTAAAATTTCACAACAAGCTACTTGTGAATTCATGTTTCAGAAATGTGGAAATTCTTTTAAACAGTATAATTTAAGTCTGGGGTGTCACCTGAGTTACTCACAATGTAAAAATCTACAGAGTATGAATGCACAAGCTAAAAGTAAAGCAACACACACTTTTGTTTTTCCCAGTTATGTAATAACATGTGATACCAATGACCTCTGCTCTTGCATTTGCCTCCTAGATGTACAGGAACCAAAAGAATACTGTCATCTAAAATTCCTGTTTGTAGCAGAAATGTTGCATGGTCAATTTTAGTTTAGGACCCCGGAAGGTAGAATCTGCTGCATAACAAACACAATTTGACAATCACAACTGCACTCTTAATGTTGACACAGAATTTGTTGGGCTATGAAGCCAATTAAAGAACAAAACAGGTTTAAAACTGTATGGAAATTACTCAGCTGTTTGCACATATTTTTATAATATGAAAAAAACTAATAAAGAAAAATTGCTAATGACATGAAAGGTAAGAACTGCAATTAGTTTGAAGTCTGAAAAAACAGTGCAGGTTGTTAGATTAGTCTATTTACACTGTTCTCCCCTCCACACTCAAATGAGATATAATAGACACACTGTGACTAAAAAATAGTCAAACCAAAATGTGAGATTTTCACTTGTATTTGCATATCATTAAAGAGCTGTCAGATTTTTTTATACTTCTGAACTCAGGATTAAATATACCAAGGCCAGCCCAGCAGGTGTTCCTCTAATCTGTTCTTAAAAACCTCCAGTGATGAACATACTACAGTCTCACTAGAGAATTTGTTCTGGTGCTTAACTAGCTTCGTAATTAGAAAGTTTCTGCTAATAGTCAACTGAAATCTCCCTGACTGCAAATGGAGCCAATTACTTCTTGTCTTTTCTTCAGTGAAAATGGAGAACTGGTCATTTTTACAACAGTCTTAACATACTTGAAGACACTGATCATGTCTCCTCTCAGTCTTGTCTTCTTTAGATAGAATACATTATTTCTTTCGACCTTAGGTCATGTGTTTGAAACCTCATCACTTTTCTTGCTCTCCTCCAAACTTTCTCCAATTTGTCCACATCATACTTAAAGTGTAGTACTCCAGTGGAGGCCTCACCAAAACTAAATCTCTGTTGTAGATCGCCTCTACTAGCTGGGCTAGGGACTACTCTATTTGCTTAGCATATACATTAAAAAATGCACCTGGCCTATTTGCACCTTTAGTTTCTAGATTCTAGTGCTGGAAACACCTGTACCATTTAACTCCAGTCTTGTGGTACATCCAGCCAGCTCCCACCTGCCCCCTGACCATCATACTACTACCTATGATACAGTTGGCTTGGCGGGAGCCAGTATGTGCGGGAAGCCGAGTTGAAAGCCAGCCCCCCACACATACTGGCTGCCGCCTGCCCTCTTCCAAAGCCCCCTCTACCACGCTGCTACCTCAATAGCAGTATGGTGGGGCAGGTGGCTCCACGGGAGCCAACTCCCATTTGCATCCCCTGCCATGATTCTGCCTTTGAAAGAGTACTTCTTCATGCAACACAAAGTCAGCCTGTGGAATTGTTGTCAAGAAACGTTGAGAAGGTCAAAACTATAACAGGGCTAAAAAATTACTAGATGAGTTCATGAAGGATAGATACATGAATGGCTATTAGCCTAGATAGCCATGGAGGCAACCCTGTACTCAGAGGCAACACGTGAGGGTCACATGCTCCCCCAAATGATTCGTCCAACCAACCCAGGCTGTTGCAGAGCCCAGGGTGGCCCAGGTGACAAGCAGGGGGCCTGGTGCTGGCAGTGGGATCAGGCTCATCCCTATGCTCACCAATGGTGGGGGGAAGAGGAGTGGCCTGGCCCCAGCCTGCTCCACTTCCCTGCCTCCAGCCTCATTGCTTGAGGAAGGGGACTTGGGAAAGGGGTGGAACCAACCACATACTCACTGGTGGTGGGAAGGGGAGTGACACAGCTGGAAGTAGGTAGGCGCTGAGTTACTCTGTTTCCCACTGCCACTGCCAGTGAATGTGGAGGCTGACCTCTGGTATTGGCAGCATGCCCCTTACTAGTTCACAGGTCACATCACTTGGGGGAGGAGGTTTGGGGGAGGAGGTGGAGCGGGGAAAGAGACTTGGGGGATGGGATGGTGTGGGGGCAGGAAGAGGTGGGGCTATCCCCAGGTTAGGGGTGAGGAGGAGTCATGTGGGGGT
>CM057845.1:65394639-65412023 GCA_030068395.1 Apalone spinifera
GTACCCTGACTGACAAATGTTCGGAGTGGATGACAGGGTAGGGATCATGACTCAATGATAATCTGTTCTCTTCATTCCCACAGAAGCCTCTGGTGTTATCTAGTGTTGGAAGACAGAATACTGGGCTAGATAGACCAATGGTCTGAACCAATATGGCTGTTCTTATGAGACAACTCAGGGATTTTCGGCTTGTGGCATAAATCTATTTTATACAACTGAAATATATTGTGAAAATCTCTAAGAAGCACACACCATTCTTTACTGATCCAGATATTAGTTTTGAACATGTAACCTTGCCTTATAGAACACATGGCACACACACAGAATTACCCATGTGAGTTTCTCTTTTCCTAACAAGCTTTCAAAGTGATTATCAGTGAAATAAAAAAATTAAGTAACTTTGATTATTGACTTCTTTTCTTTAAAATGGCAATGCTCAACTCTTAACAAATGGCTGGTGGTCAGAACCTATTCTTATCTGAACTATTTGTTAGAGCGCAAGTTCAGATAAAATCATATTCTGAAATGTAAAATAAGAATCAGAAATTAACTGGAAATCTTGAAGGAAAATGTTGGGTTTTTCTTCCTTTATGTGAAACTTGAGCCATCTGAGCCTTTGTTAAAATGCAGTGTGCTGAATATATTGACAGACTCAGCAAATGTTGTATGCAAAACAGGTAAGTCATAGATTTGCTGGCATTTAGGTATTTTCTTGGCAGTACAAGACAATTTTCCACATCTCTGACAGTGTAAAGTAGGAAGTATGTTCAACAAGATAACCCTGCATGTTAATTAAAAATACTGAAGTTGGATGTCGAGTTTGAAAGAAATTTGACATAACAAAACAAAATAAAAATGTTAACTAATCCATGTTATTATTTAGGCTATGTCTACACTGCAGAGCTTTTCTGGGATACCAGAGATATCCCGGAAAAGTTCTTCTGCGTCCAAGAAATGCTTCTGCTTTTCCAAAAAAAATTTCAGAGAAGCAGATTCATTTTTTGGCATCCCTATAAACATTGTTCTGTGAGTAAGAAGGGATGTACCAAAAGAGAGGTTTTTCCCTGACATTTGGCTCCGAGTAGACAGGCCAAATGTCAGAAAAGCCTCTTTCAGAAGAAAAGTGGAAAAAGATATACAAATTATGGTTCACAATTTGAGTATCTTTTTCTGACTTTTCTTGGTAGTGTAGACATAGCTTTAGTGTTTTTCCACAAAAATATAAAAGTGTTTAATTCTGTGCAAAACTTTTAATATATTTATAGTGTTATAGAAAAATGCACAGGCTGCAATGAAAAGTGATATTTTTCATGTATCATGGAAGCTAGAGAGGATTTAAATTTCACTTCCATATGCAGCCAAAATATTTGCGATGGATTTATACTGCATTGTGCTCCTGCTCTGAGTGCTGTGTAGTGAACCAGCCCTTCGTCTGCATTTCTTTTCTTCCCACACTGTCTCTGGCTGGGCTGTTACCCCACAAAGTTCAATACCCTCCACTCCAGGGTGCTAGCTGGAAGGAGCCATGCCCTGTGCGTGCCAAGGCCCCACACAGCATGGGCATGGGGAAGCCACTCCATCTCCCAGCTAAGCTCTGGAGTGATGGTGATGGTGGGGGGTAATTTTCAACCTGTTCCTGCCTCAGACCACAAGGCCATAAAGATAAGAAGGCAAATAGAAAGAATTCAAATAGTTGGTATTTCTTTTTAACGGGCGCTCAGTCAACTTAATGTTAATTTGTAAATTTGTACAGGTTGTACCTCTGAAAACCAGCACTCTCTTGTCCAGCCACATCTGGACCCTGGATGTCCTAGGCCAAAGAGCCCAGGAGTCTAATAGCACAAGGGCCAGCCAGGGCTGAGGACAGCATGGCTAGCAGCCCAGGACCAGGCCAGAGCCAGAGCCCCATGGCAGCTTTTGGCAGCCAGTGGCAATGCAGAACCAGATCCAGAGTCCCTGTCAGCCCATGGCAACACAGAGGCTGGAGTCTCTGGCAGCCTGTGGCAGCACAGAGCTAGGGTTGGAGCCCCAGCCAGCAAGTGGGGCTGGGGCCAGAGTCAGAGCCCATGGCAGCATGGCTTGGGGGTTGGAGCCCCACAGCAGCGCGGGATGGTACTGGACCCGCACAGCAGCAGCCCCTAACAGCCCGTAGCAGTGCAGGACCAGGGCAGGAGCCTGCAGCAACCTAGTAGCCACCCAGCAGTGCTGATTAGGCAGTGGGCTTGAGGCCAGTGGCAGGGCACTTCCCCCGATCCAGCAAATTCATTCATTTGGGACCAGTCTGGTTCAAAAGGTGTTGGACTAGGGTGGGTCCTACATATACTTCATAGTTCTGACTGATTAGAATTCAGTTGAATACAAGTAATTTAAACAGGTGTTCCATATTCAGGATAGGGAAATATGTTCACCCTAAATACAATGTAGACCCATTTTACAAAAGGTCAAAGGAACATAAAGTAGATTTAATCACAGTGGTCAGTTTCAAATCACATCTAAGTTTGGATTCAATTTTATAATCTCTTTAACTCGCAAAGTTTTGTAGGGAGATTTTGGCAAGAATCATCTCAGTTTATTTGGTCTGAAATTTTGGTTATATGAAAAATGGAAAATATGCCATCTCTATTTTAGACCTAATTCAGAAGTAACAAATAAAGATTTGAAACCAGAGTTTTGCCGTGATACATAGCTAGCTCAATCTATTACATGCCACTTGCATGGAGAATTTCCTGCAATGTTCCATAAATGGCTTCCAAGAGTTATCCTTTTCACAACAAAGATGATTTAGTCACCCTCTGCTCCTCAGGATTTTACTTCTCAAGTTGCTTTGTCACTGGTACTAAATTATGTAAACAACATTATTTTGGTCTTGAGTCATCTTCAACTTGATTTTACAGTTGCATTGAGTTTGACTTAATCAATGCTTTAAAATGTGAATACAGGGTTATTTTTTGGTTGAGTTACTCATATCCTATTTTTATACAGATGTTAAACATACTTCAGACTATGAAGGCATTACCTCTGTAGGTCTAGGTATTTATTGCCCTGAAGAATACCCAGCATGTGGAAAGCATGATTAAATGTGACACAGAGAGTTCATGAATCCACCAAGGAAAATAGAGTCTGAGGATTTCTGTTATACAATACATAAAAATAATTCAGTAAAATGATGTAACTGTGACCCCACAGTTACAGTATTATTATTCTGAGAAATGCAAAAAAGGAAAGATACAGATGTTCACCTTTTAAAAACCACACATTCAACATTCTATAGCAGAAGCCTTCTATAGTAAGATGTTAGCAAGGAGATTGATGAAGTCTACAAAGAATGTATCTGGAAGATAATCTCAGTGGCTAAGGTGGCAAAAATGCTGAAAACAATGGGTTGCAAGCAGAGGATCAGTGAGGAAACTGTGACTCTAACCTATCTACAAACACAAAATATTGCTAGTAAATGAATTCAGCACAGATCTGGATGTGTGGAGATATACAAAAGAGTTCCCTGAAACAGAGCAATTTTTTTTCTTTAATTACATGATGAATCAACAGCAAGACTTGCAAATATGTGCAATATTGTTTTCTGTAGGAAAAAAATGAGTGCGGGTATAATACAGGACGCTGTTTATTTACAAGACAACAACAGTGCAGAAGACAGTGGAACTGGCAATATATATTTGACCAATATCAGGGAGAACCTCTCATAGATTTTAGATGTGTATAATTTGGATTAGTTTTGGTGGCACAGGGACTGGCTTTCTATTAAAGCAGTTATTTCAGCACTGGAATAATTTAATTGCTTTGGTAAAATAAAACACAACATGTGATCTCCACACCCCCAACATTATTTTTTTTAAATCAGAGAATAAAACCTTTAAAAATTGACATCCTTTTTGTATAATCCAAAAGATGAAAAACACATCATCTATGGCCCAATATAGGGAAACATAATGTTCCCTGGATTTGATTCCTGTCCCTCAGTGTCCCTTTAACACTGCTTAAGATTCTTCAAAAACCTCCTCTAACGCAGAGATTGATAACCCAATTTATCAACATGTTTTCTGCATGCAGAAAGGTCGGTGCACTGTTGACTTCTGAAACACCTGAATTCATTAATAGCTTTTCAATTGTTGTTGTAGGGTTTGGACTCTTCTTTGCTTTTAAAATGCCATCAGCTTCTGGTATCATATTGACAAACGGATGAAAACTAAAGAAGCTTCCTACTGTAGTCTTTGGGTCTAACACAATGGCATTCTAATTACTACAAGAACAACAATATATATATTTATACTTAGCCATAAAAGGAGATTTTTCTGTGTTGGACATGTATACTCAAGCCTGTGTTCTTTTGTGAGTCAAAGTATGGAGCGATTACAATGTTACCTGGGATATCATTTTTAAAACAGGAAATAATACTATGCAGAATGAGTGAAATTCAAACAAGTGTGAAGGGGGAACACAGAAGGCCCTCCACAATTATGAAGGCCCTGCTTAGTTTAGGAAAATCTTCACAAAAGCCAGCACACAAGTGAGTACCTGGGATTAGTATGGGGAGAGTGCACACCAGTGGTTCCCATGGCTATGATCACTTTTAGCCCACAGGCTAGTACAGCAGGGAAGTTCAAAGGAGATGGGATCAGTACTGCAGCCTCACACTTAGATTATGGATTGAGGTAGGTTTTGCCACCCCAGTGCTCCCTTCCTGTACACATACACTTTACCATATAAAGCCCAATTTCTCAAGATTTATGCAGATAAAGTGAATTTCACCCTGAGAGCATCTGGTTTTCAAACTTCTTATTTAATTTACATCCTCTGTGGCCAGGTTATTAAGGAACAGTATTTTTTTCAAACACTTCTTAAACAGATCTGACTTTCTATTCACTGGGGAGCATCGGAACACATGCCCACTATCCTTTGAGTCAATACAATGCATTTTATTACGCTTTAGCTAGACAGCAAAATTTCATTCTAAATACTGAAGTTATCTTTGTTACTGCAACCTCCCCAGTACTATAAAACTTTTTTCATCTGTAACCCAATAATTCTCATCTGTAATCCATTACAAACAAATGGAAGATTTTCTTGAAATGTGTTGTGATCTTTTTTAAACAATACTGTTTCAGGGATAGACGTACTATATGTAAATTTCAGCTAAACACATCTTTATGAGATCATGAGCTAAGCACTACAATTTCCAGCTAAACACCTCTTTTTATGAGTTCATAGCTCAGCTGTCAGAAGTAATGAGTTTTTACTTATGACAGCTGAACTATAAACTCATAAAAAGAGATGGTTATAATGAGAATGCTAATATGAGGTATATTAGCTGGAGAAAGCTTCAACAATATTAAAAATGGACATGTTTGTCGCATTTTTTAACAACAGGCCCTTAATGGAAAATTACTAAAAGATTTATCCCAACTGCTGTCTCTATAATTTTGCGCACTTGCCTTAATTTTTAAATAATCTCATTTCTAGGCAATACATCAAATGTTAGATATCCACCATTAATCACAACCAATACATTCTGAAGCATAATGTCCTTTAAATGAGCACTTGTTTTATTAAAACTAATAGACATTGCACATTCATATTGATAAGAGAGAGAAAGGAATGGAGAAATTGGGCAAGATATAATGGGCCTCATGTTCATAACTTGTTTCTAAAATCTTTTAAGTTCCCTGAGAATCACGTATTAAAAAGTAGACTAAATCTACTAAAAAGAAACATTTGCAGATTATGATAACAAATGTAAGGACACAAGACACAAAAGCTTAAACAAATTTCCTAAAACACAAGGCAGTAAGACACTATAAATTTAATGTTGCTTATTTGTCATCATTAATGTCAAGTTATAAAGCTTAAGCCTTCAAAGGAGGTGACAGCTTCCATCCTCAAGAACGTAAATGTTAAAGGTTTTAAAAACAACCTACACATTTTATTTCTTTTTGGATGATTATGACCTGGCAATTCCAATTATAACAAACAAAAGTTCTCCTTTGCAATTCATTTAATTAAATGCAAATAAGTTTGCTTTTTTTAAATGAACATTCTGAAGATTGCAAATTGTCTTGTGTTACATTTGTTCATGTTAACCAGGGTTGATTGAATTTTAGATAGTTCTATATAGAATACCATAATTATCTTTCATGTACATAATGCAGGACTACTATAATAACTATTAACAGCAACATCATTCAGTCCTTAAGAACTTACAAGGTAAGTATAATTACTCAATTGTACAGACTGGAAGATTGAGGCAGAAATGTGTAAAAATAAAATGAAATAATAAGTTAAATGCCACTAGCATCAGTATTGAAATGATAAAAACATCAATCTTGTTAACATTTACAAATGCAATACAGGAGAACATTTTGTAACTCAAAATTCAGGAAATTTTGAAGTACACATAATATAATAGATGCTGTATGACATGTGTTTCAGTGATTTATAATATTTCATAATTTTCTAGTAAACACAGCACACTATACTTTGCAGAAATATTGATAACTGAAGCCATTACAGTGTGCTGTTGAGAAATGAGGTTAAACTGATTGTGACTGAGAATTCTACACTTTCACTTTTGGTCATTCATTCAAGTGAGGAAGTAAAAGACCTATAAACAAACGCAGACACGAGTGAATATATCAAACTTCTGCCACCAGCTGCTTACCAATAATCAGGATAAATGACTATGCTCTGTTGGTATAGAACACAAAACTACTTTTCAGAATCATTTGGCAGACACTAGAAGACTGAAAAACTATTTTGTAGATACTTTCCATCCTTATTGCTAAGGGTTGCATGCTGCCATTAATCTTTGCCTGACTCTCTCAATGAAAAGAACAGCACTTTTGCATTTAACCTCAGAAAATTATATATCTAATATATCTTCTAACTGTAGAAAATTAAGAAAGAAACACACTACACTGAATGGCTGGCAGATACAGTTTCAGACTAGCGATTATGAATGCTGTATTAAAGAAGACAATTCTAAGCGGCAATGTGGACAAATTAAAAGGGGATTAACTTCGTTTTAACTGACAATTGTATTATTCAAGATCATAGAATGGCATACGCAGAACCCAGATAAACAATACAATGCTGAATGGGATTGACAAGAAGAAACAAAATTTAACCAAAATGTTAATCAAATAATAGAATGTTACATTTATCAGCTACCACAGTCTTACAAAAAGACAATAAAAGCAAGAGCTAAACAAAAGATAAGTACAGAATTTCTCTCTACCATACAGTGCAGCCCTGGCAAGACCTTCACAGATTGCAGGGACACATATTGCCTTCAGTGCACATATGCAACTTTCATTACACATGCAGATTCAGGATACTCCATGGCCCTGAGGAATTAATTAAAATGTAGCCTGAAATACAGGTTGTATGGAGAAAGATTGCAAAATACAATGGATAGACCTAAATATAATGGACCTAATTCTAGGATAGGGCTGAAAAACTTACAACACAAATGAGGCCTAAAATCACTTCCAACCCACTATAATTCATGGTCACAATCCCATTGGGCTTTTATCACCCTTGACTCAGTCCTCAAACTCTCTCCTGCCCACCTCTCTCTCTCTGCACAGCATTTTATTCATTTCTTCTTTGAAAAAAAAAAAAGATAAAGCATTACCTGAATTTTCTCCATCCCTGACCCTCTACAATGCTCTGCTCAGGACACCCAGAACATTAAGCTACCATGTTACTCCTCTCCCTCATCAAGAGAGAGCTTTGCTGAGGTTTAAAACACATTTCAGCTCTCTGCCACAACAGTCAGTCTGCCTCTGCTGCAAACTCCTCAAGTCTCTGCCACCAGTCTTAACCTGGCCTAGCAGATAGGAGTCACTGAACTCCAGTTTCTGAGCTCCCCAGAGACCTCTCTCTGTAATGTCTAGTCTCTTTCACCGGACACACATAGAAATGATTACACTAGAGCTATGTGTAACTACAGTCTAGATGCGGTTCTTTTGAAAAAAACCACTTTTTTGAAAGAACCCATACTCCTGAAAAAATGAGGTCTAGACTGCAGTTTCACTTTCAAAATACCCTTTTTCGAAACAGTGATTGGATGCAAATATGCAAATGAAACGTGGGATATTTAAATCCATGCTTCGTTTGCACTTTCGATCAGGCTCATTTACATCCCTCCTTCGACAGAGGGATGTAGTCTAGATGTGCCCTTGTTGTCTCCAAAGGACAGTGCACCTGCTAGATTAGTTGATGACCCACACTTCAGTATAACAGAAATGAGATGGTTTATCAGAAAACTAAGAATAACTATCGATAAATTACTACGATGTAAGTGATACTAAGCAGGAGAAGAGACAGGTATTATTAAAAGAAAACAAAAACACTGTTTCCCATGTTTGTACAGCATCTAGCACAATGCAATCCTAGTGCATGACTAAGTGCTAGGGTCATAATAATATGTAAAAAAATAAAATAATAATCTGAAAATGTGGGCACAAAAGTAGCTTGATGATACCTTTTTGCTCCCCAAAAGGTAGTTGTGAATGGGGCTGGTTCCCTGTGATATAAAAGACTAACAGTTTCTCTATACTTTAGAACAACCTAACTTACATAGCCTTCCAGTATTCCCCAAAAGTTTAGATTTCCTGGAAAAAAAGGAAGTTCTTACCCACAAGGTAAGAACCATTATACTACCTCTATCTGACAAAGGGGTTTTCATCCACAAACACCTATGCTCAAATTAACCTGTTAGGCTTTAAAGTGCCATAGGACTTCTTGTTGTTTCTGCAGATACAGACTAATGCAGCTACCCTTTTATGCTACTGGATAATCATCCAACAATGGGCTGATACTTTCATTGGCTAAATCTTATACCTGCTTTAGGGCCAGTCTGCATCAGTCAAATACCATGAAAAGATTTCAGTTGTATGGGAAGAATCTGGGCCGATGTGATATGTGCTATTTTCAGTTAACCAGTAAGAACTGGTGCTGGAGATGAATTAAAGCTATTTGTTGTAAAATATTTTTGAAAGCTTTCCTATTAGAGCCTGGTGGTGAGGAATAAACTGTAGGTGCTATAAACTGTGTGATTCTGATCTCACATATACGTGTTCACCTATAGTTTTTTTCTGCATGCTTGTATATCAATATTGATGTAATCAGCATCATCATATAATAAATTTTTAGCATGAAAATGCCTATAAATCTATTCAGTTCTTTGTGACCAAAACCGTTGCCTCCCTGTTTTTATTCTTCTACAATACTATCTGTATTGGATGATGACAAAATTGGTATCTCCTGTCAGTAATGTTCTACCGACTATGCACAAGGAAAACTGTAGGGGAAATAATTAGAGAAAAGTGTTAAAGAATCCTTAGCACTAATATTCCACTATTTTTGTATGTGAGAAACTGGTAGTGTGAGAGGGAGAAATTAGCAGTTTGGTTAAGGTAAAATTAGTGGCAGTAACAAAGCGGGGAACAAATCATAATGGAAGTGTTAAAATAAAATACAGTCAACCACAATAGAGGGACAGTTAAAACATTACAACTTTCCTTCGTTATACACCTTTAGAAGACTGGAGACAGAGCTTGTCTTATTAGCTTAGTGAAGACAGTTAAGCATTAAGATTTTGTAGGTAAAAAAGTTGTTTTGGAATTA
This sequence comes from Apalone spinifera, assembly GCA_030068395.1. Classification (NCBI taxonomy): domain Eukaryota; kingdom Metazoa; phylum Chordata; order Testudines; family Trionychidae; genus Apalone; species Apalone spinifera. The sequence goes on from CM057845.1 coordinate 65,404,282, forward strand.
AATAAAATAGTAAAAGCGGCAAACAGATAAATGACTGGGGTCATTTTAGATTAATCTTGATATATAATCTACAACCCTGATGTAGTGGATGTGAAAGACGATTCCAGAGACATAGGCCTGAAAAAAGACCACACCATAAATGAGAAAGTAGGGCTGGCTACAAAATGGAAAAAATAGTTTCTCAAGATATCTCAAAGTTATTTCCATTTTGCTGAGTTTGAAACAATTTTCAAAGTTTCATTTTAATTTTTCATTTTCTAAAATAGAAAAACTACATTTTTATTCAAAATTTCATATCCCCCCCCATTTCCTGCTAAGAATAATTAAATGATATCCAGGATTTAGTTTCATGGCCCCTCTCCCCGTCACACACTTTGTAATTTTTTCATCAAAAATTAGACAGTGGCAAAAGGAAAAATTAAAAATGGGAAAGGGAAGAAGAATAGATGTAATTTACTCTATAGCATGCAATGGCAAAAAAGGGGGAAGGGAAAAAAGAGGAGAAAGGGAGAAAACATAAAATCTGAAATTTCACAATGTATATAAATTTGCTTTTGATAAAAGCGGGGAGAGGGAAGTAGGAGGAAAGCTTTTCATTTCCAAACAAGACCATTTTGCAGCAGAAAAAAAATTCCACTGAAATTTCAAGTCTTTCTCTTAGCACCACCTAAGCAAAGCCTGGGCAAAATACAGCCTGTGGGCCAAATCTGGCCCACCAAGCAACTGGCTCTGGCCTGTAGACACTGCGGGGAGCCCCAGGCAGGCTCCCTGCTTGCTCACCTCACCTGTACGCCGCTCAGAAATGCGGCTGCAGGGCAGTTTCACTTTAAAAACTGTGAGGGGAGAGGGGAAGCATTGGGAGTTGCTCCCTCCCCCAGCACAATCTCATTGGCCAGCTTCTGGCCAGAAACTGACCAATGGGAGCTGCCTGTTTCAATAATAGGCAGCCTTGAAGCACAAGGAGCTCAGAAGTTATTCACAGAGCACATGGCTGCAGCCTTTGCAGGGGCAGGGTGAGGCAGGCAGGGAGGCTGATTAAGAAACATCCTGGCTGGTAAGTCTCCTGGCCACAGTTTGCCTCTGGCACCCCAGCCCCTCCCATTCCCAACCTTCTGCCCCCACTCCTGCCTCCTACTCCATATACCCAAATCCTCTGCCCCGCTCCTATACCCATATCCCCCACCAAATCTGGAACCCCAATCACCTGCCCCAGATCACAGTTCCCTCCTGCCTTTGCTCACAACCCAAACCCCTGTACCTCTTTCTGTATCCCAATTCCCTGCCCTAGGTCACAATCCAACTCCCTGCACCCTGGTCCAGTGCCCCATGTCACAACCGCCTCCTTCACCCACTCTTCCACCCAGAGCCCACACTCCCTCCTGCACCCCAATCCCTTAACCCAAGCTCCCTTCCACACCCAACTTCCATCCCAGACCCCGCACCTCCTCCATTAATATCATGGAAGAGTGCAGCCCTTGACCACTTTCCAAATTTTTGGAGTGGCCCCCTTTCAAAAATTATTGCCCACTTTGACCTAATTGACCTTGCACACAAGACCAGGCCACACTTTCTGTGAAGATCTCCTTTTATGACTAGGGTAAGCAGGATTTCACCCTTTCTCAGACAACCCTGGTCTACACTAGGGAGTTATTTTGAAATAACTCTCCTTATTTTGAAATAACAAGTGGAACGTCCACACTACCAAGCCCGTTATTTTGAAATAGCAAGTGGTTATTTTGAAATAACTCCTGCTTTCCACAAGGAATAATACTAATTCTGAAACAGTTATTTTGAAATAACTAGTCTCCAGAGTAATTCAGACTATTTACTCCCCAGTGCTTCCTGGGTCTCTAAGTTAAAATAGCACATCTGCATTAACAGAACCTGCCTTGGACTAATTTTGAGGGTTCCCATAGTTGGGACACGCTCTTTCAAAATTATTATTTTGCGAGTTATTATTTCAAAACAAGTTATTTCAAAATAATTTCCTGGTGTAGACATACCCACACAGTCCTCACAGTTGTCTGAATATTCTTAGCATATGCAGAAAATGATGACACATAATCAGATGACACATAATCAGGATTCATCACCGAATTTGACCTGCTGGTTGGATCATTAGCTTACACAGCTTAGGTTGGGCACCAATGGAGAGTGTAAAATGAAGACTGATCTATGCCTTATGTTGCCTGCACAAGAAAGTGTTTCTGATTCAGGCGCTAATTAACAAAGTAGCTTGAAGGAAGTGTTTCAAAGGTAGATGTGTTAGTCTGTTTCAGCAAAAACAACAAGGTGGCACTTTAAAAACTACAAATTTTATTATGGCATAAGCTTTTGTGAATTGTTACTCATTTCATCAGATGCAATGAGTGAAAGAAAAAACAGATACAGATATGGCAGTCTGACATCAGAGCTAATTCAAGCAGGGTGGATATGGATAAGGTGAGAATACTTATAGTGGAAATTACTTATTTTAAAATTACTTATTTTAAATTTTATAATTACTTATTTTAATGACAGAGTCATTCCCTTCTCTATTTAGACCCATTCTGATGGTGTCAAATTTGGATATGAATTCCAGGTAGGAAGTTTCACATTGCAGCCAGTTTTTCAAGTTTTTTTGCTTGAGGATAGTAACTTTCAAGTCTGTCACTGTGTGTCCAGGCAGATTAAAATGTTCTTTCCCTGGTTTTTGTATGTTACTATTCTTGATTTCTGACTTGTGCCCATTTATTCTGTTGTATAGAGACATTCTGATTTGTCCAATGTACATGGCAGCAGGGCATTGGTATCTATTGCATTAGTAGATGTACAGTAGATAGCTCCTTTTTGCACAAAAGCCTCTTGTGCAAAAACGGCCCCAATGAATTATGCAAATGAAGCATGGCAATATGCTAATTCATGCTTAATTTGCATAGGCTTTTGCACAAGAGGGATACAAGGGAGACTAAGGGACACTGCTGCGAAGCAGCCCCTTTCCGCAGGTCTCCCAGCAGGGAGCTGCCCCCCCTCCCACCCGCAGACAGGGTCAGTTGCCACCAAACAGCTTCCATTTGTGGTGGCCAGGGCTGGCCGTGGGTAGGGTCTAATGAGGCGCAGCAGTCCGTGTCCATGGCCAGTCCTGGCTGTCATGAACAGGGGCTGTTGCCGGAACAACCTCCGTTCACGTGGCCAGGGCTGGCTGCCATGAACAGAGGCTGCTCCGGCACTAGTCCCTGTTCGCAGTGAACAGGGTTGTCCACCATGAACAGAGGCTGCTTGCACTGATTGTTGTGCTTCTGCATTTTCAATGTAGTAAGAGCCCAGTGGCTGCAGCATGGATGGCTCTGGAGCTGGCACAAGCCAGGACTGCTCAGTCCTGGCTCAAGTCAGCTCCTCTGGAGCTACCCCTGCTGTGGCTCTGCAGAAGCGCTTATCTATGTATGGTCAATAGAATTTGTATTGACTGTACGATTAGCCAGATCATCGCATTTTAACATTCTTAGTGTGTGGTTGGTGGTAAGTATTCTTAGCTAAAAATTTCTAAGCTGTTGTTATCACTCCATTATCCATATGTAGAAATTCACGATCAAGATTTTGAAATGTCTTTTTAGAGATAAATACTAATTTAAATGTTCATATTCTTATTCCTCTATTTTCATATATCTATTTCCAGTCATCTAAATTAGAGCCAACTTTGAAGCCCTAAATACTTTTTACTTAATATGAGATAAAGCATATGAAATGTCCTAAGATCATAAAAATGATCATACTGGGTCAGACCAAAGCTCCATGTACTCCAATATCCTGTCTTCTCACAGTGACCAATGCCCCAGAGGGAATGAACAGAATAGGTGATCATCAAGTGATCCATTCCCTCTTGCCCATTCCCAGTTTCTGGGAAACTGAGGATAGGTACACCATCCCTGCTCATCCTGTCTCGGTACAAATGATTATACCAATACTTAGACGTAACTCCAACTGATTTTATAGAGTACAGGTTGTACCTCTATAAACTGGGGGACTCTCGTCTGGTCCGGCAACATCTGTAGTCTGGAAGAATCAGGGATGTTCCAGGATCAGAGAGTCCCAACATGCCGAGGTGGGGGAAAGGGAACGGGAGACTGGCACAATGCAGGTGGGGAGGGGCACAAGCCTGGCAGTGAAAGCTGCTGCACCACCGAGGAGGAGAGGGGGGAGCCTGAAAGCCCAGTACATGGCTTAGCTTGGCTATGGGGGGCCAGGTACTGGGAAGCCTGGTGTGTAGCTCTGCTGGGCTGTGGGGGGGTGAGAGCTGACATGCGGCTTGGCTGGGGTCAGGCGGTGTGTGTGTGGGGGGGGGGAACCAGGAAGGCCAGGGTAGGAGAGGAGCTTGGCATGCAACCCAGCTGAGCTGCCCAGGCGAGCCGGTAGGGTGGTAAGGAGGGGGTGTGGCTGGCAGCAGGGGAACTAGAAATGACCTGCCGTGGTCCAGCAAAATCCCTTGGGACTAGTCAGGTCCCAAGGGAGCCAGACCAGGGAAGTCCATCCTGTATACAACTTTTGCTATTAATTTGGGTTTTTTAATTTTTCTGTTATTTACTCTGTATTATGAATCTAATATTTGCCAAGTACCAAAGTAGTTTTCTTTGAAAGGGGAAGCTCAGGGTTTTTGTTTCTGATAAACCACAATGGGTTTTCATATATACAATAAAAACAGCTTAATTAAAATAACTAAAACTTGGTTCAGCTTACTGAGATTGTTAAAAATAGTGATGTTTTGGTTCTTCTGTGCACAGAGGACATCCAAAACTCCAGCAAAAAATAAGAAAACCACTTTCAGATTACAACAGATATTCAGCATCAAGGACTGTGAAGAAATACTACTATATACTCCCAGGACCAGATTGGGAGGGGGAGGGGCTAGCCGGGCAGCTGCCAGGGGCACCAACCTATGGGGGGGGCAACTGATTGAAGTGGTAAGGGGTGCTGTGTGCCCGGGGGAAGGGGGGAAGGCCATGCACACGCTGCATGCCCAGGCGCGGGGTACCCCTTACCACTTCAATCAGGCGCCTCCCATAGGTTGGTGCCCAACGGCACAGCCATGCATGTGCTGCGTGCCTGGGGGCGCTGCACCTCTGACCATGTCAATTAGGCGCCGCACGCACCCACTACCCAGGATGCAAGTATGGCTTAGTCCGGCACTGTATACTCTATTCTGGCCCCTTGGGACCTGTCTGGAGCCAAAACTGAGAATTTGCCAGACCACAGGAGGTCAGTATTGTCCCACAGTATTCACATCACTTCCTCTACTTACTGGGATGTTAGAAGACATTTATGGGTAAATTAGATCTAAACAACAGCACCTAGCACTGAGCGCTAGGACTGGTGGCTGTAAACCAGAGTTTCCCAACCTATGGGTCGGGACCTAAATCCGGGTCACCATTACATTTCAAAAGGGTCGCCAAGTGTCTCCCCAGGTGGCTCTGTCCCCTCTCCTTCCCCCACTTTTGAATTGCCTTGGGTCACCGAGTCTTCCTGATTGTCAAAATGGGTCCCCATTTGAAAAAGGTTGGGAACCGCTGCTGTAAACCAACTCTATGGGACCGCAGGAAACTTAGCTACACCCATGACAAATGGACATCCAGCTAACTAAAATCATGCCAGACCACAGATGTTGCCAGACCAGAAAGTGCCAGATTAGAGAGGTTCAACCTGTAATTGCTGACATAGGAAGCATTCTGAGGAAAGAAACAATGTTCCTGGCATCTATACACAAACTTTTTGCAACAGATTTGCGGAACATCATCACCTTTTGTAATATCAGAAATGGTAAAACAGAGAAAGGTGGAATGATCAGTCCCTCCCTATACACCAAAAATTATAGAGAAAGAGGAAAAACACTTTTCATTGACATCGGTATCCAAGCAAGAACAAAAGGTCTATCTACACTGCAAGTTTGTGAGCAACAAGCCAGTGTCTGAAACTACAGGGCAGGACCTTGCCATTCAGTATCTGATTGTATGGATCTTACTACACTGCACTAAGCATACTCTGGTTTCAAAGTCAGCCATGTAGTAAAGTTAACAGCATTTTTCAGAAGCTATAATAAGAACTCTAAATAACTGGAATAAAACCATCGTCTAATCCTGAAAGTATAATGAATAAAAAAGTAGTAACTTTTCCTTCCTGAAGGAAGGTGAAAATAGTTTTGCAGTTTATGTTAAAGTTAATTAATGACAGGCTCTCTAATCTGAAAGATTTTATTGTAACCCATCAAATACTAATGGAAAAAATACCATTGACTTCAATGGAAGTTGGATTGGACACTAAATCAGGATGTTCAAATGAAAGAACCTCTTTGATAAATAAATGATGCAAGGAGACAATAAGTAATAAATTATACTTACCACACATGCAGCCGTCACTGACTATGAGAAGTAGTTCAATTTACAGGAAACAAATTGCCGCTTATCAAGAGCTCTGCAGGGCCAAGTGATTACACTCAACAAAATGGGAAATTTACATGAAAATAAGACCTCTAATAGCTATACAATAATATGTAAAATAATTATACTTATGGGACTATCTGTCCTTCTCTGCTGTGTATGTGCACTCATGTCTTTCATTGATTGCCATGTCAGAACTGCTCAAATGTGTATGTGTGATCATGTCATCTGCTAAAATCAGCAGCACACAGAGGTATAAACTATTAGTGAACACTATCTTATAGATTGTTTCCCCACATCAATTTTATTAGGTGCCTATATAGCATTCATTTAGCATTGCCCATATTTCTAATACATTAATAAAAAGGATAAAAAGGAAATTGTAGGAATGAAGTTAGCAAATATATTTTCTCACTACTTTCAATTATGTTTAAAATGACATGCTAGAGTTTTCAACAGCAAAGAAGCAAGAAAACTGAAAATTCTTCTCCTCCTCTCCAACTCTTCTCTGAAAGCAATTCTTACTGCACTGTCAACAGCACTTCAGAGATGGTCAGTCCTATTTTAAGTTTAACTTTCACTTAGAAAGCTAAATCTGGAGCTTTGTTGATCTTCTTTAGGTTTTCTAACAGGCCCAACTGCTGGTGAGTACAATACTATCAATTTAATATTCTCTCTCTCTTATTTTATGTATCTATTCAAATATATGTACAGTAATGGTGAGACAAGCAGTGCATATATGGTGGCCTAGTGGAATTAAATTGCTTGGTCACTAAGGAAGTCTGAGTTTAGAACCAGAGTGAAGTCCTACCAGGTCTAACAGACGGACACAAATAGTAGTTGGTAAGTAAGCATTCTTGAAAGGAACTTTTTAGGAAAAAATATAATAAATATGCTTTTAACCATTCTATTGTTTTGTTTTCCCATTATTTTCTTGACTTTATAGTATAATCTCAGAACAGATCTTCCATACCACCTATCATTTGCACTAGTCAATAGCAGACAGGCATGGAAAAGACGATAGTACCATAATTTCTCACAAATCATGTCAAAATAATAACATAAACACAACCTGTTTGTTTTAACTCTATTTTGTTAAATGCATAGAAACTAGTTTTCCTCGCACCTGCCAGTAGCTTGACATCCGATTCATGATACAGAAATACGGAACATGATTTCATCTCCTATTTTCATTTTATTATATAATGCTAAGCAATGCTTTACAGGTTCCTAATCCCACCGCACCTCCAAATGGTCCATACACTGATATTCAAAAGCGGTGAGGGGTCCTGTGGCACCTTACAGACTAACCGAAGTGTTTGGAGCATAAGCTTT
>CM057845.1:65417786-65432332 GCA_030068395.1 Apalone spinifera
TCATTTGCATAGCTCTGGCGCAAAAGCGCGCCAGTCTAGACGTAGCCATGGTGAGGAATCCCAGAGAATCCTACTATAGATTGTACTGTTCTAACCTGGGATTTTCTGGTCTGACAACAGCCACGGTCCAACAGGACCATGGATGTCCCTGGACCACAGAACCTGGGACTGGGAATGTAGTGATACTGGGCTGGCGTCCAGCAGCCCCAGCCAGGGCTGGGAGCCTGCAGTAGCCCCGGTCAGCATTCAGCAGCCTCTGTGGCAGCCCCAGCCGCAGGGCCAGTAGCCAGTGGCAACCCTAGTAGTGGGGCTGAGAATCCTCTGCAGCCCTGACTAGAATCCCACAGCAACCCCGGCAGTGTCTGGCAGCTTATGGCAGCTCTGACCAGGTCTGGCAGGAGCTCCAGGATGGAACAGCAGCTTGTGGCAGCTCCAGCCATGTTTGGCAGTCTGCAGCAGCGGGTCTGGGAGCCTGCAGCAGCACATGGCAGTAGGGCCACAAGCCCATGACCGTGCCAGTTGGGGCTTGTGGTATGGGGGCTGGGGACTGGCAAGGAACAGCTGCCCAACTGAGTCAGAGGCAGGGGGGCCTGACAGACCAGAAGCAGAACAGGCAGCATTGGCATGTTCAGGGGTGGTTGGCAGGGTACCTCCCCTGGTCCAGCAAATTCCCTTGTTCAGGACCAATCAGGTCCTGAAGGTGCCAGACCAGGAATGGCCAACCTGTACAGTGAATCTAGATTATGATGTATCTCAGAATGTCTGTCAGAACAGAACTGTTCCCAATAGGCCATAAACATGAACTTCACTCAAATGTTTGTTACTAATTAAAAGTCAAGGAAACATCTCCCCCAAAGATGTAGTGGTACTGGAGCAACCTTCATTCTAAATCGCCTCTTGTCAACACAATATAAAAAAATAAAGGAAATCACCAATTAATTCAACTTCAAGGTCAACTTATGTTCACAAGCCTTTCTGCCCACATTAATATTTTAACATACAAAATCTTCAGGTTCCCAACAAACCTTTTTTCAGCTGCAACACAAAGCCACTCATGTCACACACTGCTATTTCCTCAAAAGTAGGCAACAGCACAATTTGAATCACATTAACAGGTGTGTGTAAAGCAGGGATTGGCAACTTTATAATACTAGCAGGACACAAAATTCATTAAAAACCTTCTGCAGATCATGGTATTTTTAAGAGGCTACATATTCCATAACTCAGGAATGTTTGCTGCAATACACCACTATTAATGCAATTAACTGTGTATTAATAGTGAAAAACTCAAGTGTTCTTAAATAGAAATATCACATATAGCATCACCTTTAAATAGCGTAATAATCAGATTAAACATAACTTTTTTTTCACTAACCTTTTATTTAATGTGCAGAAGAGCAGGAAATTAATAAATGAAAGTATCAAAACATAAAAGCACGATTTCTCAATGTTTTTCTCTCTGCTGTTCACATGTCTATCTTTGCTCTGCTCCCTTATGGACTCAGGCTCTGCTATGAGGGAAGAACCAAGAACTAGGAGCAAAAGCTCATGGGCTGGCCACAACATTACTCAGATTTGTTCCAGACATGCTCCATTATGCTAGTAGAGAAGGGGCTCCATTATTCCACCACCCAGCTATGGTTACTCCCTCCACACTAACCAAACTGTTTCCTCTCCCTCCCTGCTCACTGTTGGAGGAGTGCTGGACAGAAACTGATTGGTTCTCAGCTTTCAAACAAGCAACCCATGAGCAGACAGGAACTAGACCTGGGATAAAGGGCAAAGGAACTCAGGAATAGAATAACCAATTCAGAATAAAATAAAATAAAAACAGTCAGAAGGTCTTTGTGCATGCAATAGTAATGATATTTGATTAAAAAAAGGGGAATGTTTTCTTTAAATTAAGAGTAAAATCCATTTTTCTCTTGATATCCAACTCCCTGTAAGCTCTTGCTATTCATTTTTTTCTAAATTAATTTTACATTACTTCAGAATATAAAAAATTAGAAAAGAGCCCTCTACTCCTGAAGAGTTCTGTAGCTAAAATTATAAAATTGGGAGCATCCATAAGTGTCTTTTAAAATAAGGATAGCTTCCTGAATTGAGACCATCAGCATATGCTTAAAATTGAACCTGCACTGAAATGTTTTGATGGATCAGACCTAAAATGCCCTTTACCAGAACAGTAAAAGCATCATTAGACATAAAACTAAGGAAGACAGGGGGTTAAAATCTGCCCACCATTTGTGACATGGACAGCACGATCAGAGGGAGCAATTTGTGTTTCACAGAAAAATTAAGAACGCATATTGGCAATTACTAAACAGATGATAAATCAAGAATTAAGAGCACATCAGTCAGCTTTGTTTTTCACAGATTGTTTGTTTTCAGAGTTTGAATCTAGTTTTCTTTCTTTTTTCTTTCAATAATCTTTCCTAGGAGTTTTTGAACAGAGGTCATGCTCCCCACAACAACTATATCTAATTATCATACACTACTAAGACAGTAGCTAGAAATAGAAGAAACAAAATCCCATTAATCAGTAACAATCTTTTCTCTTTCTGGGCTACCACAAGAATTCTTTCCACACTCCATTACCAGTATGAGTAGATCTCCCATGCGTCATTAGCAATACAGTCTTTATTATGTTTTGGTGAAAACCAACAACATTCTTGCACCTGCAAGACCTTTGTTGACATTGAAAACCAATGGCAGGGCAGGAGTTTTACCTTGTACAAATCCAACCAGTTTAAAGAAATCTTTCCCACCTGGGACTCCATCAATCCTTAGATATTTGTCTATTACAGGTTGGACCTCCCTGGTCCGGCACCCTGGGAATCTGAACAGTCCTGGATGAGGGATTTTGCCCGATTAGGGGAGGTCATTTCTGCCTCCCTGCACTGACACACTCCCAGCTCTGTCCCAGCCATTGGCCCTACTGCTGGCCCTATTGGGCATCCTGGCCCCACTGGGCAGCCCTCTTGGCAGTCAGTTGCCCTGCCATCCTGCAGGACTCCCAACCGCCAGCCCTCCACTGAGACTCTGGGCGTGGAACACCATGTTGCTGGACCTCTGAGTGACAGTTTAGAGAGGTTCAACCTGTACTTCTTAATTTGCTTTATTTGCTTGTCAGCACACAGATCCCATTAAAAACAAAACAAAACCAAACCCAGAACTTTAGTTTCTACAATATTTACCCTCATCTTGTCTTTGACTCATGGCTCTTTTCCCCTTCAAGTTCGGTTTCTGCAATTCTCTTTTTAAGTATAGACTACTTCACAATATATTATCAAGACTGGCAGTACAGAGTAACTGAAAGGATGAATTTTCTTTGGGAAATAAAAATTAAGCTTAACTTCTGTTCTTGAACTGAATGTGATCACCATTTTATGAAAAATGTATGCATTTGCATAGTAAATCCTTCCTGAGAAAGATATTAAGGAAATTCAAATCTTTTGCACATGCATTTTTCTCTAAAACATCTCATGCAATGCTGATATGCTTTCAAATTACTGCTGCTTACTTTAATTTGAAAAAAAAGACGCTTTAGTTGTCTATTGAAGAAATACTGACATCTAGAATCATCTGTTTGTTTTTGGTGCGGCGCAATTATTGATAATTCCGTAAAACTAAACTATTGAGTGTGAGAAGAATTAAAGCTTAATTTTACATCATACTACTCTAATTTCTATACATATTATACATAAAAAACTAAGTTGAAAGAATATTACTAACCTGGCAAACTCAAGTTCACAAATTAGGAAATGACAGAATTAAGGTTGGCTGTGCAACCTTCATTCAATTTCCTTGTGAATATGCATTATTGTATAACTTTTAACTACATGATCGCATATTGTTTTTTCCATGGGACTCGTTTAAAATGGGGTCCTGTAAAAAAATGTAATGATAGGCTGCATCATAATGCAGATTGAATTAAGATTGCTTAGGCATTTTCTAACTTCCAAATGCTTGACTTTGCAAACTTAGTCACATTCTTTCAATATATTTTTGTATGTGAGTTCCTAAAACTGAAAATTTAAAAAAGCTAGCTGAAAAACCAGAAATTCCTTCATCTAGCATAATATTTGTACCCAATTGGTTTCTCCTCAGTATTGGAAACTATAGATCCAGAGTACACACCTTTGCTTCTTGAACTAATGGAGTAACTGATAGCAATGGTACGGTTCTCATCCAGATAACAAGTACTAGAGCAAGGATGGGGAGCCTGTGGCCCAGGGGCCGAATCCAGCCCCTGGCTTGCCTGGATCTGTATCCCAAGGCTCAGAGCTCCCTTCCAGCATCAGGGAGCCCCACTCCAGAGACTACGGGGGCCCACAAAATATATTAGCTGAGGCCCTCCTATGGTCTGATGTGCAAGGGGAGCATGGGGAGTGCTTTCTGTTTCTCAGTAAGGAGCCATGTCAGTAAGATGGTCATTTATGTGCCAACCCTGACTGATTTTTCTGTAGGTCAGTGGCCTCCAACCCAAAGAAGTCTATGGGCAGTTACCCTGAATTTTGCCTCAGTTTCCCCCACTTTTTATGCCCTTCCATCATGACTGTGAACTCCCTGAGAAGACAAAAGGAAAAACCCAACCGGTTTTGCCTTACTGTAGTCCCCATGAGGTTGCATTTCCCTTGTTTATTCATAAGGGGTATGTCTAGACTGCATCCCTCTGCCAGCAGAGGGATGCAGATTAGGCAGGTTGACATTGCAAAAGAGGCAGGGATTTAAATATCCCGCGTCTAATTTGCATAAAAATGGCTGCTGCGTTTTGCAGACTCAGCACTTTGTCTGCAAAAAGAGGCCGTCTAGAGGGGATCTATTGAGAAAGAAAGCCTTTTTCAATGCATCCTGTAAACCTCCTTGCAAGCCGCAAACAAACGGGATGTGGGCTGCATGTGGCCTATCCGCATGCTGAGTAGCCCTGCTTCAAGTACTGCATACACTGTTCCTGCTTGTGGACACATGGGCCTTTGGAGGGGCTCTTTGGCTGACTGGTTGAATATAAACATGCAACTTTAGTCTTTGGCTCCCATAGAGCCTATGGGAAAGTTTATCAAATCTTTCCCTTGCTCTGGGACTCCATTCCAAGCTCCACATCACTTTGGGGTTAAAGTAGCACAAGGTTTGTGGGCATTGTCTGGAGAGTGGAAGAAAAATTACTGCCAAAATCAAAGGTATTTGACCTGGTACAGAAAGAAAAACTTAATTCAAAAGAGAAGTAATGAGCTGCAGGAGAAGGATCTTGGACATCCTGAAAGAATCTGACCTAAGCCTAGAGACTGTTCCAGACTGGTGGAGAAATGGAGGCAGGTAAAAGAGTATAGGAAATTATTAATTTTGTCTGGATCTGTATACCTTTTGTACTGTCTCAATTGAAGAGAAACTTGAGTTTGGAAAGTTTTACATCATGAACAACATGGGAAGATGGTATAAAGCTGACAGAGTAAAAGGCACATAGTACTAATGCTCTTGAACCAAAATTTGTGGCAACGCATTGCAGTACATAAAGGAGAGAATGCCTCAAAAATGTATCTATAATAATGCACATAACACACAAAAGATGCACTTGCTTTCACATGAAACATAAGTAGACCCCTGAGATATGAGATGTCTGTCAGGATGTAATCTGAAGAGTGCCATTTGGGCATGTAGACATAGTGCCAAATGCTTGAGTGGCTTTTATGATGGACATCAATTGGTTGCACAGAGAATGATTTAGGGCAGAATTTGGTCATCTTTCTTTCAGAATGTCAAAGTGGAGATCACAGAAAAATTAACACATATGCAAATTCAGTGTTTACCCAGGCATACAGCCCAAAGAGTTCAGGGAAGGATTAGATTGATAGGGGACCATTCTTTTTTACAAGAACTAGGAATGTGAAAAAGCATGGGTTTTTTTGTAAACACGTAACGGTTGAAATTTTCAGCCGTTACACGTTTACACATGAGGTGAGGGGGGCAACTCCGCAGGAAGCAGTGTGCATTTGGAGACAGCTTTTAAGTCAGCTCTCTGAGAGCAATGGCTCCTGCAAAGCCGCCTGCTTCCGCCTTCCCGCTCCCCGCTGTCTCTGTATCAACTCCCCCTCCGCCACATTGCTGCCTCTTTTAAGCCAGCTCCCCTTCAGTATTAGCTACCATCTACTCCCTTCCCCTCTACTACTGCCTCTGATACAGAGGTAGCAGCCCTGGGGGGAGGGAGGGCTTGTGTGTAACTATGATGATTAACCGATGAGCACAGGCTCATACCTTTACGTTTTAGTTCAGATTATACTATTTACTCATTAGTACAAATAATGTTTGATTTGCAGAATGAAATAATGTAATTAGTTTACTATCCCTCTCTTCATCTAAATGGCTAACATTCTTATAATTTAAGTTTATTATTGTATGTATTGTGTGTTAATACACTGCTTTTGGAGTTGGTCCCTCTTAGAAGTTGCCAGGAATAAACTTATAATTGCTAGTTAATAACAGAACTAAACCTGCCTATATATAAAAAAGGAAATACGGACAACTCAGGAAATTACAGAGCAGTCATCTTAACTTCTGCATAAGAAAAGATAAACATGCAACACCACATATGATTCTCACTCTGAATTTTCATTTTTTTCAACTGATTAGTAAAACTACTGGTGGATGCATGAAAGGCAAATTATGAGTTGCCTTTCAATTTGATTTCAATTCTGCAGTTGTCAGCACAAAGAACTAGATGAATTTTGTGTTATCTGATTACAAATATTGGAATACAACCCAAGGAAGAGGATGTAGCTTTGCTAGAGAGTTAGGAAAGGAACCCTGCTTACAAGTGTCATTCTGCATAAAAAATATAGAAAAAATATATCTATCATAAAGTCAATGATGGCCTTTGTCAGTAGTTAAAAACATTTCCATTACAGTGTGATTAACTAGTCCACTTACACACCAGACACTAGCGTAAGTGTTGGAATAATCCTTTTAAGGATTTGGTGTGATAGGTTTGATTTTTTTAAAAGATATCAAACCTATCACACCAAATAATCTGGAAAGAAATAATTTTGGTATGTAGACAAATTAGTAATGTTCCATGCTACATTTTGGAAATACTGATTTATATTTTAATAGTAAAGAAACATACAAATGGGTCCAATGTCATTCCATTTGCTGGCTGTGTACTCTTTATATTTTGCATCAGAAGTTCAAGGATTCTTAGGATTTCTTTTAATTGTTTTTCCCCCCCCAACAAAGACTCACACATTGATACTAACTGTACAACAAAACTCACAGATGTACCCTAATAACTATTCCTATTTTCCATTAAAACTGCAAAATATAAAATGATAGCTTCTAGAACAGAGCAATCTTTGGTAGTTCAATCATATTTATAAGCATTTACTGTAGCTTATACTCTTCTCTGTTGGTCTTCAATACCTGATCTCAAAAATAGTGTACTTTAGATAATACTAGTAAAAGAACTATTACTTTCCAAGAATCTTGCTGAGATACCATTGCTACAACTAGTTCAAAGTTTCTCCAGATAATACCACATGATACTATAACATGATTCACCATAACACAAAATAACTTTTTTTTTGTATTGGATTTGGCAATATACTAAAGGAAATGTAGCACTCTTATTTTTGGTGAAGTTTACTCTAGAGATGAAAAATATGATTTATAGTTAGTGTGTGTGTGACAAATACATCATATGCATGCACTCAAAATATGTGTGTGAGAGATTATTTATTATATTAATTATTGATTAATTTATTCAAAGTTTTGTTAGGATAAATTGTTTATTATATATTTTTTCCAATAAATAATTACATACATAAGACCAAATCTGTCCCCTGTTAATCCTGCTTTCTGATTCTCTGATGGTGAAAACCACATTTTAAACAGGTCTGTGTCACCTCTGTCTTAGATAAATCATCTGCCTTACAACACTTTCAGGTATCATGTTGGAAGGAGGGAATAGGGTTATAAATCACGTATCACAGAAATGCCTGAGAAACTAGCCCAATCACACTCCTCTGTGCCAGACAATGGAGCCTTCCTGCAATAGTTCGAACACTGCAAGAAAGCCTTTAATCTATTCAACTAGCTAACAAAACTTGGAAAGGCAAATAATATTGTGAAGCCAACAGACATGGGACATCAGTAGGTGGGAATGAGATAAAAGCCCACTGGCTCTTAGTTAAAGGCCAGTGGCTTAAGGTACATTGGAGTCGACATATCTTGTGCTGAGCATGGTGTGGTCTCCTTAGTGGGAGGTTGACAGGAGCAAAATCTCTCATTGGCTTTTCTTACTCCTCACAAGGAATTAAAGTATCAGTGCCAATTTGGGGTACCCTCAATGTTCAGTTTAGTGGGTTCTTACTAGACCCGCTATATCAAATGCCACAAGTTTGATCTCCAGCACAGCAAGTGGAGATGAGACCTAAAGCTGTTTAGCAGCCTTCACTCCGCCTTCTCAGTGATCTCAGTGCCTCTGGTTTATAATATATCGGTTTTGCAGCAAAATACACATACCTTCCTAAAATAAAGCTGCAGATTAGGAAACATCTTCCATTTTTGCTACCTGCTCTATTTCAAAATTCTTTCTGCTCACTTTCCCTAGACAACTTCCAATCCTATCTCTCAGTATAGATAATTTTTTTCTATACTGTCTGGAAATACACTTAAACCCCAATTTGTTTCATTGCATATATTAAGAAACAGCTACTTTTTGTACTAAAATGGCAAAAAACACAAATTCCCCAACATTCAAGAATATATTGGATAGTCCAATACAGAACTCCACAAACTTAAAATAGTCTACAAAATTATAAATAATAGGAGTTCTGTCATAGTCTCTGCATCCTTCTTATCTTTTTCTGGTTAATGTTGTTTACATATTCACACTTATTTTTACACTGTGAATGTGACTTTCCTATGAATGCAACTGTGATATTTTGAAGTCAGAAAACTGAAATCTCTGCCAATTAAGCTGAACCAGAAAAAAGGAAAGCAACTAATCAGGGATGAACAGAACTGTGTATATTTGTTAACAATATGTACTATGCTGATCTTGCAGAGGTTTTTATGAGCAGTGTCATTGTAAGCCCTTCATACAATCATGTAATCCTGCTCAGAGAAAAATATAGAAGGACTTTGTTCTCTTAACCAAGACAAATATTTTGCTGAAATGTAGTTGAAAAGCCCACTAATACAAGCATTGACAGGCCAAACCCCCATGTAAAAAAAAATAATTTTAGCACATTTCTAGTTCTCCTGCCTTCATACAGCTTTCCACTATCAGTTAGATAGAGCTCATTATTTTACTTGTTTACAGTATCATTTATTTTCACTTTAACCATCACATACACTCCTATCTATTTCCTGCCAAATTTAGAACTTCAAGTCCTTTAAAATACTTTAAAAATAATGTTAAATATATCTTGGCTCAAATTCAGCTCACTTTATTCACATAAGCAGCCTTGCAGAGGTTAGTGGGGATTGCACATAAACCATGCAGGTTTGGTCCAGAAAAATAAATAAAGGGATACGTCTAGACTGGCGTGCTTTTGCGCCAGAGCTATGCAAATGAGGCTCAGCGTTGGAATACCACCAAGCCTCATTTGCATAGTTAATGAACCGCCATTTTCGCGGAAGAGGCTCTTGCGCAAGAGGGTTGCCTGAAAATAATCGGCATAACGGCTTTGCGCAAAAGGGTTTTTCTTGCACAAGAAGGGGCAGTGTATACATTCCAAAGGAATAAGACAGACTCACTGAATACTACTAAATGTATCTACCTGAAAAGGAACTGACCTACCATGCTGGTATGTGAACATGTATTCCTCGTCCAGTTGTTATAAAATATAAGTTTTATAATAAATCGCTGAGGAAACGCCTTCAGATAAAACAAAATGTGGATAATCTGTTATATATTATTCTTGATAGTTTTATGGTTTCATTTCTAGCTGCTGTTCTTATAAAATATTCTTTGGAGAAAATGAGAACATGTTTGTATTTGAAAAAAAAAGTGAACTGGAATGAGTTATCAAAATTCCCACTAAGCAAAGAAATATAATAATTATTAATATTGTTTGGCACACTTCTGAACCATTTCACCATGTAGTAGTTTGTTATTTCTGAAGTTAGAAAAAATTGCTTTTTACACAAAGACACCAATATTAATACTTTGTATCAATCTAGCTCTTTTATTTGAGAATATTAGAGATAAAAATAAGTATTAATATTCCTATTTGCAAAGTCTTATGGTCCCACAATAGATTAATGACTTCGTCTGAAATAGGACCTGGATCTCTAATTCTCAGCTTGCTCTTACTACTGAAATCATACTGTTGCCCTAGCATAAGAATAACCATATAGATGTTAGTTTGCAAAGTAGAATAGACTGTTCAATGTCAATGGCATTGTATATTTATCAGTAATCATTTAAAAGGAATACACAACTCTTGGCAACTATGTAATGTATATACACAGGAGACCCTCATGATTCACTGAATCGCTTTTCGCAGGTGTTTCCTGTCCCAGCTTACAAATTCACTGAGTATTACTACTCAGCCAATCACTCAAACAAACAAGTTTGGTTACAATTTGCAAGAGATAATGCTGTCTACTACTGGTTACAATGTCACCTGAACATGAGAACTGCCAATCATGTGGCACTGTTGTACTACTTGTTGCAAGATATTTACATGCCAGATGTGCAATAGATTCATATGTCCCTTCATGCCTCAACCACCATTTTAGTGGACATATATGCATGCAGATGACAGGTTCTGTTTGATAATAATCCAAAGCAATGCATATTGTCAAATGATCATTTTCATCATCTGAATCAGATACCACTAGCCAAAGCTTGAATTTTTATTTTATTTCATTATTTTTTGTGGGTGGGGGGAGAGAGAGGTTTGGATTCTGTAATTTCAGCTTTGGAGAGTGTTGCTCTTCTAAGACTAATGTCCTCTCAGATTTAGGATGGCCCTTCAGATTCTTAAACCTTGGGTCAAATGCTATAGCTATTTTAGGAAATCTCACATTGGTACCTTCTTTGCATTTTGTTAAATCTGCTGTAAAAGTATTCTTAAAATGAACATGTGTTGTCTCATCATCCATGTCTGCTATATGGCAGAATGCCGGTAAAGCAGAGCAGGAGACGTACAATCCTATCTCAAGTATTCAGCCATATATTTAATTAATGTTATTTTTAATGAGTGTCATCAGCATGGAAGCATGTCCTCTGGAATGGTGGCTGAAGTACAAAGGGGAGTATAAATATTTAGCATATCTGGCATGTAAATACCTTGCATTGCTGGTTAAAAAAGGGCTTTGTTTTTCTTACTTTCTGCTGACACTGTAAATAAGAAGCAAGCAGCAGTATTTCCCATCAATATAAACAAACGTGTTTGTTTTAGCAATTGGAGAACAAGAAATAGATCTGAATAGATAAACATCAAAATATATAATAAATGTCAGTTGGTGTTCTATTGTTGAACAGTGTGATTAATCACTATTACATTTTTGAGTTAATTGCCTAAGTTAACTGGGATTAATGGATAGCCCTGATACACACATGCGTGCGTGCACACACACATGCACCTACACTCACATTGGTGTACCCATCGTGGAAATTCATCCTCAGAGGCAAAAACTTTTGAACAACCAACTTTAATTCCATATGGAAAAACTCTGAATGCAAATGAAATCAGAGATGAATTTTAGTTAGACAAAATGTAATGTAATGTAATGGTGAACTCAAACTGGGCTTTAGCCAGATAGAAAGGCTAGCACACTGTTCTTGCAAAAATAAATAACAAGGCCTTCAAGGCCTATCATGTGAAAGACGCATGACATTTTTTCTACCACATAGATGTTCAATACTGATTGAATGGAAATGAATAAGCTATAAAGAGCACTTTATTCCTGTCTATAATATCAATTTCTTGATTCAACTTTTCTGTTGCAAATTATTTACAGTAATAAGAAAGAACAGTGACACTCAGAGACAAAAGGTAAATTGAGATCTGTAATGGAAGACAGTGGGGATGGATACTTCAGAGACAATTGCATAAAAATTAGATTTGACCTTTTGTGTGAGTGCAAGGTTGGTTACTTCACCATGATATGAAACATTATTTCTGAGCACTTGAAGTGTGAACAATCTGCAATGTTCCTTTATAATTTTCAGTTTTATGTTAAGCTTGCCATATACTGCTGTTATTTAGGTAAATGTACCTTTTGTATTTAAAATATCCTCTTATCTTTGTTACAGCAACAGAATATTCAGGAAGTGTGAAGATCAGTAAGGGTTCTATTTACATATTTATATTAGAAAACATAGTACTGTGCACTGCCCACAGTAGGCAGTGTAATCTCTAAGGGTGCATCTACACAGCAGGGCTTAACTCAAAATAAGCTACAGCAAATTGAACTACGTCAACTGCGTAGCTTATTTTGAAATAGCGTATTTCAAAATTGGGAGTGTCTACACAATACTTATTTCAAAATAGAGCACTCTTCCTCTGACGTCCCTTACTCCTCATTCAATGAGGGTTACAGGAGTCGGAGCAGTTTCAGAAATAAGTGACTGCTGTGTAGATGCAGACTAAGTTATTTCTAAATAACGCTAGTTATTGCAAAATAATGTTGCTGTGTAGATGTAATGTAAGTGTGTTTTTGTGCAGTTTTATAATCCTCAACCTATCCTATCCACATATTTTATCCCACCTTTTTTTTTTTTTTAATCTCAGGTTAGGGGTCAGAAAAGAAAGTAAAATATATGATAACTCTGTTTTACCAAGAATATAAGCTCTGAACAAATATATTTAATTAATTAATAGTCTTAGGAGAAATCTGCAATTGTTGCACTTGGAGAGACAGTAAAATTGCAGAATTCCCCCAGGACTGCATTAAAATGCTGAATCACCATCTTCTCAAGGTACTTGGAAGTTTTGGTAGGGCATTGTTTGGTGGAAAGCAAACAAAAACATTAAAGCACTCATGCAGAGTCTTCAATTCTGCTTAGAGGAAACGTGTCAACCTGGGCTTACCATAGAAATTAGAAGAAATGAGACAGAATTACAGAATAATGTAGTCCTATGACTATATGACAAGATACCAGATACCCAAAGTTAGGGTCAGCAATCATAAATCAATAATTAATATATAATGTGGAATGCTGAATATTTCCTAGTCTTACTGCGTATGGACTTGCAGTTAAATGCAATACAAATTAAATGGCTTGGATGTTTTCACTGAAAACTTCTAACATCAGGAAAAGAACAATCTATCATCATATGAAAGGTAGTGACATATAGCTCATAAATAAGTATAAAAACAGTACTTTTACAACATTGATGCACGACACATTTCCTAATTATCAGGAAACTGAATTGTTAGAGGTTGACAATATGCATTGCAGATCTTGTCCTTCTCCAGTTTATATTCACCCCAAGCTATATTGGTAGAAAGTAAGTGCCAATGGTTAGGTAACCTTCTGTATATGGGACAGAGATATGACTTGAATTGACTCAGCAAAAAAAGACTCAGAATTGGGACTGGATCTAATTTTATAATCCCCTTAGTAGTGTATTACATTCACCCAAGGAGAACTATTTATCCCAAAACAAGTCCTTTCAAAACAAAATTGTGGTCTAAGCTTTCTTTGGGGAGACTTGTGCTAGCTTCAAAACTTCCTCCTTGTTCTCGATCCTTTCAACCTGAGAGATGTTCAAATGTTGCCTATGGTCCTTTTGTATTCATGCATCTGTGGGCTTTTTTTTTTAAGAGGTGCAAGCATTTTTAAAAAAATATAAGTTCTAAAATCTGAAGTTTCCCTGGAGGAATTTATGAAGAAATTTGAAAATCTTTAGTGCAGTAAATCAGAAGAATTAGAAGAAACTCATCCAAAACTTCTCAAGGGAGAGTGAAATAGAGATAATAACAAGGAGGAAAAAACCAACGAACCTGTTCCTCACTGGAAAATTATTCACACAATGCAAATCTCCAAAAGAGCAATGCAAACTGACCACAGACCAGTGAACCTAAGCTCAGTCTGAGGAAATTGACCAAGTGTGTAATTGAAGATAAATTAGTACAGTACCTAGATAAAGGTAACCAGGAAGCATCAAACCAACAGAAGTTGTGAAAAGGGCATGTCATGCCTCCTAAACAAGCTGGCCAGTCTTTGAAAAATTAGTAAAATACTAGAAAATACAAACCAATTGATATATGATAATTAACTCAGCTGTAAGATGAGTTCTGTTCTAAATTTTAATATTAAAGTATATTAAAAAAACCCTAAAGATGAAGGGCAAATTAAAAACCACCTCTTTCCTAGGACACAATTATAGTAAATGGATGCTCTTCATAATGAAGAGATGTTGATAATGTGTTTCCCAAATGCATTATTGAGTGGATGTGAGCAGATTTGGGTGATACCAGTTTTGTCAAGTTTTTTGGTGACCAGGCATCACAGTTCGCAAATTGTTAGCATGGTGTTTAATTTCTCTTTTGGTTCAAAGAGTTCCAGGGTATGTCTACACTTTCAGCCTAAT
>CM057845.1:65432432-65462855 GCA_030068395.1 Apalone spinifera
GGTACTAAGGCTATTTCTGCTACAAAGGATGAATGTGAAGTTTTGCCCATGGGCACATCAGCATATTTTTAGGCGAAGATCATCATCTGGAAAGTTTGATATTTGTTTTGGAAAGATCAAATTGATAGCTCAAGTTTATTCTTGGCTGATTAAGAAACAAATTATGTTTTTTTGTGTTAAACTGAATGCCTAACTGACAAGCTACAGGAAGGATGCTCTATAACTTCACTAAAATACTTATATTTGATGAAGTGAAGACTACTCGATTCAGTTTTTGAATAGCTACTAAAAGAAATAGCTTTTACTAGCTTATCTAAGAAATTAAATGGAAACTTTACTTTTATAATTCTGTGGATACTGAGAGAATCAATCACAGTTAGGCTAGACCAAAAGGAAATACAATTCACAGCCATGTCCTTTTCCTACAACAAACACAGTGAAGCATCGATGGCTTTCTGCTACACAGCAGGTATAGTATAAACACACACATGTCTTAGTTGTCAATTGAAGTGATATTATTTATATTCTATATTTTTTAGCTATCTGAGGTGAAGAACTGGTCAAAACCTTATCATGATCTCCAATAACCTACGATATGTAGACTGTATTTTTGATATGGCTGCATATCTGGTACTAGATTGATAATTGGATACCTTTGTCCCTTGTTCTGAAAATATATATGCATTTGAGTATCTTTCCTTATGTGAAAATTCCCATGGAGTTCAGTGATTGTTCATGTGCATGATGTTGCTCAAATGCGTAAGTGTTTTCAGGATCAAGTGCTAAAAGATAATTTTTATGTGTTTACCAAATGGGGAGATATGAGATATTATTTTGCTAAGTCTAGATAGAAGGAATCTTCCAACATTCTAAGAAATAAATATTTGAGGTAATAAATATAATTATGTATGTGGTCATTTGATATATAACAAAATATAATTTTGTTCTGTGACACAAGAGGAGTGTCAGATTCCTAAAGGGAAAAGGCCATCAGAAATAAAAGTTTTCTTTAGACTCATGTGGAGGTTACTCTGCCTTCATTGTATGAAGCAGGCGAATTGCTGGAATAGCCTTGTTTTGTATATTTTGTTTTACCATCCATGCGTGTGTTTATTCTTTGAGAGATTGGGGTGGGGATATCAAGAAATGGCTCAGTATCCTCTGTTCTGTTTCACCTTCACAATATGAAACATAGTAATAATAAACATTTGATGCTTAATTAGCCGCGTAGTCTAACTATATCATGTTTATCTGGATTACATTTTTTCCAGTAAGAAGTCTTGACTTTTACGATCACCAAACTTTTCCACAAAAATGTGATCATCTTTATCAAGAGAAACTAATCCTTAATATACAATGAATTCAATACATAAGTTTGCCCTTCGAGTATGTGATGAATTTCCATGAATGTTCTGTGTGTACCAGAGGGCAGGCTTTGGGCCACTAAGTTCCCATCTGTGGAACAGGTTTATTGCAAATGAAAAATGAGCTATTATACTACAAGTGAATCAATATTTTCTTTTTAACAAAAGATAAATGTATTATTTTATCCTTCTGTCACTAGTGACTCCTCCCTCACCTTCATTTTCAGTCACAATATACAGTACAAATAAAGTTTCCTTCCAAATTTGGTATGTGATATCTTTCAAGTCCAATACAGAACAATATAAAGCAGAATAAATGTGCCCTCATCTTACTTTTCTCATCTTGCTTATTGCTATTTAATTGATTTCAATTGACAAGAGCATTGAGCTAGGAGAGGAAAAAAAGGTAAACTTGGAAGGAGCTGTGACTGTATCATCCTAGTCTTTATCTAGCTGAGATGTCAAATCATACAGGAAAAAGGGATAGTAATTCATCGTTTTGATAGGCTGAAACTTCCACTTGTAGTATAATATGTGGTGACCCCTGAGATGCATGAAATTCTTGTGAATGGCAAAAATATCAAATTCACATAATGAGGTTTTGCATTGAAATTACACAAAAATCCAAGATCTGTGGAACATACATTAGGGCAGGATATGGTCCTTTGAATGTTATTCTCAATGCTCGTACCAGCAGCAACCGTCATCTGAAAAAAGGGGGCAACAGAGAGTTCACTCAATTGAACAGAATATTTTGAAGCGTTACAATAAATTCAAATTATGCCATGCTAAACACATGAATATTCTTAATTTTCATTCACACAAGTTAACTGAATACAACATTCATCTGGTTCAATTCAAACATGCAAAAAAAATCAAAAGTATTATTACATGCAGCGTGAAAATCTTGACTCATGGCTGGCTAAAAGCAGTCTTATGATGAGTCAGCAAGTTTCCATTATTTATGTCCATACGAGTGAACACAGAAGTCTGACGCAGTGTTAAATATTGAATTATGGAGGTACCAGTCACACATGTATCATTATGGATAAGTTGAGTTTCCTATTAAAGCAGGATTTTCTGCCTATTTCCTATAGCTGAAGAATACAGGATATCTTCCCCAAAATTAAAACACATTCTCTGACTTTATAATTTTTTTTCTGACAAATTGAAAGTAAATTAATTAATTAATTAATTATAACTTGTTCTTCCCATCAAGAAATTTAGCATTTTATCTCACACCTTTCTATTCCCTTGAATGATCTCAGCAATGGGGTCTTACAGTTTTTAACTTGCTGTATAGATAAAACTCTTTGAAATCTTGAAGCTATGAAATATATAAAGAATATCTTGAGAATTAATGGTCATCCTGTGACTATTTTTCACCACCATATGTTTCTCTTTCAGCAGTAGCTGATGCATAAAATATTTTTTTTCAAAGAAACTCTGAATGGCAGTCTAATTGGATGACATTCCTTCAGACCTTAATACATACATCAGAGGAAATCAATCTGGTTTTAAATGTCTGGTTTCATCAGTACCAAAAGTTAATTTAAAAAAGAAACAATTATACATTGAGAAAGCATGGTCATAAAGTAGATATTTCCAAATATTTCTCATTAAAACATTGACAGTATGTGTAACAATACACACTGTATAATGATTTCATGATCCATGTATACATGGATCATTATTCATTATTCTGTGCAGTAAATGCTGAGCTATCTTAATTAAATCAATATTTATCTTTCACTCTAAAGCTGGTGTTCATGTCAAAAAAGGTCAATATTTTCATGCTACAGTATTTATCTGTTTCATAACAAAGCATGAAAGATATAACTGCACTATATACCAACATTAGTTTTATAAATACCGTACTTCGTTATTTCTGGAATGAGGAATTTAATCCATACTTTATTATAACATAGTACAGCAGTACAGCATAACATAGTACAGCAGTAACCAGGAATGTCCACAGTTTCAATTTGTTTTAATTACATTCACATATTATGCTTTTCTGCATCTTCACCCATTATCAACACATTTAAAATGTGCTTTGTAATATTTTTTAAAAACCTAAAAGATGTCCAGGTTTCTTTAATCCTTTAAAAAGATTATGCTATTGGTGGAAACAACATATACATCTTGGAACTTCAAACAAACAGAATCTATTCACACAGAATAAAAAGAACATGGTTTACTCGTATGAAATTTCCATTCTTCAGATTCTTGTTATTTATAGTTTCTTTTCAAAATGACATATTATTCCAAGAAATGTTTACAGTGCTTTGGTCAAATGTCTTTTAGTTTGGTTGGTTAGTTTTTGTTTAGAAATGTACAGAATGTCTTAAATATAGATTAGCTTCATTCAACAAGAATATGTCTGTGCATAACAAGTTCACAATCAATTCACAGAGAACGTGTAGGTGGTTCTTTAACAAATCCATTATTCTGGAATTTTAAAAGAAAAACAACTTATATTCTATTAGTATAATATGGGCTTTAAATAGAAGTATCTCAACATCAGGAAATATACAATTTTAACAATGAATGCATACTTTATATAATATCACCATTTTCAGAGCTTAACTAAAAATAGTCCAATTCATATTTAAAAATTATTTTCAGTGTTTACATATAAATATTTAAAATAAACAAAAATACAATTTTTGAAAATATTGAACCTGAGAGGCTGTATATATAATGTGAATGTAAGCATTTATTCTATATTATTATTTATATGTGCTCTATATTCATGATGGTGATACCTTATAAATAACTGGCTTTACCACACTTTTGAATGCTGCACTTTCCCTTTGGCCACTAAGCTATCACCTCTGGGATGCAAAATTCTGATAGATCTAACCTCTCATGAGGTTCAGATATATTTGTTTTAAAGAGTCTTTGAAAAATTCTTTTTCCATTTTTACCTTCCCAAATGTGGATTTTATATCCCAAAAGAACATTGTGTGGGAGAACTGTAGTCAATTCTAACCACTGGTAGGTTTAAGATTTAAAATCTTGGGATCTTTTGGGGATAGAATGGGAAACTTCACATGATTGAAAAAAGTGATTGCTGATTTTTCAATGCAATAAGGCAGTCACTTCTATTCCTTAAAAAACAAAAACTGGTCTGGTAGCACTTTATAGACTAACTTCCTGGGCATAGTAATTAAAATGCCAACTTTTAGGAGGAAAGAAATGAAAAACAAATCTGATACATTTTTTTTAAAAACTCTAATATATTTTGGATTTTTTTCTGTAAAATGAGTGGAATCTATACAATATATATTTATGTGGCATAACAATTTTGCTGGCTATCATTT
The DNA here is from genome assembly GCA_030068395.1 of Apalone spinifera. NCBI lineage: Eukaryota > Metazoa > Chordata > Testudines > Trionychidae > Apalone > Apalone spinifera. The sequence goes on from CM057845.1 coordinate 65,437,123, forward strand.
GAGATACCCTGCATAACATATTTATGGATTTCAGAAGTAATACAGCCATACCAAACTCAGGCTGATAAAATCTTTTTACCATATATTTAATACTATAGCAAGAACTTAACAGGACCTATTATAGCTAATATTCACAATATTTTCTATTACAATTGAACTCTATTACACCTTGACCAGTCTTCTGAGAAAGCAATAAATGCACAGACATTGCAAAATGCCAAAAAGAACAACAGGTTCACTTTGGAGAAGTGATTTCAGAGATGAAGTCCCAATGCATACAGATATTGGGATTATCAGATGGCTACCAGATATAGTGGAGTGCAGTACGCAGAACAGGTCTGAGGTAACAAATGGAATGGATGATTCTACTTAGCATATCAGATAAGAGTGCTTTCAAAGCTGCTACATAAGAGTTAGTGTAAAAATAAATGTGCCTGGATAATGCTGCAATCTGGACTACCAGAAAAACCTACATCCCCTAAATCACAAACTACAGAAACAAACAGAAGGATTGTTGCCTGAGGTGATAACTAGTCCTTGCACAATTTCCTCTGTTTTTTCCCCACTACACTTTTATCTGTGTTTTCATTCCAGCCCCTATGTCTGTCTAATACTAGGAAAGTTGAACACCCACATTATTCAGCTTATCTGAAACAGAGAGGAATATCATCATATACTATATTGGTGGCTCCGAAACCTAACACAGTTTACTCTCTCTCGCTCCCCTCTCCCTATTGAAGGAATGGTGACAGAATAAAAGTTTCTGATCCTACTTACAATATAAGTTATCATACAGTACTAATTCAAGGTCCTGCACTAAAGGAAGGTATGGACTCATTCAAATTCAGATGCTTCAATCTCTAGCCACAAAAAAGGCAGTTTTCACGGTCAGTAGCATCAAAGTCTGCTGACGGTTCTAAAAGAATCAATTCAGGCACCTAATAGCTTAATAGATCAATGAAACCACTGTAGAGTCTTTAATAAATCTACACTAAAGAGAGTCAAAGAAATTTGAGGATTTAGGAATTCAGAACCTACCAATCAGTTGTTAAAATGCTCTGGGCACATTGTTGAAAATCTCCATCAAATAGGGACCTGATGTTTCCTGGCAAGAGTTTTAGTAAATAAGTCCCGGTATACAGTAGGGAGTTATTTCAAAACAACCCCCTTTATTTCAAAATAATAAACAGGGCATCCACACTACGAAGCCCGTTATTTCAAAATAACAGGCTGGTTATTTCAAAATCTGTACTCCTGCTTTCCTGGGGGAATAAGCTTATTTCAAAATAGTTATTTCAGGGAATATTATTTCAAATGTAGTTATTTCAAAATAATTTCCTAGCGTAGACCTGTCCTAAGAGGGATATAGGTGCTAAATCATAGTTCATACCCCAAAGACTTCCAATCAGAAAGGCTGTGTCTAGATTACATCCCTCTTTTGACAGATGTAAACTAGGGTTAAGAGGTTATGAGCTATGAGGTTTACAGGATCTTTCACAAAAGCCTTCCATTTTTGAAAGAACTGCGTCTAAACCACAGTTTTACTTTCGAAAGAGTGCTTTTTCGAAAGAGCGCCAAAACGTGATTATGCAAATGAAGTGCAGAAATTCAAATCTCGGCTTCATTTGCAATTTCAAAATGCCTAATTTACATCCCTCTATCAAAAGAGGGATGTAATCTAGACACAGCCTTAGCAAATCTAGTCAAACCAACAATGGTAGGCCTTTTGTTTGCTGTTTCACCAACATTTGTTATGGATGACTGATCTCAGAGACTGCTAATCTAGCTCATAACTAGCAAGCTAACAGAAAACTCTTCAGAGCAAGAAACATTTCACACCTCATAAGAGACAGACTGTCTACCTTATGGAACTGTCCCTAGCAGTGGAGTACAAAAGCTTTTTTGTCCTCTAATAACAGCCACAGTATAAAATTGCAAAAACTTTGTGTTATTGGAGGCCTGGTTCAGAAAGAAATTTCCATTGCTTCTGTTCATTCAAAATCTGAAGCACAGGGGCATGGCCTCTAAACACAACAATATTCCCATTTTAATCCCAGGACTTGCACAAAAGGAAGTGATGTCCAATCATATCCATTTTTGGAACGTGAACCTCCTAAATTTAAGAAAAGAAGCAGACAGCATAGTCAAACAATTAACTGAAACATAATCAAACTCATAAACCATCAATCTTCAACAGACCTTTGGGTTAACAGAAAAGGAAACAGATACATGCACACGTCTGGGAAAAAGTCCTTGTTCCGCAGTCCCACTACACACGTTAACATTTGGCTGACTGCCTCTTAGCGTGGTCTATATTGCAATGAAAAACCAAGGTCAGTGGAACTCAAACCCGCTAACTCAGTGTTTGCAAGCCCAGGTTTGTATGCCTATCTTGAATATTCAGCCTAGGTTTTGAATTTCTGAGCCTAGGTCTTACAGCTATGTTTAGGTGTTTATCTTGATTTATGTGACCCAAGTCAAACCAAGCTTTCTAGTGGCTTCCCCACCTGTATCCAATCTAGCTCTTTCTTTGTGCTGCAATGTGGAAAACTTGCTTGCTAATCTCACATTTCAGGAGATTATTGCAGCATGCCTACACATCCTGCCAGAGAAAGAGGATAATACAACAGACATGGCGGACTTGAACTAGTTGGTGCTGCTCATGACTCTTGCCGTAGTCATTGATTCACCCTTCATAAGGCTTCAGAACTTTCACATGAAGAAAGCTACATTCTAGTTTGCTCCAACCCTCCAGCATGACAACTCATGCAAGAGGGCAGCCTTGCAGATCCAGAAGTGAGTTGCTATAACCATATAAAAGTTGGCTACTGCAGACTGCTACATGTCCATAGTTGACTTTTCATTAGTAAACAGATTAACAAAGATTAAACTGGTGGTGGCGGTTTCTAGGTCAATCAGGAATGTGATTTATCCAAAGGTGGTGGGAATGAACAATATCCAAAAGTAACTGCTGGTTTTGAGAGAAAGGTGTTTCTAAGGACCATTGCCCTCCTTAATAAACAGAAGAGTGTGTATAATGCAATGAAATCCCTGGATTACAGAAGCTGATTTCTAGATGCCAGTGTGGGCTGTGCTGAAAAAAATTTCAATATATCATGATTTTCTGCTACTCCAGTGTCTAACCTTCATGATCAGGCCAGGAAAGTATTCACACCAAATGACATTGTTGCAAATGGAACTACTGTCCCCACTATTATCATACGGGACCCCCTCCTCTCCCCTCCTTTGGCCTGAGTTTATGAAACTGAAACCTCATGTCACAGGCCCTGGAAGTAGTTTTAATTACACTCTAGGTAGGTGCCAAATGGTGGCTGAATATGTGTTTGACAGATTGAAATCCTCTGGGTGCTTATACAAAACACATTTGTATTTTTCAGTATCATCAATGTGGTCCACATTATTGTAGCTTACTATGCTCTTTATAATCTTTGACCCCAAAGGTGAGCCAATTTGGCCCTGCATGACAGTAATGCATAGCTGAACAGGTACACTCAACCAGAAAGTGCACCTGTCACAGCTGGTAACATAAATCAGGGATGCTCTGTGCTTCCACATTAGGGACTTGCATAGACCAATGGATGAGGGAGAATACATTGTTTATGAATGTTCTTGTACTGCAATGTTAACACTAAATGAGGTCCTGTCACTGTACAGAATGAATGGAGGATTTTAATTATGAGTGATATGACTGCTTATGAAATGAGGGAGATTGTCATGATTTTTAATTATCAATGAGATCATTACTTATGAAATAGGGTGAAGGGTGGCGACTGTGTAGCAAGAACTGTGATTTTTCATTACGGACTGCCGCAAACAGATGTAGTGAGAAACTGTGTTGGGGGGGGGGGGACCCTTTCTAGCTGTGTTTACACTTTTATTATGCAATATACACATAGTATGATATGATGCGGTTTGTTACTTCCTTAATAAAAATTAAAAACGGTCTTAATTAAGTTTCGCATATAATAGAACCCTTTATTTGTTACCAAGGCTTTTTACAAAATACAACATTAAAGCATTACTAGGCAAGCTGCCAGGAGTACACTCAAGTACCAGTAATAAACTTCCAACCAAGCCAGTAATAAAACAAAGTACAAAATACACACATTGAACAGGATGTGCGCTGGCAGCAAAGCCTGCTCAAGGACTGGTGAGCACCAGAGATACTTCACTTGCTTGATCTAGTGTCTGCAGGATCCTCTCCAGCCTGATACTACAGCCTCAGAGGTCAGCAGGTCAACAACAGGTTGACCAGGTTGACATTAACCACTGGTGACTCAGCCCTTGACACAGTACCCAGCACCCAGTCAAACTCTTCAAAAAAGAGGCACACAGATGTCAGGTTCCTAGAGGCGCAGTTCCCATCCCTGGTTTTACAAGAGTTGCTCTTGAGCTGAGTCATCTTTTCCTGACAGTTGTCAGCAGACTTGTGAATCCCCCACACTGCCAGCTTCTTTGCTATTTCCTAGCACACATGGACACACCGGGCATTTTTACTGAATGTGAATGTTTTCCTTTCATCAGAGATCTACCAAAATCTGCTTGTGATCCTGTGACTCTGATAGCTGTGTGCTTGGCGAGGGACTTCTTGTTGTGACCGTGCCCAAGCTACTTCTACACACAGCAAAATGATGGAGTTTGGTCCCAAAACCCAGTGTGACTCAGGCTTGGAAACCTTCCCTCCCAACCTTGATGGCCTACGTCAGACAGAACTGAGTATAGTCAGAAAGCGAAAGAGCTGGGCTTAAGCCTGAGCCCAGGCTTACACAGCACTGTGGACATACCCTTGGGCCTACAAATGACATTGTATGCACAAAATTGATTTGTGCTTAATGGGGTCTGTTAAGCCACAGATCCGAGGTCTTTGGTTTTTAAATGTGTCTGTGATGAGAAAAAATGTATGTAAGTCTGTGTGATAGAATATATATATGTATATATATCTACACACAAGTGCAGACACATACAAATGAAATCAAGACATTCTTATAAAGTAAATCATTGACTAGATACAATGATATTATATATTCTTTAACTAAAGGCCACTGTAACCTGATCTAAAGATACCCATCTATCACCTTTGAGGATTAAAAGGTTCTTGTCCCAAGATCAAACCCAGTCAGATAATTGTAACAATTATTCTAAGGCTAGGAGCCCCACTGTGCACAGGGGCAACATTCACACTATAGATATAAAGGAGTTCCTATTTACATATAAATAATATATGAACAAATTTAGTGAAATCACACTAACTCAGTCAGGCAGACAGAAATAACTCAAAGTATATTTGAGCATCCATACTCTCACCATCACTTTCAGAACAACTTGAAATGTTAGTAGTTATTTTCCTTATTCCCATCACCTTCCTCATCTTCACCAGTGGCTATTATTCTGGCCCATTCCAAGGTCTGCCTCTCTACCTTTGCTGCTCTGGGATGCCACTTTTCTAACAAGTTACGCTGACATTATCATGTATAATGCACATTGAGTATGAGTTTTCCTTTGTACCCTATTTGTATTTCCTCCCCTTACCAAGTCCTTTTCCTTACATTACTGCTGAACATAATAAAGCAGAATATAATGCAAAACAGTGAATATACCTGGCTAGCATACTACCTTCCACATTCTAATGACTTAAAAAACCAAACTATCGGTACTTAAGAACAATTTGCACCTTCTCTACCAGCTTCGTGTAACATGAACACTAATTCACTACTATTTTCCCCACTTTCTTCTCCCCTCCCTATCCCCTATTTATTTTGGAACTGGACTTTTAATACTCCATTCATCTGAAGTAGTGGGTTGTACTCACAAAAGCTCATGATACCATTTATATGTTGTGTTAGTCTTTAAGGTGCTGCTAGACTATTTGTTGTTTTTTAAATTAATAACAGAAGTAAGTTTGCCCCCGGGCTATCCCATGTTTCCATATAGATTTAGAAGAAACCTGTGATATTCCTAATATACTAATTTCAGTAATAAAATATCAGCATCTACCAGTTACTACACAGTGGCATCTCAAATACTGATGTGATATTCAGATACCCATACAGAGTCCATTTATAATTTTGATAGCCATGTTCAAATTATAGAGTTCACATAAACCAATGGGAAAGCCCCTTCCCTGAAGAGTTTAAAAACTAAATGTACACAAATGGATCCCCAGGGGGGCAACTGAAACTCAGAGTTCAGTGACTAGTTTTATATAGGGTCCTACCAAATTCCCTGTCCATTTTTGGTCAATTTCATAGTAATAAGATATTTTAAAAAATCATAAATTTAATGATTTCAGCTATTTAAACTGAAATTTCACAGAGTTGTAATTTTAAGGATCCTGACTCAAAGGAGTTATTAGGGGATCAAAAGTTATTGGGAGGAGCTTGAGGTACTTCTGCCCTTCTTCTATGCTGGTGGTGGCACTGCTTTCAGAGCTGGGAAGCAGGAGAGCTTGGGAGCTGGGAAGCTGTCAGCCTGGAGCCCAGCTCTGAAGGCAGAGCTGCCACCAGCAGCAGCACAAAAGGAAGGATGACATGTTATGGTTTTGCTACCAGTACTTCTGTGCTGCTACCTGCAGAGCTGAGGTGTGAATCAGCAGCCACCACTCTCTGGCCACTCAGTTCTTAAGCAAGTGTGGCCTGGTATGGTTTTGCCACACTTCCTTCTCTGCTGCTGGCAGGACAGTGCCTTCAGAGCTGGGTGCCCAGCTAACAGCTGCCCCTCTCCAGCTGCCCTGATCTGAAAGCATCACAGAAGGGTGGCAATACCACAACCCCTCTAAAAGAATGTTGTAATCCCCCCAAACTTCCTTTTGGCCCAGGATTCCCCAGTATAAGAAACACTGATCTCCCCTGTGAAATATGCCTACTATAGGGTAAAACCACACAGAAGCCCAGATTTCACAGACATGTTTTTAATGGCTGTGAATTTGGTAGAGCCCTTCATATGTACATGCTTAACTTTAAACTGGAGAGCAGCCCCACTGTAAAGTAGAGTAAATGGGAGTATTTGCAGGCTTAAAGGTAAGGGCACATGTCAGTGTCTGGAGAATAGCTGCCAATGTGACCTGACGTACGTAATAGAGGAAGTCTGGTGACAGAGTAAAGCAGTGTTTCCCAATTATATTTGGCCACGGAACCCCTAGGATTGCCTTAAAAAAAAAGGCCCCCGCTGCATTTCGTCGAGCAAAAAAAGAGCCTGGTCATACTGGGTCTTTGTGGAACCCCAGGGTTCTGCGGACCAGCAATTGGGAAACACTGGAGTAAAGGATTGATCTATTGCCCAACTTCCAATCTGATGCCATACATAAGACCACATACATGATCCTTCCTCTTTCACATTCATCCTAGGAAAATATTTAAGGCCACTCTTCTCCTTTGCCTGTTGAAGGGCTCCGGAACCTTTCTCTTTCTCTTCATATGCATCAGATAAAGGAAACGTTTTTATTTGCTGTGCTTTTTTAAAGTAAATCCTGCACATTACACAAACTATACGCCTTCATGATTTTCCTCAAGCTTACAATGCAAAATGAATTAGTGAATATTTCTTAGCTCACAATCAGATCCAAATAAATTGTACTTCTGGTTCATATAGTAAAATTATGGTCCAAATTCTGTCCTAGCCATGGAGTTCAACACAGAAATGACTAAGTGAAAATTCTGCTCCCAGTAAAAAAAATGCACAATCTCACATCAATCTCTTACATTTTAAAGGAGAGGCACAAATATATCGGAGGACAGAATTTGGCCCACTATATCACTGATACTATCTAATTAATGGAATATTATCTATATTTTCTTGACAATTATGCTAGAATCCAAATTTGAAGCAGTCTAATACTTTGGTGGGGTTTTTTATTACATGCACAAAAGATCAGAAATAACCTTCATTCACTGAATCAAATGATTTATATTGCTATACCTTTCTACTGACTGACCTTAGTATACCAAAGTTGCCTTTGTGAGAGGTGTCTTATCTGTAATTGTCAGCTGGTTCTCTGCATACTTTGATTTCTGTTGTTATATCATTAAACCAAATATAATTTTTATTTCCTCCTTCCCCCCAAAATAAATCATTAATAGAAAATTTGTCTATCATAATTTATCATCCAATTAACACTTAGTCTAGTCAAGCTGCACAGTAAAAAGAACTAGTGAATGACTGATCCCATACTGTGAGCATTGTGTTACCATGTCAGCAGTATATAAAAATTCTTTATTCCATATAAATTAAAGCTACAAAATCTCATTTAATTACCAGACCTAAAAAAAAAATCTATAATTGTATTTGCATTAATTATATGTATGTATTTGGATACTAATAATACAGAGCAAAAATACCATCTTTATGTTTCTTTACATTTACAGCACTCAAATATTTCAATGATGAAGCAGTTGCATAATGAGACAATAACATTTCTGCACAGGCTTGACTTCCAACATGTGTTTTCCCACTGAGTGAAATGCAGCTACTCCTCTGTATAGAATTGTGGTTGTGCATGTGTGTCCACAAAATTGGGGCTGTATGCCCATGGGCACCATTTTGGGAGAGAAAGGAGGGGGGGCGGGGGGGCAGCAGCCATGCATACCGGGATGCTGCCTGCTTTCTTCCTATTCCTCTGACTATCAGGGAGCAAAGGGAAACTACACAGATTTTGTGAATTATTTCTCTGTTCCTCCCTCACCAGCTAGGAGTGAAAGGCACACAAGCTGTATATTTTCCTCTTGCTCCCTGATAATCAAGGTAACAGGAAGAAAAGCAAAAAGCATCCTCATGAAAATGACTGAAGTCTAGAAAACATGACCTATGAGGGAGGACTGAAATAATTGGATATTTTTAGCTTGGAAAAGAGAAAAATGAGAGGGGACATGGTAGCAGCTTTCAAGAACCTAAAAGGGTGTTACAAGGAGGAGAGAGAAAAAAATACTCTCTCTAATTTTGACCTGGGTCTCAGCTCCTAAGAGTGATAAGAATGGCAATGAGCCAGTATGCACACACCCAAGTAAGCAATTGTAGTAGGACTAGTGTAGGGAGTCCCGTGCCCGGTGAGTCTCACCAGGGACCTAGACCTCGGAGGGTGCCCTGGATTCCCCCAGCTGGAGCAACGTCCATTGCCACCTGGTGTGAGGTGACAAGAACCAGACTCCCCTCAGACTGAAGGGGCGTAAGAATTGTAAGTGCCTGTTGCTCTCTTATGCATTGCTCTGCCTGTGTTTATTGATGTGTCACTTTGCAGTAGCTGTGTAACCATCTGGCAGTATTAACCCTGTAATAGTAGTGACGTAGTGAAAGTAATAAAAGCAACTATCCCTAATCAACTCTGTTGCGAAGCAAATCCATAATCCTGTTTGGCCATGCCCCTGTGAGTTGAGAGAGGGCAGGGGACTAGACTTGATGACCTTCAAAGTTCCTTCCAGTTCTAGTATTCTATGATTATATGCTCTGGAGTTCTTTATTGGCTTTGCGAGCCTTCTAGTGGATCTTGTGAAAGAGAACAACCCCAGGCACAGAACATGGCTCGGGCAAAATGTGGTTATTCTCTGGTGGAGACATTCAGAAGCCAGGACTCTAAAATACCTTATTCAAAAAGGGAACTAGTGAGTCTTTTGTGTTATGACATGGAGTTTTCTTGGTGTATTTTTTTGTCCATAATTACTTTATTCATCTAGAGAAAAAAACCACAAAAGCTATGTCTAATGTACACACATCAGCTAGCATACCCACAATAAAGCCAAGAAGGCCCTGCTTTCATTTCAAGTGCTGTCCCGATTTACTATATCTTACACTATTATAAAGGAATACATCAGAAATAATGTATCTTCAGTTCGAATCCCAGTTTAGGAAGATTAAATCAAGTGTCTGTTTTGTTTATTTTATGATAAAAATATTATTCTGATTCTCTCTTAGCCAAGCATGCTTGAATTGACCATTTCTTGTGGCAGAGCACAAAGCAGCTTCATGTTGTGTAACAAACTGCTCACTCATCTGCTAGGAGAAAGATGAGGGAGGGAAAGGGGGCAGAAACGACTGAGTACACCCATCGATGGAGTACAGGGTCTGCTCCTGCCTTATTAACCAGGGGTGCACAGTGCTCTCAAGGAAAGGGAGAGGGGAGGTGGAGCCATGCCCACTCTGCACTGACCCGAGTATCAGAAACACAGGAAGAAAAAGGCTGCAGATACAGTAGCAGATATGTTCCCCGTGCCATTGAAGAATTCTAGAAGGGCACAAGTGAGCTCTGTATGTGAAAACAAAAGTATTGATGGCTAGGAGACAAATTAGGGATTGTGCTAAGGCGCATGGTCATTTTGCATGTGCACTCCCTGATTCCTCCCTGACTGGCAGGAATAATATCCATGTGGGGCTGCAAATAGCCAGGATATGAATTCACAATGATGGTTTTACAGTGTCATTTTTCCTAAATGTTTCAGGGGAAACATGGCAAGAGAACTAAATTAGCTCTTTATATATATTTTCCAGTGGCTTCAAAACAAAAAATAATATACAAAACCAGGTAAACATTTCTAATAATGATTATGAACCAGAAAGACAATCTTTAAGAATTGTGCAGGTTAAAAATAACTGCTATCTGGTATCATGGAGTTTTCTTCCATTCTTTCTTTTGGAGGATGCTAGTCACTATTCATATTATTAAAGGACATGCTATCTGGCTAAAGTAAAGCACTGGAGGTGCTGCGAAGCGTACCAATTAGACTTTTACCTAAGATTTCAAATAGTGACTTGCATGTACAGACTATCTAAATTTAACATCTGTTACTGCATTTAAATATGCTTGTTAGAGTGGTGTTAAATTATGCCAGACATTGTATGAGGGTACTGTAGTCTCATAATCAGAAAGATCAAGTCACTTGACTGTGTAAAATCAGTAAACAACTCAGAATTGACTGTCATGATCATGTGACGTAAAGCTGTCATGTTTATAATTATACAGGAATCTGGAAGGTTTTATGCCATTATCTAAGAGTATTTTATAGACATGTGTTCCTAGAAAACAAGATTTTCACTTCTTTCACAAGATTAAATGGAAAACAAACATCACTTCTAAAAATATTCAAGTGTTACTCTCCAGAGCAAGCTAATTTACTCTTAAAATTAATTTCTATTTTGGATAAATGTTTCTGGTTTGTATATTTATTTGGATTTATACACTGTAAAATGAAAGCCTGCATATGTGCTCTGTTTTCCCTGAACATAACTGAAAAATACATACAAAGGAAGTACAGGTTGAACCGGTTTTAACAGAGACTCTCTGGTCCGGCAACATCCCAGACGCAAAAGGAGCAGAGAGGCTCATGGAGGGCTAGTGGCTGGGAGCCCTGCAGTAGGGCTGCCCTGTGGCAGTGAAACCAGTGACAGGACTGCCTCCCAGTGGCAAAACTGGGGGGGGGGGGGAAGAGGCAGCCAGGCTGCCTGGTGGACTGGAGCCCAGCAGCGGGGATGCCGCCCAGTGATGAAACTGCCCAGTGAGGCCGGGAGACAGCAAGGCTGCCAAGAGAGGCTGAAGACCAAGTGGGGCTGCCACTCAGCAGCACAGCTGGACCACAGTAAGAAGGCTGCCCTGCAGGGCCGGGAGCCTGGCAGCGTGGCTGTGCTTGCGGCAGCAGGGCTGCCACGGTGAGGCTGTGAGCCTTGCACTGAGGGGCCGGTGGCAGGGGGTTAAGCTGCCAGGGAGGCTGGCAGTGAGGTCAGGGCTGGTGGGACTGGTGGCAGAGGGGCCAGAAATGACCTTCCCTGGTCCAGGAAAATCCCTCATCTGGGACTAGTCAGGTCCCAAGGCTGCTGGAGTGGGGAGTCTAACCTGTACTCCTACATAACAGACCTGCAGTTATATCATCTAGCATAATTAAATTGAACAGGAAGCAATACAATTATTATCACTGGGACAAAGTATTTAAAATGGAGCTAAAATTACACCACCTTACTTTGACCATCTGCAAATTAAAAAAAAAATGAAAATAATTAAATCTGCAAGATAGTCCAAATCGGATTCTTATTTTGTATAGTATCTTTAATCACAGGTGGCTAAATTTTAGTAATAGCTTTAATATAACATTACTTTATCCTCAATATTCAAAATAAAGCCCATTCTGATATAACAAAACAACCTGCATTCATTTAGAGTTCAATAGAGTTTTCAATTTGAAGCTGAATATTTTGAGCTTCTCCTCATTTCACCATGAGGAAATAAAGTATAGTGAAATGGTTAGCTAGCTCTTTACTAAGTGGAATCAAACCACCACCAAGAACACCAGGAAATGTAGACAGAGTAGTGAATTTTCTTTCATAACATATTTCTTTAGAAATTATGAAAAAAATCACAGGAGAGTTATGTAATACTGTATAACACACTGAACAAACAAATTTTCATGTGCTATACAGAACATATGTGGAATATAGGATATCTTCACATATTACAGAACTGTCAGGTTCAACAGTCTTGAGGAACATTTATAGAGATTTGGATGGAGAGTTTGATTTATTCTCCTGCTTTCCCAATGACAATCCTGTTCCTCTCTCTTTTTCCACCCCTGGTTACTGGCCTCCCAGTCCGAAAGAGCTATTGTTCTTACTTTGATATCTCATGCTTTTCCATCACTCCAATATTCGGAATTTTGTCCTCCAGTGGTACAAATGGATAATGAGAAGCACTAACTAATAAAGTAGTGGTATGGGTTGAGAAAAATAATCTTCAAATAGTCCTAGGCTCCCATTTTTGGCCATGTACTTCAGGCAGAGTAGTAATCGAATGTAAATGTACTCATGAAATCCCATTTCCTCTCATTTGCAACTTCACCCTTAACAAATCATATCACTTCCCACTTTACTGTACTCTCTCAAATCCCACATCCCACAAATTTTCCTATCGCCTCAGTCTTGGAATATAAGATTCCATTACATAACCACCCAAAAAAGCACCAAGTATTTATGTGTTTTCTACAATCCACTCAAGTGTGAGGCAATACTCCTGTTTGAATCCAGAATAAGCTCCACCAGCGCAACTCATGTGTCACCTTGTTTGTGCTTTTGGTTTACACTGGTGCAGTTATGCTAATGGCCCAATGTAAAGAAGGACTACATTTCTCTTTAAACATATTTTATGGGGCAGTGGCTTTTCCTAGTTAAGAGAAAGCAAATGGGAGAATGGAAAAAAAAATCCTTAATAAATAAAACACTATTAAGATGGTAGAGTTGAAAAGGAAATATACAGGAGGGCGGAGTGTGCACACTTCAAGCACATTTTTGCACAAGAAAATCGACAGACCAGAGGGCTTTTGCCAGTAGAGTTATTTCTCTCCCCACAAGGAATAACTCCTTTTTGCACTACAGCTCTTGCGCAAAAAGGCAGCTGTGGACCATCTGGAGGAGTTTTTGCGCAAGAAATCAGAGCTTTCTTGCACAAGAGTGTCCATGCACAAAACGCTCCCTTGTTTTGAAATCAGACGCTCCCTTGCACAAAAGCACATCGCTTTTGCAATGTGCTTTGAGGTCAGGACGCACTTTTGCGCAAGAAGTTTTTGCACAAGAACTCTTCTGCAAAAGGCTTCTTGCACAAAAATCCTGCAGTATAGACAAAGTTGAAGTAAACAACCTCCATTCCTCTTATAATAGAAGAAAATGAAGTACTCCTCTAGCCTCATCTCCCTAGGGAAACAAAACAAAGCAAAACAAAAACCTTTATAGGTTGTGGGGCACAGGCCATTTCTACAACATTTTGTACCCTAGCACAACAAAAGCCTCACATTTATTTGAATTTACATCACTAACCTATTACAAATCATAAACATTAATAATCCAGCTAACAAGAGCAACTTATACATACAAAAGAAATAGTTATTTTAATTAAACAGTTCTAAGGCCTGAAGGGACATTTAATCATCCATCTTACTTTTTTCTGCACTTCTGTCTTGCCTTTAAAATTTCAGGAAATATGACGTCAAAGGAGTGCTGTCTAACTTTCTGATTCAGATTTACTAAAATCTTTTACTGTATCTCGTCATGTGAATCTATGGTTGGACCTATCCTACTCCCTTGCAAAGGGGTCTAAACATAAAGCCCTTTCATATACTCACTGGAACTCATTTGCTTGGGTAGCAGTAGCAGCAGCATTTAGAGATCAACTTCCACCAGGCTACTACATCCTCACCAAATGTGCATGTGAATGGGAAAAAGCAGGGAATGGATGGAACCTTAACTATTCCTCTCCCACAATGCACTGGGCAGCACAGCTCTGCAATGGCAGAACTGGAGCAGAATATGTTCCCACCTGTATAAGGGGAAATTGAGTCAAAATTTGCTTCCCGGTCTGCTTCTGGGGCTACACAGTTATGTGCTGCCTTATACACTATCGAGGGGTTGGAGAAAAACACTGTTTAGGCAAATATCTTAGAAACTTGACAGGTGTGCAAGGCATAAACACGTCTAACACAAGTTCCAGGCAACAAAAAAGAAACAGTCTTGCAAAAACTGGGAATACTGTTTTAAACTGTCCTAGTGTAGGTTTGACTTATACAATTACCACTTAATCAGCAGATAAAATCATAGGTCTCTGTGACCCTGGCAGCATTGTAAAGGTGGTAGTTTTGCACAGATGGAATGTTTTGATTTTTTTTCAGCAACATATCCACATTAGGCAGACTTTCCTGAGCATATAAAAATCAACTGCATCCTTTACAAAAAATAAATCTACTCATTTGAGTTTCTTTGTGACCTTCTTATTATCTTTGAGTTGTCATGAAGAACAGAATTTAATCCTGACCTTGCATCTTACTTTGGCTGTGGGAGGCAGGGAAAAGTCTCATTTAAAACTTCAATGCTATAAAGAAGGACATTAGAAAGAAAAGATAGTAGTCTCACCATGTCATCACCTGATGTCCCAAGTGGCATAGGGACTTTGATTAAAGGTCTGCCCATTCAGATGGCAGCAACAAAACTTGCAGAGATCACTGACCTCAACCCTAGATAAAGCAAAATGAATTTTATATTCAATTCTAAAGAGATTCACATACCACTCACCACCACAGTAGTGCAATCTGTTTATACATATTTTAGAGAGTTTGCTTGTCTGTCCCTGAGCCCGTCCGTCCATCATCTGTGAGTCTGTTTGTTCAAGAACTCCTCCTCAACAGTAAGAGCTAGAAGCATCAAATTTGGTATGTAGATTCTTGTTATCATAACTTAAAGCAAAGTAAGGCTTTGATTGTGCCAGGAAAATGGGATGTGCTTTGAATGGGATTACTACAGATAACTAAGAAAGCGGGGGTGGGGGGGAGGGTTTATCAGAGGAAGAGCTATGTGCAGAGTGATCACTGGGGATAACTATACTGCAGTGACCACAGGGAGGTGGCCACACCAAGAAGAGAGTAGCCAGCTGAGGCCAGGACTTTCCATGTTGCTGACCACTGGCTCAGGTAAGTGGCCCTTCTATCTCTAATTCCTTCCTCCCGGCTCTTGGCCCCAGTGCACCATTCCTCCCAGAAGAAGCCAGGGAAGTGTCCACTGCAGCCTTGGCCCTTCACCCCACTCCAAGCCCCTCACCAGTTGCCAACGACCTCAGCCTTGGCTCCCCAGCCACCTCCCCTCTGAGGAGCCAGGGTCAGGTACTGAAGCACCGCCACCCTCAGAGCAGCCGGTAGCTAGGGCCAGGCAACACAACCTCGGCACCCCCCTAAGAGAAGCTGGGGTGTGTGTGTCAGCTGCAGTGCCATCTTCACCATTGCAGGCAGCCCTGGTGATCATCCTCAGACCTTCCTATCCTCTGGCCTGAGCCACCCCCCTGCGCTGAATCCTGCACCCTCTTCCCTGAGCCCCCTACCACACCTCCCACCTCTCTGCCATGAGCCCCCATGACCTACGTGGAGCTTCTCCGCACATCTATCCCTTTGCTCTGACTCCTGCACCTCTACCCCTGCCCTGAGCCCCCCCACCAACAATTTCTTACCCTAACTCCTGCACCCCCCAACTTTTGGACGGCTCCATGGCAGGAGGGATAGTCCCACCTCCCCCAGGTCGGGTTGGGTCGGGTTGGCCAAAAGCCGGGTGGGTCCATGGCAGGAGGGAAAAGGGGCACCGTGGTAAGGTGCTTGGGCAGGTTCCAGAGTGGTTTAGGGGCTACAGCTCTCACTTGGGGAGTGCAGGATCATAGGTTCTAGTCCAGCCTCACCTGGGTCAGGACAGGACAACTAAAAGCCAGGCAGCCCCAAGTCTCCCATCCCCTGTCCTCACTCCTGAACGTCCACACTGCCAGCCCTCTGCCCTGAAGGACCCAAGTAAGTCTTGTAGTATATGACATAATTAGTATGCGTCACAGTTGGCTTTTTTTTCCCCCTCATCCACTCCCTAATAAGTGACTTCTGTGTTCTTTGCATTGTTTTATTATGGGAGGGCTTTTATCAAAATGCATGTGCAGTTGTGTGTTTCTGTTAGACAAGGCAAGGTTGAAAAAGTGCATGCTGTCCTTTGAACAAAAGGTAGTGAGGATCATGACATCCCTGAGGGAGTTCACTGCCCAATCTAGGACCAGCTCCCAAGAAAACTCTTTCCTCTGCCAACATGAGCTTCTCTCTTAGGGTAAAGCACCACAGGGCTGGAGAAGCTGCGTGCTCAGACCCTCTCTTCATTTCAGAGATCTATGGCTATGTCTACACTACCAGGTTATTTTGAAATAGCTCCCAAAATAATTATTCTGAAATAAGCTTATTCCTCTTCACAAGCAGGAGTTATTATTTTGAAATAACCAGCCCCTTATTTTGAAATAACAGGCTTGGTAGTGTGGATGCTCTGCTTGTTATTTCAAAATAACTCCCCAGTGTAGACATGCTCTAGGATATCTCATAGATTTGCTGGGTCAAAGCACAGAGTACCTTGAAGAATATGATTCTATGTTCTATGGGAAGTCAGCACAGTTATCAGAGAACAGGTACAATGTGTTAATGGCAGCCCATATTACTGAGACACGCTCCAGTGCTCTTCTTTGCTGGAGCTTCCTAGGGGCTTTTGGCTTCATGCCCAGTGTATTGCACTGCTATAAATACGGATGGGAGGTGAGAAAGGCAAGTATAATTGAAGCAAGCTCATGATTCCTTGGGATGGGAAGGAATCTTGTAGCCAACCAGATCTGGCAGAAAGTGTTAGTTGTAGAATCTGCTATGTAGGTGCTTAGCATCAGAGAGGAATCCAGGAGTATTCCTGAACTATTGACAGAATTAGCCATTTATGGGAGGGTACCTTCCCTTAAAAAAACTGCACCGTGGCCTCAATCTCTTCAAAGTATTTTCCCCTGCTCATCAGCATAACAGTTGTGTTGCTGAGTTCTACTTCAGCTAGCTGTTCTGCATTCATAAGCTGATCTTGTCCAAGGCCTGAATTAATTTTGATAGTAGTGATATGGTTATATGTGGTGAATAAAAGATGGTGATCAGAAACTAGCCAATAATTAGGCTTCTTGATTTTGTCTTTTCTACTAAGTCAATTTCTTCTTCCTATTCAAATGCAATTAAAGTTCTCTCTAATGCCAGTGCCTAATGAATCTAACCAATGTTAAATTACATATGTCTAGTGATGCTATTCTGATACAAACCTGAAATCTGATACCGTGAAGAAATATTGGCATAAATATATCACAGGAGTACACAACTGCTCTATAAAGTCCTAAAACCAAGTTTTGGGAGGTTATTTTTATTGCACTTTAATTTTACAATAACTAGAAACCCTTTTGTTCTAGGTTTCTGAACAACCCAGCTAATTTTCCCATGTGTCAAGGTAGCCT
This sequence comes from Apalone spinifera, assembly GCA_030068395.1. Taxonomy (NCBI): domain Eukaryota; kingdom Metazoa; phylum Chordata; order Testudines; family Trionychidae; genus Apalone; species Apalone spinifera. Next base: position 65,454,923 of record CM057845.1, read on the forward strand.
CTGCCTTTCTTCTGTATAAAGCAGCTAGGCCTGATGGAATGAGCTTCAGTTGCTGATGCACCCATATCTAAAAGCCTTTTCCTGTAAGGTTCCTGAACCCCTCAGAAAACCAGGAGAGGAAAGAGGGATGGATGTGCTTCTACTTTGCCTTTTCTTTTCTTGGGTACTGAATCCTTCCCCAAAATAAAAAATCTAGGAGGACAATATAGAAGAGAGAGATGGGAAAGGGCATAGAAGCTAACAGCAGCTTCTAAGTGGGTCTGTATGTGTAGGTTGTTTTTTTACAATAAAATTACAAAGGTACATACACAGATGGCACATTTTCAGTTTTAGAATCCTGCAACCAACAAATGGATTCTACAGACAAATATTGTTGAAAAAACAGGAAACACTAACAACATTATCCTAAATTTGTCACAAGAGATTGTCATGAAAGTGCTATGGAATACCCAGACTATTGGCATTTAAAAAGATTGTTATGTTCCCAGCTATTTTCCTATGGTGTTTATATTGGTAGTAATTATTTATATTATGTTATTGCCCAAGAGTTGGGTTCCAAGGTGCTGGCTGGGCACTGTACAAACATAGATGTGTAGTTTTATTTTATATTTGTTCAGGGAAGGCAGGAAATGAAGGAGGATAGTAAGGGAGAGAAAATGCGTATAATAATAGTGTGTCCTTAATCTTGTCTTAATGGCATATCTGTGCTGTACAGTGTTACATTTTAGTGTAGCAACTACCAAGTTGAGCCTGGAAGGTATGTATATATACACCACACTTAGTAAACCTATTCACTTTCCCTGGTGAGTATAGAAGCCTAAGCCACTGATTACTGCCAAACATGCCTGACAAACCAGGAAGGGGAGGGACTAGCTCCCCCATGGTGGACATATTATGGGGGCTGTACCTCCCCATCTCAAAATTAGCACATGCCTGGCATAGAGACGCAGAGGCAAGAGACACATCCAGAGGGGCTGGAGGCCAGGATGGAACCAAGAAGCAGGACCCAGAGGTACTAGACGCAGATAGGAACCTTTGGGACTCTTCACGGAATCTTAGGATCTCTCTTCACCCTCACTCCCTGAATTCAGCTGAATTAAAATTCGACTTAAAAATTCTTAGTGTCCTTAGAGTTGCAAAAATAACCTTCAAATATGAACCAAATCTAAAATGGTGCAATGTTGTGCTTGTGATTCTATATACAGTTCTAACAAATGGGGTTGCACATAGTTCTACCAAGCAGCTGCAGCAGAGTGAAATTAACAAAACTTTGGTCAGGTTCTTAACTGATATTCAAAATCCTTTGGGTAACAGCCAGATGTCAAGAATCTCTCCAATTTCACACTAACGTGGCTTGAGAAAGCTGTAAGCAGCTGCACAGGCATGCAATTGAGTTACACCTTGAGAGCATGACACAAAAATAGAGGCTGTGGGAGGGCTGGAATAGCAGCACTTCTTCCCTTACAACCAGAAAGCTGTGACTGAGGGGAAGCAGCAGCAGATACCTTTTCTCTCCAACTCCTTTCTGGAAGTGTCCAGGGAAACAGACTATAATGCAGAGAATAATTTTACTAGTAGAAAGAAGACTATCCCTCTTCAAATCAGCTTTCATAATTTATTTGTTATTTTCCCCTATATTATGCCACAGAAAAGATGCATGGAAATAACATAGGTACCCATGGTGCACCAGAGCTGGAAAAAAGCTCTCATTTCTTATTAAAGAACACCTAATGGCTTCAGTCACATCAACATACACATTTACTTTGTTTAAAAGTAGTATTCAATTTCTCAAATGTAAATAAATCTTTCAATGTGTAATAAATTAAAATATCAGCTATAACGGATGTTTGGGGGAAATACATCCCAGATCAGCAAAGAGCATTGCAGATAACTGTGACCAAAGCTGTATTACTTTCATTCAATCAGTAGTGGTAAAGGATTGCAATGTACTTCACTGACAAGTCACATTTTAATCATACATAAAGCTACTAAGAAGGACTATTCTGGATAGTCTCACAAAAGAAAAGTTATCTTCAACTTTTCTTAAAGAAAAACAACAGTATTTTCAATTAAATTTAAAAAGCTTTCCTGCCTTTCTATTTAAACATATATACGCAATCAAGTTCATAAAATCAAATAGGTTGCAACATAACAGCTAAATAGTCTATAAAATCATCTTTACTCTCAAATGGAATGTCTTCTTTTGCAGTATACATTCTCATTAAAAAAAGTACATTTTGCAAGGTATATTGTTTTGCCATCAAAACCAAGAATACCATCACTCATATAAAATGACAGTCATGTGTTGCTGGCAAATTAGAAGATTCAGTTTCAGAAGAGTACATCAGGATTCTATGCCCCAGATCAGTAAAAGATATGAAAACTTTTTAGAGCAGAAACACTCAAAGCATGGATGGCTTGAAGCGAGAGGATCCAAAAGGAACCATTCTTGTGGCCAGAGGAGGAAAGAGAATATACAGTATAGTGTTAACTTGAGAGCTACCAGAAAGTGGGAAAGGGAAAGACAAAACTTCATATATGAGAAGGCAAAGGAGGTCTTTGGTTTAACCAGTTTCATAATCTACCATGTGCTACTAACTAGGAACACAATCATCCAATCCTGTCTCTGTAGGCTCAGGGTCCACCCACAAAGAACTGTTTGTTAGATCAAGCCCTCTGATAACAGTCGGGTGTATAAATTCAAACTAACTATTGTATACAAGAATTTTTATAAAACCTGTTAATGGAGCTAAAGACATAACATAACAATTGTAATGACAATAGTTGAAGTGTTTGGATTTATAGAAACAATGAAATATGTCAGGGGAATAACAGAAGGCTCCAGATTGCCTTTCTCCAGGCATTCCTAATCAAACCAAAGCAAAATAAAAACGTCAATTTTTTTCCATTCTAGTTTTTAATAAGTGTATGCACCAGTTTATAACTAGAAATAGAGTGAGCTGCGATCATAGGTGCAAAACCCAAAGACTTTGGGGAAATTTGTATCTGCAATGTACATCTTGCTCCTCTCTAGTAGGATGAGATAAGCTCCCATACCTCTCTAATTTCATCTGTCCAAGTCAGACCCATCTCTAGATGGAATATTACGTTGACTCTATGAGTAATAACTTTTTCCAGGTTCAGATTGATTGACACTGCAGGCTATGTCCGCTGTTTCAGGGTGACATCTCTTTAACAAGAATGAGAAAGAATGCTGTGACCTTCTGAAAGTTCTGTGATACCATGAGGCCATTGCACAAACAAGATAAAATGCTTGTGTCCCTCCCACACACACACAAAAAGAAGCTATGAATAGAGGAAAAGCGGGGAAACCAATCAGGCAGGTCCATCCAGCTCTCTCGTTGTGGTACTGGCCACAGATTGGTTTGGATGTGAGAGGATTTTTTTTACACCAGTGCCTGCATCAGTCCTCACCACGCAGTCAATTTACATGGCCATAATTTGGCCCTAAAGTACACTTTAACCATATCAACTAAAAATACAGCATAGTTATAAACAAACAGTCAAAAATTAGAGCTAAAAAAAATCACTGGGTGCTATGGAAAAAGATACACTGAAAATTTCCATAGCAACATTTTTCTATGCATCCAAAGAATCAGCAGCGAAGAGTGCTAATGGGTAACATATTGGATATATTATTTTTCCCATTAGAATTAGGATTCTGTTCACCCACATAGCAACATGATGTGCTGAATAAAATACTTCAGATACATGCTGTCTTTTTTGAATACTCCATAAACCATGGATATAAACAAAAGCATGTATGTGAATCCAGAACCTGCTCTGCAAAATTCAATATTATGCTGATTATTCTAGAAATAGAAAATCACTTCATGAGGAACTGTCAACAATTTGTAATGTTTTTTCTAAATGTAATATGCTTGGAATAGAAAAAGTAAATAGCTGAAACACACAAAGGCTTTTAAAATTTCTATACCACATCATTAGTAAATTAGTAGTAATTTGAACAGAAAACAATACATAGTATTAATGACAATAATCAGTATATATGCTCATGATTTTTATGTAGCTGCATTATGCTAGGCTGCTTAGAAGCAACTCTTTTTCCTGCTCAGTATTGAACTTTGCAAATGGAAGTTGAAGTACTGAATTTAGTTCAGACTGCATCATCCTTGTTGCCTGATTAAAACATGACACTGATTCACAATGATTTTAAAACCTAAAAAGGCACTGTTATTGGTGTTACTTAGCACAGCACCTGAAAGTATTAGAAGAATGTGTAACATAATGGTTAATATACCTGTGACTGAATTAACTGAAATGCAATTCAGAGCAGCTGTTTTTAATTAAATTTGTTTTCAAATCAAGAACTTCTTTTCAGTACTAGAAACATTGTGTACAATGGAAAAGAGAAAAGATATCCGCAGTTTCTGCATAACATCAGACTGTTGCCAAGTCTGCAGCCTGGAGAACCTTAGGACACTGAGTCCCAATGTCCCCAAAAGACAGAAACGCTCGTCTGATGTTTGCAATTCATGCTCCACTGAACAAATAGATGCTCTGACACAGCTCTGTGGTGATAGATTGAATCCACAGGGAATTGGGATACCTCCTCCTTCATCACTGCCCTGACAAACTCACATCGCATATTTTTTCTTTGATTCTGGTTAGCAGGAAACTGACATTTATTATTCCCCCAATTTTGTCTAAAAACAAACACCAAACAAAAACACCAGGTTTAGGTACCTTCCATAGGTTTCCAGGGTGAGTGACTCTTAATTAGCACTGCTATGAAGATTGCCCCTGGACTCCATGATCAGCTGAGGTACAGGGATAACCAATTACTGGGCTCCCACCTGGCCCAGGAATTTGGAAGCCTAGTTGTGAGGCAGTCTGCATGGCAAAGCCTCATAGGAACCCTGGCAACAGCTGACTGAAACTGACATTCTTGTTAGTTTCACTCTGGCTACTGAATATGCAGCCTGGGAGTAAAAGATGTAAAACCAGCAGCAGGAGTGAAACTGATAAAATTCCAGTTTCTGTTAGCAGCAGTCATATACCGGTGAGCACATTTCATTTCAGAAACACGTCTCAGAGTTTCTGAAATGATCATTTTTGAGATATTTGAGGTCATAAGAACTTTCAAAAAAATTGTTTACATTCCAATTTAGTACAAAAGCAATCTTTAAATTATCAACATTTCCAGAAACATTGAAATCTCCAGCCCTATTATATCCACATTGACAACACTTTGAAATCTGTGGATGAAAAGCCAAAGATGGAAGCATTAATGTTTGTATTATGCAACTTACACTGGAGAATCTAACAAATCAAACTAGAATTTTACCAGGAGATTGAAGACATTGTTACTCTTGTGTACAGATATTGAAAGCTGGTCCCTATATCAAGTTTATTTCTCAGTTAAAAAAATGGAGAATCCCACAAGACAGTCCATTACCCAGTGCATCGAATGGATTTACATAGACTAGTATCACCTATAAAATCACAAACACCATTTCCTATAACTATAACCTTGCATGGATACAAAATGTTGTATCCACATACACAAAAATGAGCCACTCATGGTATAAAACAGATATCCACAAATGTGCAGGGTTCTAGAGATGAACCTTTTGTACCTGCATCTGTACCCACAAAATGAACCACTGATATCTATACTCACATCTACGGATGAGGATATCCCTGGATATAAAGTGGATATCTGAATATGCAGGCTCTACCTATAACATATTGCATTTGTTTGCAGAACTCCCAGCAAACTATTAAGTAGTCTTGACTATTTCTGCAATCTGAAACTGGGTAGGTCACACATAAAATATTGTCCCTATGTTTAATTGTTGATATTTATTTTAAATATAATTCAATTTCAAAAATAATTAAATATATCACTCAATCCTGTAAAGTAGATAAGTATTTTCATTTTCCACTAGGAAAAACTGAGACAAAAATACCAAGTGACACATTCAAGTGACTCTGAAGGGCCTTGCTACTGCATCAGAGACAAGATAACAAACACTGTGAAAAGGATGAATAAGTACAAATACTGCAAAGGGTTACTCATGAGAAAAGTCCTACTGATTTTAACCTATACTAGCAGGTCCCAATGTGTGGTCTGTGAGGGCACTGAAGGGGGTCCACGGAAATTTTTTTAAAGTACTTTACAAACCATGATAGGCCCGATCTTTACTTTTCTTTTCCTTTTCTTCTCCTCCCTCCCCGCTGGTGTGTGAGAGGTATACCTGGCTTGAGTGTGAGAGGCATGCATGGCGTGCAAGCACTTTCCCCTTGCTCCCTTAGCTTCCAGAGAATGGGATCAAATGAAAGCCTTGTCGTGGCACTCCCAGCTGTTGTTCTCCTCCTGCGTTCCCGAAGTTCCGCCCTTGCCCCCTATCCTCCCAAAATTCCACCCTGGAGGAGCTGGCAGCTCCAGAGTGCCCTTTGACTATGAGAGCCCCCTCATTCTGTGGATGGGCAGGGGACAGGAACTGAGGAAGCAGTGCGGGTGAACAGCAGCCAATGGGACCAGAGAAGGTAACTGCCTTGCAGTCTGCACGTTCCTCAGCCCACGCTGAAGCTGATAAGCTGCGACTATACTCTGGAGTCAGCTTATAAATGGGTCAGTCACTTCTTACCATTTTTTTCTCTTTTTTTGAATGTGTCACCCCACTCTAACTGTTCAAAAGCTAGTAGAGTGGTGGGAAGGTTTAATTGAGCTGCCAAAAATGGATCATTTGGGGGGTCCATAAAATGTTAATATATTGAAAAGGGGTCCATATGCTCAAAAAGGTTGGGTACCACTGACCTACAGGGTTAATGACAATGGAACGTTTTATGTGACTAAGGTTTCCTCAGAAGTGTAGAGATTTGCAGAACTACTGCCCTAACAAGACATGCTACTCTGTGTGAGAGTGAGTCCAAGAGAGACAAAGAAAGGGAGAGGTCATATATTTGAACGCTGACAAAATAAATGTTTGTAAATAATGTTTGTAAATTACAAAATAATGTTTGTAGAAATTCTTGTTCTACAATATTGGCAAATGATCCACGTAAACAAGTGTTTAAAGCCTTTGAAGACTAATACTATATGTATATTTATTCACATTCTCCCTAGATATAGTGAACTTTAAAGACATCTGCATGTGCGCACATCAGAAGGATACACGATTAACAATGGTAGAACAAATGGTTAATAATTTACAAATCAGAAAATTTGGCCATTTTTTCTTAACATAAGTATCATTTGTTGTTGAACGTCTATCTGATCAGAAAGTATGAACACTGAATCTTTCAAGTAATTTTGGAACGACTGAAGTTTATAATTTCTCTATGGTCTAAAAATAAAACCTATTTATATAAAAGATCATAAACAACATGATTTTTATATCTTCAAAATAAAGATGAGGAAAACTATATTTTGCAGTGAGACAAATCAGAATACCTGAAGGTTCCCATCATTTGGTCAATTAATTTCCTTTAAGAACTAATTGTTTATGAGAATCCTTTCAATATCTCTGGTTATATTTCATAATTCAAAGCTGAAATCTCAATATCAGGTGAACAACTTTGTGGGAATGGAGCTCAACCAATTAACTATGAATTTGCATTACACTGATTTTCACTTGCACTGTTTAGAACATTTGGAAAAATTCCATATACGATTCAATTACCTAAAGTATTGCAATAGTATAGTTTCATTATGTAGCTTCATAATTAAAATAAAAATAAAGAAAACATATAGTCTGCCTGTTGGGTTCAATGATCAGAAGCTTCCTCACACAAGTCATCCCAAGGAAGTCAATGGCACTTTTTTTAATGAGAACAAAATGCAAGTTTGTAAGATGGGGCTTTTATGCTACAACTAGCCAATTAGCCCGTCATAAGACGGGATTTTCAGGTCTCTCCTCCAACTTGGTCTTCTCTCCTGAGCCTC